>JARPZY010000012.1:20000-665260 GCA_036172905.1 Meloidogyne graminicola | reverse complement strand
GGGTGGGTTACTATTTTTCAATGCTTCGAAAAAGGGGGTTACTATTACAGGGTGGGTTTCTACTACAGGGTGGGTTACAATTACAGGTAATACGGTATTAACCTTTTTTTTTTTAATTATTTTCCTCTATTTTTTATTAATATTTTATTTTAAATTTTTACTTTTATTTTTTTTTTATTACTAAATAATAGTTATATATATATATATATATAAAATAAAGAGAAATAATATTTTATTAATTATATTTTACTTAAAATAACAAATAATTATTTTTAATATTTTTTATTATTATTAAATTTTTCTTTAATAAATTATTTTTTAATATTTCTAAAATTCTTATAAAAAAAATTTAAATCAGTATTTATTTATTTAAATAATTTTATTTTTACTCTATTAAATTAATATTTATTTAAAAGTTAAAAAAAATATTAAAAAAAAATTAAAAAAAATTTTTTTTTTAAATAAATTAATATTTATTTATATTTTATTTTTAAAATAAATTAATATTTATTTATTTATTTAAATTTTTAAAAATTTATATATTTATTTATTTTCTTCTTTTGTTAATTTTTAAACAAAATACTAATGTAATTATATATTTATATATATTTATTTATTTTTTTCTTTTGTTTATTTAAAAGACAAAAATGTTTCTTTCCGGTTGACAATTTTTTAGTGCAAAATATTAATTATTTTATTATGTAAATTAAATTAAATAAAAATTTTAAAAGAAAAAAAATTATTTAATTATTATTATTAAATTTTAAGGAATTGTTTATAAAAATATAATTTTTAATTTTATTTAATTTAATTCTTTTAATTAAAAAAAATAATCTTTTTTTATTTATTTATTTACCGGTTCATTGACCATTTCCCCTAAATTATTCCATTATTTTTTAAATTATTTTTTTTACCTTTAAGTTCTCTTATTTCATCCTTTTTTAATTTAAAAATTTAATTATTTTAGATTTATTTCCTTTTTTAGATTATATACCCCATAAAATATAAAATTATTTACTTCCTTTTAAATATTTATTTTTCTTTTTATTTTTTAATTAAATATTTAATTTTATTAATTTTAATTTTTATTAAATAATAAATAAATAAATAAACATTTTCTTTTAAATTTTTGTTTTAAATGGTCAATTTTTATATTATTCTCTAATTAAATTACGACTTAACTATTTATACCAGAAAAAAACAAATAAGCAAATAAAATTTAAAAAAAAATATTTTTTTTAATAAATCAAAGCTTTAAAAATGTTTATATTTTATTTTTAATATTTAATAAATTATTTAAATTATATATTTATTAAATATATAATATAATAATTAAAAATATTTATATTTTCTTTTAAATAAATAAATTAATAATATGTATATACATTATTTAAATATTTAAATTATTTAATTTTTTTAAAAAATATTTTTAAATAAAAAAAAATCTTTATATTAAATATTATTTATTTAAAAAATGAGCTAATCTTTTCCTTTTTATTTTTTAATAATTTTTTAAATCTAAATTCATTCTCTATAATCTTAATTTCTTTGATATATTTTTGCAGCACAAAATTATTTCTTAAAATTTTTTTTTTCCGGAAATATTTTTTAAAACAAAATTCTTTAACGTAAAACTAGCAAGTCTTTATATTTTTAATAAATATTTTTTAAATTGAAGATTAAATAAATATATATATATTTTTTAAAAAATTTAATCATTTTAAATATAAAATAGTAAAGAAGAAAAGGTTAAGAATATGTTTTATTAATTTTTTTTTTAAATAAAATTTATTTATTTTTTAATTCTTATTCTCTCCTAAATCTTCATTAAATTTTTAAAAAATTTTTCCTTTAATTTAATTAATAAATTCCAGCATTTATTATTTATTTTAATTAAATATTAATTTTATTTATTAATTATTTTTATTATTTAATTTTTATTTTTCTTTATACATAAAATGTTTTCTTAACTTTATTTTTTTTTTCATAAATTTTTTTCTTTCGTTTAAAAATAATTTTCTTGAATAATTTACATCATCTAATAATATATTTATTTTACTAAAAATATTTTTTCTAGAAGCCTTATTTAAAAAATAAATAAATTTTAAAAATTATTTTAGTCTTTATTGCATATCCCATCATATATAATTAATGAAAAAAAAAAAAGATTTATTTTTTGGATTAACTCATTCATTTATTCATATATGTACATATTATTCTCTTTATTTAAATCGTCATTTACATATTAATTCTGTTAAGATTATTTAAAAATTAATATATTTTTTAAAGAACTAGTTTTTTTAAAATTAATTTCTTAGTAATTCAATATAGGTATACTGTATTTTTTAAAAATATTTAAATAATTTATTTTAATATTTATAATAATTATTTTAATTTTTTTAGAGTTAAAAATTAAAATTAAAATTTAAAGTTTTCCACTACATATAAAAAAATTATTACTTTTAAATTAAATAAAATTTTTTTGAATTAATTTAAAATGTTAATTATATTTATTTAATTAATTAAAATTTATTTTAAATTATTTTTAAATTAATTTCCTCTTCTCTTAATATTTTTTAGACATCAAACGGAAATAATTCCTTCCACCTTTTACCTCATCATTTATTTATTTATTTATTAAAAAATAAAATTATTTATTAATTATTTTTTAATTAATTATTACTCTGACGCAAATTTTCTTAGAGAGAACCCTTATTTAAAATAATAATATTAAATTTGTTTTGGTATATATTTAATTTAAATTAAATAAAAAATTTATATTTAAAGGGAAACCTTTTAATTTAAAAAAAAAATGTTTTTAATCCTTAATTTTTTTATTAAATATATTTTATTTAATTTTTTTTTAAAGTTTAATGTCTGAAAATTATTAAAAATTTTATTTTTAACTGAGTCAGCATTTTGAAGGAATTTTTTAAAGGAATTTAAAAGAATTTTTTTTAAATAAATTTATTTGATCAAAAATGACATTTAACAAAGACCTTTTTTTATTTTGGAATTTTTGAAAAATATTATACTTCATTGAGAATTTAAATTATTTTATTATTTTTATAAAAATTTATGGATAATTTATTTATATTAATAATTAATGTTTTTCAGGTTATTTATTTTCCGGTTTTTATAGTAAATATTTTTAATTCTTTTATGTAAGAAAAAATCAGTTTTGTATACCAAAGTTTGCAACTTGAAAATAAACTTTAAATTAAAACTTGAATTAAGTTTAAACTTAAAAGTTTAATTAAATTGTATGTTTACTTCACCCTCAACCCTTCCATTTGTCAAAATATTTTCTTTTTTATTTTTTTTTTTTTTTTGAATTAATTAAATATTAATTTTTAAATATTTTTTAATTTTGTTTTTATTTAATATTCCTTATCAAAAAATAAATAAATTTTAGATTTAAATACATAGAGACGGGGTTAGAAAATCGCCTTTTTTTCTTATTTAATTCCATTCATTTTATTTTATTTATTTTATAGTTTAACTAAAAGATTTGCGACCTTTTTTATTTAATTCTACATAAATAAATTCTTACATTTCTTTAATATTTTATTTTTTATTTTTTTTATTTCCGTAAAAGTGCTTAGTTTAAATAAAACAATATAAAATAATATTTAAAATTTTATTAATAAAGTTTAAAAGAATTTTAAAAATATATTTATTTTTAATTAAAAAAAGAAAGGATATATTTTTTTAAATTTAATTTTTTTAAAATTTAATAATTAAATAATTTTAAATATATATAATCTTTTTTATTTAAATATAAAATAATTAAACTTTATTAACTCAAAAAAAAATCCTCTTCCTTTTCCTTTATTTAATTTTTTTAATTCTTCCTTTTCTATATATTGTATAGTTTAACCATATGATAATAAAAAAAATTGATGTGTGTATAGAATGTCTACTTAAAAAAAGTCTAGAACAATCATTTATTTCGAATTTCTGTTAGTAAACCTTAAATAAATTTATTTAATTTATTAAACTTTTATTTAAGCATTTATTATTTTATTTAATTAATTAATTATAATTAATTAAATTAATTATTCTTACATAATAAAACACCTTATATTTTATTTTTTTTTTTATTTTTTAAAAAAGGTTAACAATTAATATTTTTTTAAATAAAAATAGAATTATTTTTAATTTAATTTTATTTATTATTTTCGCTAATCCTTAAATATTTTCTTTTAATTTAAAAAATTAATTATTTTTTTAAAGTTAATAAAATAATTAAAAAAAATAATGTTAATATTTGGATTAAATTCAACATTTATTGCAGCAATATTTATTTATTCTTTAACATTATTAATTGGTTTATTTGGTAATTGTTGGGTTGTTGCTTCAGTTATGAGAACAACAAAAAAGGGTATTGGAAGTATTGGAAATTCACATCACAGTGGATTACCTAGTGTTAGTCCTTCTGATAGATTACGGTAATTATTTAATTAAATAAAATTAATTATTTTTAAGTAAATATATTTGGTTATTAGCTTTGATTGATTTATTTGTTAGTAGTTCTTTGTTAATACGTCTTTGGAATTTAATTTTCCCAAAACAAATTTTTTGTGAGTTTTAATAAATTATTTTATTTATATTTATATAAAATATTTAGCTAATAATTACTGTCAAATTAGTTTTTGTATTGATAATATTTTTAAACTTTGCTCAATTACTTGTTTGGCCTGTATTAGTATTGAACGTTTTATTACTATTAGAAAACCTTTTAATAATAAAGTAAGTTTATTTATTTAAAAGTTTATTTTACTTATTAGAAAATTAATTTCTAAAAAATAATTTAATAATTATAAGGGATTAAAAGTTTAAATTATTTATTATATTATGAAACTTGACTCTTAAAACTAAAATAATAATTAATATATTATATATCTAAAATCCTTAATTTTATTTCCTTATTTTATTTTTTAATTAATTAAAAAATATATATAAAGGTTCGTCGTCTAGCAGTTCAATTAACTCCATTATGTGCTTTTTTATCAATTGGAATATGTGGTTCTTCTATTTTATGGTTATCTTTATATTCAGTTAAAGCAACTGAAAATGGTTTAAATTGTACAATAAAAAGTTCTCCTTTATTGGGGAATTGGTTAGCAACAAGTATTTTGGCTATTGGTTTTAGTATTCAATTAATATTAATTGCTACTAATTATGTTAGAATAATTCATCATGTTAGAAGAAAATTTTGGCAAAGAAAAGCTAGAGGTATTGTATATTATATTAAAATTAATTTTTTATTATTTATATTTTTATTTATAAAGTTAAATAATATTTTCAACATTAATTAAAAATAGTTGTTGTTATTATTAGGTAATGTAGAGAAAAGAATAAATTTAGGAAAAAACTTCTCTCGTAAGGATTTTTATCATAAATTCCTTTTATTATTTAGGGTCAATTGAACTTTAATTTATTTTTCTTTTTTAACCATAAATTTTCAATTAAAAAAAAAATATAAATAATTTATTTTATTTTAAAATAATAATTTAAGCAGTTGCCAATTCATTTTCATATGCTACATCAAAATCATTAGGTCAATCAATGTCTGTTGATAGCCGACGAATAGCTTGTGGAACAGCTAAATTATTAACTTCAAATTCCTCCTATAGTAATGGAAGTTCATCAACTAGTTGTACAACAATAAATAACAAAAAGAAACGTCCATTAAATGCTTTACAACAAATAGCTTCTACCCAACAAAATTTATTTATTACAACAGTTCCAGAACCTCGTTATATGAAAGAAATGACTACAACAATTATGAGAGTTGCTGCTTTTCATTTAATTTGTTGGTTACCTTTTTGTTTAATTCAATTAATGCCTTCACAATTATTAGAATCTGGTAAATATAAATATTTTATTAAATAATTTAAATATATTTTTTAGTAATTCCAAATTTTGGTTTTGATACTCTTAAATGGAGAACAACTTTTTCTTCTCGTATTTTTGACTCAATTGAGGATAACAACAATGATAATGAAAAGTCTTCTTCAATAGAACAAATAACTTCTGCATGGTTAGCTTTTGGTGCCAATTGGTTATCTTATGCAAATTCAGCAGGAAATTGGGTTTTGTA
Source organism: Meloidogyne graminicola (assembly GCA_036172905.1). Taxonomy (NCBI): domain Eukaryota; kingdom Metazoa; phylum Nematoda; class Chromadorea; order Rhabditida; family Meloidogynidae; genus Meloidogyne; species Meloidogyne graminicola. Next base: position 659,154 of record JARPZY010000012.1, on the reverse strand, counting down.
TGCAGCATTAAATAGAGATTTGAGATCTATTATTAAGTGAGGAATTTTTTGGATATTTTGTCTTTTAATATTTTGACATTCTAAAAATTTAGAGCCTGCTCCGAAAGACGTCAAAAACGTTATACTATTCCTCAACAAATTCAACAACAAAATTCTCAGGCACATCATTCATCTGGTGGTGGAAGTATTAGAATAAAATATTCTTCTCAAGGGAAATGTTCTCAAAATAATTGTAATAGTAGTAGTGGTAGAAGCAGAAATGGAGCATTTCAAGTCTTTCGATTCTTTTATTCACTGAACTCCCATCGATCTTCAGCTTCGGTAATTAAAATATTTGAGAAATATTTTAAGTATTTCCTTCTCAGTCCTTACATTAGCCTATTTTAAAATACTTAATATTATTTTCTGAATTCTCCCATTCAAAGGTTAGACCCTGAAGATCACCACTTACATAACATTCCACCTTGAAGATAAAAAGTCAATATTCTTTCTGTTTCAATTTTGGGGGTCTAATACAATTCTAAAAGGGAAATAATAATAAAATCTTTTTTAAATAGATTGAAGCTGATGGCAATTCAACAGCCACAATATTGCCTGGAAACCCAAATGTTTGTGTTTGTATATGTGGAAGTAATGCTCAACAACATCTTTTAAGCAATAATAATAATGAGAATAAAATAATTACAACTAAGCAACCAATTTGTTGTTCACCAAAAAACAGTAATAGTTTATTGTTCTTACATGCAGGGACATCTTATTCTGCTTTAGCACTTTGTTGTGTTGAATGTAACTGCAATTGTGGAGGTAAATTTAAAAATTTTTAAAAAATTTATTTCATAATGTTAACTTTATAAATTTTAGGTCAGTCAAGAAAACATTCAGCCCAATCTGCTATTAGCAACCTTTTCTATGGAGGAGGTGAAAAAACTTCAATTACAACAACACTTTCATCTGCCTCAACATTAGCTGCTTCAGCAGCAGCTCGTCGTTCTCCTCAAACAAATCAACCAACATTAGGGGAATTTGGATGGCGTGATGGCCGTGCACATACTTATTGTGCTCCGATTAGAGCTATTCCTTCAATAAATTCGTTAAAAATGTCAACAACTAAAACATCAACAGCAGCTCATTTACGTGTTGCTCAACAAATTATTACAGCAACATTTCATGGTGGAGATTTGGAAAATAACAAAGGAATAAATAATTTAAGACAAGGAAGAAGAGAATCAGCTGCTGAACGTAGAGAACTCTTTGCACAAATGAAAGGAATAAATAATAATAAAAATATTATTATTACTAATATGTCTTCCCCACTTCCACCACCTCCACCAATAAGAATTGGTTATCCTTCACTTGAAGAAGTTGAAGATGGAAATAATGATTAAATTAATAATAATTTTATTTTTTATTTAATAAAAAAAAATCTCAAAGCCTTTAAATATTGTTTTTAAAAATAAATAATTTTATTTATATTTATAAAATTTAAATTTTATTGTTAAATAAATATTCTATTTATATTTGTAAATATATAAATAATTTTTATGATTGTTTTAAATGTTAAATTATTTATTGCAACCTACAAACATCTTTTTAAAAAATTCTGAACTCACCATTATTTGAACGTTTACACCTTGGGCATATCTATTATTCATCATCAACTTACACTCATCGCAATATACCGTCAAAATATGAGAAATAAATTAAATTAGTTTGAAAGTTATGTTTAAAATTATGAGAATTAGGAATACTTTTTTAAATGAAAAAAAGAAAAAGAGGTAGAAGTTCCTCGCTTATTAAACAATCTTTAAGTTTATGGTTTCTCTAAAGCATACCTTATGATAAATAACAAAATTAAAAATTTAAGACAATTATATTTATTTAAAATTTAATGTTTATTTTCAAGTTACAGATTTTGTATAAAAGTCAATAAGATAAATTAAATTTTATTTAAAATAATAAATTAAACAAAAATTTTTTAAAATTTAACATAATCAAAATTAAAAAATTTTTTAATTAAATAAATCAGATTGTGAATAATGAAAAATATTTAAGCAAAATAAAATTTAATTTGTTACTTACTATTAAAAAATAAAATTAAAAAAAAAAAAAATCCGCAAAAAATCCCTTCTCATCTTTAGTAGTGCCAAAATCACTTCAATTTTCCGACTTTCGATAGATTTTATAATTTTCTTCAAAAATTCCCTTAAAAATTTAAAGATTAATTTTTACTTAATTAAATTAATACCTCTAATGGTAAATATATTTTATTTTCTTCATTTATTTCTTCTTTATTTTCCTTATTTTCTTTATTTTCTATATCAATTATTTTAATAAAATTTTCCCATGTTTCAAAAGTATTTTCAGGTAATTTATATATTGGTTTATCAATATTTATAATATGTTGTTGTAAATTTATTGAATGTTTATTTAATATTAATTTATTATTAATATCATTACAAATATTTTCAATACTTTAATAATTTAATTTAAAATTAATTTTTATTTAATTTATATTACCTTTTAATTAAATTTATATTTTTAGAATGTATAATTTTAATCCAAGATGAATCATTATTTAATTTTTTTGACATAAAATAATTTAATTGACCAACAAATTTCGAAAAAAGATCAATAATATTAGAATGTTTTAATGAAACACCAACAAGCCAATGTGTTGTTTTAATATTTGTTTTACTATAAAAAAAAGAATATTTAAATAAAATAATTATTAATTAAAAATTAAGAAATATGAAAATTGTTAAAAGTTTTTTTTAATTTATGAAAATCTTATAAATTCAGGACAAAAAAATAAATAAATAAAATATTTAAAATTAATTCACCATATCTTCTTTTTTTGATAACCAGAAATTACATGATAACTATCAAAATATTCAATCAATAATTCTCCATCTACATTATTAGTTTTATATACCCAATTAACTAAAGCTCTACGTATTTTTGTTTTCATAAATTCACAATTTTCATTATTATTATTATTATTTTTAATTGCACATATAATAATTATAAAATATTTATATTGGTCAATATAATTTAATTCTTTAAATAATTCTTCTGACCAAAAATTGTTAGATTGTATTTCTTTTAATGAATTTTTTTCAAAAAGATTAAAAGCTTAAAAATTAAAAATATATATTTATTTAATAAATAATAATTACCTTCCCTCATTTGTTCAATTATTTTTTGTTTTGTAAATTCATTAACCTTAAATGCAACATTATAATGAGGTAAAAGTGATGACATAACAGGCATTTTATCTTCACTTTTTTTTGGATCCTTTGGATTTATATTTGTTAAATTCCAAGATTTTACTAAATTTGTACAAAATGGGTTATCTATATTTTGTAATGATCCTGTTATTAATGGAATAGGCCATGTCCTATATAAAATTTAAATTAATATATATATATATATATAAATAAACCATGTTGAATAAATTAAAAAAAATTGTTGTAAAAGAAAAGGTAAATTAGCAGATGGATAAATTAAACAAATTTTTGAGACCATAATTGTTAATATTGTACCACTTAAATAACCAAAAATATTTGAATAAATATGTTTTCCTTTAAAAATTATTAAATTAATTAGTTTAATTAATTAATTAATTTACTTTTTGCCCATAATTTAACAGCTTTAAGTAAATTTGTAAATTTATCTCTTATTTTTGGATCAATTAAAAGAAATTTTTCACGATAAGCAATACGATAACCTAAATAAATTATTTTAAAATTTAAATTAAAAATAAAATAAAATATTAATTAATTAAATTATATAAATAAATTATATTTATTATATTAAAATATTTATTTAATAAATTATTAATAAATAAAAACCATTTAACATTAAAACACTTTTTACATATTGAAAATCATTTAATTTATTCATTTCATTAATTAAATTATCAAGTATTTGAATATTTTTTAAAATTGTTTTTTTATCTTTATGATCAGTTAGATCTAAATCATTAGGTATATTTTTATATGGAATTGGTGCAATCATTATATCTAAATCAATTCCTTCAAAAAATATTGAAATTAAAGGAATTCGTGCATTTTCAATTTTACTAATAAATGAAGTATCTTTATTAACCTTTTCCTTAGAAAATAAAATATTTAATTTATTTTAATTAATTAATTAAATACCAATTCATTTTTCAAAAAAGTATATAAAGACCATTTATTTGAACCAAAAATATAATCATGTAAATCACAAAATTTTTTTGTCTGAGCATAAATATTTTGGCATTCTTTACAATAAGGATTAATAAGAAATGATGAATTTGGTATAATTATAAGAATATCCATATCAGAATCTGAAGTAATTGTATCATGAAGTGTCGAACCTCCGACAATCATTGAAAAGCCTAAATATATAAAGAATAATTAAATAAGATTTATTATGTAATATTTTATAAATAAAATTATTTAAAATTATTTAAACAATTAAAATAAACCTTTTCCAAATGGCTGTCCACCAGAAGCATTTAAAAGCCATTTCTCAACATTTTTATTAATCCAATTTTTTACCATTTCTCTTTTATTTATTGTATCTTTATCACATTTGTATATTTCATCAAGAAAATTAACCAACTAAAAGTTTATAATATTTTATTTAAATAAAAATAACCTCATCTTTTGAAGAATATTTTGGTGAATTATTAATCCATTGACTATTAGCATAATATTCTGGAATTAAAATATTTTGAGTTGGAATATTTGAATTTATATTTATGGTTTGTATAACCAATTCATTATCTAAATTGTGTAAAAAATTAAAAAAATTTAAATTAAATTTAATTAATTGTTCAACAAATAAAATTAATAAAATACCCACATAGTTAAATAATTTATGTTTAAGTTATACAATAATTTACATAAACTTAAATTAACGTAATTGTAATTTATATTATTACAATAATTCTACAAAAATTAATTATAAAATAAATTAAAAATAATTAAATAAACCTATATTTATTTGTTCATAAATTATACGATTTGTATTAATAATTAATGTAAATTCTTTTGCAAATTTTTTATCTTCTTCAACATTCTTTATAATATTATTTTCATCATATTCATTTTCATTTATTATAAATTTTCTTAAATTTTTAAAAAAATTTAATTTTAATTTTTTATTATTCCAATCAACAAATTTATCAAAATATTTTAAATATTCTCCATTTAATTCAATAAAAGACCAATTTTTATTAATTTTAGAATTTTTTGAAATAATTTGTGCAAGTATTTGAATACATAAAATATTAATTTGTTTCATTTCTTTTTTAAAAGTTAATTCATTTTCATTTAAATTAATAAAATCATCACTAAATTATAGTTTTATTTGTTTATTTAAAAATTAATAATTTTAGTATGGAATAATTTAAACAATTAAATATTCACTACTTATTTCGTATTAATTGAAAAAAAAATGAAGAATACTTTGCAATGATTTTAGGGATTTTTATAAAATTAAATTAGAATTGCTATTTAGTAAAGAAATAAAAGTTTGTTTTACTTTTGTTTATTTTCTATAAATACATTGAAAGAATAATAATACTTAAGTTTCTATTACAAACAATACAGTATATATTTTTAAGGAAAAACTTAACCATTTCAATATTAAATAATTATTTAGTAATTATTATAAAATAAAAATATGATGACTAAAGAAATTTGATATGGGATAGAAAACATTGGAAGATGTTTTTTATGGACTTCTTATCCAAAAAATAATAAAAAAAAAAAAAAAGTTTTTGCAAACAAAATTCATAAATAACTGGTACACTCCCCATAAGTTAACTAAAAAAATAAACTCTAAAAATAATTATTAAATTTTATAATACGAATATTACAACAAAGTTGTAAAATAATTAAAATAAAACTTACATAAATTTTTCTTCTGAATAATTAAAATTTTTTAAAAAATAAGGTAAATTTCTTAATTCATTAATGAAATAATAATAAATTTTTATTAATTCTTTAAAATAATTTTCTTTATTTGTTTTATTTAATAAAAGTTTATAATTTAATTTTAAATCTAACAATAAATTAAATATATTTTCTAAATTTTTTTGAATTTCTTCTTTTATTTTATTATCATATAAATTTGTATTTAATAAAATATTTGAACCTTCAATTTTTTGATTAATAATTTTAATTAAAGTACAAATAATTATTAATTGTTTAATTTTTTCTTTCATTTCTTTTTCCTCAATAATTAAAAAATTGCCAAATAATTTTAAAATATTTTCTTCTAAATTACTAATTTCAGATTTTTCTTCAATAAAATCATTTGCAGAAAATAATTCAGAATAATCTAAAAATAAATTTATTTTATTTAAAAAATAAAATAATTTACCTTTTAAATTTAAAAGTTTTAATATTTTCTCATTTTCATCAATTTTTTCATTAATATTGATGATATTTTCTTCGTCTGATTTATTTTCCAACTTTTTATTATTATTTAATTCAAAATTTATTTCTTTCGATTCCAATTCATTTTGAAGATGTTTAGAACGTCTTATAGGTGGTATTAAAGATATTGGGTTTGTTGTAGTATATATTTTTCTACGTCCTTAAAATTGAACAAATTTTTAATAAATACATTTAGATAATAATAACTATATAACAAAAACAAATAAAAAAACATTTAACAAACAACATTTGACATAATAAACTTAGCTAAATTTTAGCCGGTAAAAACATTAAATGTTTAATAAAACATTTAACAAAAACATTAATAAAATAAAAACAAAAACATATAAAACATCAACAAAATAAACAAACATAAAAATGAAAACAAACATTTAAGAAAAACTAAAAAATAATTTCACTTACTTCCTTGTTTTGAAGTACTCGGTTCATTAATATTAATAGAGTTATGTATATATTCTTCAGAATCAGAATTTTTGCTTTTATTTTCTTCAGAACTAGATTCTTTAATAACTTCTATATTTTTATTTATTATTAATTGTTCATTTATTTCATATTCTGGTTCTTCTTCAATTTCCTTTTCTTTTTTAATATTTATTTCTTTTTCAGAAATATATTTTTCCAAATTTTTATTATTTTCTTCAATATTTTTATTTTTTAATAAAGATTCTTCATTTTTTAAAGTAATCACCCTTTCTTTTTTAATTAATTTTTGTTTTTCTTCTTTTATTTTTTGTTTATTAATCAAAATTTTTTCGTCCTGAAATTTTACTCCATTTTAAAATTAAATTAATTTTATTAATAATTTATTAAAAAAATAATAAGTATCTACCTTATTTTTTAAAATTTCCTTTTTCTTTATAACCTTCTCTTTTATTATATTAATTTTATTTTCTAAATCTTTTAAATTTGTAATATTTGTTAATTCAGCAAAAGTATCTATAAAATTAAATCAAATTTTAAAAATAAATAAATAATTTATTAATTAAAATTATTATATCTAATATGTATTAAAAATATAATACCTAATTTATCTTTACTTTTATTTTGTTTTATAATTATTTCCCATAAGTCCTTTAATGCATCATCAATATTTTCTTCTTCTTCTTCCTCTTCTTCTTCACGATCAAAATAATAAATTAAATTACTTCCATGATATTTAATCTTTTCAAAAATATTTTTTAACCAATTATTTTCATTTTGAATATTTATATTTTCTTCAGAATTATTTTTTTCAAAATAATTTTCTTCATAATCACCACCATATAAATTAGCCAAATTAGTTGCATGAAATATTTTGTCATTTTTAATACTTTCCTTCCATTCTTCTTTGTTATTTATTGCATTATTAATACAATTATTTAATTCATTTTCTTTATATAATTTTATATTCATTTTTTTCAACTATATTTTAATGTAAAAAATTAAATAATAATAAAATAAGTAAACAAAATACCTCTATTCTGTATTTTGTATATATTTCTTCTGTACATCTTTTTGCAATGCTTAAATAATTATAATACTTTGAAGTATTATTTCTTCGACTTTCAACAAAATTTTTTAAATTTAAAAATAAATTCTATAAAAATTAAAATATAATTATTTTAATTTTAAAAATACAGTTAAAACATCATTTTCTTCATCTTTTTCTAATGTAAATGTTTGAAGAACATTATTCTCATCCCAATATTCTTTTGAAATTTTTTTCCATATTGCTTCACTTGACCATAATATATCTTAAAATATTTAATTAATTAATTAATTAATTAAATTAAATTAATTAATATACCTTTATCAGGATTATTAATAATAAATTTAATTTCAAATTCTTTTCTATATTTACGTTCCCATAAAATATAAACAAAATAATCTAAAACAATTTTAATTCTCCAACGTTCAATAATAGATTTAGAATTTAAATAATCTTTATATAATGAAATAACAAAAAATGTTCCTTTATTATTTAACTAAATAATTAAATAAATATATTAATTATTAAATAAATACATTAGTTAATATTGTAGGAAACATTTGACGTAATGCATATGTTCTACCTTTACCAAATATTAATTCAAATTTTAAATTAAGTTCTTCTTCTCCATATTCTTTTTCATATTTTCTTAATTAAATTAATTTTTTAAAAATAATAATTATTATATTTAATAATAATTATATGTTACCCAGTATAAGAAAGTTTAATTTTCAGGAGTTAATTGGAACGGGTTTTTTTAACACAAAACCTGTTTCAGAATTAGAACTGGAAAGTAACTGGAACTATTTTGAGCGGAAATTTTATCCAATATAACATACTTATTCAATAAAGTTTTACTTTAGATAACTATGGGGGTATCCCAGTAGATTGTACAAACAAGAAAATATTAATTCTTGATTTTCAGGAATAGGGTTGTATTCACAAATATATTTAATTAATTAATTATTAATACCCTTAAACATTTTATTTAATTAAAAAAAAATACTTTAAATAATTTTGAAATCTTGTATTTTCCTTAAAAAAATATTTATAAAACATAATAAAATTAGCTTCCTCTAATTCTTCAATATGTTTACTAATAATTTTTTGATAATTATTTGATGTACATTTTTCTATTTTTTCTTCTTGTAATTTTAATTTTAATAAATTCCTTTTTATTCGTTCATTAATATATTCACATAATATAAATAATACTTCTACACTATTTGTTCTATTTACTACTCTGAAAAATTATTATTTAATAAAATTTATATTTTAAACATTTTATAAACCTTAATTATAAAGATGTTATAAAGCCAAGTTTATTTTTGGGATTTATAATTTTTTTTTAATTAAATTAAAAATTCTTAACAAAAAATTAAAGTTTAAAAGTAAATATTAATAAAATCTGAAAAATACCAAAAATAAACTTTATGACTTTGAAATTTAATATAAATTATTATTTTAAATAAAATTACTCATAATATAAATTATCTGTCTCATGATTTGTTACAACACTTAACAAATAGTAATTGCTAAAATATCCTATAAAATGCAGATTGTTATTATTATTATATTTTTCCAAAAAACGTTCATAATTATTTTCTAACAATTTCTGGGCCAAACCAGTTGCACGTGGATTTGAATGAAATTTTGAGTGATAAAAAACTAAATAATATTTTAATTAAAAATTTTTATAAAATAATTTATTTTTTTTTTTAAAGATTATTACTTTCGATTTTAATAATATTTTTATTAATTTAATATATTTATCTAATATATAAAAAAAATCTTTATTATAATTAAATTAATTAATTTTTAAAAATATTACAATAACTTAAAATATTAAGTTTATTACAATAACATATTGTATTTAGTAGAATATATAAAAATAAAATAATTAATTTTATTTTCATCTAAAAATTATTAAATAAAAAAAGAATAATTTTATTTTAAGTTTAAAATTGGTATTTTTAATAAAAAAGTTAATAAAAAATAATATATAATTATTTAAAAGTCAATTTAATATTTTAGAATAGTTGGGACGAGTTAAATAAAATTTTATCTAATGTCTATTTAATAAATTATCAATAACTAATCCAACATTTTAGATTATAGTTGGCAAAAGTACATCACGAGTATTAGTTCAATCACTTGACTTTAATAATGAAATAATTTATTAAGGAATAGGAAAAGATGGTAAGGATGAATAAAATAGATTTTTATTTAATATATTCTTTTATTTATTTAATACATAAATTTATTTTAGTTATTATTTTATAAAGATAAAATAAATAAACCGATCCATATAAAGTGTTCCACAATTGATTAACCAATTATAAACGGTCGTAAACAAACTTATCTCAATGTAGCCTAAACATTAATATTTTAGACTATTTACTGTCTTAATTTAAAAAACTTTAATTATTATATGTACAGATTAATCCATATTCATTCAGTTTAATCCTATTTCATACAAATAAAGGTTAATGTTTTTATTTTAATATTATTAAGTTTTTAGAGAAAGTTAACAAATTATAATAAATAAATAAATAAATATTATTCTCTTCTCTTCTTTTTATTTATTTATTTATTTATTTATTTACATAGCAATTTGTGTTGACCAAAATTGTTTTAAAAAATTAATTTTCTTTTGTAAATCTTCTTCATTATTAACTAAAGGAATTTGTTTAAAATCATTTCCAACTTCCATTACAGTATTTTGTTCAGATTTTTGTTTTTCCCATTTTGGTAAATTTTGTCCATTTGGATTAAATGTTTTAATAAAATTAATAATATAAGAAGACATTATATTAGCTATTTGTTTATCTTTTTCATTCCAATTAATTCTTTTATTCATATAAAGTGTATTAAGGAAATAAATAATATCTGAACTATGACATGCTCCAATTATATATTCAGTTCCTTAATCAATTATTTTAATTTATTTAATAAATTATTACCTGGTTGTGAATGATTCCAAACATATTGATAAACATTTAAATTAAAATTATTTTTTAACCAAAGATTTGCCCATTGATTAGAAGAAATTCTAGTTATTTCTCTAATTGCATTATTTGCTACATAAGCTAATAAATATATTATTTAAAAATATTTATTTTTTATTTTTAAATATTTACAAGCTGTAGATTCAGTTGCTGGATAAAGATTAAAAAATTCATCAGAAAAATTTCCATAAATATTTTTTAAATTATTTTTATATTGATCTAATGTAAATGTACGTGAAGGAGAAGCACCATATTCATCAAAAGTATAACCTTAATAAATAAATTTATTTAAAATAAAATTAATTATTTAAATACCCATTAAAATATTAACTTTGTTTTGTAGACCTTTTTCCATTATTTCTTCATAAGTATTTGTAATTACATAATTATCTAATATTGGGTGAAAAAGTACAGGGTTACCAAACCAAGTATTTCGAGTCTAAAATATTTTAAAAATATTTTTTATATTTAATTTAAATTTATATTTACATTATCATTATTAATTATCATATTTTGTTCAATAATTATATTTAATGGAAGTTGACGTAATTGTTTTGCTGTTATCTGATTAGTATTTATATTTTTTTTAGCAAGAAATTGTTCACTTTTTTGTTCTGCTTCTTCTACTGTATAATGCCAAGAATACATACTTTGAGGATCTCTTGGATACATAACACCACCACTTTCACTTATAACTCCTTTAAATAAATTTGAAGCCAAAGGGGAAAGAGAAAGTAGATAAACAGAAGCTGCACCTAAAATTTGAAAACTTTATTAAATAATTCTGATTTAAAGTTTATTTAAATAATTCTGATTTAAAGTTTATTTAAATAATTCTGATTTAAAGTTTATTTAAATAATTCTGATTTAAAGTTTATTTAAATAATTCTGATTTAAAGTTTATTTAAATAATTCTGATTTAAAGTTTATTTAAATAATTCTGATTTAAAGTTTATTTAAATAATTCTGATTTAAAGTTTATTTAAATAATTCTGATTTAAAGTTTATTTAAATAATTCTGATTTAAAGTTTATTTAAATAATTCTGATTTAAAGTTTATTTAAATAATTCTGATTTAAAGTTTATTTAAATAATTCTGATTTAAAGTTTATTTAAATAATTCTGATTTAAAGTTTATTTAAATAATTCTGATTTAAAGTTTATTTAAATAATTCTGATTTAAAGTTTATTTAAATAATTCTGATTTATGTTAATAAATTCTGATTTAAATAATTATTTATTTATTTATTTATTTACCAGCAGATTGTCCCCCAATAGTTATTTTATTTGAATCTCCACCAAATTCTTCAATATTTCTTTTAATCCAATTTAAAGCATAAATTTGATCTAAAAGTCCATAATTTCCAGATATATTTTTTGGATTATCTTCTCTTAATAATTTATTTGCCATAAAACCAAGTGCTCCAATTCGATAATTAATTGAGACATAAACAATTCCTTTACTTGATAAATATTCTCCATCAAATGTTGGATCTGATGAAGAACCACTTGTAAAAGCACCTGGATGTATCCAAACATATACAGGTAATAATAAAGAAGGTTTATTATTATTTAATAAATTTGTTGCTATAAAAATATTATTTAATTTAATTTAAATTTAATTTTAATTTACATGTAAATATATTTAAATAAAGACAATCTTCTGATCCAATTATTTTACCATTTCCTATAGGTTGAGGACATTGTGAACCATAATTACTACAATCAAGTATATTATTCCAATTATTAACTTTTTGAGGTTCTTTCCATCTAAATTCATTTATTGGTGGGGAAGCATAAGGAATTCCTTTTTTTTTTTTAAATAATAAAAATTATTTTAATTATTTAAATAAACCTTTAAAAAATGTTATTTCTTTAAAATTTATTCCTTTATATCCTTTAACCCATCCATTTTCAGTACAAACTATTGGTAAATTTTTATTTAAATTTGGAATATTTTCATTACATTTAAGTTGAGAATTAACAAATTTAATTAAAATAAAATAAAAAATAATAATTAATTTAATTAACATTTTTATTTTAAAATATAAAAATTTAAAATAATTAAATTTTAAATTAATTTTATAAAATAATTAAATTAAGAATTAATTAATTTATATAAATATATATTTAAATTAATTTTTATTTAATTAGATTTAATAAATTATTATAGTAAAATTAATATTTGGGAATAAATATTTGATTGAAAAATAGAAAAACTGTAGTTCTATTCGAATAAATACAGTAATTTATATATTAATTTAATTAAATTTAGTTAAGTATTATTAAGGAAAGTATGATTAAAATTATGTTTATTACTCCATAGTTTGCATTAAATAAAATAAAAAAATAAAATTATATTTAAGATTTTATATTTAATAAAATAAAATTAATGTAAATAAATAAAAAGTTTAAATTTAAAAAAAAAATTTTTTTTTAAGAATTATAGGTAATAAATAAATTTTAGTAAATAATTTATTTTTCTTTTCAGTATTTATTATATTACTTATTGCCAAAGTAATAAAATTTGCTTTTAAAAATTATATTTTCTAAATAAATAATATTAATGATCAAAGATTTATGTTAATAAAACTTTTTTACTTTTTATTAATTTAATAAAAAATTGATTTAAAAAATAAAATTAAAATGTTTAAAATAGTAAATTAAAATAATATTTTGAAGAAAGTAAATACATACTTTTATAAAAATATTTTATTAAACATTTAAAATAATTAGAAAACCATAATATAATTTTAAATAAAAAATGTAAAATTAGATTTTTAATTTAAATAAAAAAATAAAATGAAAATTTAAAGAATTTTGTTTAGTATTTTGTAGCATTGACAGTTAAATAATATTAATGTTAATTTAACAAAATAATTGGTTCTTATATTTTAAATAAAATATTTAAATATAAATCAATCCCGAACAGAATTTTAATCTTTTTCAATATTAATTTAAACTAAAAAAAAATTTTTTTTTTAAAGTCCTCCTGTTGCCTTAAACAAGTTGGCTACAAAGTCATCCATAGTATCTTTTTTTTCATTAGAGGAATATTCATCATTTTCATCAACTAAAGGATTATCAGGAATGTTAGGGTTAATTCCTTCAAAATAATTAGGAAATTGTTGTTCATTGTTAGTAGCATTGGTTGATGTTCCTTCATTATTTTGCTGTGTGTTATGAATATTCCAATTTTGCGATGATCCTGCAGTGTTAAAATATTGCGAATTTGTTCCTGTATTATAATATTGTTGTTGTTGTTGTTGTAAATATTGTTTATAATATACTTTAGCTGCTTCAAAATATTCCTTACTTACTTCATTTCCATTAATATAATATTTACCATATTGATTTACAAATTGAGGAATATTATAATTTCCAAAAGAATTGGGAAATTGTGCTTGACCAAAAGCATTATTAGTTGATGTTCCTGTGTCATAAAATGTTTGGTTTGAACTCTGACTGTTTTGTTTATTTTCATGTTCTCGTTCGATTATACTACTTCCATAAAATTCTACAATGTTAATACTACCAATAATTTCAATATTATTCAAACTATTTTCATGTAGATCATCTATATGTATCTAAAATTATTTTTAAAATTGCGGACATTATTTGCGGACAAAAAGAAAAAAACAGAATTTTCTAACAAAGGGAGGGTCCCCAGGTGTCCGCGGGACTTTGGGATGAAACTTTGTAGATAGGTAGATTATACCCCATTTGTATGGAGAAATTTTCACCGTTTTAGCTAAACGGTACCGTGGACCGAGATATAAGCTCCTAAATTTTTCTTTCTTACTGATAACCAATTTAGTTTGCATTAATATTGTGTTCTTCGGTGGTTCGGTGGTATTGTTCTTGACTTTGATTTTTTCCAGTCAAGTTCGAATCCTTTTGGGGGAAAATAATTAATTTAATAATAATTTTACTTTTTATCATTTCTTTAGGTTTTTTTTTATTTTTTTAATTAGTATTATTTTTTACTTTTAAAAATGGTTATTTTTTCTTTTTATATCTTTATTTTTAATATATCTCTTTCCTACTCTAGCAAAAGAAAAATGGCAGATGTTCACCGCTTTTACTTTATTTGCTGTTTATTTTTTGTTAGATTATCGACAATTAATTTTTTTATTTTACTGCAATGTAAAGTATGTAAATATTTCTAGTTTGTAAAAATAATTGTAATATAAAATACTTTTTTACATTTCTTTTTAGAAATAATGTCTATTAATCCACATAACATAATTTCCCTAATGCAGAATCACTTTACACAACAACAACCATCACAAATAAATACATATGAAAAAGATTTGGCAAAAAATTTTATAACAACTATCGAAGAAATTTTATTACAACAATTGGAGGTGGATATAAGTGATGATCTTGTAATTGATGATGATGATGTTCCATGCCCTAAAGAAGACCAAGAAATAGAATATGAATATGTAAGCGATATTGAGGAGGAAGTGCCTGAAGAATCACCAAGTTCTTCTCCAAGTATGCTTAATTTGAACTTTTGGGGTAAATTACATTTTTAGAATCCTCAGGGTCCTCCTACGTCCCTTCACCTAAAAAGCCGTTAACATCTACTGTAACTTATAAGGAAAAAAAAGACGCAATTGAACATTATCGATCATCCGAAAAAGGCTATAGAGTTCTATCAGCAATGTCAAATCGATTTAAATGGATAAAAAGTGAAAACGATATTAAAATGTTGAGAAGGTTAAATAACTTTATACAGAATTCTTAAAAAATGTGAATATTTCAGGTTTGAAAAATCAATGAAAGACAGATTACATGGTTATAGTATGTTGAATAAGCAACTGTTTAGCTTATTTATTGAAAAAAAGTCAACAAATGCCCCAATTAGAGATGAAGATTTACGAAGATGGGCCTTTAAATTAAATTCACAGATGGAAAACAGTATAATTAATTTTAAAGGAAGTAGAAAATGGATTAATTCTTTTAAAAGAAGTAATAATATTGTTTCCAGAAAAGTAATATTTTAACTTTACATTAATTTTAAATTAATATTTTGTAGATAACAAAATTTGTTACAAAAAGATATAGCTCTGATAAAGAGAAAATTATCAAAAATGCAGAAAACTTTGTTAATGAAACAAAAAAGTGTATTCAGGAAAACAACCCAGATTTGGTGATAAACACTGATCAATCTGGGTTTCAATTAGAACTTCACTGGTCTCGCACTTTGGAGATTTGTGGCAAAAAAACTGTTGAAGGCCTTGCTCAAAGTAACTGCCATTACACATAGCTATACTATCTGTCCTGTGATTTCAATGGCTGGAGAATTATTATCTCCTATGTTAATTGTCATAGCCGAGAGAAGTGGCGAATTTCCGAAAAAAGGAATTTATCAGGCAAAATCTTTATTTACAGTTAAATTCTCATTAATTAATTTTACAGGCCTCAAATATTATAACAGTTCCTGGTCGTTCTCATATTATGACAAAAAGTATCGCAGATAAATTTTGCAGTGAAATTTTGCTGAAAATGATCACTGATAGGAAAACAGTTCTATTGGTAGATGCTTGGCCCACATGGAAAAATGCTTTAAAAAATGCTGGTATAGGCGAAAATGTGTTCATCAGCAATATTCCAGCAGGTTGTACAGGGTTTGTTCAACCTTGTGATCTATATTTGTTCAGGTATCTTATCTGATATTCACATAAATTATTACTGTGTTATTATAGAGCGTGGAAAGAAATTGTCAGACGTTTTTCTGATAGAGTAGTTTTGGATGATATCCAAATAAATCTACATTCCCGAGATGAGATTGTCAAATTACAAAGTTTGGTACATAATCAATTATCAGCTCAAAAATTCAAAACGTTTTTGAAATATTGCTGGTTTAAAGGCGGTTACATAAACGAGGAAGGGAACGAGTTTTCAAATTTTCCTCACCCAGTAAAATTCTGCTTCCCAAAAAATCTACCTGCATGTTGTCAACGTCCAAACTGTAGTGATTCTGTATTGATAAGATGTGGACATTGTGATTTTTACCTGTGTTTTCAATGTTTTTATGTGAATTATCATATTTGTGGTTAAAATAAAAATAATACTAATTAAAAAAATAAAAAAAAAACCTAAAGAAATGATAAAAGGTAAAATTATTGTTAAATAAATTATTTTCCCCGAAGAGGATTCGAACTTGACTGAAAAAATCAAAGTCAAGAACGATACCACCACACCACCGAAGAACATACAATTAGTGCAAACTAAATTGATTATCAGTAAGAAAGGAAACTTTAGGAGCTTATATCTCGGTCCACGGTACCGTTTAGCTAAAACGGTGAAAATTTCTCCATACAAATGGGGTATAATCTACCTATCTACAAAGTTTCATCCCAAAGTCCCGCGGACACCTGGGGACCCTCTCTTTGTAAGTTAAAAAAAAATTTAAATAATTTTAACCTCAATACTGTTAACTTCGTTTTGAGTATTTTTTGATTCAAAACTTTGTGCAAAATGTTGACTATATGGAACATTATTCTGATAAAATTTATTTTCCGTGTTTCTCTTTTTAGAAATATTATTATAATCATATCCAAAAATACGAATTTTAAGCAATTTTGATTTAATAAAAACTTCTTTATTATTTATTAAATAATTTATTTTATTACCATAAATTCTTATATAATTTGTATTTCCTTTAATTCTAATATTATTACAATTAATTATATTATTATTTTGTTTAATTTCTGCAACAATTTTGTCATATATAACATACAATCTATAATCTACATTTAAATTAGGTCTGTTAGAAGTTGCTAAAATAAAAATAAAATTAGTTTTATGTAGTCTAGGAAATTTTGGCTAAAAAAAAAAAATTTTTTTTTGGAAAGTTGGTTAGGTAAAGGGCCTTATTGAGTAAAAATTCCTTCATTTATATATATCGCAATTTTACTTATTCTTTTGCATTATCGTGAATAAAATTGAGGAAAATTTTGAGTTTTAATTGCTTTTATATTTTTTTAAAGGTAATGGATGCACAAAAGTCTTATAACTTAATTAATTTATTTTACCAAAATTTTGTTGTTGTTTGGGCTTTTTTCCTTTTCCTCGACTAGAACTACTTGTACCATAAGCTTTATTTTTTGGATTTGAAATTGATTTATATAATTCCTTATCATATATTTGCCTTTTTGAAGGGTCACTCAATATTCCATAAGCATTACCAAGTTCCTTAAAAATTTCTGTAGCAGCTTCTTTATTGTTTGGATTTTTGTCTGGATGATATTGTAAAGCTAATTTATGGTATGCTTTTCTAATTTCTTCATCAGTTGCATCTACATCAACTCCCAATATATCATAATAATTTTTTTCAACAGTAAAAATAAAATCAACAAAAAAGAATAAAAGAAATGAATAAATTAAAATAATTCTCATTTCTATCTAAAAATAAATATTAATTTATTATAAAACTAATTTAACCTTTAAAACCTTTTAAATCTTGGGAAATAAAATTTTAAAGAAAAAAAGAGGAAGGAATTCAATAATTAATAAAGTAATTTTATTTTTGATTAAAATAATTTAAATTAAAATTAATATTTTCTTAATTATTAAACGTTATATTTTATTTAATTAAAAAAAAAAAGAGTAGGTAATATAAATGAATGAATGAAGTTAGGGAATGTATAAGTAAATTAAATATAATTTAGAATCCACCATTGAAAAATTGCCACATATAACAACCCTTTATTATAGTGCACGAGTCATTCACCTGCAAATTTTTTTTCCTTTATTCCTAAAATATTTTTAAAAAAAATTTGAAAAAAAATTTTTAAAAAAGCAAATAAAATTTTGCAATAAATAAATTTAATAAACTAATTATATTTAATATGTCTAAGAGTTATAAATACTTTTTATTTAATAAAACTTATTAATTTGAATTATCCAACAATTTTAAATTCTTAAAGAAAAACAAAATAATCTATTTTAAATTAAATTTAATTTTAAAATTATTTATACATATATTCTCTTATACTTTTAATTAATTAATTAATTAATTAATAATACATAAAAGGAAAATATTTTATATTTTATTTCTTTTAAAAAATTCTTTTTTTAAAAAAATTTGATTGGTAGACGAAAATAAATGGAAAAACTGATAAATTGATTTTTAAGGTAAAATAAAGACCTTTAAAAAAAAATAATTTTTAAAATATTTAAATTATATTTTTATAATTTAAATATAAATTAAATTTAAAATAAATAATATTTTTTATTAAATTAATTTTATATTTAATTCTTTTAAAACTAATTTTAAATAAATAATTTAAATTTAAATTAAAAGCATTTTTATAACATTTAAATGGAATTATAAATTTAAAAAAAAAAATTGTATTATAAAATAAAAATAATCTTTTTTGTAAATTAAAAATAAATAATATTTATTTATTTTTATAAATATAAAAATTAATTAAAATTAAATTTTTAATTAATTTTTTAATTTAAATAATTTTATAAATAATCATTATTTTATTTTTCTTTTTTTTTTTTTTTCCTCTAATCTCTATATAATTCAATTATATATATTTTTCCATTTTGTGTAATACTAATACTATCTGTTAACTAAATTAAAATTAAATTAATTAAAAATAAATTAAATTAACCAAATCATAATTTACATTAGTTATTCTTCCATTTAATTTATTTATTATTGTCCAATTACCTTTTTTATATTTTAAAGGTTTTAAATTTAATAATTTATCTTTATTAAAATCAAAAATAGGTATTACAACAATTTCTAATTTTTCTTCTTTTTGTTTATTTTCTTTAATAATATATAATATTCCTTTTGATATAAAAGAATTAATTAATTTATTTGGATTAATATTATTAAATTCCCAATTTCCTAATTCTTCTAATGTATTAGGTAATAATTTAAGTACAGAAAGTGTAGAAAAAGAAAAAGAAGAATTTTTTGAAAATTTAGAAATAAATGGTCGATAAATTAACCAAAGAATTTTTGAAGAATTAAATGAAGATGTTAATTGATCAAATTCAAAATCAATTGAAGAATATTTATTATCAAAATTTTTTGTTATTTCTGTTCTAGATCCATATAAAGGAGTCTAAAAAATTTTAAAATAAATTTTTTATATAAGAGAATTTGATTTTATTTAAATAATTAATTATTTTGTGAATTAGTAATTAAAATAAAGGAATAATGGTAATATTTTTTAATAAAATAATTAATTTAATTAAAAAGATTTATTTTTTATTTATTTATTAATAAAAATAATATTTTTTTTTTCAATTTCCTTTAAAAAATGCTATTAAAATTAATTAAATTTTATAATTAAATAAAAACAAAATTTTATAAAATTAAATATTTTAATTAATTAATTAATTAAAATATATATATATTTTATTTATTTAAAATTAAATTTTTTAATTAAATCTTACATTTTCTGCATAAATTAATTTTTTAATTTTTTGTCCAGTATTTAAATTAAATGATTGAATTAATACACCTTCTTTATTGAATAAAGAATTAATTTGATAAAAAAATATTTCATTGCCTAAACTTCCCCCAATTGTATTATCTGTACCATAAAAAGGTACAGAAATTGTATATATAAATGAAGGAAATAATAATTGAGTATTATTAATAATATTATCAAATTGTAATAATGTATAGCTTTAATTAAAATTAAAATTAAATTTAATTAAATTATAACCTATTTAAATATTCACTCATAAACCAACGATTTCCTCTTCTAATAGCACTATTTATTTTTTGATCAATTTGTTTATTAATTAATTTAGGTTGGCTAATATAACGAATTATTGGAGAATTTATATTAACTTGAAAATTAAATATTTAAATTTTTTTTAAATTTTAAAATAAAATATTTTTAATTCTTATTACAGAAGTATATATTACTCTCCATTAATTATAAAGCCAATTTAAAATATTTTAAAAATAAATTTAAACAAAAAATATTATAAACATAGTATTTATTAAAATATACATATATATATTTAATTTATTTATTTAACACCTTATTAACTAAATTTTAATTAATTTAAAATATTTCTAACTTTTTCGTTTTCTCATTTTTTTGTTTATTTTTCTATTATTTAATTTAATTGTTTTATTATCTTCATTTAAATAATTGTAATAATTATTTTTATTTAAAAATTCAAATTCTTTAATAAATTTATTATTAAATTTATTAAGGCAATATTCATTTAAAGTTTTTTCCTTTAAAAATTAATTAATTAATTTAATTAAAAATTTATTTACTGAAATTTGTGTATAAAGTGGGACCATTAAAGGTAAAATATAATCATTATTATTATTTTTATATTCTTTTATTTCTTCTGTTTCAGGTAACTAAAATAATTAAAAATTAAATTTAAATATATAATTTTATATTTTAATTTAATTTAATAATATTTCTTTTTTTTAAATATTTTTATTTATTTATTTGAAAATTTATTTCTTCATTTTATAAAGAATTCTTTTTATAATTAAAATATATAATATTAGTTATTAATTATTTAAATTAATTTAAAAATTGTTTTTGGTTATCCTTAAGGATTTATAGAATAAATTTGTGTGGGGTTATTTAAATATTAAATAAAAATTAACAAAATAATAACAAAATTGGTAAAATAAAAATTTAAATATTATTTAAATAATTAATTAATAATGAATAAAAAAATATATTTTTAAATTAAAATTCTTAAATAAAATAAAAATTAATAAATTTATATAAATAAATAATTAATTCAATTAATTATTTAAATAAACTTACAAAACTTTCTCTTTTTCTTCTATTTTTATTATTTAAATTATTTTGTTGTTTAATTTTTAAACAATTACAATTATTATTATTTTTTAAAATTAATTTATTTTGTTTATTAATTAAATAAATTAATGTAAAAATAATTAAAATTAAACAAAAAATAATTAAATAAATCAGTCTTTGTTTGTTTAAATTAATTATTTTTTGATAAAAATATTTAAATTTTTTAACTAAATTAAAATTAATATAATAATTATTGTTGTCATTAATATTAATGTTTTTTTTAATTAAATTATTTAATAAAGAAGAATCCATTTTAATTAATTAATTAAATAAAGTTTTTAATTAAAAATTTTTTACAAATTGTAAATAATTGAATTTTGCTACAAAAAAGATAATAATTAGAAACTTCTAATTGTTAAAAATTTTTGGAAATTTATTGAAGTTATAAATATTTTAAAAAATAATTTGTAATTTTAAATTAAAATTTAATTTGTAGTACATTGACTAAATACTAATAATTAAATATTAACTGACAGCTGAAAAAAAAAGTTTTAAATAATAAAATAATTTATATTTTTATTTATTTATTATTTAATTAATTTTTAGTACAATAAATAATAATAATAATTTTTTTTTATTAATTTTAAATTTTTTTAGAATTTTTCTTTAGTAAAAATAAATATTTAATTCTAATATATTAAAATTAAATAAAAATAAAAATTAATTTAAAAAAATACTTTATTTATAAAAAGCCTTCTTTTAATTAAATAATTTAATTATTTTTTATTTTAATTAAATTAAAAAAAAATCCTTTTCTCCTTTATTTTATAAAGGACAACAATATATAAATAAATATATATTTATTCTTTTTATTTAATATATTTTCATTAAAAATAGGCGCCCTCCTTTTTCCGCTTTTCTAAACAATCATTTTTTGCCGGTAATTTCCGTTTAAGTCCCCCCCTTTTATTATTTAAAACACACAAACATGCCTTATGGTTAAAGGCCAAATAAATAAATATATTTTTTTTGTTGTTGAAAAATAATCAAAAAATAAAGAAAAAAAAAGAATTTTTGTGTGTGAATTGTTGATGAATACTTACATACCTATTTATTTAAAAAATAAAATCTTTTTATTTCCCTTTTTATTTATTTATTTAATTAAATGACCTCTAATCCTTTTTTCTTTTTAATTTCTTTAAAATATTCCCAGAAAATACAGTATATATATATATAAGGACTTTTAAAAATATAAATATTAAATGTTTAGATAAACATTAAAATATTATTTAAAATTATTTTTTTTTTTTAATTTATTTAAAGTATAAATATTTTTATAAATAAATATTTAATTAAATTATTTATTTTTATTTTAAATTTATTTTTATTAAAATATTTATTTATTTAAATAAATTTTATTAAAATTTTGAATTGGTGGAAAGCAAAGATTAAAAAAAAAAAGCAATAGAAAAATGGCAACAAAATTAAATAAAATTAAAAATTCAATAAAAATTATTTTTTCAATTTATTCTAATAGAAAGGCTATAATTTAATTATTATTAAATTAATTA
This sequence comes from Meloidogyne graminicola, assembly GCA_036172905.1. Classification (NCBI taxonomy): domain Eukaryota; kingdom Metazoa; phylum Nematoda; class Chromadorea; order Rhabditida; family Meloidogynidae; genus Meloidogyne; species Meloidogyne graminicola. The sequence continues at coordinate 635,871 of JARPZY010000012.1, read as the reverse complement.
AAGTTTGCCGTTTTATTAGAATAAAACAAAAATTAAATTGTTTCAAAATAATTTATTTAATTTATTTATTCATTATTTTCTTTAATATCATTTTCATCTGAAACATCTAAAACATGTAAAGATGGTTGTTGACATCTACTTGAAGGACATTTTAATGTATGTACAGCTTTATATTCTTTACCTTTAAATAAATAAATAATATATTTTTTAATTAAATTTAAAAATTACCCCAATGATCCATTGTAGAACGCCATTGATCTATTTCAGATTTATCAGATGCTAATTCTCCAAGAAATACAAAACCTATTATATCATTACCAGTAACTGAACTAAAAAAATATTATTATTTTAATTAAAAATAAATATTTAAAATTATTTATTTTAATTAATTAATTAAATTACCGAGATAAATCATGAACAGAAATAGTAATTTTTGTTCTAGCTAAATCAGCTTCTCTTGTACTAACTAAAAACATAACAGCTTCTTTATAAACAGCGGATGTTGTATTTTTAATAATTCTTGAACATTTAATAACTTCAGGATTATTAGATTGTTGCATTCTTATACGAATTTGAATATCTTTAAATAAATAAATAAATTATTTTTTTTAGATTAAATTAAAAAATAATTAACCAGGTGCCCCAATAATTCCCCATTTTGGTAGGTCTTCAACTTTAATTAAATTTATTGTTAATCTTCTATCTGCTTTTTCAATACATGTTGTTATATATAATTTACCTAACTATAAATAAATTAATTTAATTTTTAATTTTAATTTAATTTATACTTTTTTAGTAGAAATAAAAATTTTTAATTCTTCTACAATATGAACTTCTTTTTTAGTTTGTAATTGTGGAGATAAGTCAATTAATGGAATTCGAACCTTAAAATAAATTTAATTAATTTAATTTAATTTAAAAATAATTAGAATTATTTAATTATTTATTTATTATTTAATTATTTTAATATCAATTAATTTAAAATAATTATATAATTAATTTAAAAATAATTATTTAATAATTTACTTCTCCAATATCTAAATCTCTTTGTAATTTTTGATTACTACTATGGCAAACTTCAATTTGTAATTGTTTTAATTCAATTTCTTCTGTTGTAAAATTGTCGAAGAAAAATTCCTAAAATATTTTTTTAATTAATTAATTTGATTATTTACTTGATTAAAAACAGCATCACGACCCCTTTTAACAACACTTTGTTGTTGAGATTGCTGTTTTTTTGTAGAAGTAAGTGTTAGTTTACAAAAAGGTTGAATTTCTAAATCAGGACGTAATTCGCCGGCTAAACCTGAAATAAAATAAAAATAAACTTAACAATCGCAAACTTAAAAATCGCAAACTTAAATAAAAATAAAAATTGTAAACTATAAACTTGAAAATTACAAACTTAGAATAAATAAATTTAATAAAATAAATTTAACCTTCAATTTTGAGCACCTTAACGCGTAAACGTTTTCTAACAGGAAAATGTTGCAAAGTACAATGAAGTAATCCAAGACCTTTAGGTTTATGGTGTAATTGTAAATCCCCATTAGTAGATGTACTAGGGATTGTACCATTATTGTTTGTAGTAATAAGCATTGGGGAAGATTGGATATTTTGATTATTAATTCTATTCACATAAAGTGATGGATCAAAACCTAAAAAAAAAATAATTTTTAAATTTAATTAATTAATTAAAATTTAATTTTAAAAATAATTTAATAATATTAATTTAATATATATTAAAAAAAAAATCTAACCAAGAACTGAAGGGTCAGCTGTAGAAATTTCAACATCACTACCAGAACGAGAACCAGTCACTGTTGAATTACAATTTAACTAAAAATATATAATTTTTTTATGTTAAAATTAATTAATTAATTAATATTTTTAAAAACCTTATTATTATTATTATTTCCATTATTCATACTGTTTGTGGAATGACTAGAACGAAAGGAAGGGAATGCATTAAATATTGGACCTTTCATTGACAAATAAATTTAAAAATTTTTTAAAATAATTTAGAGAAGGAATTGAAGAATTATTTTTTATAGAGAATTTTTAAAAATTTAAAATTTCCTTAAAATTAAAAAAAAATATATATATTTTTATTCTAAAAAATAATAATAATATTTAATAAATAAAATATTTAATTTTTGTAAAAGGATAGGAAATAAAATAATTAAATTTAAAAAAATTGTAGTTTAGTTATAAATTTAAAAATCAAAAATAAAAGCAAATCTTTAATTAATTTTGCAAAAAAAAAAATCCCCAAAAGAAAATTAGATTATTTTGTAGTATCTCTATAAATACCAAATATGTACATATATAGGGGTAAAGGAAATAATTAAATGAATAAAAAAAAATAAAAAACATCACATGTTCATATTTATTTCTATAGGGAAAAGTTTTTTTTGCAAATAAAAGGGGAGAATATTTTTTGCAAAAACAAAAAATTTAATATAATATAATATTAAAAAATTGTAAAAAATAAAGAAATTACAAGGAAAAGAGTTGGGTGGTCGAACAATTAAAATAAAACAAAATATTTAGAAAAATATATAATATTAAAAAATGTGGGAATATTTGTAAATATTATAAATTTTAAATATATTAATTAATTTAATACTAAAAAAAAGGCAAAATTAATTAAAAATAAAATATTAATTTAATTTAAAAAAATAATTTAAATAATTAATACCTATTTTTTTGTATGTTTTAATTAAAATTTTAAAATTAAATAAATGGAAGTATTTATTTAATTTTAATTTAATTAATGTTTTTAATTTATTTTTTTTTATTATTTTAATTATTAAAATAAATAATATTTACATAATATATATTTAATGAATTATAAATATATTAAACACTCCCCCACACATAATACAATTATTTATTCTAAAAATAAATAATTTTTTTTTTATTAAATTTAAAATTAATTTAAAAATATTTAATTTTAAATAATTTTAATTAATAAAAGTACCAGTATAAATAAATGAAAAAATAGCCTTTTTTAATTCTAAAAATAAAAAAATTTATTTTTTAATATTTAATTTCTTTTTTTTTTTTAAACAATGACTTACTTCACAAAAACTTTTATTTTAACCTAATATATATTTACTATATAATAATATATATATATATATAACATATATATATATAAACATCATCACCATTTATCAAATATATATATATCATTTATTTTCTATTGGAAATTTTTTGACTTTTTTAGGGTAAACTTTTCTTTTTTCTTTACCGGAACAGATGCGTGCATTATTCAGAACAAAAAGGCCCCTTGGGTCAACAGAATAAAGGGAACACATTTTGGTAAAGGAAATTTTAAATAATACAAATTTTTTGGGGAAAAACTAAAATTTAAGTTTAGAAGAAAAAGTTAAAAGTACACATAAAATTAAACTTAAAAGCTTAAAACAAAACCTATAATTTTTAAAAAAAATAAAACAGTGAAAAATATTCGATTTTTTTAACTTTTTTATTTAAATATTGGATAAAAATTAAATCTAGGATTTTAAATTAATTTTTGAATTATTTTTTAATGTCTAGACAAAATAAGTAATGGATTAAGAAAATATATAAATAAATATTAAAGGAAAATTTAAATAAAAAATATGTATATTTGTGTGTTAAAATTAAAATAATTTATTATAAGAAAGTTGAAATATAATGAAGAAAATATTAATATTTTATTTAAATTAAAATTAAGAAGATATTAACAAAAAAAAATAAAATTAATTTTAAATATAAAAATAAATTAATTATATAAACTTTAACAATTTAATACTTTTTAAATTAATTAAATAAATATTAAAAAATTAATTTTTTAAAATAATGAAACCAAAAATATTTACCCAGAAAAGTGTCGTTTTGGAAGAATAAAAGAATAAAATATTTGGTTTTAGTAAATAGTAGTCTTAAGGGGATTAAACATTGGCCGCTTTGCTTTTTTTTTTTTTTATTTTACTTAAGCATGTATTTGACTTTTTTTAGTTAGCGGCATTTACTTATATATATACAATATATGTACACTACACACTTTTAAGCTCAATAACGGATGAATGAAGCAATTGAGCAGAGAATGAAAATGAGAAGGAAATGATTCTAAAAGTTAAAAAAAAGAGAAAACTTATTGTTTAAAGAAAAGAATATAAATAATTTGTCAAATGACAGAATTTTAATAAAGTGAAATTTTAAATTAGCAAATAGAAAAGAAATAAAGCAATTTTAGTGTAAAATTCGAAGAAAATAATTATAAAAGGAAATAAAGTTTTAAATTAAATAAAAAAAATATTTTTAGAAATTATATTTGTTTTATTAAAAGGTGTTTTAAGATTGTAAAAATATTTAGAAAAAAAAGATTAAGTTTGTAAAAAAAAGGGTTTAATTATTTATTTGATCAAGTTTAAAGTTTTATAAAAACAAATAAGTTTTAAGCATGTTAAAAATTTAAACTAGTAAAACACAACAACATTTTAAAATATGTTTTAAGTTTATATAAACAATATTTTTAGCAATTTTATGCTTCAATGTTAAGTTTGTGAAAGTCAACAAGTTTTAAGATTGTAAAATTAAGCCTAAAAGAAATTACAATTTCAGAAAAAAGAAGAAATTAATTATAAAAAACTTGAAGTATAAGATAAAATACAACTTTGTTTTAATGTTTTTTAAGAATGTAAAACATTTAATAAAGGAACAAAATTGCTAGGATATTTATAGTCTAATTATTTAAATTAAAATAAAGAAATTTGAAGAATAAATTCACTAAAAGGAAATAAATTTTATATATAAACTTTTGTTAAATTAATTTAAAAAAGTATTAAATAAAATTGTTTATCTGTTTATTTAAGTGGTGTCTGTTTACATATTGGAATTATTAAATATTAATTTAAATATTGTATCCTTATGTAAATAAAAAAAATTATTTATAAAGGTCGACTTTAAAAAATGAAGAAATAATAAAGTAAAGAGAATATGAGCTCATTTAGAGTTATGCCCTTAGGGCATAATTAGTCTTTAAATTTAAATTTAAAATAAAAGAAAATTTGTAAAAATATATATGTTTTGGAACTAATGAAGGAATTTTTTTTTAATAAAAAAATAATATATTATCGTCATATTTAATTTTAAAAAAATATTTTTAATAATAATACAAGCATATACTAATTTTCTGTTAATTTCGTCATAATTATTAATAAATTAATATGTAAGAAAAATATTTAAAAATCAAAGGTTAAGTATTTTTAAAATTTAAAAATTATTCTTTTAGAATTAAAAATTAATAAAAAATTAATTTTTAATTAAATAAAATATTTTTAGTAAATTTAATTTTTATTTTATTAATAAATATATTTTATAAATTTCTAAAAAATCTTTTTTAAGCCAAAACTATTTATTATTTTATAAATTGAAATATTTAGCTGCCATAAAATGATAATTCCTTTCTCATTTTTTACTCATTAATTATGTGCACAAAAGTATAAATACTAATTCTAAAAATTATTTTATTCGAAATATTTTGAATTGAAATAAAAGAAAAAAAATGAAAAGCAATAAAAGCACAAAATGGCCTTATTTTTAGATTTTTTCGGAAGTGAAATTTAAAAAAATAAAATTTTAACTGAATTAAATCTTTATTTATGTAAAATTGAAAAATAAAAAATAGAAAAAAGTAGAATGAAAATATTTTTAGTTAAAAAAAAAAAGAGGATTTACTTTTATTTTTAGAAAATTTGAAGTAAATATATTTTACTTTAAAAATTAAAAATTATTTAAAAAAAAAATAATAATAAATTAAATTAATTTTTATTTTTAAAAACATTTATTTAATATTAATAATTATTTTAAAAAATTAAATAAATTAGAATAAATTTATTTTTTAAATAATTTTATTGGAAAAGTTAAATATTATTTTTTATAAAATTTGAGATCCAATTCCCTGTATTTAAATAATTTTTTTTTATTTTTAATAAACTCCCTAGTATTTTTAATATTTAATATTTTATTGTTTATATTATTTAAAAATAAAAATAAATAAATTTACATAATTATTTTTATTTATTTAAATAATGAATAAATAAAAAAAACCCATCAATCGGAAATTGAAATAATTTAATTTGAAGAAAAAAATAATTTTATTATTTAAAAAAATAAAAAATATTTACGTAATAAGTGGGAGGGGTAAGGGGGGATATTATTATTAGTTATTTAAAAGTAAATTTACACCAATTAATATAAAAAATATTTTATTTTTAAGAAATAGGATAATAATTAAATATTTAAAGTTTGTTACAAAATATTTAATATAATATATTTATTTTATTAAAAAATTAATTAATTTATTTATTTATTTTCATTTCCGGGAATTAAATAAAATATTTTTTTTTCTTCTAATTAATTTTTTTTTTTTTAAAATAAAAAATAAAAATTAATTAATTAATTTAAAAATAAAAATATATTTTTTAGTGGAAATAAAATTTAAATAATTAATTAATTATTTAATGTGAAAATAAATTAATTAATTAAAAATATTTATTTTATTTAATTTTGGTATATATTAAAATTTTAATTATTAAAAATTAATTAAAATATTTTTACCTGTTCCATTGATGGAGAAAGTGATGAAGAAGAATTTGATTGACTTTTATTTAATTTAATATTATTATTTACTCCTCCATTAATTAATTGTTGTTGAGGTAATATTGTTGCTGAAGTAAATTCTCTTTTAAGAATATGTTGTTGTTCCAATAAATGTGCCATACTTCCACTACCTGGACCTGAACGATTACAACGACTATTAAGTGCTGAAATAGCTGCTAAATCTGTTAAAGCAGCAGACTGAAAATTTAAAAATTAATATTATGATTAAAAATAAATTATATTTAAAACTAATTTAATTTTAAAAAATTTATATTAAATTAAATAATTAAATAAATAATTTAAATAGTATAACCTGTTGTGTATGAGATGAAGAATCAGCTGAAGAACAAGCAGACCCAGAGGAAGCAGAAAATTTACGTGAAGAAGAGCAATTACTACTTGAAGAATATAATTCTCGAGGACTATTAGGTGCAGAAGAGGCTTTAAATAAATATAATTTTTTTAAAAGTATTTTTTTTTTTAACCAAAAAATGTTTGTGAAGGTGGTGGAGGTGTTAAAGCGCTTGTAGTAATACTAATAATTGAAGGTGATATATTAGAACTTGTTGTACTTGTTAATGAAGGTCTACTACTTTTAATTAAATTATTAAATTCTAAATAATTATTTTCTTCTTCTTCTTCTTCTTCTTTTTTATTATTATTTAAAGTTAATTTAGGTTTAGAAAAAGAAATTTTAGGTCCAATCATAGTATTTGCTCCTAAACTTGAAGCAACTGGTCTTGTTGTTGGATATAAGGGTAATGAATCTGTTTGTTCTGTTAGACTAAGTCGTTGATGTTGAAGCTTTTTTAAATATTTAATTTAAATTAAATTTTAATTTTTCGTTTATTAATTTTAAAAATATTATTATTATTATTTATTATTATTATTATTATTATTAATTAATTAATTAATTAATTAATTAATATTTTAATCTTACCCCCCTTTCTTTATAATTTAAATAATATGTAATAATTAAATTATCAATTAATTTTAATTTTAAAATATTTATTTTACCATATCTGTTGTTGTTTCTTCTTTCATTTTTCTGTTAGATAATGTTCTTGTATTTATTTCAGTAGAATTTAAATTATTTGAAGAAGGTGTTTTTAATAAAGGTGGTTTTATTATTAAATTATTATTATTTGTTGTTGTAATTAATTCATTGTTTTGTTTATATTTAATTTGTTCGAATGATAGTTGATGGTTTGGAGATGTTTGGAAAGTAAATGTTTTGTTTGTTTCACTATAAATATTTATGTTTTAATTAATTAAAAACAAACATTTCTCTTTTATACCTTTCCTCTCTTTTATTTTCTTCTTCAGTCATTTGTTTAATTTTCTTTGTATTACTTTTTGTTGAATAACTACGTTTTAATCCATTAATATTTTCAACATTTTCTATAATTGTTAATGTTGCTATTCCTTCTTTAATTTTATATTCATTACTTATTTGTTTTTTAATTTTTTGATAATTTAAATTATTTTCAAGTTTTTGGTCAATTAAATTATTAATTAATTGAGGTTGTTCAAATATTATTGAATTTAATTGTTGTGGTTCTTGAGGTAATTGACGACGAACAGAACGCCTTCTTTCAAATGGACTTGTTGGATTATCTTCAATATAGGATAAATTCTGAAATTTAAATATTAAAATAAATTTTTTTTTTTAATGAAATCCAATAAAGAAATAATTTAATTTAATTGGTTTAATTTTTTTTATTAAAAAGTTTAAAATAAAAAGAATTTAATTTGGAAGGTATGACTCAGTTATTTTGATTATTTAAAATTATTAGATATTCTTTAACTTTTTTGTCTTTAATTAATTATTAAAAATTAAATTAATTAAGATTTTAATTAATTATTTAAATAAGCATATATTTAAATAATAAAAATATTATTTCAATTTTTAATTTTAAAAAATAAATTATTTAAAATTAAATAAAAATTATTTAATTTTATTATTTTAAAACTAACCATAGGTGAATTTTGTGATCCTTTAGAATTAGGGGAATATTGTTGTTGAGGTGAGGGTGGTGTAGGTAATATTCTAGGTGAACTAGTTCTTCTACTTGGAGGTAATGTAATACTTCCATTATTATTATTATTATTAATAATATCTTCAGGTGAAGGTATTAATAATAAAGCATCTTGTGAACCAGATAATCTACCATTTGCTAAATCTAAAGGTGTTGGAGGTAATCGACGACGAAAGCTGCCCATTGGTGTTAGAAAATGCTTTAAAAAATAAAATAATATTTTTAAAAATTATTTAATTAAAAATTAAATATTTATTTTTAAATATTAAATAATTGTTTAAAAAATAATTTTTTTTTCAAATTAATTATTTAAATATATTTAATTATACTTGTTGTTGTTGTAAATTTCCTCCTCCACCATTTCCACTATGACTTGCCATTGTTGGACTCATTACAGCTTCTGCTGGTGAATAAATAAATAATTCAGGTATTTTATTATCTCCTGCGTAACTATTTCTTCTCTTTTCTGATTTAAAATTTTCTGAAAATGCTGAATTTGGTGAAAGAAAAAAATTTTGATTTTTATTATTATTTTCGATAATAACGGAAATACTAGCCGCTGATTTTCTGCGACCATTATTATTATTATTATAACTGCCTGAATATTTATTTGTTGTTGTTGCTGCTAAAGCCATTAATTTTTTGTAAAATTTATTTTTGTTGAGTTAAAGTGTTTTTTAATTTAATTTATAAATATATTTTTATTTTATTTAATAATTTACTTTAAAAAAAATTTTTTTGTATTAAAATAATTTTAAATTAAATATATTTTTTAAATATTAAAAAAAGAATGAAAAGGATAAGCAATTGGATCTATATTTAAAAAAATATATATATTTAATTTATATATTTATTATTTGACGACGTGAGAAAATGAAAAAAAAAATAAAGAAAAGAAGCCTGTTTAAAAAAAAAAATAAATTTAATAAAAAGGAATACCAAAAAGCGTTTTGAACATTTTTAGAAAAAAAAGAAAAGACTTTGAAAAATTAATTAAAAAAAAAAAATATTTAAAAATTAAAAAAATTATTATAATTTATTAAAAATTTTATTTATTTAAAAAATAAATAAATTTAAAAAAAAAAAAAATAAATTTTTATAAAAATAAAATAATTTACATATTCGCAACATTTAATTCTTTTTTTCCTTTTTTAGAAAATATTTTAATAAAAATATTCAAAAATTGTTAGTAACTTCCTTAAAAATAAAAAATAAAAATAATGGAGAAAAATTATTTCCGATTTAATAAATTAATAAATGATTTAATAAAAGGAATATTTAAATTAATTAAATAAAAAATTTTAAAAAAAAATATTTATTTAAATAATATTAAATGATATATTAGAAAAGATAATTAAAAAATAAATTAAAATAATAATTAAATAATTAACATATAATTTATTATAAAATAAAAAAATAAGAATTTTAATTTAATTTAAAAAATAAAAAATTTTTTTATTTAAAAAAATATCCAAAATTTTCTAAAAATAAATATTTTTTCCCTTTTTTTCAATTAATTTTTTAAATAATAAATTATTTAATTATTAATTTATTTTAATATTTAAATAAAAATATTTTTAAATAAATTATTTTTTAATAAATAAATTAAATATTTAAATCAAAACACAAAGATTATATGAAAAAAAAATTTAAAAAAACCTTTCCTCTTTTTTTTTTGTTAAACGTTTAAAAATCTCCTCTTTATTTTAATCTAAAAAAAGGATATATATTTGTTTCCTTTTTTATTTATTTAAAATATATAAATATATATATAATCATTCTTCACCTAAAATATATATATATTTAAATTCCCCAATGAATTATCCTTTTATTTTAATACAACATGGCAAAAATTAAGAAAATTGTAGAAAATATATATTTATTTATTTATTTATTAAAGTTTTAAACATGGTTAAATGTTCAAAAATTTTAGAAAAAAAACAAATATTTTTCTCCCTGCTGAGTGTTGTTCTCTCCTTTTTATTTATTTTAAATAAAAAATTTTTTTTAGTTTTCCACTTTTTACAAAAAAAGAATTAATAGAAAAAAAAAACAAAATAATGTCAATTGCTCGGTATTAAAAAATGGTATAAAATAGGAAAATAAAAAAAATATAAAATTAAATTATTGAGTAAAGAAAAAATAAATAAAATTAAATAATTAAAATATTATTAAATAAATAATTTAATTTAATTATTTAATTTCAAATTAAATAATAATTTATTCTACAAAATTTAATTCTTTTGAGTAATTTAAAAAAATAATTTTTTAAAGTTTATATATTTAAAAAAATTTTAACAATAAAAAAAAAAATAAAAAAAAATAAAAATTCTCATAAATAATTTAAAAATATACTTAAAAATATTAAAATAATAATTTTTAAATTTATTAAAAAATAAATAAATAATTATATGAAAAATAAAATATAAATAATTTAAAATACAAAAAAAAAATAAATTAAAAAGAAAGGAAATGGATACAATAAAAATAAGTTAAGAATTAATTATACAAATAAATTAAATTATTAAATATAATAATAATAATTATTATTTTTAAGGGATAGTCTAATATATATTAATTTTTAAATTATTTATTTAAAAAAGTAATTTTTAGAAAAATTAAATTTTAAAATAGAAAAAATAATTTAATTAATTTTAATTAATAATCCTTTTTTTTCATTTCCTTTTAATAATTAAAAAAAAAATTTCAAAATTAATTAAATATTATTTTTATTAATTAAATAATATTTATTTAAATAAAAATTTAAATATTATTTAAAATATTATTTAAATTAAAATAAAGGATCAAATTTTTAAAATAATAATTTGGAAATGCGAGAAAAATAAAGAAAAAATTGTCTGGAAAATAATTAATAAAATAAAGGTTAAATATCGGAAATAAAAAAATTCTTTTTTTTTTAATTATTAAATAATTAATTTATTTTAAAGAATAATTTAAACATTTTTTTAAAAGAAAATTAATTTAAATTAAATGATTAAGAATACAATTAATTTAAAAAATTAAAATAATTATTGGAATTATTTATTTTAATTTATTAATAAAAAAAAGAATATTTTTTTAAAAAAATTTTAAAGGAAGGAAGACTTTTTTTTTTTTATTAAAAAATAAAAAATGATTTGACGTATATAAAAATTAAAATCAATTGAATATTCTACTTTACTTTTATCCTTTTTTTATTGCCATTTTTAGAGAAAATATAAAATAAATAAATAAAAATTATTGTCCTATGCGCAAAATAAATGTAAAATTAAATTTACATTTTTTGCCATTTTAAAGTTAATAAAATAAAATAAATATAGTACAATAATAAAAGGAAAAATATAAAGAAAAAAAAATATATTTTTATGAAATATATTTATATATTTAACAAATAAATTAATTAAATATTTATTAAATAATAATAATTATTATTAATCATTAATAATAAATTAATTAAATATTTATTATTAATTGTTACTATTTTTAGAAAAAAAAAAATTTTAATAATACATATAAATTCTAAAAAATGGAAATTAATATAAATTCTTAATTTTTAAAGATTAAAAAATATTTTTTTTATTTAAACAAAAGAATTATTTTAAATTCTTTTTTTTTTTTTTTCATTATTTTCTATTTAAAATAATTTTTAAAAATTAAATTTATTAAATATATTGCCTTTTTTGTCACATTTTTTTAACAATAAAAAAAAAGGGGGAAATATTTATGCCTTACTGAATAAAAATAAAAATTATTATTAATCTCTCAATTCATAAAAAAAATTTTTTTAATTCAATTTTATTTATTTAAATTTTTATTTAAATAATTTTAAATAAATTTTTTTTTTCAATTAAATAATTTTTTTTTTAATTAAAATAATATTTTTAAAAAATTTTTAAATAAAAGCTTTTAATAAATTTTATTTTAAATAATTATTTAAAATCTAGAAAAAATAAATTTCAATTTTAATAAATTAATTTAAATAAATTTTTGTAAAAATTAAAAAAAATTTTTTTTTTAATATAAATTTAATTAGTTAAATAAATTTATAAGTATATATTAAATTATTTATTTATTTAAAATTTAAATTATAAATAATTATTTAAATTAATTTAAAAACACTTTACCCAAACAAAAATAAATAATAAAATTTAGTAGTCAAAATAGTTGTTAAAATTTAAAATAATTTTTAAAGCTGCAACAACATTTTAAATTCAGGCAGTTGACAAAATTAAATAAAAAATTAAATTAATTAAAATATTAATATCTAAATTTAAAAATAATTAAATTTTAATAATTAAATGTTATTAAAAAATAATTAATTATTAATTATTTTTTTTTTTATTAATAAATAAAATAATTATATTTTTTTTAAATTTTATTTCCGGTCGATTAAATAGTTTAACGCAAAATAATTGAAAAATAATTTAAGTCTATGAAATTATTATTTTAAAAAAAAATATATACTATATAATTAAGGATTAAACAGTAAATTGACTTTTTAAAGAAGAGATTAATATTTAAAAAAAATTTTTTTTTCTTTTTTATTTAATTGAAATAATAAAAGTTTAAAATTAGAAATATTGTTTAAATAATAAATAAATATTAAAAGGTATTTAAATAAATAAATAAATAAATTAATTATTATTAATATTATTATTTAAATAAATTATTTATTTTTTTTGAATTCTTTTTAAGATAAATAAAATTTTAAAAAATGAAATATTGCTTTTTAGGGAAAATAAATAATTTAAAATAAATTTTTAGCAAAAGAAAATGGATTGAATTTTTATGGAAGAATATTAATTATTTTTTTTATTTTTTTTAATTTATGAAACAAAAAGAATTCAAAAAATGTAAAATTATAAAAATGTTTTACAAACCTTTTATATTATTTTATTAATAAGTTTTACAAAAAAAAAAGTTTTATATTTTAAGTTCAAACTTAAAAAAAGTATGTTGTGAGGAAAATACAACCTTCAAGTTTGTAAAATTAAAGTTTAAATAATATTAAAGTTATTAAGTTTGAACTTAAATAAAAATAAATATTGGGAAAACAAACAAAAATTAAAACATTTTTTATAAACAAAATATAATTAATCAAATATAAATCTTAAATTAATGTTTAACAAAAAATAATAAGTTTTATTTTTTTAATTCTTTAGGGACTAACATAACAATTTCTTTACAAAAAAAAATATATATATATATATATATTGTCTTCTTCTCCTTTTTTTGTTTGTTAAATTTTGTAACAAATAAATATAATATTTTGAAAAAGCTGTTCCTTGTCAAAAAATAAAAGAAAAAATAAATCTTGATAGAATATGTACATCACAAAATAAATGGAAAAAAACTAATTTTAAAGTTTTTTAAGACAATTGAAAATTTTTATTAAATGAAAAAGAAATAAAAGAGTAATAGTAATACTTAAAATAATGTATATACATATTCTTTAATATTTATTTTTTAAAAATTTATTAATATATTTTAATTTAAAAATAAATAAAAATAATTAATATAGATTAATTCTTTTTATTTTAGTTATTTATTTATCAAAAAAATTAAATTTTGATTAATTTAAAAATAAAAATAATTAAATATTTTTAAAAATATATTTTAAATAATTAAAATATTATAAAATAATTGATTTTTTAAAATTAAATAATTTAAATATTTTAAATTAAATATTTAAATGAAGAAAAGTAAAAGGTAAAATGAAAGGAATTTTTTAAATAAAATCTTAAAAAGGAAATAAAAATTTATAAAATCCATTCAAGGGTTAAATTACGTAATCAAAATAAAAAAGATAATAAAGGTAATTAATAAAGACAAAAATAATAAATATAAAATTAATTAAAAAAATATTTATTTAATTTAAATTAATTAAATAAATAAATAATAAAATATAAATTTAAAAAAACTGTTAAAGCATAAGAAATTAAAAATTTAATTTAATTTTAAAATTTAAAAAACAATAAATTAAATAAATGATCAAAAAGCCAAGTTTTAAACAAAAACCGGAAAAACGTAAAAAAAAAAAAAATAAAAAGTTTTATTTATTTTTTACCGGATAGTAAAAAATAAAAAGAAAAGAAGAAGAAGAAGAGATTTCAATTGTACTTCACTTATTTTGTCACCAACCGGAAATGCGTAAAATGATGGTAGTTAACGACTTTAAGTTTTTTTTTTATTTTATGTTAGTTAATAGTAAATTTATTTTGTTTTGTTTTTTAATTTATATGAAAAAGATAAATTTATTTTTTTTTTTTTTCTAAAATTAATTAATTTAAATATTTTAACAAATATTCTAAAAAGAAATAAAACAAAAAAAAATTAATTTATTTTATTTAAAAAAAGATCAAAAATTAAGGATAATCTGAAAAATTTAATGTTATTATTTAAAATTTTTTAATTAATTAATTTTTGGAAGGTTAATCTTCAAAATTTTCCCATTTTAACAGAAAAAAAAAATTTAAAATAATAAATTAATTTTATAAATAAAATTAATATAAAATTGCAATATTTAATTGTAAAAAATAGAGGGAAAGGCACAGTAAAATAAAAAAAAATTATATGGCATTGACAGGAAAAAGCCGATAAATGTAAAAATAAAAAAGAGAAAGGAAAAAAAACATTATTTAACTAAAAATATAATTAAATATTTAACGAGCATCAATTACTGGACTTTAAAAAAAATTAAAAGAAAAAAAAAGGATTTTAATATTTATGTAATAAATAAATAAATAAATATTTTTTAATATATTTAAATTTAAAAAAAATTTATTAATAAATTCTAATGAAAATTAAAAGAAAAAAAATTTAAAAATTAAAAGAAATATTCAAAATTTAATTTTTTAAACATTTTGAAAAAATTTAAATTTAAATATTAAAAACAAAAAAAAATTAAAAATGTATTAAAATAAAAGGTTAAAATATCAAAATTCTAAGTTTACCAACTTTGTTTTATTTTAATGAACGGAAATTGCTTTATAAAAATAAAAATAACGTCAACAATGTTTTTATTTATTTTATTTTTAAATTTCGTCATTTGTCTAAGAAAATAAAAAAAATTAAAAATTAAATAAAAAAATAAATAAACAATTTTAAAAAATAAATAAATGTATATTAATTGTAAAAAAAAAAATATATTTTCTAAATAAAAAATAAATAAAAGAATTAATATATAATTTAGAAACAAAAATTAGCAAAAATAAAGAAAATATATTTTTTAATTATTAAAAAAAAAATAAAATAATTTTTTTAGCAAATAATTTTGCACAATTTTAAGAAAAAAAAAATAAATAAATTTATATTTTTAAATTATTATTTATTAAATAAAAAGCAAAATAAATTGTTTTATTAATTTAAATAATAATTTAAATAATGTAGACTCTCGATAAATTGAATTTTAAATTTTACAAATAATTTTCTCTATAATTGACTGTATTATTAATTTTTAAAATTAATATTAATTAATTAGTAAATCTAGTAAAAATTAAAAAAAAAACATTCAAAATAAATAAAGAATAAATATTTTTTATTTAATTAAACTTTATTAAATATTAAAAATATTTTTTTAAAAATTAAATATATAAAATTAAAGGATTTATTTATTTAAAATAATATATGTATAAATTAAAAAAGTTGTTATATTTATTTAATATTTTTTAAAAGCTTTTTTAAAAAAAAAATTTTATTTTTAGAAATAGTTAATTTAAAAAATATTTAAGAGTATTTTCTATATAAATTGAAAAAATAAAGATTTAAAAAATAAATAAAAAAATTCTAAATATAGGAAAAAAAAAATTTTTTTGAAACAATAAAAATAAAAGTTTAAATAAAGTGGTGGTTATATTATGTCCTTAAAATAAAATATTTAATTTATTTTTAAAAAACAATAAAAAAGTAGTACTTATTTTAACTAAAAAAAAAATAAAAATAAAAATTAGTTTTAGAATAAAAAATAAACAAAAATAGAGTATTAATAAAAAAATTAAAAATTAATTAATATATTTATAATAAAAATTTTAAAAAAATAATTAAACTTTAAATTAAATATTTTTAAAGAAATATAACAAAAAAAAAGTATTTAATTAAGTTTATTATTTTTAAAAATATATTATGTTATTTAAATTAAATTAATTTTAAAATAACAAATACTATATTTAGAAATAATAAATACTATAATTTATAGGCATAAAAAATTGAAGAAGAAAAGTAATAGTTTAGTTAATTAATATATAATATAATTTATTATTTAAAACATAAAAATAATTAATTAATCTTTATTTAATGTTTTTTGGAATAAAAAAATAATTTATGTAAATAAAAAAAAAAACTTTTTTTTTTATTTTTTATAAACTTTATTGTCTAAATAAAATAAATTTAAAAGAAAAAAAAAGGAAGGGAGGAAAAAATGGGTGTTTAGGGATATTAAAAAAATATTTTTGGATATATTTCAAAAATAAAAGATTTTTTATTTTATTTGTATTAAACTTCCTTATTTCCTTTTAATTTTAGCAAAAAAAAGATTTAAAGATTATTTATTAAAATTTATATTAAAAAAGAATAAAGGTTATTATTATAATTTTTAAAAAAATAAAACCAACATTAATAAAATTAAAAATAAACTTATTAAGTTTAATTTTAAAAATAATTAATAAAAAAGATTTTTTTTTTAAGTTTGCAATTCTTCCTTTACAATTTTATTTATTTTTTAATTAAAAATATTTTTTGTGATTTAAATAAATTATTAATTTAAAGAATACACTCTAATAAATAGTTAATTTAAAATAAATATAAAACAAAATCAAATAAATAATAATATTTTTAATATTTAAATAAATTAATTAATTAAATAATTATTTATTTATATAATTTTATTTATTTATTTTTAATAAAAATTAAATTTAAAATATTTTTCACACACCACATAAAATTCTTTAAAAATATTAAATGTACTACTACTTAAGCACGAATATTAAAATAAATATTTTTCTTAAAAATAAATAATACACGTTTTTATTTATTCCACATGAAAAAATGTGTTAAAGGATAAATTCCATTAAAAATAATCTTTTAATTCTAAATAATATTCTTTAAAAAAAAAATAAATAAATATAAAAGTAAATTTTTAATTAAAATAAAAATTATTAAATTTAAAAAATAGGTAATTTTCCTATAAAAATAATCCATAGCTGCGGAAATTTATGAAAATAAATCTTTTTTAAATAAAATAATTAAAATATAAAAATTAGCTTCTCATCTACTTCCTTAATAAAACAATTTTATACCCTAATTTTATATTTTAAAAAAAAATAATAATTTTAATTAAAATAATTTTGCAAATAAATAATTAATTATTATTAATATTTATTAATATATTTTCTAAAAAAAATAAAAATATATTACTTTTTTTTTTTTTTTATTAAAAATCCAAAAATAGTCATTTTATTTTTATAAAGCAATTATTGACAAAAAAAAATATTAAAAAAGTTGAATAAAATAAATACACATGTGATAAATTATTTAAATAATTTTAAAATTAGAAAATAAATAAACTTGAAAAAAAAAGTTTATTTATAATTATTTTTTTTAAAAATTAAACTTTAAATAAAATAAAACTTTTTTAAAATTGCAAAAATAAATAAATAAATAAATGACAAATATTATTGAATTGGACAAAACGGAAAAATAAAAAAAAAAGAAATAAAATTCAACAACTTTAATAGAAAGTAGACAAAAAATAACATTTGAAGAGCATTAAATAAAGTTTAAGGAAAAATACGTGAATAAAAACAAATTAAAGGAAAAAAAAGATGAAAAAGTTAAAAATAAATATTTTTTAAATAATTTATAATTTTTTTTAAATATTTTAAAATTATTTAAATAATTTAATTAATATATTTTTATTTATTAAAAATAATTTAATATTATTAATAATTTATTTTAAATAATTTAATAAATTAAATTAATTATTTTTTTATTTTTTAACAAAAAATAAATAAAATAATAAATTTATTTATTTAAATAAAAATTAAATATATAAAAAAAAACTATTAACTTTTTTAAAAATAAAAAAAAAAATAAATTAAAATATTTTTCATTTTTTAATTTATTTCTTTTTAATTAATTTAGACAAACAAAAAAATTTTTTTTTTAATAAAAAAAAATCCTAGAAATAAAATTAACATTATGAAAAAAAAATATTTTTTCAAATATAAAAACAATTTGGATTTAACAAAACAAAATTAAAGTCCAAAGTCTTCTTTTTTTTAATTTAATTTAAATTGAAAGAAAATAAAATAAAAAAAAAATTAATAAAATAATAAAATAATTATTTAAAATTTTAAAAAAAAATAATTAAAATATTTTTAAAATAAAATTTAAAAGCTTAGTATTAATTATAAAAATAATTTAAATATTAAGGAAATATTACAAAAATATAAATTAATTTAAAAAATAATATTTTAATTTAAAAATACTTTATTATTATTATTTTATTTATTTAAAATGCGAGAAGAATAATTAATAGCAATTTTCCATTGTTTACTAAATTGTTCCGAAAGTATTTTAGCCTCTTTTTGACGCTTTTCTAATTGATAACGACGATAACGAAGTTTTTCCTTAATTAAAATTAAAAAATAATTTAATTATTTAAAATTATAATTAATTAATTTTAATTAATTATATAATTCTCTATTTAATTTAATTAATTATTTACTTGTAAATTATTTATTCTTTGTAATCCATTTTTTGATTCATTAATTCTTTTGTATCGAATATTCTCAAAATTACGAATTCTACGCTGTACATCATCTAATTAAAAAATTTGAATTTAATTAAAATTTAATATTTTCCTTTACTTTCTTCATATAAATCTACAAAATTAAAATCATTAGAAGAATTAAAATTTTGTTTATTATTCAATTTAGTATTATAATTATTTTTATTTTTTATTTCTTCTTCTTCTTCTTCTATAATTTCTTCATCAATTATTTTCACTTCTTCATCTTCTTCTTCATTTTCAATAATTATTTCCTCTTTATTTAAATCTTTTATTTCCTCCTTCTCTTCATCAAGTTCATTCTCAAAAACTTTTTCTTCTTCTTCTTCTTCTTCCTCTTCTTCTTCATTACTTGTTTTATTATCCTCTTCTTCCTTATCCAATTCATTTTCGATTTCCAATTCTTTTAAATTAATTTCACGACCAAGTTTTTCATAAACTAATTTTCTTAATAATTCTAATCTTAATTCCCTTGTTTGTGTCAACAATTTTTCTACCTAAAATAATTTATTTTAATTTATTAAAAAAAATTATTTTTCTCTATACATTTGTATTAGCTTTGTCTAAATCACGTATTATAGTTTGATTAATAACTTTATCAAACCAAGAAATAAGTGAAATTAATTTATCTTGAATTCCCTGAGATATTGTCATTACCTAAATATATATTTAATTATATTAATAAAGAAAATAATTTTTATAATAACTTAACAATTAAAGTCAAGTTTTAATTTCAAATTTAATTTTCAAGTTTTAACTTTTACTATAAAAAGACTTTATTTTCTTAAAGTT
The DNA here is from genome assembly GCA_036172905.1 of Meloidogyne graminicola. Classification (NCBI taxonomy): domain Eukaryota; kingdom Metazoa; phylum Nematoda; class Chromadorea; order Rhabditida; family Meloidogynidae; genus Meloidogyne; species Meloidogyne graminicola. The sequence goes on along the minus strand of JARPZY010000012.1, from coordinate 615,600 downwards.
ATTTTAAATAAAACTTGAAATAGAAAAGAATTATTTTTATAATTATTTTATCTCCTTTTTATATTTAATAATAAACTTAACAATACTTTCTTCAAGGCTATATTTGAATGTAAATCATTAAAAGCATTTTGTATTACTAACTCCATTGACTGAAGTTCCTCTTCTGTTACATATGGAAATCTAATACGACCTTTTTAATTTTTATATAAAATAAAAAAAAAAAAATTATTTTTGTACCTAAATAAACTCTACACGATTGAATATTATTTATAGAATTTACAAAATTATTTCTAGCTTCGGATGCAATGAAATAACGTGATCGAACACCGTTCGTTTGTGGTAATTCTTGCCAGGAATTAATGGCTATAATTAAATATTTAAAAATATTACAATAATTTTAAATACTTACCATAATTAATTTGAATATTTGCATGAATAAGTAAAGATCTAAAAATTATTTATATTTATAATTTTATTAAAATTAAACCTTCCAGTAATCCATTTAAACTTTGCAAGTGTTACCCTTTGTAGCCATTCTTGTGCTACTTCTAATTCCTTTATTTGAGAAAGTTCCATATATTCGGAAGAACCATTGACTGAACCTAAATAAAAAATTAATTTTTAAAATTTATAAACTTTTCATTACAATAAATTTCTTCCTGTCTTTGATGTGTATTCTCAAGTTTCTCACATTTATCCCTATGTCGATTAGCAACACGTTGTAATCTAGTATATTCTGATTTAATTGTAGCTAGTTCTTTAAAAGAATCTTCTTCTTTGACAAGAGCCTAAAAATGTTAAAATATGTTAAAGAAAATAAAAACAATTTTTTTCTGACTAAATCAAATATTTCCTTTGCTTTATCATATCTATTTTGATAAATTCTTTGTTGTCGAAGATGTGCACGAATTGCAGGATGTTCTAAATGCTCAAGATCTTTTCTTGCTTTCTCACTATAATAAACAATATAATTTAAATAAAATAACAATTTTACTAAAAACACATCAAGTTCAAGCAGTATCTCTGTAAATCAACATTTTACTTGTACTGCTAGAACTTTAAAAAAACATTTTTTTCTTCTTACGTTTGCTTCTTTAACTCTTTATGTCTTGCTTCTAATTGCACAAGTGTTTTCATTGCTTCATCTGCTAGCTGACTTTTTACTTCCCAACTGCTTAAAACCTGTTTTCTCTCAATTTTTCTTGCTATCCTTTCTAATTCCAAATATTCTTGTAAAAGAGTTTCAGTCAATTCCTGTCTTGGAACTTCAATTATAACACGATTTACACCATCAATTCTAATATCGTCTTGAATATTATCATCTATAGGGCCATCTGGATTTGGTGAATGTGAATTATTTTCTGTTGAATTTGTTGTACGAATTTGTAAAAATCGAAAAATTAAATCCATTCCACGTTGTATGGATGATAAACAAATGCCCATCAAACATAATGAAATGCTTCAATATTTTTATTTAAAAAATAAATTTTATAATATATGAAAGTGTATTTCCGGTAAGTAAAAGAAGGTGGAAGAAAATAGCTACCTTTAACAGAATATTTTTTTTTTATTTTGTGCGTTAAAAGGAATGTTTGTTCATAGACACAATTTTTTAAAGAACGTGTGAAAAAATTATTTTACATTATTTATCTTTATAAAAAAAATTTTTTTTTTTTCAATTAGGTCTTAATTATTTTTGTTTTAATAATTATAAATAAAATTACTCTTAATTAATATTTTTCTTTCCTCAAATATTTTTGAAAGACATTTTTGAAATTTTCTCAAATATTATTATTAAATATTAATATCGAGATTTATTTGATAAAAAAGGCAAAAATTAATAATTATGATATGTGTAAAGAAACATCACGTAAATTACAATTTAATTAATAAGTAGAGGCAATTTAAGGTCTGAGGATTAAATATATATAATTTATTTTTTTAATAATTATTTAAATTAGAAATAGCAGAGTAAAAGGTTTCAGCACTCGCTAATGAATGTGTCCTTCTTATTCTTGGTTCAACCACACCTAATGGATCCCCCTTCAATCGTAAGCCAATATCCTCTTCCTCATAATTTTCATCATCATTTATTATATTTTGATTGCTAACTAAACCTTTTGATTGTTCAAGAATAATCGAAGATTCGTCATCTAGTTTAAGCATATTGGGAACAGATGCAGAGGTAAGTAGTTTTTTATTCTGTAATTTGTTCTGCAGTTTTTCTAATCGTTCCAAATCTTGTTTTGATTCACTTGAAAGAGGAGCGACTCTAGCACCTACAGATTCGAGTACTTTGGTGAGTTTCTGATAAATTAAAATGTTTAAAAATTAAATCAGTAATTACCTTAGAGTAATCCAAATGACCTTTAACCTGTAAAAAAATATATATTACAAGTCCTATAAATTAAAAATTTTACAATATGGGAAAGGTTAAAATTAACGATTTTTCGCTCATTTTTGTTCTCCACAGGTCCAGTTCCAGCAATAATAAATTGTACACTCATTGTGCTTAAAAAGTAACACGTAATTTTCTTTTAAATATATTAGTAACCGATAAAGGAAACGTAAAAGCCAATCAGTCTTACAATAACCATTTATTACACGGCCACTAACCACAGAGCAAATTTGACGCCATTGAGAAGGTGAAGCGGAAACAGGGGCGCCAAGCAAAATGACGTCTTCCACTATTCCTAAATAAAAAGTTAATTTAATTAAAACTTTATTTAAAATTACTTTTATTTATATTTTTCCTTAATTTAATTTTCTAAAATTAATTTATAATTACCAAGTGAATCAGGTTTTCGTTTGTTCATTTCCATTAAACAGTGATAAATAACTCGCGCACCAAGTGAAAACCCTATTAGTGTTATTGGCCTTCTACCATGAGACCTTAATATGTAAATAATTGTAGTTATCTTTTGTGCGTTAAACGTCATTGAAATATTTTATTAAAAATAAACCTTGTAAGCAAAACTTCAGCCAAGTGTTCTCCAGCTTCGGCAGCTCTTTTTGTACAAATGTTCCAAGGATTATCAATAATTGAGGAAGATCCAAGCAAAATAAGTGGCCAAGCAATGGCAGAAACAAGACCAGCAAGAACTGTTTCCATAAGAGAACGCTGAATCGCGTAACTGACAGCGAAAGAAACAAAATATTCAATACTTTTACCAAGCTCTTCCAAATACTATAAAGGCAAGAAAATAAAAAAAAATATAATAAAAATTTTAACTTTGCTCTCCCATCTCAACGTATACTGCTCTTTACTCATCCAAAGGTGTCTCCAAGGTGTTCGAAACGCTTGAGGCTCTCGATCTTCAATCCACCCAGAAACGCAAAGGACACAGTGCAATGCTTGATTTTCCTCTTCAGTTAAACGTTCAATAGTAAACTCTTCAATGTCCCCAACTCTTTTTCTCATTCGATAACCACTAAGACCGGCTCCTTTAAGGAATGAAAGAAAACAAAAAGAAGTTAAAAATACCAGCTACACCAAACAGGGAACCAAAAATAGCAGTGATAGCTGTTCCTGTCAAACCGGCAAATATTGTTGTAGCAGTAAGGGCAGAAATAGAAGCGACAATTAAGGGAGCAGCCAATCCTCCGGTTACACCTTTTTGTTTAACCATTATTTAAAGAATAATTAAAAAATAACCTATTAAAACTCCGCCTAAACCAGTAGCTGCCCCAATAATTGCGAAACGCTTATATTTTCTTAATTTGGATTTCTTTTCACGAATCTGTTGGTTTTCTCTAAAATTGTAAAAATTAGAGAATAAATTACAGTTATATTAAAGATTAGTTTACAATGATTCTTTGTATTCGGTTACAAGTTGATCACTCAGCGATGACTCAAACTAGAATAAAATAATATTTTTATAACTTTAAGAAAAATAAATTTACTTCTTCAAATACATCCCAATGTACTCCTAAAAGCGCCGAAGCATGACGAAGAAGTACCCGAAAACGTGAATCGTAGTCACCGTCAACAATTATAGATAGAAGAAAAGACCCCAATAAAAGAACACATCCATGCTGCTCTAAAAATGGATCAGCTTTGATGGCTAAATAAAAATAATGGTTGAATTTATTAAATGAATAAAAGATATATTACAAGTAATCAGCGCAGCAATGTCCTCATTAAAAGCAGTCGCTTCCTTCAAAATATTTTAGTATTTTTACGGAGCAAATTAGACAAACCTCAATATGCATTCTCAATGAATTTTGAGTTTTTATAGGAAGATTCCCCCATTTTAGTAATATATCCAATGCTTTATTGCAGAAAGCTCTTAAATAAAACCCTAAGTTGTATCTAATTGCAATACTCTTACATTGACTGACTATCATTCGAATTTTTATAAAAATCCAACCTCCTAAAATTAGATTTAAAATGAAAAGAAAATCAACTTTACAATATTGTTATAATTAAATCAGTAAATGCAAATCGAGTGGAAGGCAAAAGTTGCTTCCCTAATGCTAATACTATATGTTGTTGTTGACTTTGTGATGAACTATCTTAAACTATACATATAATATGTACTAAATAAATATAGTTTAACCTGATGACGACGATTTTCGTTGTCGAGGAAATGTGTTTGAATATGAAAGACGATCGCACGATTTAGCACTTGAAAGTGAATAAGCATCACCTTCTGATGCCATTATGAGCAATTTGTGAAGCTTCAATTTACGCAACCTAAAAACAAAGAAAATATGTCAGGGGTTCGTTACCAGAAAAAATGATAAACAAAATAATTTAAAAAATAAATTAATTGACTTGCGAAAATTTTTCTACTTTTTTTCTTTAATTTCTCTTTTTTTGCATACTCTTTTCTTGGTAAAGAAAGAAAATTGAATAAAATATTCATATGTTTTGTTTTTGACCATTTTATAATTTCTTTTTTCGACTTCGTCAATGGTTACTTAAATAAAGAGAGTTAAAAAGATTTAGCTAGTTTTCATGCGTGCGTCGAAAGGCTGATAATTCTGTTCACTTTTTTTGCAACAATTATTTATCATTCATTGATTTCTAGGAATATAGTTTTTCTTTCTACATATATATATTTTTTTAAAATTATTTACAATTTATTATATTTGAATTATGGAGTCTTATGCAAAATCTTTTAAAGTAGTCCTTCTTGGAGAAGGGGCTGTTGGTAAAACCTCGTTAATGCTCCGATACACAGAAAATAAGGTTTTTTTTTTATTTTTATTAATTTAACATTAAAACTTTCTTAGTTTGTTAATGACCATATTTCTACTGTGCAAGCAGCCTTTGCTAACAAACATTTGATCGTTGATAATGAGAGAGTTGAATTGGCCATTTGGGATACTGCAGGGCAAGAAAGATTTCATGCACTTGGACCAATTTATTATAGAGATAGTCATGGTTTCCTTTTATTTATTTTTCTAGAAAAATTTCTTATTCAGGTGCTCTTTTAGTTTATGACATTACTGACAGGCATTCATTCGATAGAGTAAAGAAATGGGTAGAAGAATTATTACAAATGTTAGGAGACTCAGTCACTTTGTTTGTGGTTGGAAATAAAGTTGATTTGGAAGCATCTAGAGTTATTTCAAGAGATGAAGCAATGAGGTAAATAATATTTCTTATTGATATGAATTAAAAAGTTAATAATTCCTATTAGTTATGCTTCGTCAATTAACACTCAATTTTTTGAATGTTCAGCAAAAACCAATGAATGCGTTGATGAAATTTTTGATGCAATCGCGACAGGTTTGTTATAAATAAATTTGGTTAGTCAAAAAAGTTATCCAAAATTTTAGTCAAAAATTTTATAAATTTATTTTTTAGCAATATTGAAAAAAGCACGTGAACAATCTGTTGTATTTGACGAACAAGAAGCTCAGTCAACCAACATTTTGAGGCGTCACAGTGGTTCTAGAAGAAGCATAAGGATAGTGGAAGAGACGGAAGAGGTAAGAGAACGAAGGAGAAAATGTTGCTAAATTATTCAAAATTTGTATTATTTAATATTTACAATTAGATTTTTATTAATATATTTTTAGATGTATTTTATATCTTAATTTTATATAAATACTTACATTAATTATTTCTCACTTTATCTCTTTGTGCTCTTCATCAAAAACGGAATTTTCGATATTTTCTAACTTCCTTTTTCTATCCATTTTATCGCGTAACTCTAAAAGACTCATACATCTAGGTCTTGTTGCCATTTTTTCATATTTCTAAAAAATATATAATAGCATTCTTAATACATTTTAAAAAACCTTTTGTATTGGTCCTGCTCTAATAAATTCATCTAATCCTTTAACATTTGTTATATTAGACTCTCCATTTCCGACATTAGCCATTCCTACAAGTCCACCAAGCATTTGTCTTATATTAGCAGCCCTGAGAATCAAAATCATTTCCATTAAAAATAAAAATTAAATTACTTGACTTGGTGTTCAGCCCATATTTTTTGCAACGTCTCTTTTAAAAAAGGCATATATTGTAAATATTTAATTCAAATTACCTATAATACTATAAATCGTTTTTGTATCAAATTGCCAATTTAATTTCCCTTCTACAAAAGTACAATCAAAAAGGCAAAGAGGAAGTTCATTTGCCAATTTATATTGAGGTCTTTAAAGAAAAAAGGTTAATTATTTTAGGAAAGTCTTTAAAAACACCTTGATGGAAACATTTCAACATTTAAAAGCTGATCAATTAACTTAAAATTATTCTTTTAATAAAATTTAAACACAAAATTAACCTCTGGCCTTTCATTTCCACAACCAATTTCATAAAGTATTGCTACAATACATCTAATCTGGTGCCATAAAAAACCGGTCGCTCTTATAGTTAATTTCAAAAGAGTAAATTGTGAGCTACTTTCAGTATTAGATATATCATCAAATTCTTCAATTGTTGCATTATTTATTGTTCGAATATAGGACATTTCAAGTCTCCCAGTATTTCTATCAATATGGCAAAAATTGCGAAAATCATGAGATCCGATTAGCCGCTGGCACGCATTGCACATCTCCTTAAAATTAACCCATCTTTAAAAAGTTAGAAATTACCGAAACATTGTTGGCCATTGCTTTAGGAAAAATATATGTGTACACACGTTCAACACAGTCGAAGCGAGCACTTCAAATATTTTAAGCTTATCTAATTACAAAAAAAGTAACCTGAAACCCTTGTCAACTGGAGCAAATGAGATTATTCGTATTGATTTGGGGAGAACGCCATTAAGCCTTTTAAATAGATTAATAAAGTTATTAAGCAAAGACCAATTTAAATTTTAAAAAAATATCAGGGAAAGACAAATATTTTTGATATAAATTTTTTATTTTAAATAAAGTTCTTTTACTTACATTTTAATATAAGGCAACTCCTGTAATGATTTAATACATTTGTCAGGATCGTAAGTATTCTCTGGCCAAAAACAACCTTCACCAGACACATCCGTTGACCTAAACAATTAATAATTAAAAAAATAATCAAATAACCTGACTGTCAACGCTGCTACTTGACGAAATGCCAAAATATTAACGATTTATTTATTTAAAAAATTTAATACCGATACGCCTTTGTCTGTCCTTCCACAACGTGTCCAATCACAACTTTCTGCAGATTCTATTAGACGTGTACGGATAAGAGCATTAAATAGGATCTGACATGAATTTTTATTTTAATCAGAACTTTAGAAAAACCTGTTCAACAGTATTTAATGTATTTTCTTGTCTGACTAGTCCTTCAAAATCCCAACCCAAATAAAGAAACATTATTGCAATTCGTCTTTTTGGACACCTTGAAAAATCGAAAGGACGTTGCTTTTCAATATTTAATGACATATGTCTTGATATTAAAAAATGTTGGTTAAAAAAAGTAAAATAATATTAAAAAAAATATTCTAGAAGTTAAAACTTAATTAAAAATAAACGCTTAAGAAATGAACAAAATAATTTATTTCCCGTAAATTTTAAAAATTAAATAACCAAAAAAGCACACAAATTTTGAGTTAAATTGTGAATTTTTACGACAAAAGAGATCAAAAAATTAAAAATAACAATCTTAGATGAGCATTCGAAATACTTCTGCTTCTGTCGGGTGAAGGTTCAGGTCACTTAAAATAAAATTGTTAAAAAAAAAAAATATTTCAAAACGATTACTCTATATATGGCGAAAATACAGATCGGATATCCTTAAGTGCAGCAGCTAATTCCACATCAAGAAGGTGTACATTATATTGATTTATATTACTAGGAGCAGCACTTCTCTAAGAAATAGTAAACAATAAAGACTGGACAAAGTAAAAAGAAAAGCCTTGGATTTTCATTAAGTTAAGACAAAAGGTCAATAAATTAAAAGCAGAGAATTTTAACAACTCCCACAACCTAGTAAACAACTTAAAATATAAAAATACTCTTTTTGCATGAACATAAGCATCAATAGCAATAGAAAGACGGGTCAGTTTTGATATACACAATTTCAAATCCTTTTGTACGACACCGAATCGATCCTCATTGATTGAGTGGATTATTGTAAGTGACAAAACTTTATTTTTTTCATTAAAAAACGAATAATTTAAAAAACCTTTGATAGCCAAAAGAACAGAAAGTGTGTCTAAAACTCCCAAAACTGGTGAATGGAACAAAAGAAAGAAAAGTCGGCTAGCTTTCAATAATAACATCTCAACAAGAGATGGCAAGCGAATAACCTTACGTGGTTGTAGTTCTGCTTGAAATTGTTCTGAAATTTTTTAATTAGTAAATTATTTTATTCAGTAAAAGAAATGAACAAAAAGATAAAAACCTGCTGATCTGGGTTTTAATGCGGGAGGCATAAATAAAGAACGTCGACCTTCATAAAGTTCATTCAAAACAATTGTTGGTGAAACATTCTCAATCTGAGAATTTGTTGAAAAAGACCCATCCTTATCTATAAATTCAGCAATTGCTGCTTTTCTCCCTCCAACACCAACACAATGAAATTTTGTTTGTTGTTGCAAATTATAGATAACATCCTGAATAAGTTGAATAGAAACTTCACGAAGTGCAAGCCAATTACGTGGGTGTTCTCCTAAATTATAAAAATAAGTCAGGTATTCTAGAACAAAGTTTGAAAAACAAAATTGATCATTTTCTCATTACGGTGTCGAAACGTATGACATTTAATATAATTTTAAGTATTGATGGATAACGAATAAATACCAATCTCTTTAAGAATGTAATTAAAAAACCTGGTTGGCTCAAAGAATAAAGTGGCATTCTTTGCATTGGAGTACCGGTACAAGTCCTTTGAAGCTGTTTTAAACCATAAAGCTAAAAATAATATTCTGAATAAAGAAGATTAAAATAAAATTAACCCGAAGCATTGGATCATTAGATTTAATAGCATGGACAACAATTAAAGGCGATGCAAAATCTAAACTTCTGCTTGATGCTATAGAAAAGTAATTCTCAGGAAATGTAAAATTGAGCATCTTAAAAAAGGTAAATTAAATATTTAAAAAAATAAAAATACCCTAATAAAAAGAAAATGTCGAAGTGATTCAGAAAATTGTAGATAAATAATAAATGAAATAATAAGAAGAATAAATGGAGTGCATAATGAACACTAAAATTAAAAAAACAATTTAAATAAAATAAATTAAAGAGAACATACAATTAATGTATAACGCAAGCTAATCCCCATTTTATTAAAAAATAAGTGAAAAACAAATGTAGACGGGCTTAGTAAAGAAATAAGTAAAATAAAGCCTAAAAATGTTGGTTGCCGAGTAAATTCTTTGAATATAACAAAAGCTCTTTTGAATGAGATAAACAAAAGCCATCGCTTAAAGTTTTATTTAAAATTTAAAAAATATTTAAAAAAAACCATAAATGCTCGACGAAGTGCATGTTCATCAATTTGAGTTTGAGGATCAACAACAATAGGTTTTTCATCCATTTGCTGTCAAAATAATAAATGTAAGTAAAATATAAAAATAAGTTAAAGAAATAAATTTAGCTGTAACTTAAAAAAAAGTTGACCATTATGCTCTTTGCATTTTGTGCTTTTGGACATCAGGCAATTCGCGGAAAATTGAATTACTATAATGAACAGTTAGTAAATATTGCTTTGCACGACAATTTCCGCTACATGATGAGAATTTAAAATAAATTATTTACTCAAATTTCAATTTTTTAATTTTTAAATATTTAAACTCTTTGTTTATTTAAATATTTATTAATTTTATTAAATATAATTCTATTTTTTTTAACGGAAATTATGAAGGAATAAAATTGCATTTTAATCATAATTTATTTGGCTTTAGTCTCTAATCAAATATTTATATAATATTTACTTAAATTGAATTAAACCTGATCTATAAATTAAATATATTTAAATATTTTATAATTTTTAAATAAAATTAATTAAATTTTATTTTAATATTTAGACAATTGGTAATTTTATTTTACTTGTCTAAATTTTATGTTTACTTAGACATTTAATTTATATTAATAAATTTAGTTGGATGTATTAAAACAAATTTAAATAAATATAAAATTAATTTAAAATTTAATTATTTTAAATTTTTATATTTTAAAATAAAAATGTTAATTAAATTAATTATTATTTTTTATTTTATTTTAATTAAATTTGTTAATTCTAAACTTAAATGCAATGAAAATATTCCTAATTTAAATAAAAATTTACCGATAATTTGTACTGAAAATGGATGGGTTAAAGGATATAAAGGAATAAATTTTAAAGAAATAACATTTTTTAAAGGTTTTAAATAATTCAAATAATTTTTATTATTTAAAAAAAAAAGGAATTCCTTATGCTTCCCCACCAATAAATGAATTTAGATGGAAAGAACCTCAAAAAGTTAATAATTGGAATAATATACGTGATTGTAGTAATTATGGTTCACAATGTCCTCAACCTATAGGAAATGGTAAAATAATTGGATCAGAAGATTGTCTTTATTTAAATATATTTACATGTAAATTAAATTTAAATTAAATTAAATTTAAATAATATTTTTATAGCAACAAATTTATTAAATAATAATATTATTAAACCTTCTTTATTATTACCTGTATATGTTTGGATACATCCAGGTGCTTTTACAAGTGGTTCTTCATCAGATCCAACATTTGATGGAGAATATTTATCAAGTAAAGGAATTGTTTATGTCTCAATTAATTATCGAATTGGAGCACTTGGTTTTATGGCAAATAAATTATTAAGAGAAGATAATCCAAAAAATATATCTGGAAATTATGGACTTTTAGATCAAATTTATGCTTTAAATTGGATTAAAAGAAATATTGAAGAATTTGGTGGAGATTCAAATAAAATAACTATTGGGGGACAATCTGCTGGTAAATAAATAAATAAATAAACTTAAAATCTGAAACTATTAAACTTGAATTAAAATCAGAATCTATATATATAATTGAGAAGAGTTTGCTTGTTTGTTTGTCCTTTATAGTAAGATGATTTGAAGTGAATGAAAATGAGGGTTTTTATAGTAAAGTGATCTGAGGGAAGCGAAAATGAGAGTTTTTATATTAGAAGTAAAAGAAGATTAGTTTAAGCTTAAAACTTAAGTGTGTGAAATTAAGCATAAAAACTTAAGTTTTTACACTTGAAGGTATGAATAGTATAAAAGCACTGCATTTTGAGCAGTATTCAATGCTAAACCGGCAATGGTACAAATAAAAAAACGATGTTGTTAGGTGTGATAAGATAGAGTGTGAGTGCTATTTGAGTACATGGCAGTTGAGTAAGATCTTATGTCTGACACAAAAGGACACTTGAATCTTTATAAAGGATATTTGAGTGGGAGAAATTACGTATGTTTGGAGGGGATATTTGAGTCTGATAGATGAAAAGTGATTTTTAAGTGCCATTGAGTAATGTGTATGTGAACTGTAATGGGATATTTGAGCCTAGAAAAGTTTATATAAGGTATTTGAATCTGAAACACTTGAGAAGGGTGTATTACTGTTATGAGATATTTAAGTCTACCCATATGGACAGAGATTTGATATTTAAGGTGAACCAATTGAGTATGTGATATTAAAGGCTATTGTTAATGATATTAGAAAACATTGATATGAGTTATTCGAGTATTAGAATTTGTTTCTTTTTTGGAGAGGATATTTGAGTCTGGACATAAAGATGATATTTGAGTTTGAAACACTTGAGAATGGTATATTTCAGTCTGCGATAGGATGATTGTGTTTTTGATGGGATATTTAGCTTTGAGTTGACTTTAAGTTTGTTTTTGTTTAGTTTTAGTTTTGAATTTATGTTAAGTGTCTATGTTTTGCTAGTAGTTATTTAAATAAATCAGAAGAACCTAAAATCTGAAATATTTAAATAAACTTAAAATCAGAATTATTTAATTAAGTTTTCAAATTTTAGGTGCAGCTTCTGTTTATTTACTTTCTCTTTCCCCTTTGGCTTCAAATTTATTTAAAGGAGTTATAAGTGAAAGTGGTGGTGTTATGCACCCAAGAGATCCTCAAAGTATGTATTCTTGGCATGATACAGTAGAAGAAGCAGAACAAAAAAGTGCAAAATTTCTTTCAAAGAAAAATATAAATATTAATCAAATAACAGCAAAACAATTACGAAAACTTCCATTAAATATAATTATTGAACAAAATATGATAATTGATAATGACAATGTAAGTATTTGGGGATAATAATTGTTTTGAAAAATTATAAATTTAAAATTTAAATTAAATATATAAAAATATTTTAGACTCGAAATACTTGGCTTGGTAATCCTGTACTTTTTCACCCAATATTAGATAATTATGTAATTAAACGTACATATGAAGAAACAATGAAAAAAGGTCTACAAAATAAAGTTAATATTTTAATGGGTATTTAAATAATTAATTATTTTTTATTTTAAATAAATTAAGGTTATACTTTTGATGAATTTGGTGCTTCTCCTTCACGTACATTTACATTAGATCAATATAAAAATAATTTAAAAAATATTTATGGAAATTTTTCTGATGAATTTTTTAATCTTTATCCAGCAACTGAATCTACAGCTTGTAAATATTTAAAAAAAAAATAAAAAATAAATATTTTTAAATAATATATTTATTAGCTTATGTAGCAAATAATGCAATTAGAGAAATAACTAGAATTTCTTCTAATCAATGGGCAAACCTTTGGTTAAAAAATTCTAAATTAAATGTTTTTCAATATGTTTGGAATCATTCACCTCCTGGTAATTTATTAAATAAATTAAATAATAGATTATTAAGACAAATTATGTAAAATAATTTAACGCATTTTCAAGTTTTTATTGTAAAATTTATTTCTTTTAATTTCAAGTTTGGATTTATTCATTATTTACATAATTTAAGTTTTACTATTTGATTACTTTTTCTTATTTAATAAACTCATATTTATTAAATAAATTAAAATAATTAATTAAGGAACTGAATATATAATTGGAGCATGTCATAGTTCAGATATTATTTATTTCCTTAATACACTTTATATGAATAAAAGAATTAATTGGAATGAAAAAGATAAACAAATAGCTAATATAATGTCTTCTTATATTATTAATTTTATTAAAACATTTAATCCAAATGGACAAAATTTACCAAAATGGGAAAAACAAAAATCTGAACAAAATACTGTAATGGAAGTTGGAAATGATTTTAAACAAATTCCTTTAGTTAATAATGGAGATTTACAAAATAAAATTAATTTTTTAAAACAATTTTGGTCAACACAAATTGCTATGTAAATAAATAAAAATAAAAAAAGAAGAGAATAACATATGTATATTTACTATTATAATTTAATAACTTTTAATAAACTTTCTCCAAAAACTTAATAACAAAATATTTTAATATTTGAATATATAATAGAGAGTTGGAAAAGCCGAGACCCAGACCGAGAATATCGGTTTCTGATTCTCGGTCAATCTCGGTCTCGGGGAGTTAACCGAGACCAGTATCGGTTTTTTCAACTCTACTACATAAATATATATTTAATTATTTTAAGAGATGCTTTTCTTTTTTTTTGCAATATTTATTTAAAATTTGTTATAAAATAATTTTGTTGATAAAATTTAAATAAATAATAATAAATAAAAAATTATGCAAAATTATCATCTGGATTTTCTGGTTTTCGATAAACTTTATAATATTCTTCCATAATTCCCTTTAATAAATTATTTAATTTTAATTTTTAAATAAATAAATTATTATATACCTCTACAGGTAAATATATTTTTTTTTGTTCATTTATTTCTTCTTTATTTTCCTTATTTTCTATTTCAATTATCTTAATAAGATTTTCCCATGGTTCAAACGTATTTTCAGGTAAATTATATATTGGTTTATCAATATTTATAATATGTTGTTGTAAATTTATTGAATGTTTATTATTTAATATTAATTTATTATTAATATCATTACAAATATTTTCAATACTTTAATAATTTAATTTAAAATTATTTTAATTTATATTACCTTTTAATTAAATTTATATTTTTAGAATGTATAACTTTAATCCAAGATAAATTATTATTTAATTTTTTTGACATAAAATAATTTAATTGACCAACAAATTTCGAAAAAAGATCAATTATATTAGTATGATTTAATGAAACACCAACAAGCCAATGTGTTGTTTTAATATTTGTTTTACTATAAAAATAATATATTTAATAGATTAAAAAATAATAATTAATTAAAAATTAAGAAATAAAAAACTATTTAAATAAAATTTTGTAATGTTTTTTTTTCCTTTTTTAATTTATAAAAATCTTACAAATTCAGGACAAAAAAAAAAATAAATAAATAAAATATTTAAAATCAATTTACTCTAAGCATATCTCCTTTTTCTGATAACCAGAAATTACATGATAATTATCAAAATATTCAATCAATAATTCTCCATCTATATTAGTTTTATATACCCAATTAACTAAAGCTCTACGTATTTTTGTTTTCATAAATTCACAATTTTCATTATTATTATTATTATTTTTAATTGCACATATAATAATTATAAAATATTTATATTGGTCAATATAATTTAATTTTTTAAATAATTCTTCTGACCAAAAATTGTTAGATTGTATTTCTTTTAATGAATTTTTTTCAAAAAGATTAAAAGCTAAATATTAAAAATTAAAATTAAAAATATATATTTATTTAATAAATAATAATTACCTTCCCTCATTTGTTCAATTATTTTTTGTTTTGTAAATTCATTAATATTAAATGAAGTATTTTGATGTGGTAAATTTGATGAAATAATAGGCATTTTATCTCCATTTGAATAATCTTTTGGATTTATATTTGTTAAATTCCATGATTCTACTAATGTTTTATTATTAGATATTTCATTTAAATTTTCTTCTTCTAATTCTGTTATTAATGGAATAGGCCATGTCCTATATAATTTAAATTAATATATATATATATATATAAATAAACCATATTGAATAAATTAAAAAAAATTGTTGTAAAAGAAAAGGTAAATTAGCAGATGGATAAATTAAACAAATTTTTGAGACCATAATTGTTAATATTGTACCACTTAAATAACCAAAAATATTTGAATAAATATGTTTTCCTTTAAAAATTATTAAATTATTTTATTAAATTAATTAATTAATTTACTTTTTGCCCATAATTTAACAGCTTTAAGTAAATTTGTAAATTTATCTCTTATTTTTGGATCAATTAAAAGAAATTTTTCACGATAAGCAATACGATAACCTTAAATAAATTATTTTAAATTAAAAATAAAATATTAATTAATTAATTAATTAATTATATATAATATAAATATAATTATATTTAATTATAATAATATTTATTTAATAAATTATTAATAAATAAAAACCATTTAACATTAAAACACTCTTTACATATTGAAAATCATTTAATTTATTCATTTCATTAATTAAATTATCAAGTATTTGAATATTTTTTAAAATTGTTTTTTTATCTTTATGATCAGTTAGATCTAAATCATTAGGTATATTTTTATATGGAATTGGTGCAATCATTATATCTAAATCAATTCCTTCCAAAAATACTGAAATTAAAGGAATTCGTGCATTTTCAATTTTACTAATAAATGAAGTGTCTTTATTAACCTTTTCCTTAGAAAATAAAATATTTAATTTATTCTAATTAATTAATTACCAATTCATTTTTCAAAAAAGTATATAAAGACCATTTATTTGAACCAAAAATATAATCATGTAAATCACAAAATTTTTTTGTCTGAGCATAAATATTTTGACATTCTTTGCAATAAGGATTAATAAGAAAAGAGGAGTTTGGTATAATAATAAGAATATCCATATCAGAATCAGAAGTAAAAGTATCATGAAGAGATGAACCTCCAACAATCATTGAAAACCCTAAATATATAAAAAATAATTAAATAAGATTTATTATGTAATATTTTATAAATAAAATTATTTAAAATTATTTAAATTATTTAAACAATTAAAATAAACCTTTTCCAAATGGCTGTCCACCAGAAGCATTTAAAAGCCATTTCTCAACATTTTTATTAATCCAATTTTTTACCATTTCTCTTTTATTTATTGTATCTTTATCACATTTGTATATTTCATCAAGAAAATTAACCAACTAAAAGTTTATAATATTTTATTTAAATAAAAATAACCTCATCTTTTGAAGAATATTTTGGTGAATTATTAATCCATTGACTATTGGCATAATATTCTGGAATTAAAATATTTTGAGTTGGAATATTTGAATTTATATTTATGGTTTGTATAACCAATTCATTATCTAAATTGTGTAAAAAATTAAGAAAATTTAAATATAAATATTAATTAATTATTCAACAAATAACAAACCCCTCATAGTTAAATAATTTGTGTAAACGTTTTACAATAATTCAATTTATTTATAATATGTACAATAATATAATTTTAAAAAATTATAAAATAACCTATTTTGTACAATAATTACAAAAATTATAAAATAACCTATTTTGTACAATAATTACAAAAATTATAATATATTGTACAATAATTTTACAAAAATTATAAAATATACTATTTTGTACAATAATTTTACAAAAATTATAAAATAACCTATTTTGTACAATAATTTTACAAAAATTATAAAATAACCTATTTTGTACAATAATTTTACAAAAATTATAAAATAACCTATTTTGTACAATAATTTTACAAAAATTATAAAATAAATTAAAAATAATTAAATAAACCTATATTTATTTGTTCATAAATTATACGATTTGTATTAATAATTAATGTAAATTCTTTTGCAAATTTTTCATCCTCTTCAACAATTTTTAAAATAGTATGCTCAACATATTCATTTTCATTTATTATAAATTTTCTTAAATTTTTAAAAAAATTTAATTTTAATTTTTTATTATTCCAATCAATAAATTTATCAAAATATTTTAAATATTTTCCATTTAATTCAATAAAAGACCAATTTTTGTTAATTTTAGAATTTTTTGAAATAATTTGTGCAAGTATTTGAATACATAAAATATTAATTTGTTTCATTTCTTTTTTAAAAGTTAATTCATTTTCATTTAAATTATTACTAAATTATTAAATTCATTTTTTAAAATAAAACTTACATAAATTTTTCTTCTGAATAATTAAAATTTTTTAAAAAATAAGGTAAATTTCTTAATTCTTTAATTAAATAATAATAAATTTTTATTAATTCTTTAAAATAATTTTCTTTATTTGTTTTATTTAATAAAAGTTTATACTTTGATTTTAAATTTTTTAAATTTTTTTTAATTTCTTCTTTTATTTTATTATCATATAAATTTGTATTTAATAAAATATTTGAACCTTCAATTTTTTGATTAATAATTTTAATTAAAGTACAAATAATTATTAATTGTTTAATTTTTTCTTTTATTTCTTTTTCCTCAATAATTAAAAAATGGTCAAATAATTTCAAAATATTTTCTTCAAAATTACTAATTTCTGAATTTTTTTTAATAGAATCATCTTCAGAAAATAATTCAGAATAATCTAAAAATAAATTAATTTTATTTTAAAAATAAAATTAATTTACCTTTTAAATTTAAAAGTTTTAATATTTTCTCATCTTCATCTATGTTTTCTATGTTTTCTATATTTTCTATATTTTTATTTTCTTCTATTTTATGTTCCAGATTTTTTTTATTTTTATTAGAAAATAATTCTGGAATTTTTAAGTACGCATTTAGCAATTTAGAAGAACGTCTTATTGTTGTTGATGGCCTTATTGAAGTGTATAACATTCTACGCTCTTAAATTAATAAAAGAATTATTTATAAAAATAAACAGTAAAATATAAGAAAAACATTAAAACATATAGAAAAGACATTACATCATAATAAAAAAAAATTTACAAACAAGATATCAAAACATTATTAAAATAACGAAAAACTAAAGCAATAAACATTCAATAACAAATAAAAAAACATTAACTACATACATAACAACACAACAAAAAACAAAAGCCATAAACAATTATAAAAACATTTTCGAACAAATGAAACAAAACATAAAACAATAACAAAACATAAAACAATAACAAACAATTCAGTAAACAACAATAAAAAAAATTAATTTACTTCCTGATTTTGTAGAATTCTGTTCATCTAATTTTTGTTCATCCTTTATAGAATTAATTGAAGAATAATCAGAATTTATGCTATCAGTATCGTCAGAACTATATTCCTCTTCCTCTTCTACTATTTCATTTTTATTTTCTTCTCTATTTTTTTTTCTTAATAAATATTCTTCTTCTTTCTTTTTCTTTTTAATTAATTTTTTCTTTTGTTTTTCAATTAATTTTCTTTCTCTTTCAATTAATTCTTTTTCTTTATTAATTAATTTTTGTTTATTAATTAAAATTAGTTCTTCCTATAAAATATGAATTTAAAAAAAATTAATTAATTAATTAATTTTAAATTTTTTTAATTAACTTAATTTTACTAAAATTAAAAAATTCAACACTATACTTTGTTTTTTAATATTTCTTCCCTTTTCTTTTTAATTTCCACTTTTAATTGTTCAATTTTCTTGTTTAGATCATTTAAACTTTGAATATTTGTTAATTCATAAAAGTAATCTAAATTAATTTTAATCAATTAAGTGAATGATTAAATTAAATAAACTAAACATTAATATTTGTAAATTAATAGTAAATTTATTAAGGCATTCAGTTAATAATCCAACCCTAAGACAATGTTCAGTTCAAGGTATATGAATGGGTCTATGTCGAAATTTCGATGTCGAAAATTGAAATTTTGAGTTTTTTCTTCATGAAATTTGCAAAATTCAATGGCTTAGCGTATTAAACCCTTATTTGGAGAGTTCTCATTATCGATTCCCAATAGTCTAATACCTATATGATTTTCCATTGTTTTCCATAAATCTTTTAATGCTTCATCAATATTTTCTTCTTCTTCTTCTTCCTCTTCTTCACGATCAAAATAATAAATTAAATTACTTCCATGATATTTAATTTTTTCATAAATATTTTTTAACCAATTATTTTCATTTTGAATAATATCATTATTAATTTCTACATAATTTTCTTCATAATCACCAGAAAATATATTAATTATATTATTTTTATGAAATAACATATTCTCATTAATACTTTCCTTCCTTATTTTTTCATTATTTATTTTATTATCAATACATGTTTTTAATTCATCGTCTTTATCTAATTTTATATTAATTTTTTTCATCTATATTTTAATTAAAAATTAAAAAAAATTAATAATTTTTTAAAATAAGTAAAGAAAAGTTAAAATTGTTTTTTTTATATCATTCATATATTAACGAAATAAATAAAGATATTAAAAAATATTTTTATTATTAATATACATATAATAGAATATAATAAATAAAATTAAAAATTAATATTTAGAGTCCAACATCTTTAAGAAAAACTAAAAGTAATAAGTCCCGTTTTGCCCCTAAATATTTTAAACAAAATACCTCTATTCTGTATTTTGTATATATTTCTTCTGTACATCTTTTTGCAATACTTAAATAATTATAATACTTAGAAGTATTATTTCTTCGGTTTTCAACAAAATTTTTTAGATTTAAAAATAAATTCTGTAGAAATTAAAATAATTAAGTTTAATTTTTAAAAATATTTACATTTAAAACATCTTTTTCTTCATCTTTTTCTAATGTAAATGTTTGAAGAACATTATTCTCATCCCAATATTCTTTTGAAATTTTTTCCCATATTGCTTCACTTGACCATAATATATCTTAAAATATTTAATTAATTAATTAAAATATTATTATTTAAAAAAAAAAAGAAGTATAAGTTAAGAAGAAAAAAAAAAGTCCTTCCTATTTGTAAACTTTAATTAATATTTTTATTAATAAACTAAAAAATTATTTCAAATTTTTAAGAATTGATCTATATTTTAATATTAAATATTAATAATTTTTACCTTTATCAGGATTATTAATAATAAATTTAATTTCAAATTCTTTTCTATATTTACGTTCCCATAAAATATAAACAAAATAATCTAAAACAATTTTAATTCTCCAACGTTCAATAATAGATTTAGAATTTAAATAATCTTTATATAATGAAATAACAAAAAATGTTCCTTTATTATTTAACTAAATAATTAAATAAATATATTAATTATTAAATAAATACATTAGTTAATATTGTAGGAAACATTTGACGTAATGCATATGTTCTACCTTTACCAAATATTAATTCAAATTTTAAATTAAGTTCTTCTTCTCCATATTCGTTTTCATATTTTCTATTAAATTAAATTAAATTAATTTTTTTAAAATAAAAAATGTGTGTATCTTCATAATTAAATAAAAATAATAGGTTATACCTTTTCACATCAACAAGCTGAATAGATAAAAATTTCTTACCGGAGACGAATACCTGCCAACATACAGGTCCCCGAAAACTGAAAAACCATAGGGGGGAGTAGGCTCATTTTTGAGATGAAAATTCAAATATACGTGTAATAGCTCATTCGAAATAGCTCGTCAAGCTGAGTTGAATTACACCAAAAGCAACTAGACAATTATTGAAAAAGTTATGAATTTTTGAAAAACAGGCGTTAATGTAATTTGAAATAAACCCAATTCTTTTTTTACGATATTGTATTTAGTCATTGATTACTTTATTTTCCGAGTCAACAGTGAAGGATAATTAAATTAAGTAAAAATAATTTATCTCCATAGAAGAAGACTGATGGCAAAAACCAAACCATAGAGATCAAGGAAGGCTTAACGTAACAGATATCCCATAGATAATAAAAACTCATAAGTTCGTTCAAACTCATCATATCGAGATGATTTTGGTTCATTCAACTAAGCTCGACGAGCTCTTTCGAATGAGGTACGTATATTTAAATTTTTTATCACAAAAATGAGCGTATTCCCCTCTATTGTTTTTCGATTTTCAGGGACCTGTATCTTTGCAGGTATTCGTCTCCGCTAAGAAATTTTTACATATTCGTGCTAAGCTCGACAAGAGGAATCGAATGGGATATACTAAGTATGTCTCGAGCTCGGACCCGATATACTATAGCGACTCAAATTTTAATTTGGATATCTGATGATATACAAGAGATAGCAATTATATTTAAATATTAATTTTAATTTTTGGTAATCGTATGTGTGTAATCCTTATTATTAATAAATACCTTTGCACATTTTATTTATTAAAAAAGATACCTTAAATATTTTTGAAATCCTTCACATTTTTTCAAAAAATATTTATAAAATACAATAAAATTAGCTTCCTCTAATTCTTCAATATGTTTATTAACAATCTCTTTGGAATTTTTTGTCGTACAATTTTCTAGACGATTTTTTTCTTTTAATAACTTTAAATTTGTTTTTTTTCGTTCATTAATAAGTTCGCATAAAGTTCCAAAATCAACATTACCATTATCCGATGATTTCATTTTTCCAAGTATTCTGAATTAAAAAATAAAATAAAATTAGTGAACAGCCAGGGATTTTCTATCTTCCATTTTCCAATTTCATTTTCCCAGTCACTTGTCGTTTCTTATTTTTCTTTAATTTTTTCGTAATTCCCATAGAATGTAGAATAAATTCGAGTTAGTTTAAATAAAATAACAAGCTTTCTTTTTTGTTAAATAATCATTAGTTTAATACAGAGCCCGGTTTAAAATTTATACTATATTTCAAAGTTTACTACCGTATTTCTTCTAATAGAACGACAGCCCCTATTTGAACGACATCCTCTAATAGAACAACAGTCTATAAGGATGTTGAAAAATAGAACGACATGTCATTCTATTAGAAGAAATACGGTAATTTATTCTACAGATACATATTTTACAACCCTCCTTTTCTATTTCCCATTTTCTTATAATGTACATTACTTCATGTATAAGCCATCCTGTTTATTTACAATATTGAGCAAGTAAAAACTGTTAACAAAGTGGAAGTAAAGATTCAATTTAGTTTCATTTTCCAAAATGAATCTAAAACTTTCATCCAAGTTTATTTGAAGCAAACCAGGTGCAAGAGGGTTAAAATTAAACTTTTTTACATAATAAACTAAAAAATATTTTATATAATTTGTTATTTATAAAATTTTAAAATTATCAATTAATGTTCATTTTTCTCTTTAAGGTATCAAATCGATTTCCCATTACTTCATTTTTCCTGATTTTTTTCCTAATTTTGTTCACCCATGTTATTATATATTAAAAAATGAATTTTAATTTAAAATAAATAATACTTTTTGTGAAAAAGTTAACTGAAGTACAAAAAAATATTTTCAGTAAAATTAATAAAATTAAATAATATAATTTCATTTTGTTTTTTAATCTTTAAGAATATAATAAATTATTCAAAACTATTTAAAAAAAACAATAGGACGAGAAAAGGTGAAGAAGTAAAGATTGAAATTAGAGGTGTCAACGACTGGTTATAACGGTTAACCGACTAGTGAACAACCTTATATGTATCGGTTTATTTAAATAGCTAAAATTAATTTGGGTATAATTAAATAAATTTAATAAAATTAAATAAAAAAGTAATAATTAATTTAATTAAATTTTAAATAAATAAATGAATTAATTAAAGAAATGGATGAATATATTAAATAAAAATCTATCTTATTCATCCTTGCCCTTTTTTTTTTATTTCTTTATTTCATTATTAAAGTCAAGTGATTGAACTAATGCTCGTGATGTACTTTTACTGACGATAATCTAAAATGTTGGATTAGTTATTGATAATTTATTAAATGAAATAGTATAGACATTAGAGAAAATTTTATTTAATTCGTCCCAACTTTTTATTAATTTCTAAAATATTAAATTTATTTTTAAATAATTATATATTATTTCTTATTAACTTTTTTATTAAAAATACCAATTTTAAACATAAAATAAAATTATTTTTTTTTTATTTAATAATTTTTAGATGAAAATAAAATTAATTATTTTATTTTTATATATTCTACTAAATACAATATGTTATTGTAATAAACTTAATATTTTAAGTTATTGTAATATTTTTAAAAATTAATTAATTTAATTATAATAAAGATTTTTTTTATATATTAGATAAATATATTAAGTTAATAAAAATATTATTAAAATTCTTAATCGAAAGTTCAATGCTTAAAATAATGTGAAGGTTTAATTAAATTAAATATAAAAAATTCTTTTTTAATCAAAGTTTTATTTTTTCATTTAAATTAAAGTTTTATATAAAACTTTTTTTAATTAATTTATTTATTAAAAGCATTTAATGAATAAACTTTTCAAAATTGTTTTTATTTACTTTTACCAAACATTTAATTGATTTCTCATTTTTTATTAATAAAAAAAAATTATTAAAGTTGATTTACCAATGTATAATAAGTAGGAAATATATTTTTTTGCAAGGTTAATTGTCAGGTTAAATGACACATTTAAATTAAATAATTCAATACCTTTTAATAAATGCAAACGAGAAGGAAGGTGTTATATGTAACTTGTACACTCCCTTAAAATTTTTTATATTAATTTAAGCAGACTTTTTCTAAATGTCTAATACATTTAATTTTAATAGGCTATATTAAATTATATATATATATTTTTGATTAAATTACCTTAATTAATTTAATTAATATTTCTAATATTGCTAAGGTAAAATCCTTTAGTCTTTACATATTTTCATTTGTCAATTTCTTTAAATTTTAATAGAGTTAATTATTTGGAAAAAACTTTTAGCAATTATTAGATCCTATTTAATTATTTATTAGAAAATAATTAATTTTAAAAAACTGGTAAAATCATAGCCTCATGTTGAGTTCTTAACAGAAATTTTTATATAGTCCAGAGACTTTATCAGAAATTAAAAAATACTCGTATTAAGGACACAAATAATAATTAAATTTATTTTTAATTCCTTTTATAAATTTATAGAAATGCAAATTATTTTAATTTATTCGTTTCTTTTACTTTTTTTTGTTGATTTTATTTTTACTGTTGACAAAACATATTATGATATATTGGAGCTTACTCAAGGTGCAACTAATGAAGCTATTAAAAGGGAATACAGAAAAGCCTGTAGCAATACAGCTAATAAAAATACAAAAGAATTTCTAAAAATAAAAGAAGCTTATACAATTCTGATTAATCCTAAAACAAAAAAAGAATATGATATGGAACTTAAAAGTAAAGGACTACTGACACGAAGAGCAAAAAATAGAGCAAGTAAAAAAATATTTATTTAAACTTTTAATTAATTAAATTAATAAAAACAATTTAAATTCTATACAAATTATTAGTTGTGTAAGTTATGGATGTTTCCTATAGTTTTTATTTTATTAAATAATTAAACCTATTTCATTGTATTAATTCAAAAAAAAATTTTTTTTAATAAAAATGTCTTTAAAAATATAAATTATTGGTTTATATTAAATAAATAAAAATTAAATAAATTTTACTTATATCTATATCTCATAGAGCAATTTTTTTAACTAAAAAATTTTTTTGTTCATTATTTAGCAGAACCACAATATATTAATGCAGAAGGATCAACACAAAATAGGAACTTTTTTAAAGTAACACAATCTATTGCTGGACCATCAAACAATTCTTCTGGTATTGCACAACTTCCTAAATATTTTGGCCAACTTAAACCAGAACTTCCTAATTTAAGTAATTCTTATATATATGGAAATGGTAATTATTATATTAATGGAAATAAAGTATCTATGGAAGAATATACATCAGAATGGAAGAAAGCAAATGGATTTTAAGAAATAAAAAAAGAAAATTATTTAAAAATATATAAAATTTGTTAATTTTATAAGAAGAATAAATCTAAATTTTGCAATAATTTGTTTAATTCCTTCCGATCACCGTTTTAGCCTCCTTTACCAAATCTTAATTAATCTAATAAAATTCTTGTCTGACCTAATTTATATTTAAATATAATATTTAGAGTATTTATTATATAATAACCAGTAAAACATTAATTCCTTTAAATTTAATTAGCTTTGATTTAAAATATTTTAATTAAAATATATAAATTATTCTTGTAAAATTAAAATTGATATTATTTAAATGTCAACGCTGCAAAAGATTTTTAAAAACTTAAAACTTAAAACTTGAATTTATAATTTATTAATTAAATATTAAATGTTTTGTTTATTCTAGTGTGTTCTTTTCTTAATTTTGAAAAAATAAAATAATAATTGTGAAATACTTATTTATTAAAATAAAAATAAATTTATTAATTAAATCTACTATTTAAGACAAATTTTTAAAAGAGAATGTAGAGAAATTAAAAAAATTTTGTTTTATTAAAGTAAATATTAATTTAATATTTCTCTGCTAAGGGTACAGATGGTAAAATAAAATATTATTTAAAATTTCTAGAATCTTTTTAATAACAAATAAAAACAGAACAACCTTAAGGTCATCTACAGTTTTTGAAACTGTTTCTTTTTTAATCGCCTAATAGAAACTATGAAAGAATTAATTTATTATTTTTAAATTTATAATATTATTTATTTATTCATTTATTGAAGAATTTTGTTTTTTTCAAATTTCTTTTTAAAAATTGTGTTTTATAACTAAGGAAAATTTCGAAAGTGAATAACGCGCGCACTAATATTAATAAGCAGAGTATGTGGCAATTTCTCAATGCTGGATGATTTTAAGTAAAAAAAAATTAATTAAATTTGCCCATATACTCTCTTCATACATATTGCCTATACCTTTCTTAAATAAATAAAATATTTTTTTATAAATAAAATATTTAATAATTCAAAAGCCATGCAGTTCAACTAATTTAAATAAAATAAAAATAAAATTATTTTATTAATTATTGAAATCCTTTCTCTTTTTTATCAATATTTTATTTAAGGCCTAATTGGTCTAATAAATTAAATAATTAAAAGCTTTTGAAACAAACAAGAAAAAAAAACAAATTTCTAGACTATAAAAAAGAATTACAAAAATATATTTTTTATATTTTCAAACAATTTAAAATTTTTTAATTCCTTTTATAAATTTATAGAAATGCAAATTATTTTAATTTATTCATTTCTTTTAATCTTTTTTGTTGATTTTATTTTTACTGTTGACAAAAATTATTATGAAATATTGGGAGTTAATGTAGATGCAACTGAAGAAGAAATTAAAAAAGCATACCATAACTTGGCTCTTAAACATCATCCAGACAAAAATCCAAACAATCAAGAAGCTACAGCAACTTTTCAAACAATACTAGAAGCATATGAAACCCTTAGTGACCCTAAAAAGAGGGTGGAATATGATTTAGAACATATGGGAAATACAAATATAACAAATAATAGTTTTAATAGAGATAAAGAAAGAATGACAGAAAAAACAAAAAATGAACAGACATCTTTTGGTAAAATAAAATTATTTTAATAAATAATTTTAAAATTCATTTTTCTAAATAAAATTAAAATATAATTTTGATAATAAAATTATATTTTGAATTATAATATCCTTTCTTAATTAATCTTATTAATTTTCACTCACTTTTTTTTTTTTCAATTATGAAAGAGGTGAAGCAAGTAAAGAAACTATTTTAATTTTATTCTAAACAAAATTATGTCATTTTTTTCTTTCCTTTTTTTTAATTTATATTTATTATTTTATTTGTTAATAAAATTAAAAGAAGAGAAGTCACAACAATTAAGGGGCCCTTAAAATTGAGCTAATTTAGATTTTGGAAATTATTTAGGGTTATATATTTATGTAGAAAGAAAATAAACCTTTGAAATAATAAAATTAAATATTATTTTTTATTTTTAGCTAATCTTAAATTGAAAGATGTAGATTATAAATTAAATGTATTACATGATAGAATTATTGTTGAAATTAAAAACAAAGAAACTTATAATGTATTACTTTATTGTAATAAAATAATAATTAAAGGAAATGAACATGAAATAAGATTTTTTAAAAAGGAAATTGATTCTGATATTTTAACATCAAATTTAGTTGAGCTTCATATTCCGCATAGGGTTAATTTTAAAGCAATTAAAACTATAATTGAAAAAGAAGAGAATATTCCAATAAGTCATAATTATCAACAAAATTACATAATTGAAGGAAATAATAAGAAATTTGAGGTTATAAATTTTTTAATTTTAAAAAATTATCAGTTGAGAATACATCTAATTTTTATTTTTCCCTAATTTTTTGTCACAAAAAATAGAGGAAATAAATAAATATAGATTTAAAATAAAAAATATTTTTTTTCTATAAATACTTCTTCAATTAACTAAATTTTTTAATTAACTTTATTTTTTCTTTAATTAAATAAATTTTGTTAATTTAAATTAATTAAAAATAATAATTTTAGATAAATATAAAAGAAGTAGAGAATGAAATAAATAAAAAATAAAAATAGAAAATTAATGGTTATAATAACTATATACATATATATTATAATACTAAATTTATAAAAGAGGAAGCTATAAAAAATATAGAAAAACAAACAACTTTAACTATTTATAATGAGTCAAATAATGCTTCTAGTAGTACAGCAATGAGTAATAAAAAAAATAATACTGTTACTAAAATTAAGGGTTGGTTACACAAATTTAAAGGAAAATAAATGGTAAAAAGAAAAAGATGATGAAATACTAAATATTATATTTAAAATTAATTATTTTACAAGAATAATTAAATATATTTGGTAAAAATTAATTTATTTATATTTGGATTAGTAGATGTTTAAATATTTAATTTTAATCTCTGCTATCCACAAAATATAAAGCAAAAAATTAAAATTATTTTAAATTTGGTATTAAAATAGAAATTTTTGAATTTAATTAAATTTGATTTAAAATATTTTTATAAAATATCCTCTAAAATTAAAATATAATGGTTATTCTTCTAAAATTACCTTAAATATTATTTAGCTATAAATGCTGCAAAAAAGACTAAAACAATTTAAAATTTTATTTATTTTTTTTTTCAATTTTTATTTTTAATTTTTAGTATTATTTTTTCCATTAAAAAATGTATTTATTTTGAATTAATTTTATTTTCAAAAAATGAATTTTAATTTAATATTAAATTAATTTTTTGTTTAAATAAAATTCTTTATCCTAAAAAAAAAAGTTTTTCTATTTATTTTAATGTTTTTCCTGGTACTTACACCCTTATTCCGCCCCCCCCCCCTTCCTTTTCTCCGCCGCGCCCTTTTTTTACTGCGCCGAAAAAAAACTCTAGACTGTCATGATTGATATTGCCTCAAGAAGATTTTGATGTGTAAGGGTGTGTTACATTTGAATTTGAAATGATAGCGTTGCTTTGTATTAGTGCCATAATTTGTAAAAAAATTAAAACATTATAAAATGAACTATGATCAATTAATTCGTCATATTATTGAACTTGGAAAAAATTTAATTTATTTGTGTAGTTTTATTATTTAGAATTTATTATTTATTTAATTTACATTTGTAGTTTATCAACAAAAAATTTAATTTATTTTAACAAATTTTTAATATTTTAAAACTAATTATTCTATTCATAAAACATTTAAAAAATTAATTTTATTTTTATATTTAATTTTTATTTTTCTACCATTTTTGTGTTTTTTGCGTTTTTACAAACTTTTATATATTTTTTTTTTTACAAAGTAGCTGATAAATAGTTATTATTTTACAACAATTTATTAAAATAATTATTTAAAAAATATTTATTTTTAATTAATTAAATATTTTTTTTATTAAATAAATAAAATTCACTTTAAAATATTTAATATTTTTTTTTTTCAATATATTTAACCTTTAATTATATTAAATAAATAAAAATTAAATAAATTTTATTTACATTTATATCTCATAGGCAAATTTTTTTTTAACTAAAAAAAAAAAATTTTTGTTTATTTAGTAGAACTACAATATTTTAATAAAGAAGGATCAACATAAAATAGGAACTTTGTTGAAATAACACAATCTAAAAAAAAATTTTTTTTTTAACTATTTTGTTATTATTGAAAATTCTATAGTTAATATTATAGTTATACGAGACTGAGACGATAGTCTTGAGAATATTTCAGTTCTAATGCAACTTTACTTAATACTTGTATTATTTATTTATTTATATAATTAATATATTTTTTAATTTTTTTTCGTTAACTCTTTTAATAAAAAAAATATTTAAAAAATTGTCATATGTATTAGTGCATTAGTTACTTGTCAAGTCATATACATTATGATAAAGACTACAAGTCTTGTATTTGTCTAGTGTGAAGCTACATACATATAATGTTTAATTTTAAATAAGAATCAATAATTAATAAAATTTATTTAAAAAGGTATTCAAAATCCATTATTCTCAGTCAATTTTAATAATTAAAATTATATTCTTAAATTAATTTAATTTTAATATTATTTAAATATTATATTATAAGAACAATACAAATCATTCTTGTTTTCATTTCTTTATCTTTTAAGTGAGGGTTTAGAATTATTGGTATAATTAATATTTAGTTAATTTCATTTAGTCAATTATTCTTTCGGCCTCAGCCAGAGAGGTCAATTAATCGAGTGGGGTCAATTAATCGCGTGAGTTATTTACTTCTTTTGGTAATTCCTTATGACCAATAAAATAACAATTCAATTATTGAATTAAATCCCTATAAAATATGCTAGCCAATATTTGAAAATTGAAGCCTGGATTCTTAGATTGATATTTGTTAACTAAAACCCAAAATTTCTTAATAACAATCTATCCATTTTTATTTTCAAGAGATTTAAAATTTTTTAATTCCTTTTATAAATTTATAGAAATGCAAATTATTTTAATTTATTCGTTTCTTTTAATCTTTTTTGTTGATTTTATTTTTACTGATGACAAAAATTATTATGAAATATTGGGAGTTAATGTAGATGCAACTGAAGAAGAAATTAAAAAAGCATACCATAACTTGGCTCTTAAACATCATCCAGACAAAAATCCAAACAATCAAGAAGCTACAGCAACTTTTCAAACAATACTAGAAGCATATGAAACCCTTAGTGACCCTAAAAAGAGGGTGGAATATGATTTAGAACATATGGGAAATACAAATATAACAAATAATAGTTTTAATAGAGATAAAGAAAGAATGACAGAAAAAACAAAAAATGAACAGACATCTTTTGGTAAAATAAATTATTTTAATAAATAATTTTAAAATTCATTTTCTAAATAAAATTAAAATATAATTTTGATAATAAAATTATATTTTGAATTATAATATCCTTTCTTAATTAATCTTATTAATTTTCACTCACTTTTTTTTTTTTCAATTATGAAAGAGGCGAAGCAGGTTTATTACTATGATGTATTTTAAATAAATAAAATCTAAAAAAAAATATATTTTTCCCTTTCCTATTTTAATAAATTAAAAATAAATAATTAAAATAAATTAAATTTCAGAAAATTCTACTAATGTTGATTATAAATTATATGTCAAAAAAGACAGAATTATTGTTGAAATGATGAAAGAAAATAATAATATATTTCATACTAATAACATTATAATTAAAGGAAATGGCAATAATATAATCGTTTATGGATACATTGATGCTTTTTTAAAATCAAAATTGGTTAAATTTAATCTTGGTTTAATTAACATTAACGGAAATATTCGCCAAGTTGTTAAAGAAATTAAAGTTCCAAAAAGTGAGGATTATAAACAAGAATATACATTTGAAATAGAGAAAAAACATTTGGAGGTTAGAATTTTTTTTAATTTGTTCCAAAAAAAATGTCTATGAGAAAGCATCGATTTTTAATTTTTTCTGTAATTTTTTGTAACATTTTTTTAAATAAAATTAAATAAATATAAAAACTTATTTTAATTAAAAGTTTAGATAATGTTAATTGGTGAAAATAAAGGAAAGGTTTTAAATAATATTAAAATTATTGGTGATTTTAATATTTTAAAGCTATATGTAAATACTGAATTTAAAGAAATAAAAATATCAGAGAATATAGAACAACAATTATCTCTACCAATTTTTGAGGCAGGAACATCAAGCAATGTTTCTGGTGCAGTACAAAGTCATCCTCAAACAACTAAGCCTTCTAAAATTAAGCATTTCTTCCATAAATGGTGAAGGCATAAAAGAGAATTTTATGAAAAAGAAAAACTTGAGTAAATTTTATATTTTAAATTTATTATTTTACAAGAATAATTAGTTATGGTGATTAGGTTCAAAGAGTAAAAGATAATCAAATCCTTACCTATTAAATTGAAATTAAATTGTTTTTTTTTTTTTGAATTTAAGTAAGTTTGATTTAAAATATTTTTAATAATATTTTAAAAAAATATGCTAATTATTCTTGTAAAATTTATATTATTTACCTTTCAACTGTATCAAAATCTAATTATCAATACCTTTATTTTATTTGTTTTTTTATTTAAAATTTCATTTTCTTTGTAGATTTATTATTTAAAATTTATTATTTATTTAATTTACATTTTGTAGTTTATCAACAAAAAATTTAATTTATTTTTAACAAATTTTGAATATTTTAAAAATTTAAAAAATTAATTTTATTTTGATATTTAATTTTTTATTTTTATCTACCATTTTTGTGTTTTTTACATTTTTACAATATTCGATATTTTTTATTATTTTGAAAATGTAGCTGATAAAAGAATCAAAGCTGAAGCTAAATTTAATTTAAAAAAAATAAATAAATAAAACCCATAAACTATTTTATAAAAACAATCTTTTTAATCCAAAATTAATCCTAGCACAAAGGTTTAATTTTTATTGTTTTCTTCTTTATTAATTTACATATAAAATTAATATTTAGACATTAAAGTTTTCTTGAGGAAAATCCATCAAGTCTGTCTAGAGTAGTCTTTCGGCGCAGTAAAAAAGGCGCGGAATTGAAAAAAGGAAGGAGGAAAGTACAAAATTATGTTTTTGTTATAGAATATTTTGTGTTATTTTTTTAAATTTTATTTATTTAAACTTTTTAATAAAAATTAATTTAAAAGAATATTTCTTGTGTGTCTTAATATCATATGTATTAGTACATTAATTATTTATCAAGTCATATACCTCACATAATGATAAAGTACTACAAGTCATACTTCTGTCTATTGTTAAATTATAATGTTTGATTTTTTAAATAAGAATCAATAACTAATAAAATTTATTTAAAAAGGCATTCAAAATCCTTTATTTAATTAATTTTAATAGGTAAAATTATATTTAATTATTTTAAATTAATTTAATTTTAATATTATTTAAAATTAAATAATATTATAAGAATAATAAAAATCATTCCTTTTTTTATTTTTCTGGAATTAGAGTTGTTAATTTCAAAAAGGAATAAATAATTATTTCATTATTTTGAACCAATAAAAAATAATAATTAAATTTTTTTGATTATTTAATTCCTGATATCTGAAAATAAAACCTGGATTCTTAAGATTGATATTTGTATAATGCTTTTAACTAAAAGGCCAAAATTTAATAAATATTTTTTAATTCCTTTTATAAATTTATAGAAATGAGAATTTTAATTTATTTGTTTATTTTACTCTTTTTTGTTGATTTTATTTTTACTGTTAACAACCATTATGATATATTGGGAGTTAATGTAGATGCAACTAATGAAGAAATTAAAGAAGCATACCAAAAAGCGAAAGAATTTTTTAATGAAGTAAAAGAAGCTTATAAAATACTGAATGACCCTAAAAAAAGAAAAAAATATGATTTAAAACATTTAGGAAAGACAACTACTAATTCTAAAAAAAGTAATTCTAATTAGCGATAAGATTTAAAAATAAGAGACGGAACTCAATTTTAATAAATTAAATGATTAAGCTACAATTCTTTATTAAAATAATAATTAATTTTATATTTTCTATTATCATATAATCCCAATTCCTTAATCATTTAATTTTTAATCGAGGAATTTATTTTTGATTTAGAATTAATGAATTAGGTGTATTAGAAGATAAATAAATAAAATATAAGAAAATATTTTTTTTTACTATTTTTAATTCAATTAAAAAAAAAAAAAAAATAAATAAAAAAATTTTATTTATTTCAGAAAATTCTAACGGAGTGGATACAGTAGATTATAAATTATATGTCATTAAAGACATGATTGTTGTTGAAAGGAAAAAACATGATAATGTATTTCATACTAAAAAGGTAATAATTGAAGGAGAGCGGAATACATTAAAGATTTATACAACAAACACTGACACAATATGGGAAAATTATGTTAAAATTGGCGGTCTCGATAATATGACTACTTCCAAACGTAACAACTTTAGTGATAAACAATTCAAAGTTCCAATAGCTGGAGAAAATAAAGAAAGTTATACATTTAAAGACAAAGGTTCTAATTTTGAGGTTAGAATTTTTATTTATTTTTATTCTTCAAAAAATATATAAATTAAAAAATATACACTAGCTTTTAATATTACCGTATTTCTTCTAATAAGACGACAGTCTAACAGGAGCTTGAAAAATAGAACGACAATCGTATTATTAGAAAAAATAATTTATTTTCAATTAAATTTTTAATTAAAATTTTCCTTTAAATTAAAATTAATTTTAGATATATATAAGTCTAAAAGATGTTAATGTTGAAAGTAATTTAAATACTACAAGTGATTTACTTATTGAAATTACTAGTAATTACAACAATATAATACATGAAGGAGTTATTGAAGAAAAAGAAACTTCAGAAAATAAAGAACATCGCCTGCATTGGTGGCAAAGAGCTTAGATAAACTTTATGAGAATATATCAATATATATTATTAATTTACAAGAATAATTTAACTTGTTTAAGTTAAGTAGGGATGAGTCTCAGGGCTGGGGCGAACTTTCGATTTTTGAATTATTCCGATGTCACTAAAGTTGCAAAGTTAGAATTCGAAGGAAGTTTAATTTCCTAATCTCGATCTAAGCAGGATTAGTCTACTAATTCTATTCCGATTGGACTCAGAATTAAATAAAAGAGCATCGTTAATATATCCTTTACTTTAATTAAAATATTTTTAAAAATATTTTATATATACTAATTATTCTTGTAAAATTAAAATTGAAATATTATTTAACAGACAACGATGCGAAAGATTTTTAAAAAAATTTTATTTTAAGCTTTTATTTTATTTTTCGGTACTTTTAAAATTTAATTTACCTTGTTTTATTATTAAAAATTTATTATTTATTTAATTTACATTTTGTAGTTTATTCCAAAAAATTTATTTATTTTAACAAATTTTGAATATTTTAAAACTAATTATTCTATTTATAAAACATTTAAAAAATTAATTTTATTTTAATATTTAATTTTTAGTTTTTTACAAATTTTGTATTTTTTACTTTGCACGATATTCGATATTTTTTATTATTTTTACAATGTACCTGATAAATATTTAATTTTAAAACAATTTATTAAATAATTATTTAATAATTAATTAAATATTTTTTTATTAAATAAATTAAATTCCCTTAAAATATTTAATATTTTTTTGTACATAATTATGTATACTTTTCAATATATTTAACCTTTAAAAATATCCGTGTCTATTTATCGATCAATATACATATTATTTTTTTAGTATTTTCATGGATGGATTAAATATATTTATTTATTTTTCTTTTTTCAATCCAAAATTAGAGAAAAAGTGAACTTTTATTTTAATATTTTAAAAATGTTTTTTATTTAATTTATAAATTATTTCTGATTTTTTTTAACTAATTAATTACTAAATAATTTATATTTTTATTTAAAAATAAATAAAACTTTTATTTAAAATTCTGATATATTAAAATTTTTTTAAAGAATTTTTTAATTAATATATTTATATTTTTCAAATTTATTTTTTTATAATATTATTTAAAAAAAAATTCCTTTAAAATTAAAAACAATTTTTAAACAAAAAAAAATGTTCCTATTTTTATATTTATTTTTATTTAAAATAAAAGTGTAGAGAATATATTAGTCTCTGGTCATTCAATAAAAAATATTATTTTTCTTATACTTTTCTACTATTTATTCTATTTACAATTCTAATTTTTTAACCAAAAAAAAATTATTTTTATTTAATAATATTTTAGTGGTTTGTATTCTTCTCAAATAAAATTAAATTCTTCGTATTTTGAAAAATCAATTTATTTATTTATGTTAATAATAATAAATGACCAAACTAGTTTATTTATTTAATATATTATATAATTTTAAATAAAAAGATTATTTTAAAAATCTTTTAAAATTTTATTTATTTATAATCTAAAATATAATCTTCCCCCCTTTTTTTTATTTTATTTTATATACATATTAGCTTAAAAAATTATTTTATTTTTTTTTTACTGAATTTTATTTATTTGTAATAAAAATTAATTAATTAATTATATATATTTTTAAATTAATTAATTTATATACAATATTTTTAAATTTTATTCACAATTCTATAGTTTATATACCTCTCTATTCATAATAAATATTTTTGGAAAACATTATATTTGTTTTGACTATAATTTAAAGTCTAATATTTTTAACTAGACTTATTATATCACAACGGCAAACTTGGCTTGCAGCAAGTCCTCCCTTCTCTTCCCTTTTTTGCCTAAATCATTCATAACTATTTCTTAATATTTAAATTATAATCTCCCTTTTTATCGCTAACGTTATAAGAGCTTTAACTTAAAAAAATCAGAATTCTGATTTTAAATTTTATTTTATTAAATTTTAAAATTCTGATTTTAACTGATAGATTATATTATATATTTTTTTTTAAAGTTAATTACTCAACAAATATAATATTAAAACTTATTTAATATTTCTTTTAAAGTTTAACACCAAAATTTAATTTTTTAAAATGATATTTTAATTCTTTGTAATTTAATTTTTAATAATAATTTTTTATTTAAAAAAATTTTTTAGAAATATATGCCTCGAAAATTATTTGAACTATTTTCTAATTTTATTTTTAAATATGCAGCATTTGTTTGTTTTGTTACATTTATTTTAACTTTTGTAATTCCTTTTGTAATTTTGTTTGTTTTTCCACTTGGACTGGGAAATAATCCTGAAAAGGTAAGAAAATTATTTTTTCAAACTTTTTTATTTTAAAAGAAAATAAAAAAATTTAATTTAATTTAAAATAATTTTTTAGGGATTTGAAACGGATGGTACACCATATTCTAAACCTCGATTAACTTGGACTCGTTTACAGGTATTTAATTTTTTTTAATATTTTTTAAATTAAAAAATTTATTTTTTAGCCTTATCTCCTTCAAGGCAGTCAAGTTGAATTTATTAATGAAATTGAAACAATTCAACGATTTAAACGTTCATGGGCTAATGATTTAGTTAATTCAATGTTTAGTGTTGTTAATTGTTATGATGAACCTATACCTGCTAGTAAATTTAATTTTTAAATTAATTTTAAATTTTTAACATATTTTTAATATTAATTTTAGTATAATTAGGCTCTTACTGAATTCTTTAATTTTTTAAAAATATTTAATAATTTTTTTTTATTTTTCAGAATAGATAATTTAAAAAATATTTTGTATACCTTCTTTATTACTATTATTTAAATTATTTTTTAATTTTAATTCTAAATTTAATTTCCCTCTTTACCTTCTAATTAAATTATATTTATTTTTTAATTAATTAATTTAGTGTCTTTCCTTTCTCAATTTGTTGTGGAAATTGATAGTATTGACAATTTATTTTCAATTAAATTAATTCAACAATTATGTTCATTAAAGGAAAAACTTTTTTTGTAAATTTTTATTAATTAATTAATTAATTTTTAAAATTAATTCTTTTAGTGAATTATCAGAATTTTCAACTTATTCATTATATAAAAATATTTGGAATTGGCCTAGTTTTGTAAATTGTTTAACCCCAAATCAAAGAAATAATAATTGCTCAGAAATTAATGAAGAAGAAATTAATAATTTTTATTCTGTTAGTTTTTTAATTAATTAATTTTAATATAAATTAATTAATTAATAATTTAATAATTCTTTTAATTAATTAATTTATTTTATTTTTAAAGTTATTTATTCAATGTTTACAATATAAACAAACAATTTTATATTGTGGTAATATTTGTGGTCAAAGTAAATCAAATATTATTGGATCTATTAAAATTAATAATAATCGTTATCGTCGTCAATTTAATTTTAATGAAAATATAATTAAAGAAGAAAAAGAAGAAGAAGATTTTGAATATAAAAATAAATGTTTTGAAGAAATAAATATTTGTAAAAAAATTCCAAAAGAATGTAATGGACAAATGTGGTAATTTTTAATTTAATTATTTTTAAATAATTTTGGATTTATATTTAATTAATTAGTTAATACCTTTGTATTTTATAAATTAAATTTTGAGTGTAATTGCTAACAAAAAAGTTTATTTGTTATATTAGATAAAGATAAGTAGAGAGCACAGAGTAATTTACTTTTC
Organism: Meloidogyne graminicola; assembly: GCA_036172905.1. NCBI lineage: Eukaryota > Metazoa > Nematoda > Chromadorea > Rhabditida > Meloidogynidae > Meloidogyne > Meloidogyne graminicola. The sequence continues at coordinate 577,622 of JARPZY010000012.1, read as the reverse complement.
TCTGCCATTGCATAACTACCTTTAGATTATTTTTTTAATTTATTAATAATTTAAAAATAATATTATTATAAAATTATATTATAATAAAATTTAAAAAAAATAAATTTTAATTATTTAAAAGTCCAAAGACTCTTAGGTCCTCTTTTCCCTAATTTTTTTTTTAATTAAACATTTTTTTTTAATTTAAAAAGGTTTGATTTATTCTATCGTATTTTACCCGAAGATGTTTACTCTAAACCAGTAAGTATTTTTATATTTATTATTTTATTTTAATTTTCTAGTTATTATTAAACAATTTTTTACCTTTTTATACTTTTTCTGCTTATCGTTTACAAGGCATTAATATTCCTTTAAAATTATTTATAAATTTTGAATCAAAAATTAAAAAAATTGCACAAGAAAAGTCTTCTATATTTAAATTAAAAGGTTAAAAAAAATAATAATTTTTTTTTAAAATTATTTTTATAGGACTATCTTTAGACACAAAACGTGATTTACTTTTAGAAGCAGCTTTACGTGATTCTACAATTACTTTATTTTGTGCTTTAATTGTTTTTTTATTATTAGCAATTTATTCTTTAAGTTTAACTTTTGCTTTTATTGTTTCTTTACAACTTGGTAGTGCTGTACTTTCATCTTTAGCATTATTTCGTTTATTTATTTCTGTAAATTTTTTTTTTAATTAAAAAATTATTTTATTTAAATTAAAGTCAGAAATGCCTGCACTTAATTTAATTTCTTTTGTTTTATTAATTTCTGTTGGCTCTGATGGCGCTTTTCTTTTACTTGATGTTTTCCCAACACCTGAAAGGCTTACACCAATTACTTTAAATAAATCATTAATGCATACAGCAAAAACTATGTTTTTAACACAATTTTCAACTGTTATAAATTTTTAAAAATTTAATTATTTTTTAAATATTTTTAGGTTATTCCTTTTTTATTAAATTTATTATCAAGTGTTTATGCTTTTCGGTATATTATTTTAAATTAATTTAATTTTAATTTTTTTTTTAAATTAAAATTTTAGTAGTTTTGGGCTTTTTGCTGGATTAACATTAATTTTTAATTATTTTTTGCTTATTACCTTTCTTCCAGCATTTTTAGTCCTTCAAAGCCGTTTTTTGAATCCTTGGTTATTAATTATTATTTTTAATTAATTATTTTAAGGCTTATTCGTTGGTGGCCTAGTCGTTGTTGGTATTGTTTTCCAAATGGAGAATATTCTAATAATAATTCTCCTCGTTTTAGTACACAAAAGTATTTCTTTTTAATTATTAATTAATTTTTTTAAATTTTTTATTTAAAGTCAATTATCTACTAATATTAGTCGTTGTTCACCACCTATTTTTAAATTTCCATTAACTTGGCTAGACCGTCTTCGTCAATTTATTCGTCTTGTTCTAGATGATTTATTACCTTCAGTATTAATTCAAGGACGTTTTATTTGGCTTTGTTCTTTATTTCTATTTTTATTAAGTAATTTAAATATTTAAATTAAATTAAAAAATTTAATTCTTTTTTTTTAGTTAATATTTACATTATAATTACACAATTATCTTTACCTCGTTATAATCCTTTACAATTATTTAGAACATCAAATCTTCATGAATTTTATGATCAAGTAACAAATTAATAATTATTTTTTAATTAATTAATTAATTAAATTTAAAAGAATGCTGAACAACTTTTTCCATTTATTGTTGATAAAATTGGAGAATTACCATTTTCTATTCGTTTAGTTTGGGGAATTCAATTTGTTAATGGTGATACTTCTTTATCTAATTATTTTGATTTAGATGTTGGAAATCATTTAAAACAACAAAAAATATTAAAAGAAGATTTTAAAAATTTTAAATTAAATTCTACTATTCAAGTAAATTTTTTATTTAAAATAAAAATTAATTTAAATAATTTTTTTTAGCTTAAAGCATTAGCAGCTCAAATTTCTCGCCTTCAACAGTTAAACTTTGTAAATCTTCCGATTGGTGACAAATTTTGGCCAGAAAGGTAATAAATATAATTTTAAATTTGAAAAAACCTTTTATTTTATAGATTTATTGAATGGACATCTTCATTTGCCTGTAATACAACTTTTCCCAATTTCTCTCCTTGTTGTAGATTATTTGGTAATCGAATAGCCCCAATAACTTCTTCAATCTTTGATCATTGTGTACGTCTTTCAACAACAATTCTTCCAACTGGATATAATGATACTTTAATTTGGGACAAGGAAACACATAAACTTGTTGGGTATACTGTATGTTACTGTTTTTAATTAATTTAAAATAATTAATATTAATTAATTTTTGTGAATTTATTTCTAACTTTTTACTGTTAAAATTTGCCGCTTTACCTTTTGCCCTTTTAAAAATAGATTTTTTAACAATCATTTTACTAATAAATTCTTAAAAATAATTTAATTAATTAAGGCATTATTACCTACTAAAATTGTTTATTCTCATCGGTTTTCTAATTTATCAACTTCCTTTGCTTTACTTGACCAAACAATAAAACCTATAATAAATAGTGGTAATTTATTAAATGGATGGTATACAACGGAATGGGGAGGTATATAATTAACTAAATATTTATTTAATTAAATTATTTTAAAGTAATTTCACAATGGTTTGATTTACAACGTTCAATTATTAATGATTGTGAACAGTCATTTATTATCTCTTTTCTTGTTGTACTTTTATTTTCTACTATCATGTTACGGTAACTTGTTTTATTTTTAAACTTACTTAACGAAGTTGGGGGCCCTTAACTGGTTAACAAAAAAATAAACAAAAGTAAACATAATAATGACATAAACTTATAAACCTTTCTAATATTAAATTACCATTCTTAATTTTTCAAAATTAGTTTAAATGCAATTTTTGCAACAATAACAATTGTTTGTATTGTAATTTGTACTCTTGGAATGCTTCTTTTATTTGGTATCTTTTTTTTTTATTTATTTTTTTTTAAACTAATATTTTTAAAGGTTGGGAGATTGGTGTTTTAGAAGCAGTTATTCTTGTTGTTGTTGTTGGCCTTTCCTTTGATTATACCCTTCATTTTGGTGCAACAATGAATTCTTCTAAAGGTTTATTTAAATATTATTTATTTAATTATTTAAAAAAAAAGTTTGTCCTTCACATTCTATACAATTGGCAATACGTTGTGCATTTCGTCCAGTTGTAATGTCAGCAATTTCGAGTATTTTGGCAGGTGCTGTAATGCTTTTTGCTGAAACTCATGCATTCTTTCAAGTAAATTTAATTTTTTTTTAAATTTTTTTTCCTTAATTTTGAATGTATTCTTTAGTATTTTTATCTAAAAATTTTATCTTTATTAATTTAATTTAAATTAGGAAAAAATAATGTAATCAAAATATTTAAAGAAAAAGAAATGTTAATAATTTTTAAATTTTAAGGTTGGAATTTTTCTTGTTGTGTGCAGTTTTCTAAGGTTATTTCATTATTTAATTATAAATTTTTTGTTCCTTTTTCTAGTCTTCTTTTTGCTATTTTCTTCTTTCTTCCATTTTTTTACATTATAACTACATTTACTTCAAAAATTTATTATTATTTTTTGTTTTTGGCAATTAATGAGAAATCAGACAAGAAAAATTCTAAACGAAAAGAAAATAATTGTGAATGGTGTAAGATTTCTCAGAAACATAATAAAAATCTTAAAATGAAGAAAATAAATAAAAATAAGGATGTAATTAATAATCATGTAAGAATAAAGGATGTAAAGGATAATTCAAATGAATTTGGAACAAAAATTTCAGGTAATATTTAACTTGAATTTTTTAAATTTGGATAATTGATGTTTTTAAACTGTCAGAAAATAGAAAAAATTTCTTTAATTTAATTGTAAAATTTTTTGGATTAAAATCAGATAAATACCCTATTTCTCTATGTTAATTGATCAAATAGGTTTCGATCAATAGGGATAAACCCAAATTAATTAACATTACTCTTTCATTATTTTAGGAATACAACCCAATAATATTGAAAATTCTATTGTCATTAATACAAACAATATATTACAAACTCCAAATAACCGTTTCTTCTCTTCTGCTGTTTCAAGTTTTGTTGGAAGGCTAAAATTTGATCCAAGAGATGAAGAATATGAATATGGAGATATTATTAAACTTTAAATTATTTATTTGTAAATGTAACAGCGCAAACTTTAATTTTTATTTTATTTTACAAATAGCATTTTTTGTACAAAAATATTGTTTTTACTAACAGATTGTCAGAATTTTATTTTTAAATTTTTAGTGTATTTTGTTTTTGTTTAACATTGCATAAATAAATTAATTTTTAAATAAATTTTCATTTTTATGTAAATGTTTATCATGTTTTATATACTTAGAATATCTTGGATACTTTTTTATCTACCTATATCAAAATTTTTTTCTCTTTAAACATTAAAACGTTTAACTTTCATCTGGCCGAATATCAACATCAATAATTGCGCGTTGATTTTCAGGGAGTTGATATTAAGGGTCACCCATTATATTTCAATTTTTAATAACCTGGCATATTGTATTAATTCAATTGTTAATATAAAAGCTTTAGAACATTTAAAAATGTTTATTATTCTTCGCTTGTTCTTAAATTACAATTACCATGTCTTCATATTTTCCTTATTCTCATTCAAAGAATATGAGTACAGCAAGAGATGCTGAAGATGATATTACAAGTATATCAGAGACAACAATGACAGCTGAATCAGAAAATGAAGGAACGGCAGTTAGTTTAACTCTAAAAGATGACAAAACACAAGTCGAAAAGGAGAATGAAGACTCTACTTTAGTTAGTGATACACATACTGAACAATCACTGAGAGCAGGACTAAAGGTTTTTTTTATTTTCTTAAACTTATGTTTTATTTTAATATAAGGGAGTTTACACAAGTTCTTTAATGCTTTGTTTATTTTCCTGTGGTTTTGGTAGCAGTTTTCAAGTTGGATTTCATCTTGGTGTTCTAAATACTCCAGGTAATTATTTAAATAAAAAGAAATATTATAATTTTTAAGCAAAAATACTTATTGAATGGCAAAAAAGTTCATATTTACGAATACATGGATCTGATGCAGTTTACAAAGAAGAAATTATCTGGTTAATATTTTTAATTTAAATTATGATTTTTATTTTTTAAAGGTCATTAACTGCCAGTATTCTTCTCGTAGGTGGAATTTTAGCAAATGCTCTTCTTAGTTCAATTACCCATCGTTTTGGTCATAAAGGGACACTTATGTACAATAATGCTTTAGTAGTAATTGCAATGATATTACAACATTTAGCTAAAATGTTTGATAATTATATTTATATGATTATTTCTCGTTTCATTATAGGAATTAATTCAGGTTATTTTTTCTTTAATTAAAATTTTAAATTATGGAAACCCCTCCCTTTTTATTCTTTAATTTTTAAAGGAATTAATATGGGACTTACTTCAATATATTTGTGTGAAATTGCACCAATTAATTTACGTGGTGCAATTGGTTGTTTGTCCAATTGTTTTCTTTATTTGGGCTTTCTCTTTGCTTTAGTTGTTGGTCTTCCCTTTATGTTGGGTGATGAAGAGAACTGGCATTTGATATTTTTACTTGCATTTGTTAGTTAATTTTAATTTTTTAATAATTTTTTTTTAAGATTCCTGTTAGTGTTCAATTAACATTATTAGGGTTTTTTGGTCCAGAATCACCCAAATATTCTTATATTGTTTGTGGGGATGTCATTGAAGCTGAGAAAAGTTTGCAGTTGCTTCGTCAAAGAAATGATGTATAAATAATTATATTTTAAATTTTTACCATCTTTTTTAAGGTAAGAGAAGAAATGGATATGTTAGACAAAGAATTATCAAAAGCTAGATCAGTTTCACATCAAAAAATTGGTATTTGTAAAATGTTTTCAAAAAAGTACTTACGCTGGTCACTTTACTTGGGAATTTATTTAATGTTTTCTGTGCAAATTAGTGGAAGTGCTCCAGGTTTAATTAATCTAAAAAAAATTAATTTTTAAATATATTTTAAAGTTGGTGTATATTCAACTAAAATATTCGAAGATGCAAATCTTTCACAACTTAGTAAATATTTTTTTTTTAAATTTATTAAATTACTAAAATTATAGATGCACAATTTGCAACTTGTGGGATTGGTGTTATTAATGTTCTCTCTATTCTTTTTTGTGTTTATTTGGTAATTTTTTATATCAATTCTTAGTCTTTAATTATTCACATTTTTAATTTTTAAAGGTACAACATCCAAATATTGGTCGTCGAACATTATTCTTAACTTGTTTAATTGGATGTTGTATTTCTACTTGTTTAATTGGAATCTCAATAATTATGGCAGAAAAAGCCCATAATACAACAGAGGAAATTACTTCAACAAAATCTTTTATTAACGAAGAGATAATAACCACCATTAATACTACACCCTCTTCTGGTGGAAGCATTGCTGCATATTTTAGTATAGTTTTTATTGGAATTTATGTTATCTTCTTCTCAATTGGATTTGGTATGTTTTTTGAATTTTTTTATAATTTTTATATTTTTTAATTATAAATACATATAGGTTCAATTACCGAATCATATCTGAGTGATTTCTTTCCGTCAGAGGCTCGTGCTACTGGATGCAGTGCTGCAACTTTATCTTCTTTACTTTTCCGACTCATTGTTTTATTTAGCTTTCCAATATTAAAGGTTTTTTGTTTAAAAATATTCTTAAAATTTTATTTTTTTTTCTTAGAAATTAATTGGCCCTTCTGTATTTTTCATTTATTCTGCTTGTTTACTTATTTGTTCTCTACTTGGATTTGTTATCTTACCTGAAACAAAGAATAAAGAACCAGAAAGAATTTTGAGAGATATTAAAAGAAGAAGAATGCAAATTACTTCTCGTTGTTGTTGTAAACTTTGAAAATTAAAAAAATAATATTATTTATTTACCTTTTAATTGTAATATAAATTAATAAAATAATTGAATGTATATAAGTATTAAAATATGTATTTTAAAATAAAATTAACATTTAGAAAAATGAAGAAAATAAACGTGTAAATTTATAACTTTTTATATTTATAAAATGATTAAGTAAATGTTGGCAAAAAGTCATTGGCAAAATGTCATCTTCTAAATTATTTTTTATTTTTAAATGTTTAGAATTTCTTATTTTAGTTTATTATTTATTTATGGCCTCAATTCATTCCCCTGATTCTTCCGACTCATTTAATAAGTCGCAAACTACTATAACAAAGGTCTCATTATTACATGAAAGTGTATTCCCTTCTGATTCGTTTGAAGCATTGGAAAATGAATTTGACAAGACTTTTGTAGATTTGGATGTTTTACTTGGTGAATTTGAACATGAAAATGTAAGTATAATTTAATTTATAAACAGACAAAATTAATTCACAATAGCCTGAATTCGTACTCGAATGCCGTCGTCGTTTAAATCTTATCAGTGGTGTCTTTGTTCAATTCGTTCATAAAGCTACTGTTGTAAATCAACAAAAATCTGACTTTAAAAAGGAACTTGAGAAATCAAATGACAAACTTATTGGAGCACTTGCCACAAATTCATTATTAGAAGAACAATCTGAAGAACTTCTTTTACGTGTTCATTCACTCCAATGTCAATTATATTCTAAAACAGCTCCACATGAATCTGAAATTATTAAAAAGAAATTAGTTAGAAAATATTTTATTTTTATTTTTTTAAATTTAATTTATAAGGATAAAGAAATGAGAATGTTTCAATCAAAGAATTTACCAATAGCAAAAACACAAGCAGAAATTCCTTTATTGAAAGAAGAAAATCTCCGTTTAAGAAGTCTTCTAAATGCAGTTCATGAAGAGATTTATGGAGCTCGTTTGGCAGCAAAATATTTGGATAAAGAATTGGCTGGACGGTATGAATTTTAATTAAATATATTTAAAACACTTTATTTAGTATTCAACAGATTCAATTACTTGGTCGTAATATGAAAGGTTGTATTCTTTATTTTAATTGATTTTTTAATCCTCCCTAATTATTAAGGAACTCAATATGATAATCTTTGGAATCGTTTAGAAGCTGAAATTCATTTAAATAGACACAAAACTTTTGTTAAATCTTGTTAGTAAGTTGTTAAATAATTTATTTATTTAATAATTAAAATTAAGTGTCCCAGACGTTAGAAACTTTTTGAGGAGGCAAAATGACTTGGTAATTTAAATTCAATGCTGAAATTAATATTTTAGGTACATCAAAAACAACCCACGACAAGTGGTGCTTCTTCAACTTTAATGAATAACAAGTTGTCAAAATATCCCACATTGTCGCCTTGTTCTCCATCATCTTCACTTTCTATGACCTCTACTTGTAACAGCTTATGTGATCAACAACTTGAGGAGGTATTCATTTTTCTTCCGATTAGTTTTCTTGAAATATTTCTTATTATTAATTTCGAACGTTTTAGAAGCATACATTGATTTTAGCGTCTTTGCAGATTACTATGAGCCATTCATTTTTGACCTTTTAACCATTTTATATTTTTAATAAATAAATTTATATTTTTTTCAGCATCTCAATAACACTTCAAATAATTTTTGTTCACAATCATGTGCATCTTCTGCTTCATATGAATCAGCTACTGATGAGTGTACTAATAGTATTAAGCTTCGTATAAGGGAAAGTTTGTATGGAAAATTAGCACTTGATGACAATAATATTTATAAGGCAAATAATGACAATAATCAGAAAAATAATGGTAATCCATTTCTTTGAACGAAAATTAATCTTTAATAAGAATTACCTAATTTATATATAATAATATTTAAAATAATAATTTTTAATTATATTATCTCTATGTTAATTTTATTATTTTTGTTATCATGATAGGTTGATGATAAACAATATTGTGATAAATTATAATTAAACTTTTTTTATAAAAATTTAAAAAAAATATTGGAAATCATTTAAAAAATTTATAAATTAATATTTGAATTTTTAATTCGAACGTAAGTTTTTAAATTTTATTTTTTACGTTTTCCTAGATGAATATAAAAAAACTAATAAATACTTAATCATTATTTGCTAGTTTTTAATTATATTTTTGTAATTTATGTTGCATTGTTAGTCAACAATTTTCGATATCTGCAGCTTTCGCCATATGTAGCCGTTAAGAGCATTACAATAAACTAACTATATGTGATCACTCTAAAATAAATTTATTTTAATGAATTTATTTTTTTAATAAATATCATTTTCTTAAACATTATCAATTCAGAACCTTTTTTCATTTTTTATAGTTTTACCATTTTTTAAAAAATGATGACGACCTCTAGGGAATTTCTTAAAACAACAGAGACTGGTTAAAGAGGGAGAAGCATTCAATGGCCCACTTTTCAAGTTCTTTTCTTTATTTGATTGGCCTTTTTAGCCTTTTTTTCTTTTTCTTTAAAGAAAAAAAATTGATAATTTTATGGAATATTTTAATATTCTCTCTTAGTCCTTTATAATTTTAATTTTATTTCATAAAAATGCTTTAATAAAATTATTCAATAAATATTTTTTTAATAAATAAAAATAAATATTTAAAATAATAAATGACATCAAAAATATGTCCATATTTTACTAGTTTTTTGTTAAACATCAAATTTCTCAATTTAAAAGAATTAAAAAAAGCAACTAGTCTTTTTCTCGTGTGAATTAATATACAAGCTTTTAGTAAACGTCTCATTTTCAGTGTTTTTTTTTTAACTCAAACCAATTGCCAAAAATCCTTTTTTGATATTTCCTATATTTTTCCTTTATTTTTTTTTACACCAAGCAACAACTTTAAAAAAATTTATTTTCACAAATTTTTTTGAAATGACACAAAATAAAAGAGAGAGAAGTAGTAGTTTGAGTAATTATAGGCAATAAAGGTCTTTTAGTTTCTCTAGGGGATTATTCAAAGTCCTTCTTAAAAAAATGATGACCAATTGAAAATTTAACAATAACAAAAACAATATTTTTATAAACATTTGGTAAAACGTAAAATATTAATTCTAAACAGTAATAAAATATTAACCTCTGATTTTGAACTAAATCCTCCAAATCTTTATAATAATTACAATAAACTAAAAATAACTTTTATTTATGTAAAAATTTTCCTTAATAAAGTTTAATTATTTACAAACAGCATAACCTACAATTGTAAAATGTTTACACTTGTAGACAACAATTTAAAATGTTTACAAATTTGTAAACAACAATTGTAAAATGTTTACACTTGTAAACAACAATTTAAAATGTTTACAAATTTGTAAACAACAATTGTAAAATGTTTACACTTGTAAACAACAATTTAAAATATTTACAAATTTGTAAACAACAATTGTAAAATGTTTACACTTGTAGACAACAATTTAAAATGTTTACAAGTAAACAACAATTGTAAAATGTTTACACTTGTAGACAACAATTTAAAATGTTTACAAATTTGTAAACAACAATTGTAAAATGTTTACACTTGTAAACAACAATTTAAAATGTTTACAAATTTGTAAACAACAATTGTAAAATGTTTACACTTGTAAACAACAATTGTAAAATGTTTACACTTGTAGACAACAATTTAAAATGTTTACAAATTTGTAAACAACAATTGTAAAATGTTTACAAATTTGCAAACAACAATTGTAAAATGTTTACACTTGTAGACAACAATTTAAAATGTTTACAAATTTGCAAACAACAATTGTAAAATGTTTACACTTGTAGACAACAATTTAAAATGTTTACAAATTTGTAAACAACAATTGTAAAATGTTTACACTTGTAAACAACAATTTAAAATGTTTACAAATTTGCAAACAACAATTGTAAAATGTTTACACTTGTAAACAACAATTTAAAATGTTTACAAGTAAACAACAATTGTAAAATGTTTACACTTGTAGACAACAATTTAAAATGTTTACAAATTTGTAAACAACAATTGTAAAATGTTTACAAATTTGCAAACAACAATTGTAAAATGTTTACACTTGTAAACAACAATTTAAAATGTTTACAAATTTGTAAACAACAATTGTAAAATGTTTACACTTGTAGACAACAATTTAAAATGTTTACAAATTTGTAAACTACAATTGTAAAATGTTTATAAAAATTATTGTAATTTGATTAAATAATCAAAACTTTATACTTTGTAAATAAATTTTTTCCTTTTTAAAATAATCTTATGAATTCATTTACCACAAAATCACCTATTTCAAAATCAACATTAAAAACTTGTGAAAATAGCTTTTCTAAATCCTCATCTTTTAATAATAACTTACCATCGCCTGATTGGTTTGAAGCATTGGAAAATGAGTTTGACAAAGCATTTGTTGATTTGGATGTTTTACTTGGAGATTTCGAACATGAACATGTAAATAATTATTTTATTGAAAATTTGAATTTTATTTTTAAGTCTGAACTTACTTTTGAATGTCGAAGACGTCTAACATTTATCAGCGGTGTTTTTGCTAGATTTGCTCAGAAAGTTCAAATGTTATGCCAACAAAAATATGACCTTAAAGTAAATAAAATAAGTTCTTCGTAGAAAGCAATAAAAAAAATATTTTATTAGAAAGATCTTCAAACATCAAATGACAAACTTATTGGAGCACTTGCCACAAATTCATTATTAGAAGAACAATCTGAACAACTTCTTTTACGTGTTCATTCACTCCAATGTCAATTATATTCTAAAACAGCTCCACATGAATCTGAAATTATTAAAAAGAAATTAGTTAGAAAATATTTTATTTTTATTTTTTTAAATTTAATTTATAAGGATAAAGAAATGAGAATGTTTCAATCAAAGAATTTACCAATAGCAAAAACACAAGCAGAAATTCCTTTATTGAAAGAAGAAAATCTCCGTTTAAGAAGTCTTCTAAATGCAGTTCATGGAGAGATTTATGGAGCTCGTTTAGCAGCAAAATATTTGGATAAAGAATTGGCTGGACGGTATGAATTTTAATTAAATATATTTAAAACACTTTATTTAGTATTCAACAGATTCAATTACTTGGTCGTAATATGAAAGGTTGTATTCTTTATTTTATTTGTCAAAAATTCTTTTATAAAGGTGCTCAACATGATCGACTTTGGAATCAATTAGAAGCCGAAATACATTTGAATAGACATAAAACTGTGATTAAAGCATGTCGGTAAGATCTAATTTATTTTTAATTTTTATTAATTTTAGCGTGATTGAACGCAACGCTTTAACACAACAAAAAAAGAGTGAAGTAATACATTTAATTATTAATATTTATTAAACTTAATTTAAAGCATTCCAATAATATTTCCTCGCTTTCATTTGACAAACGTGGTATCGGAAAGCCTCGCCGAATTCGTTTTCATTTAGAAGATAATGAGGGTCTCGGAATTTCTATTACAGGAGGAAAAGAACATGGGGTACCAATTATTATTTCTGAATTACATTCTGGGCAGCCTGCGGAACGAAGTGGAAATTTATTTGTTGGTGATGCAATTCTTTCTGTTAATGGGAAAAATCTTAATGATGTGAAGCATTCACAAGCAGTAAAAATTTTAAACAACGAGGTAAATTAATTAATTAAAAAAAAAAATTAAATATTTTGTTTAAAATTAATTAAGATGAGAGAATGTAATGATATAGTATTGGAAGTAATATTAATTCAACCTGATTTAGATAGTGATGATGGGTTAGATGAAAAAACAGAAAATATAAAGTATAACTTTATTACAAAATTAATAACTTTTTAATTATGTATAATTTTAGAATAATTACTAAAAATATCCATTCTCAATTTAGCAATAAACCCAAACATAAAAACTCAAATATTCCACAAACAACAGAAAAACATTTAAATAACATCCCCTCTTGTTCAACATCCTTATCTATGCCAATAATGTCTGGATACAAAAGTTTCTGTCCTCAGGTTTCTAAACTTTTTGTTTATTTAAACAAAACTTTTCAGCAAACCAACACAACATTTAAACATTCATCTTGTTCATTCTCTTCATTATCTTGTAATTCTTCTGCCTCTTATGAATCTGCTGCTGATGAGTATAATAATACAATTAATCAAACTGAAGGGTTATTTGATAAAGTAGCCTTTGACAGAAATTCTTTAATAAACAATTGTGAAAAAAATAATTTTGATATTTTTGTTTGAATATTTATTGATTTTAAATAAAAATAAATTTACTACATTTTTGCGAAAGGGTAATATAAAAGGAAATATTTACATTAAAAAAACAAAAACATTCTTATTCTAATCCCACTAAAAATGTTAATTATTTCAAAAAAATAAAAATTTTTTAAAACAATTTGTTTATTCTTATATAATTCATTTTTCTTTATTTTCTCATTATATTTTTGCATTCCTTTTTTATTTGCACACTATCATATCATTTAAAAAAGTAATTATGTTTGGAATTTATTAAGGCCAGTCACTCTTAACTATAAAAAATATTATTTTAGCAATAGTAATTAAAAAATGATTACTAGTCTATAAAATGGGTGCGGTCAATGATTATTTTTCTTTTTAAAAATAATTTAAATGGAAAAGAATTTTTTAAATATTATTTTTGTTTTTTTTTATTTAAAAATAAATTTAAATTAATTTTTTAAATTTTTTTATTTCTTTTATTTTGGCGCTCCTAAATTTAAAATTTTATTTTAAGCCCTTTTAAAATTTTTAAATTTTTTTTTAAGAGAAAATCGTTCAACCAAGACAGATATATTGTTTAATTTCTCTTATATGTACATAAATTTCCCTCTTCCTTGAACGTCGTTTTTCCTTTTTTGCCTTTGTTTGGTTTATTAAATATTAGATAACAATACCAAATGATCAACAATTTATTAGTGTTCCAAAACATTCAAAAAAGTTAAAAAAAAACTAATAAATATGGTGATCATTTGGATTAACTGAAGAGAATGGTTTAAGGTTTGTCTACTACAATATAAACTAACATAGAAGAGAAACATGTGGGAACGGCGGCGTTGGTGACCTTACTGAAAGAGGAAGGGTGCCTCGCAAGGCCCTGAGCAGAATGACCGTGCTGGGTAACCAACATTGGACTATTTGGTATTTTTCCCTTTATTTTTTAATGCCCAATTCCTTTTTCTAATCGATGGAGGAGAACGCTAGCACGGGAAAAACTTTATTGAAGAATTTTTTTATCAAAAAATTTTTATTAATTTTTTAATGTATATTGTCAAAATTTTTAACTTCACAATTTAAAGTAATACAAAAAACATATTGAGCATTTTACTTTGATTCATTTATTTTTAAACAAATTTTCACTTTCTTCAATTATTTGATTATTCTGACAGAAAAATCATTTTAAAATTCTATTTATTTATATAATTAATAAATATTCCTATTAATGACTTTTTTTTTTAAATACCTTTAACTTGTCTATTTATTTTTCCTTTATTGTCTAATTAAAAATTGTTTTTTTTTTTTAACCTTTTCTCATATTTATTTTAATTTAAACTAAAATAACAACAAAAAAATATTTTATATATAAATATTTCTTTTATTTATTAATATACTTTTTCCCTCACTAAAATAATTTTATCTTTCCTAGTACTTAGGGAAGAATGATTGGACATTATAATAACCAAAACAAGTTAGTTAAATAGGGGGTTTATTTTGATGTGTGGTTATGAACGGCGGAAAAAATGAACATAAAATAAAACATATATAAATATTAGGCTATTTTCTAGATCATTTTCTTCTTTTAATATTTTATTTTATACTCAATTGGTTAATTCTTCATAATTTTAATATTATCTAAAAGACTTAAAAAATTAATATGGGATAAGCCAAATACAAATAATAATTAAAATTTTTTTTTTTAAATTATTGGTCAAAATAAATTCTCTTTAAAATATTAATTTAAGTAAAACATTAAATTCTTTTATTGTTTTTTTAAATGATCATAACCTAAATTTTAATAAAAATTTTATAAATTTAATTTTTTATTTAATTTCATAACATTTCCATTTCCCTATTATTTTTCACTTTTTTTTCTCTCTAGTAATTAAAAATTGTTGTTAGAATTGATTAAATATATATTTATTTTAACATTTTTTTATATATATTGTGACACATTACTCTTTTTAATTTTTTTTTTATTTTTTGTCCTTTTTTATGACCAAATTTAGAGAAATAAAACGTGGCATTCCTATAGCTTTAACTCTGATTTTTAGCAATATTTTTAATAAAAATATCTAAAAATATAATTGACTAAATACGTTATTTTGAAATTTATTTAAATTAAAAATTTTTTAATTTAATTTAAAAAAAATTATTTATTAAATCTTAATATTTTATACTTTTTATTTTCCTATAAACTTTCTTTATTTATAAATTAAATAATTCTTCCTTATTAAAAATTGTTTTTTTAATTTTAATTTTTAAAATAATTAAATTTTTTGCGGACAACCTTTGCGGACTTTAGCTGAAATTTATTTCAAAGTTTTTTCAACCGATTTTTATTAATTATTCTAATTTAATGTTTTTAATTTAATTTTCCTTTTTATTTTTTTTTCATTTCCTATTACTTACATATTTTTTATTTTTAAATAAATCAATTGTCCAACACTTATTTTACATAAACCTGTGTTGATGGCCTTTTTCCCCATTAATTCTTTTGCACACAAAAATTCATATGACAACTAAAAAAAATGATTAGTAATTATTGTAAATAAATACTAAATTATTTAAAATAATTTTAATTTTTAAAATTTATTTACTCTCCAATATTTTATTTTTTATTTCCTTAAAAGGTTTAATTTTTTAAAATTATTTTTATATTAAAAAATTCTTACTTTTATTAATTCTACTAATTTTGCATTCGCAATTTTTATTTTGTAATTGATCTCCCATTTCTTTCTACTAAAAATATTATGTACACCCAAAAATACTCCAATTTAAAATAAAATATCAAAAATAGCTTGCTGGGTTAGAATTAATTAAATTTTTGTTTTTTACTAATTTTTTGAATCATTTTATAAAGTATTTTATTTTTTACTTATTATTTATCGCGCGGAAAATATCAATTTATAAATTAATTTAATTATTTTAAATAAAAAATTAATTTTATTTTAAGATTTTAATTAAAATTAAAAATAAATTTATTTATTTTGTGCTTTCATTATTTTCTGAAAAAATAATTTTAATTTTATTTTTTTTTAAAGAAAAAAATAAATTAAAAACTCATTTTTTAATTAAAAAAAATCAAAATATTTTTTTAAAAATAAAATCAGTACAAATTATATTTTTTTTTCTTTTACAATCTCAAATTTTAAAAAATTAATTTTTTTTTTCTGAAAATTTTTTTTTATTTTAAATTAACTTTGTTATTTTAAAATTTTATATTTCAATTTTATTGTTTATAAAAAATTATTTTTTAAGGTAAATTAATTAAAAAAGCTCAATTAAATGTTTTAATTTTATTATAATTTATTTAATTTTCTATAGACTACATTTTATTTAAATAAAACATGCAAATTATCAATAATCAACAAAAACAGGATGAGACAATCAACAAAACATTAAAACATGAAAATAAAAACATTAAAACAACAAATGACAAAAACAAATGTTTTTCTCCTTTTTCTTTAAACGAAAACTCAGAAAAACATCAACAAAACATTAAGAATATTCCCCAACAACAAAAACGTTCAGCCGCGGAACGACGTGCTAGTCATAGACGGAGATCTACAGCACAGGCGAATGAATTAGTACAACTTGCGCAATTACGAAAAGGTTTTTTTTTATTGATTTTATTTTTGTTTTTTTAATTTAATTATTTCTGTTTAGAACAACTTTTTTTTTAAGTGATTTAGTTGTGATTTTTCCTTTTTAATTTTACGAAATATTTTTTTTTGTTCTTTATTATTTTGTTGTAATTTATTTTGTTTATGATTTTTATATTAATTAAACATTGTTTTGGCAAAATTTATCCACTAAAAATTTTTTAACTTTTATTTTTTATTATAATATTTACTAATTTCCATTGCTTGTACATGATTCTCAAATCCTTGTATCTCTTAATTATTTATAATTAAACGTCGGTTCAACTCCTGTTTAGTTTTACTCAATAATTCTTACAATTAGATTAATTTTTATATAAATCTATTATCCCCATCTAAATTTAATTCCTTTCCTTATTTTTTAATTTTAAATTAACCTTAATTTAGTTAATTTTAATTATTTATTTTATTTTGGAATATCTTTATTTAATTCCAATTTTATTGCAAAAATTTTATATTTTTTATTACCTTTCTAATTTTATTAAATTAACTAACCACAAGGTACTTAAACAAAGAATTATTAAAAAATAATTATCAAATATATTTAATTACTTTTAATTAATTAATTGTAATCAAAAAATTAAATAATTTTTCCTTCATTTTAATCAATTTTATTTTTTAATTTTTAGAAATTGAAAAACGTCGGGAAACTCAAGATAATATTCATTGTATAGAAGAAATAATTGAAGAACAAAATATTGAATGTTCTACTACTCCACAAATGGATAAGGTAAGGAGAGAAGAGTATTTAAAGTTAAATAATATTAATTATTATAAAAATTATTTAATTAATTTTTTTCTTTATTTAAAATCTAATTCCTAATCGATAATATATTTTTTATTTTTAAAATCTTTGGGAAATAATTTAATTTTTTTCAGTCGGGTTATTCACATAATATTTTTAATTAAAAAAAAAGATTTCTATTAAATTATTATTTTTAATAAATTTAATTTTTAAGTCATTTAAAAATGTAAAAATGTCTTTAACAACAAAAGAATTGGAAGAAGAATTTCCCCCAGAACCAACAATTACTGCACCTGGTGGAGACGAAGAAGAAGGGGAAGGGGAAGAAGAAGAAGATATTTTAAATAATGAAAATAAAATAATTAATTTATTAAAAGAAGAACAGGAAGCTACATTAATGCTTTATGAGGTATTATTTTTTAAAAATATTTAAATTTGGGGAATTTAATAAAAAAAAATATTTAATTATTTTTTGTAGGACATAATACCTCTTCTAATAAACCTTTTAATTATTATTTACTTTAGAAAATTATAATAAAATAATTAATGAGCATTAGGTTTACATATTATTAGCTATTTATTTAACGTTTTAATTGATATTAAAATTTAATGCTTAGGGGAAAGTGTTTTGATTAATCTAAAAATGTGTCCTCCTCGATATATTTTTTAAATAAAATTATTTATATTAATTATTTTAATAGATTTATTTTTTTTTTTATTAAAAAATTATATTCTTATATATATTTTTAATTTTTAAAGAATTATTTACTTCATTTTTAATTAATTAAAATTATTTAATTTTTAAGCCTTCTCCTTCAACAAAAATTGTAGGAATTCCTTCATTTAAACAACAAAAATATTTTCATCAACGAAGTATTTCTGATCATTTATTAAATTATTCTTATTGTAAAAATTATTTTCTTAATTCTTCCCCAACTTCAAATATTCAAAAACAACAAAAAACTGAGAAACAATTTTTTAAAGAAAATAACTTAAATTCTCAGGTACTTTTAAAAATAATTTAAAAAAAAAAACAATTGTTTTATATCTGAGCTCCTTTTTTTTTTCTTTGCTAATTTACAAAGAAAACAAATAAGTATATGTACATATTCCTTTACATTTTTTTTTACTTTAAAAAAAAATTTTTTTTTGCAAGCGAATAATATCAGTAAATAAATAAATAAAGAGTTAATAACTAGGTAGGTATATATCTTTAGAATAGTATTTTTAAAAAAATTATTTTTTAAATTGTTAAAAATTTTCTAATTTTGTGAAGGTTTTTTTTTAAAATTTAATTTTTTAATCTTTAAATAATTAATATGAATAATTGATATTTTATTTAAAATATTTTAACAAGAAAAAAGAGCAGCTCCCCCGCAATAATAATTTTACTAAAAAAAACACCCCCAACAATTTACATTTAAAATTTTTTAAAATTACTATTTTTGCTTAAAAGTTATTTATCAAATAAATTTTTAAAAAATTATGTTAATTTTTTTAAATTTTGTTTAATATATTTTATTTTAATTCCATAATTCTAATATAAAAATTTTGAATTTTTTTAATAATTTTGTCTGTTCCCTAATAGACTTCCTCTATTTATCTGAAAAATTTAAAATTTAAATCTATTTAAATATATTTTAAATATTTATTTAAATTTAATTTATATACTACTTACCTTTATTTTTTAAAAATTTATTTATTTTTTTTTTTAAATTTTTAAAATTATGAATTTTTTGAAATGCTTTCTGAGGGATGGAGTAATTTAAAAATAGCAAAAACTAAGGTTCATAGCTAGCCAATTTTAATAATTTTATATATTAATCTAATATATTTAAATAATTTTTTAAAATTTTAATTTTTTTTTTTTTAAAGACTTTTTTGTGCTTTTCTTTCTGTAATTCCTCAAATATTTTATTAAATTAATATTTTTTTTTACAACATAATTTAAAAATTAAATACTATATGTGTATATTAACTTTTAAAAATGGCTTGTGACCATGGGAATAAAAATATATTTAAAAATACAACTTTTTTGGAGGGAAAAACATTTGGCGGATGTTTATTTAAACAAATAATTAAAGAAAAAAAAACTTTAAATGATTTTATCAGTAAATAAATTTATTTTAATTAATTTATAAATTATCTTATTTAAATAACATTCCTTTTATTTATTTATTTTTTTAATTTTATTTATTGCACTAAATATATATTATTTATTTTTATAAAAAATAATATAAATAGTATTTAATTTTTTAATTATTATCTATTGTTTTTATAATTTTTTAAATTAATTTTATTTTTAATTTTTATAAAGGTTTATTATTTTTCAAAATTATCTTTTTCGGCTTTTTATTTATTTATTCTTTTAATTTTTTAATTAATTTTACTTTCTTTAATTCATAAGAATTGACATGAAATTTTAATTTAATATTTTTTATAATTTTATTACCAAATTTTTAAAAGATCAGTTAAGAAGAAAAAAAAAGCTTTTTATATTTTTAAATTATTAAAAAATTTAATTATTTAACAATTTATTAAAAAATAAATTTAATTTCTTTTTTTTTCTTTTTAATATTTAATTTATTAACTTTCCCCTTTATTTCCCTTATATTAAATTACCTTTATCATTTTTCCCCCTTTTCTTGTTATTTTGCCCTTCTTGTGGGTAATATTAAAGAGTTGATCTAAAAGTTTTTTTTTTTAAATTTTTCTTCTAATCTAGACACTTTTAATAAAACAAAAAATGTATCATCAATCTATTTTTTAATTGCCTTTTTTTTGCGCGTTAAAGATCGATTACACATTTTTTTACAATTTATTAATGAAAATGCTATTATTATATTTGTACATATATAATCTATATATAGTTTTGACATTTGCACATTTGTATTTTCCGTAGTGTCTTCTCATTTTTATATTTTACAAGAAAAAACCATTTATTTATTTATTTATATTTATTTTTTATTGTTGCGTTAGGTGCGCGCCTTTATTTAAACATTTTTGTAAGGGACAGTTTGGCGCGATCAATTATATAAAACATTGTAGACTGTTAAATTTTAAAAAATCAAAAAATTTAATATTTAAAAATTTAATTAAAAATATTATCTATTAATAAATTGAATTATGTATTTATTAGTTAACCTTACCTTTACATTTTCTTTACTAAACAATGAAATTTTTTGATAATTCAAAAATTTATTTAATTTATGTCCAACACCTTTATTAAAATATTTATTTAAAATTCATCTCTTTTAATGGCTTTCTTTTTTTATTTTTATGTAATGTGCGTCCAAATGCCCCAAATATATATTTTTTTTAATTCTTTATTTTTAACCTTTTTTATTTATTTATTTATTTTTTTTTCAGTTAGACAGGGAAAACATTAAAAATAATAACAACAACACAAAATTTTCAATGGCTACAACAACAAAAAAGAAAACTCCTCTACTAGCTCAGATTCGTAGACTTAAACGTGAAGAGGTATTTTTTAAATAAAATAAATAAAAGCTCTTTATTTTTTAAATGTTTTTTAATACAAGCTTAGCTATTATTTATTTTAAAAAATTTAATTTGTAATAAATTAATTCATTTTGTTAAAATATATTTTTGTAAAATATATTGAATAAAAATTTATTTGGTCCTCTTAACTTATAGCGGGTTTTTTCTACGTGGTTCGACATGGACGAATGTGGTGTCATTCGAAAGAGCTCTTCGAGTTGAGTCGAACTAGGGGTGAATGGTGTCGATCCGACAATTAGGGACCGAGTTACAGACTCCCGAAAATTGAAAAAGTGAAGAGGGGAGTAAGCTCATTTTGAGCCAAAAAATCGCAAAAGGGTGTTATAGCTTATTTGAAAGAGCGCTTCGAGCTGAGTCGTAGGGAATAATGCCAGTCCAAACATCGCTCCATTTTTATAGCCTTAGATGTACTGTGATCTTTTTTGTTGTGATATCGAGTGATAATTTTAAGAAAAAAACTTATTTAAATTAAAATAAAATTTTGTTGGCATAGATTTCTGATATGTAGGAAGGGCAAAGGAGCATGGGCGCCCAAATGAAGAAGCTACGTAACGGATCCCATAGATTCGTCCAATAAAAATAGTTTTGGCTTCAATCGACTCAGCTCGAAGCGCTCTTTCAAATAAGCTATAACACCCTTTTGCGATTTTTTGGCTCAAAATGAGCTTACTCCCCTCTTCACTTTTTCAATTTTCGGGAGTCTGTAACTCGGTCCCTAATTGTCGGACCGACTTCCCCCACCCCTAGTTCGACTCAGCTCGAAGAGCTCTTTCGAATGACACCACATTCGTCCATGTCGAACCACGTAGAAAAAACCCGCTATAAGTTAAGAATTTCATTTATTTTATGTACTTAATTTTTGTCCAAACAATTAATTCAATTAAATTTTAATTTAATTTTTTGAACTTATTTTAATTTTTTAAGGAATTTAATGGTTCAGGAATAATTACTCAAATGGGTGGGGGTGATTACAGCACTGAACCAGAAGAGGAGGAGGAAGAAAAATGTTATGAAAGTGCAACGGCAGAGGATGAAGATTTTGAATTTTGTAGGCAAAGTAGGACAGGTCAACGATTACATCGTGTTTATAGCGGTGAGAATGGACTTAGTCATCAACAAACTGATTTATCTCCTCCTCCACCTCCACTATTTACTACTCCTACTTCACTTTCCTCTTCCTTATCTGCAGTAAAGGCAGCGACTGCTTTAGCTGGAGTTAATTTATCGCTTGCTAGAGGGTGAGATAATTTATTATTTTTTTCTTAAATTTAATTGAGTAATACGCTAAATTTAATGATTAATTTTTAAAAAAAATAAATTTTTGTATTTAAAAATCTAAAGAAAATAATTTAAAATAAACAAATTAAATTCTAAATATTTTACTCCACCTTTAAAAACCTACCATTTATCTATAAAATAGTGTAGTAAATTGAGAGATTTTCTTTAACAATGTTTTTGTCTCTCTTAATTTTCTATACTATTTTTTACACAAAAATCATTTTTTTTTAATGTAATCTTTATGGCCCCTAAAAAAATTCTCTTCTAACAAAATTAGCTTTAAGTTACAATAGTATTATAATTTATTAGTTGGGACTTTAAATATTCTTTCTTTAAATAATTTTTTAAATTTATTTTCTCATACCTCTGTGCTTTTTAATTTAAAAAAAATAAAATCATATTTTTAAATTTATTGCTTTTCCCTTTATTTATTTTTTCTTCTTTTTCCCTTTACTTTATGCTCTATTTTTTCTTTAGCATTGAACACTGCATTACTCCAACTAGCAGTAATAATTGTAAAAATTCTAACAACAAAAATAGAAATTGTAACAACAAAAAAAGTGCTTCCTTTTCTTCAACAACAACAACTTCTTCTTGTTCTTCATCTTCTGGTCTTGCCAATTTATTTTCTATTGGAAATCGTTTTTCAACAAACAGACAAAATTCTGATAGCAATTTAATAAGAAGAAATAGTCAAAAAGGAGAACAAAACAATTTACTTTGTAGTAGAAGATCTTTTAAATGGAGAAATCTTTGGGGAAGAAAAAACAGTGTTGTTGGAGCTTCTATTGATGATACTATAGTTGTTGGAAGAACAAAAGAAGGAAATTCTTCAATGTCAAATTTTGCAAATAAACGAGCATCTAGTCAATTATTAGATACTTTAATTGAAGATACTGAAACAATTTTAAAATTTGGGGGTAATAAAGAAGAAGATTTACAACAGAAAAGAAGATTAAAACGGCATTCAGCATTATTATTAGTTGAGGGAAGTGAAAAGGAATTAAAAAGTAAAGAAGATATAGCTTTAACACCTGTTCGATTTCGAACTACAGAACAAAATTTAAAATTATCTGAAAATGAAAGAAGCAAAGACGAAAGGGTAAATGATGTTAAAGATGACGAAATGTCACAAAAAGAATTGACTCTTTCAACACCAATTCTACAACAAAGACCTTTTTCAATTATTGGTACAGGACATGATAGTGATATAACAACAAATATTGGTTCTTCTAAAATGGGGTCTGTTGAAGAAGAAGAAGTTTATGAACAACAAAATTTATTACCAAATGAGCAATTAGCTTGTTATAGAATTGAACAGGATAAATTGGTTAGATTTGATAATTTTCTTCATTGTAAACAAGGAAAACAATTAAAAATAATAAATAAAGATAGTACAAGTGTTGAAGAAGATGAAGAAGATATTGAAAAGGATGAAGATTTTGAAGAAGGAAAAATGAAGAAAATAGTTAAAAATAGAGGAAAATATAAAAAAGAAGGGGGGAAGAAAATGTTAAAAAATGAAAAAGAAGACAATAATTTAACCCCAAAAAACACAAAATTTGATCAAAATAGAGAAGAAAGAACAGCTCCCCCATTGCCTCCTCGTCTTTCTCGTGCTACTCGTCGTTCAACAAATTGTTCCCCAATTTTGTTTATTGGAACATGTCAAACACTTGATAGAAAACATAACAAAAAGTTAGCTTTACATAGAGCAGTTTCTAGTAGAGCTAATAATAATGAATTGTTGACACCAACTTCTTCTTTAACATCATCAGCTTTTTCTTGCACAGCAACGCTTACACTTCCTCGCAAACGTCCAAATCCTAGAGGTGTTTCCATACAGCAAAGACGTAGAGGAAATTTGGGAGCTGCTGCTGCTAGAAGGAAGAGTATAGTACAGTTGGCAGTGGAGGAATCTGCTGAGTTAGCGGCTATTGTAGCGGCTGTGGAAGAACAACAACAACATGAAGATGAAAAAGAAGTTCAAGAAGTACAGGCTGTAGATGAACCAGAAGGGAAAGAAGTTGAAGATGTTCAGGGTTTGAATGAAGTTGAGACAACCATTCCAGAGAAACCTCAATCAAAACAACAAGCAATGTTTAGAGTTAAATCATCAAAAAATAATAGCAACAACCACAACAACAGTACAAGTAGAGCAATACTTCGACATTTGTTAGGGGCTACAGATCGTAGTCGTGTTGGAGGAGGGAAAGTTGCACCAAAAACTAATGGAGAAAACAACAATTCATTAAATACAACATCAAATAGTGGAAATGCTGTAACTGAATTGGTTAATAACAATAATAATAATAATAATACTGTTATTGCTGCTGCTAATAGGTAAAAAATTAATTAATTAATTATTATTATTTTGCTTTTCTTTCCTTTTCTATTTTTTTGTTTTGTTTTTTTTTAGAGCTTAATTTTTTTTTAGTTAAGAGCTTTTTATTTATTAAAAAATTACCGGGAAACTTTTATCAAAAAATAATAATATTTTTATAAAATTTTATTTTCCTTTTAGAACATTTGGAAAAGATAAAAAACGTGAAACAAAAACTAATTCAATGATTCTTGGTACCATTTGGTCAATTCGTCCACGTCGTAAAAAGGAAAGTAATGCACAGAGGAGTTTAGTCAATTTATGGGCAGCACATTCAACAACAGAGAATATTATAGATATTAATCAAACTTCAAAATCATTGGCTACTAATAATGGTAGGGAATTAATTAATTATTAAATTTAATTAAAATAAATTATTTAAAAATAATTAATATTTACCGGAAATTATAAAAAATAGCAAAGTCGAGTCTTAAAAAATTAAAATAAAATAAATTAGCATAAACTTAGTAAGAAAATAAAATAATAAATTATATTAGTAAAAGAGAGAGGAGCATTATTTAATAGTATAATTATTTATAATAAATAGAGAGAGGAAAATAATTAAATATTAAAACTAAAGTAATTTATATGTTAAAAACACAAATATTTTTATTTACTTTTACATTAATTTGTATTTTTTAAACAATATTTTTCTTTTTTTATTATAAACAATTCTAGAATTTTTAATATTTTTTACTATTTTATTTGTTATTTTTTCAATTTTTTTTACTAAGCGATTGTTACAATATTGAAAAAGCATACATATTGCACGCTTAAAACTTTATTTTTATAATTATTATTAAAATGAAAATTTTTTTCCTTTAAACTTTTAATATTTTTTTTTAAACTAATTTCTAATTTATTTTCGAGGTAATTAAAAATTAAATAAAAAAAAAATAATTTTTTGAAAATTTATAAACTTTTAACTTTCATTGAAATTACTAATTCAACTTAAAAAATTCTGAAATTTTATAAAACTTAAATCATTTAATTCCTTAAGATTATCTATAAATTTTTAAGTTTTTATTTTAATATTTTTTCGCTTTCAAACGTCCACTTCCTTTTTAAATAATAAACTTGAAATAATAATATATCCATTCATTTTTAGTCTTTTCCCTCTTGTTAATTTAATGCGTTGTTGTTATTAACTGTGCGACAATGATTAATTTAAAAAAAATTAAATAAAAATAAATAAATTATATTCGGGCAAATGAATAAAAGAAAATAAAAAAAAAACTTTATTTTCTCCTTTTTTGGGAAGTAATGAAGAGGAAAATTTTTATTTAATTTTATTTTTATTTATTTACGAAAATAAAATGTTGTAAAAAATAAAAGATTTTGCATGAGACCACAAATTAAAATAACAAAACATATACTCTTTATTTTTAATTGAAATTGGCTTGTTCATTTTGTGACTAATTTTAACAATGTCAAATTAATTAATTTAATTTTATTTTTTTACGTATTTAATTTATTTTTCTAAACATTTTAACATTTACTTTTATTTATAAAATTAAATTAATTAATTTAATTTAATTATTTTTTAATTTAATTTTTATTCTTTACAAGTTTTTTTTTATTTTTTATTAATTAATTATTTGTTTATTATTTATAAAAATATTATTAATTAAAAATGATCTATTTCATTTAAAAATAAAAAAATTAAATTTAAATGATAATTCAGAAGAAATATATTTCCCCTTACCTTTTAATAATATTCCTATATTTGAAAAAAGTTTATTATTTTTCTTTAAATCAACCTTAGCTTAATAATTATTTTATTTTAATAAGTAATATGATTATTTTAAAAAATATTTTTTAATTTTATTTTTCTTTTGTTAATTTATATAATATAACCTCTATATATTTATAATATATTATTTTCTCATCATCTTTTATGTAATTCTTTATATTTATTATTAATTAATTTTTTTTTTTTTACGAGAATAAAAATAAATAAATTTATTTATTTATTAACCATAAAAATAAAAACTGGAAATTTTAATCAAGAGAAAAATGAAAAAATATATTTTTTTTTAGTAGGGGGGATATTTTTTTTATCATTAATATGTAATGGCGTTTTTTATTTTTATTTTTGTGTGGGCGTTAAAAAAGGGGGGAGAAAGGGGAAGGAGGTAAAAGAGTGTGTGAAGGGGGATTTTGGTTTATTTTATTTATTTTTGAATGAATTTTCTACTCTTTTTTTTTTTTTAATTTTACAAAAATCTTGTTCCTTAATTAAAAAAAGTTTTTTTTTATCAAAAAATTTCTATAATGGAAACATAACTACATATGCAAATATATTTGTTGTTTATTTTTTCTAAATAGATTTTTAAAAATTTTTTCATTGGGAAAATATTTAATTTTATTTATAATGCTAAAGCCTTTTGTAAATAATTTTTTACCCCATTTTCGTTTACTTTAATTATTTTATAAATTTATTTACTAATTAATAAATTTTTTTTTAAATAAATTGTAACAAAAAATATTATGAAAATTTAATAAATTTTATTTAATTAAATACAAATTTTGTTTTTAATATTAATTTTAAAAAAAACATTCTTTTATTCAATCCTATTTTATTCTTTTTTATATTTAATCCCTTAATTTATTTGAATTATTCATTTAAATAAACCTTAAACATTTCCTTTACTTAAGTTTTCGCCTGCACCGAAACGTCTATTAAAACTAGTGTTCGGCAAAATCGATTTTTCCGGATTGCCGGACCGGATTTTTGCTAAAATAAAGAAAAAATAGCTTTTAAAGGATTAAACCTTCAATTTAAAGAGACATAAAATGAAAAATCTTTATTAATATGAATAATTCAATTGTGGTATTGCTTTATTAAGAAAGATTAAATATTCAGCATTTTCTGGTGTTAGACGAAACCTTCTATAATCGAAAACATCCCTAGCAACACTAAAGGACTCCGGAAAAATCCGGCCGGATCCGGTCCGGCGCCGAACACTAATTAAAACTTATCCTTTAAAAACTTGTGTTTTTTTATTCCGTTTTCTCAATATTAATTAAAATAATATACATGTCATTATATATTTATCCATTTTCTTCTTTTCTGTTTTTCAATTTTTCCGCTAGCATTAATTACGCACAGACAATTTTTTTTTGTTTTGTTTATTAAATAGGTTGAAACTAATTTATTTTCTTCTTTTAATGAAACTTTATATGCTCATTAACCCTTAAGTACATTTTTTTTTATTTTTTTTTAAAAAGGTAATGATCACACAATTTTTTTGTGCTAATTTTTTTTATAAGGTCACACGTTTATAACACTTAAAAAAAAATAAAAAAAACGTTTACATATAATTGTGTGATTATGTAAAGTATCATATTTACTCATCCGTTTTGACTTTTCTTCTTTTTTTTTTCTTTTTTATTTATTTTTTTCTATTTAATATTATATTTTAAATTAATTTTTTAATTTATTAAAAAAAAAAAGATTTTCTTCTCATAATAATTATTTTTCTAAAATCCTTTAAAAATAACAACTCCTTTATTTAATTATTATAAATTACTTTTATCATCATAATGCTTTTTCCTCTTTTCTATTTTTACTTCCTTTTTCGCATACTTTATTGGTATCACTTTCTTGTACATTTTCTTTTTTTTTTTTCTTTCTCTTATACTCTTCTAATCATATCAAAACAATTTTGGTGGTATTTAGTGAAAGGCGGTGCCTTTATTTTTTAAAGTTTTATTATTATTTTGAATGCTTTGAATTTTTTAAAATTTTATTTTTTTTTAATTTTCTATGTGGTCTGAAACATTTTTTTAAAATAATTTCCAAAAAATCTGTAAAAATTTAATTTTTATTTTTCTTTTTAAAAAACTTCTTCTTAAGGGAAATTGAATCATTTTTACAGTAATTAAAAGTAAAAGAAACTTTTTTTTTTAAATAATAATTTAAAAGATTAAATTATTTTCTAGTTCTCCATACTTTATTTAAATATATATATATTTTTTTAAATACTTTTATATTTATTTTAATTAAAATAATAATTTTTTTTATTCTCTTAAAAATATGTACATAAATTTATTATTTTTTTTCCAATATTTAAAAAACAGTCAGCTTCTGAACAGAAAAAAAAAAGTTTGGGCCTTAACATGTTTTTTTAAATATTATTTGACAAAAATGTTTTGTCCCCTTTAACATATAAAAAAAAATATAATATTTAATTTTTTACAAGTTGAATCATTTTTTGTTAGGCCAAAAAAAAAAAAGGGAAGGAGAGAGAGAGAGAAAAATAAATTCCTTCTTATATATTATTCCTTTACTCCCTCATGCATTCCTTTTTATATTCAAAAATATTTTTCTTAAAGTAATAATTTTTTTTTTTTTTAAATTCTTAAGATATGTGTTAATATTTATTATTAATTTGTAAGGTTATTTTATTTGACAAAAATTGCAAAAAATTTTTTTTTTAAATTATTTATTTATTTTTTCCTTCAATTTTAAATTTTTCAACTAATTTTTTTTGAAAATTTAATTAAAAAATGATATTTTTTCTGATTATTTTTAATTTTTAAACTTTTTATTTATTAAAATTACTTAAATTTGTTGAAGAGGGAAAATACGAGTGAAAAATTATTCCTAAAAAAACATTCTATTTTTTTGCTTCAATATTACCTTTCTTTGTTTTATTTTTTTAAATTACTTATTTTTATTCCGTTTTAAAACCTTATGATTTTTTTTATTTATTTAATAGCTTTATTTTAATTTTTAAATTAATTAAAAAATTTTATCATTATAAACTTATAGTAATTTAAAAAATGCCAAACTGTGTTGCTGATTCCAATACTAATTATTTTCTTTCACCTAAAACATTTCGCAATCATGACCGACGCAGTAAAAGCAGCGAATTTTACATTTTGCAAAAGCCGAGCACTACAACAATGGAAAATAAAATTGCTCCAAAAGATCAACTACAACAACAACAACCTTTATTAGATCGTGTAGCTCAATTAGTAGAAGAATTTACAGGGCAGAAGAAAGGCTTTGATGTTTGCCCAAAAACTGGAAATATTTACAAGTGTTCAACTTCCAATTCTTCCTGTGGAGGGTCAACAGATTCTTCGAATTCTATTAATTCAAATAATATTTATCATTACCCTCCTCAGTACTCTATTGATGATATTCGTCGTCCCAGTCTTCCATCAAGTATTTTGGAAAGAAATGGAATGCTTCATTCTTCTTCATCTTCCTCTTCTACAGATTCTTCTTCCCTTACAGCAGTTGTTTCAGAACCTGGCAATTATTCTTCCTTACTTAGAACTCTTAGAACACAAGCTGAATCTGGTACATTAGTACCATTACCTGAACGTTCTCCTTCTCCTCGTGCAAGATTTGTTCGTAATATTCGGAATAATCATAATCATAAACGTCGACAACAGAGCATATTACACCACCAACGTCAACAAACACCTCCCCCACAAATTAATATAATATCTAACGAAGATGAAGAAGAAAAAGGGAAAAATAAAGAAGATACAAACATTAATGGTTCTATTGGGGGAATTGCTGTTTGTGGAAGTATTCAAAGAAGAAAAAAAGTTTTTGATAAAAATGAAGAAGTAATTAATGAAAACAATATTTTAAGCAATAGATCTATTCCTTTAATTTCTGAAACAAAACTTTCCCCAAGGGAAAGTAATCTTTCTCGTGGATATGCTCAAAAAATGTCACTAATTTCCAAAAATGAAACAAAAAATGATGAAAATTCTAATTTAAATACTAATTCACTTTCTATTCCAACACAATTGTCAACGTCTAATTCAGCTTCAATTTCTGATTTTCGGGAAGCATTAGCTTCAAAACAAATTAATGAGGGGGAAGTAAAGGAAAATCAAATTAAGTACTGTCCTTGCAACTTTGCTAACAATTTAAATGAAGCAAAAAATGGAAGCAATACTAATAGAAGTAGCACAGAAGATTACTGTACTTACAATAGCCTCGATAATAGAAATTTGAATAAACATTTTAATAAATTTTCTTCTCCACCATTATCTCCTACTTCATTATCTTCAATGCCTTTATCAACCTTTGCTCAGCCTAAACGTTTAGGAAGCCAAAAATTTATTCCTTTTAATAATCCAACTTCACAAAATTATGATGCCTTAAATAACAATAATTCACGTAGAAGGCGTTCTGGATTTGAAGGAATGCTTACAGGTGGTGGAGGTACTGAATGGAAAGTTTTTCGTCAAATGGCACGCATTTTACGACGCGATAATACAACAAATAATAATGGTAATACTCATCGAAGAGGGGAAAGTCAAAGTATTTGTCAACAAAGCAGCCCACCTGTTTCTCCATTTTTTGGAAATTGTGCAAATCGTAGGCGTTACTCGTTAGCTCCTGCATTGGAAAATTCTGATGGTTTAGAATTTATTTTAAATTTTGTATAGACGCTAAAACTTATTTAACAGTGTTTTTTTTTTTAATAATTTAGTCAAATTGTCTTTAATAAATATAATTTTATCGGGTAATTGAAACTCTGATTTGATTATTCTAATAAATTATTTACTTAATATTTATTTGCTTAGAAATTTTTTTTGCTTCTTTCCTGACTAACTTATTGATGTTTTGAAGTTTTTAATAAATTACTAGTAAATAATAATATTCTTAAGTGTGCGGCAAGCATAAAGAAAATAAAAAGTTTAAGAAGAAAGTTTAAGTCAGAGCGTCTAATTATTAAAAAAAATAAAATAAAAAATAAAAATAAACATTTATTAAATTAATCTCATCTTCTTTAGGTGACTTTATGGATCGTCTTATTGAACCACCACAACTTCAACAACAACAACACAACCAACAGAAAATTTCTTCACCTCATCAAAGCCCTTCTTCAACAATTACAAGTGCTAGTAATTCACCCTTTTGTAGTCCACAATCTAATTCTACAACAACAACTGATGGAATTATTTTTAATAATAATAATAATGGATCTACAACAACAACAATAACAACATCTGCTTTTCCTTTCTTT
This sequence comes from Meloidogyne graminicola, assembly GCA_036172905.1. Classification (NCBI taxonomy): domain Eukaryota; kingdom Metazoa; phylum Nematoda; class Chromadorea; order Rhabditida; family Meloidogynidae; genus Meloidogyne; species Meloidogyne graminicola. The sequence goes on along the minus strand of JARPZY010000012.1, from coordinate 545,854 downwards.
CCCCGTGCACAATTAAATCAATCACGTTGGGCAGATCTTGACTTATGGGCAGAACAAGAACCTAGTTGGACTGCTAAATATGGGAACAGAAATGATGGTGAAAGTAATAATTTTTTTATTATTTAATTAAAAATAATTTTATTTTAAATTTTGTACAAAAATAATTTTAATAATTAAAAGAATATAATTAATTTAATATTATTATTTTTTTTAGTTTCTTCCTTAAGTGCAAAAGAATTAAAACGTCAAAATATAATTTATGAATTAGTACTTACTGAAAGACATCATTGCCAAGTTTTAGTATTATTACAACAATTATATTATGAAGGACTTGCTCGTAATAAAATTTTAACTCCAAAACAATTACATTTGGTAAATATTTTAATTAAAATCCAAATTGTTTGTTTTATCTTAAAAACAACTTAAACTTTAAAAGTTTGCTTTAAAAAGTTTAAACAATTAAAACAAATGTTTTTCTGAATATAAACTTCAAAACAAACAACTTGTTTTTTAAACAATGTTTCACAAACTTATGTAATAGATTGTTGTATAATTTTAAGTTTGTAATTTTTTTACAAACTTAAAAACTTTTTTTTTACTCTTTAATTTATTAAATATTATTTTTAAGTTAATACCTGATGTAGAAGCTTTACTTGATTTTCATCTTTCTTTTTTACGTTGTTTAATTGAACGTTGCTCTATTTCACCTATTGTAGATGGAATTTCTGATATTTTATTAACAGAATTTGGTTCAGGAAATTATCGGTAATTTATTTATTTTATATAAATTAATTAATATTTTATATTAGTAATAATGCAATAAATGCATATACTGCATTTTGCCTTAGTAGAGAAGATAGTGCACGTCAATATTCTACATTAATTACACAAAATGTACATTTTCGTAAATTTATGGAATATTATGAAGGTCAACATAAAGATCGGTCATTAAAAGATTGTATGTTATTAGTTGCTCAACGATTAACAAAATATCCAGTTTTGGTTGAACAAGTAAAAAATAAATTTTTAATTAATTAAATTAAATTTTTTAAAAGATTGCTAAACAAGAATCTCAACAATCAAAACAATTATTAGCTCAAAAAGCCCATTCTATAGTTCGTGAATTTGCTATGCAAGTAGATCAACAATTAATGCAACATGAACTTAATAGACAATGGAATGCATTAAAAAAAGCTTTAGATAAATCTGCTGCTATTGCAAAAATGGTTTTAAATTAAAAAATTTTAATTTTTTAATTTAATTTATTTATTTTCTTTAAAGATTCACCCAAAAGATGGAATTGAATTTACATTTGATGATTTAGTTTGGCCTGTTGAAAATGAATCTACAACAATTTTATCTAATAATAATAATACAACAAAAACTATTGGAAAAAGAAAAATTTTATTAATAACACGTGCATTTTGGAGAGAAACAATGAATGGACCTGAACTTGAACGTAAAAAAAATAAAATTAATTAATTATTTTTTATTTTCTTTTATTTAGTTCGTTTATTACTTTGTGATGATGTTATTGTATTTTTAAGACCAAAAGGAAGTGGAGGATCTTCTTCCTCTACTGCTAATGGTGTTTCAAATAATAGTTCTGTTAATACTAAATTGGTAAATTAAATTAATTAATTAATTAATTTTTTTTAAATTATAAAGAAGAATATTATTTATTTTTTAAAATTTTTTTAAATATTTCTCTTTAAAAAAATTTTTTTTAATAAAATAATATTTTTTTTTCTCTTAGCCACCACTTCAATTCTTTCGTCATATTGCACATTCTGGTGTTTTACCCCTTCATTCAATTCTAGTTCGTGGAGAAAATGTTCGTCGAAAAAGTCTTTTATTAATTGTTACTGCAAAACAACGTCCAGATCTGTAATATAAATTAATTAATTTATTAAAAAAAAATATTTTTTTTTTTTTCAAAGCTTTGAATTTGCTTTTTCAACAAGTGTTGAATTAGACAATTTTGCTTTAGCAATAAAAAAAGCAAAGGCAGAAGCACCTAATTTTGTTCGTCTATCAGAAGGTCGATGTTTTGAATTTGCAGATAAACCAATTGGTGATGGAATGGGAAAACCTATAATTAATTCAGATGATTTTAAAATACAAATGGAAAATTGGAAATTAGAATTGGATAAACTTTTTGGTAAGAAAATAATTTTTTGGATGTAAAAGGGGGGAGAATTAAGGCTAAGAGACAAGTTTTAAGTTGGTAGTCTAAGGGGGTACTCTAAGATAATTTGGATTGGTTCTTTTTATTATATTGGTCATTTAAATTATTTAATTTATTTTCAAAATTAATTTTCAATTTTTTAGGTAAATTAAAATTTAAATAATAATTTTTAATATTAATTATAAATTTAAATTTATTTTTTAAATAATTTTTTAGAACAACGTAATAAAGAAGAAGCTGATTTAGAAAATTATTTTGAATCTCGTATGCTTTTTATGGATCGATTACGTGCTTTAGTTGAAAGACTTCCTAGAAGAAGGAATAAACAAAAAGGAAGAAGAAGGAAATTAAAAGGTGGAGACGATAATGAAGAGAAAAATGAAGATATTTTGAAGAATGAAGAGAATAATAATAAAGAAGAGGAAGAATACAAAAATCAACAAAAGGCAGCTTTTGAGCATTTACGCAATCGTTTTAGGTAAAAACTTTTAAATGTTTTTAATTATTTTTGCTAAATAGCCTCAGGGGATATTTTTTAATTCTTCTCTAAAATTCAAAATTTCTCTTTATTCTTATAGAGAATTGGAAAAAACACGTGTTGAGCCACTTATTCGTTTGATAGAAAAAGCCAAAAAAGTTCGAGATGCGGACCTTGTTACATTTTTTGACGATTTATATGATTTGGGAGGAGAAGAAGAAAAATCTTTTACAGCAGTAAATGTAAGTGGAGATTCTGCTACATCAGCAGAAGAACAGCCGAGAGTTTCTGATGAAGATAGAAGGCCAAAACCACGAAGAGTGCGTACCTACCATGGAGCTACTGATAAACGAAAGAGTAAGAAAGAAGGAGAGAATTTTTAAAATTAAATTTGTTTTTTTTTTAAAGAAGGTAATTCTGACGGTTCTTCATGTTCTTCATCCGGTGGTGCAAGTGCTATTCGAAGACATACAACATTTCCTTCTAGTGGTCGTCACAATGATGGAAGCTCAGAAGATGAAGATGATGAAGAAGAAGAGGATGAATGTCTTCGTCAATTATTACCACTTCGTATGGGGGCAGGAGCACGCCGTGTGGCAACTGAATTGATACGGGAAAATTTACGTTTGAGAACACAACTTAATCGGTTGAAGGCTAAAACAGCATTACAGGTAAATGAATAAAAAAAAAGTTTTTATAAATTTAAATTATTTTCTTTAGGAAATTTGGTTAACTGCTGCAATGCAAAAAGGTGAAGTTAATGAAAATGAATTAATAATAACAAATCAAAATGACGAAGAAGGAAAGAAACAAATAGATGATGAATTAGCTGTAAGTGAAGCAAAAGTTTTGAAAGTAATGGCACGTGATTTGGCTCGCCGTGAAGCTGAGATTGAGAGAAAGGAGGTGAAAAAAATAAATTAAATTATATTAAGCTTAGGAAATTTGCATTGTTTACTTAAATTTCTTAAAAATTTTATGAACCTTAATTTTTAAATAATTTTATTATTTATTTTTTACAATTTATTTAAAATTTTTATCTAAATTTTAAAAAATAACTAAATAATTTGTATGCCTCGTAATATTTAGTTAGGTTGGGGTAGAGAGCAAGAGTAAGTTGTTTCTCTCTATTTACTACTCTTTTTTTACTTTCTCTTTTACTTATTTTTAAACATAAAAGTTTGTTATGTTTATATATTATAATTTAAATATTATTAGGCAAACATCAAAGCACGTGAAGAGGAAATAGCTTCAACAAGTTTATTAAATCAAAAAACATTTCCTAATACATCATCTGAACATTCAACATCTTCTCCTTCAACTTCTGCAACAAAACAAGGAAATAATGAAAAGAAAAGTTCATTAAATAAACAACAACATTTGTTTAAAGAAAATCAACAAACAACAACAACAACATCTCCCCAACAATTATTAAAACTTGAAAAGGAAAAAGAATTTGAACATTTAAGTTCTCCATCAACATCCAATCGTGTTTCTACTACGACAATGTTTGTTTGTTTAATTTAAAGTTTATTTTGTAAAAAGTTTATATATTTTATTTACTTCCTTTTATAGTTTTACATAATTCTTAATTAATATTTCTATTTTTATATCTTTTTGGCATTTATTAATTTAAAAAAAAAATATTTATTTAAATTAATTTTTAGTAGAATTTGCAATACCTATTGTGGTGCTGGACCTGTACCTTCATCTTCAAATAATATCAAAAGCAATAAAAAAGATAATAATAATAATAATTCATCATCACTTTTATTTCCTTCTTCACTTAGTAGTAGCCATTTAATACAAACAAACATTCCACAACAACAATTTAATAATAATAATAATAATAGAAAATGTTCAGCAATAGAATCTAATAATAATAATATTTCTTTTGAACGTAGAGCATTAAGTCATGCTGAATTACCCGTTCATTTAGCTGTAAAAACAGAAACTAAACAGAGACGAAAATAAAAATTAAATTAAATTAATGACTTTTTTTTTTATTTTTTATTAAATTAAAATGAATTCTCGTTATAAATAACAACTTTGATATTTTTATAGAAATTAAAATTTGTGGAAACAATTATTTTTTTTTTAATATAAAATTAATTTCTTATAACGAGAGTATTTATTTAATTTTTTTCAAATTATTATTAATTTCAGGGTATAATTTAATTTATATGTTGTTTCTCTTTCTCTTATAAAATCAAAGGGCTCATTTTTAAAATAATTAATTTCTATTAATTTAAAATAGAATTTACTTTTTTTTTTTAAATTTAAATAAATCTTTTTTTTAATTATTTTAAATTTAAAAAAAAATTAATTTATTGACTAAATATTATTTTTTTTTTAAAATTAATTAATTATTTATAACAGATAGAGAAAAACTTTTTATTATTTTGAAAATAAATATATAAATATTCTTAAGAATGATTTTACTTTTTAAATATTCTTTCATTGCCATAAAAAAAAAATTTAAAAATTGTTTTACTTAAATTTTTTACTCGTTTATAAAGAGTTTTATTTTCTTTCATTTTTTTTTAATTTCTAAATATTTAAAAAAGCCTTGATTTAATTTTATACATTCCATTTTTAAATTATTTCTCTTTTTATAAAGGATCAGAATTTTAAAGAAATACTATCAAATAAAATTATTTTTTTTTTAATTTTTTGAAAGCAAAATTTCATAAAAAAAATAAATGTACAATTTAAAATATTTTCAAAGATTATATAATTGTTTGTTTATTGGGAATTTTTTAAAAAATATTTTTAATAATTATTTTATAATTAAATATTTTTTTTTTATAAATTCTCAAAATTGGTTTAGTACTTTTCTTCTATTTTTTTAAAATTAATAAAACATTTTTATTACTTTCAAAAAAAATTAAAAAATTTTATTTGAATTAATTATATTTGATCCTTAATAAGTAAATTATTTAATTATTTTTAAAAATTTTATTTTAAATAATTTGCCTTTTTTGTCTTTAATTTTTCACTTAAAAAAATTATTTTTTTTTTGTCTTTTGACCATTTAAAAAAAAAATATTTAAATTAATTTATTTTAATTTTTTAATATTTTACTATTTATCAAAAGTTTTGCCTTGATATCATATATCTATTTTTAAAAAATAAATCTATATAATGATAAATTTTAATTTTTTTTTTTAAATTTATTTTAAATTAATTAAAAAAATATTTATCTTTATAAATAATATATAAAAAATTTTTTTTTAGTGAAGTCATTTTATTAATTAAATAAAATATTTTCATAAATTATAAAATATGTATTTTTACCTATTTATTTTAATTTGTAATTACTCAGTAATTATTTTAAAATAAAATTAAAAAAAAAATATTTTTAAATAAATAAATTAATTAAATTAAATATTTATTTTATTTAAAATAATTTTATTTTTGTGTGGATTATTATAAAAAAGTTTTATATTTAAATTTTTTATATAAATATTTTTGTTTTCGACATAAAATTATCATAAAATTATTAATAATAAAATATATATTTAGTTAAATTAATTTTTTTGAAAAAATTAATCTTTTATCTTTTAATATATAATTTTTATTTAAAAAATAATATTAATATACATATATTTACATTTAATAGTATTAATAAATTGGAACATTCCTTTATTTTACGTTTAAAAAAAATAAAACTTTTTTTTAAGGCTTTATTTTTTTTTTCAACCTTTTATACTATAGCATTTTTGACAAATAAAAGGCAATGCAGTAAAACTGTTTAATTTCATTTTAAAAAATAATAATAATTTAAAAAATTTATTAAAATGTTAAATAATAATTTTTTTATTTTATTATTTACTTTATTTTTTATTATTTTTTTAAATTTATTAAAAGAAGGTAATTCTGATTTTTGCGATTATGATTGTAATTGTAAATGTGATTCTTTTACTACTTGCTGTTATGATACTAATGTACGTCGACGAACTATAAAAACGTAATATTTTGTCTAAATAAAAATTTTTGAATTTATTTAAAACTAAATTTGAAAATCTATTGAGAGAGGAAAATTTATTACTATTTTTAATTTTTTTTTAAGAAATTAAAATTAAATTTCCCTAACCTTTATACTTATAAAAAAATAAAAATTAATTAAGTTAAACTTTTTTAGATGTTGTGATAAACTTACACAAAATTGTGTAAAGGGTCAATGTGTCAAGTATGTTTAATAATTAATAAATTAATTTAAAAATAATAAAATTTATATTTAAATTAAAAATAATATTTAAATATTATAATAATTTTATTAAATTATTTAAATTTATTTAAAATAATTAAATTAAATATTTAATTTTAAATAGAAAAAAAATGCTTGGAATTAATCCTGAAAACAAATTGAACAATTATTTTAATTGAAAAATTATTAATTGGTAATTTTTTTTAAAGTTTTATTTTTAAATAAACTTTTTTTTTTTTTACAATAATATTTTGAAATTAATTTTTTTATTAAATAATTTTTTTAATATTATAGTCAAATGGATGAAATATTAAGAATTTTTATAGGAAGAAATATATTAAAATATTACACATAATAATAATAATCTAAAATTAATAAAATGCTAAATAATTATTTTTTATTTTATTAAATATTTTATTTTTTATTATTTTTTAAATTTATTTTTTTTAAATTAAATTAATAATGTAAAGATATAAATATTAAAATAAAATTCACTTTTATTAACGTTTTTTTCTTTTTTATTTTAAATAAAAAATTTAAATATTATAATAAAATTTAAATATAAAATTACAGGGAAAGCAATCATTTTAATAAACTTAGTTTATTATTAAATAATTTTAAAATAAAAATTATATTTTGAAACAAAATACATACTATATTTATTTTAATAAAATAAATAATTTAATTAAATTTTTTATGACTGATGTTTTACGATAGGACCCATTTTTTAGCTCTATTTTTATTTTTAAATATTTGTACAGATTAAAAAGGCCCAATATTTACAAATATTAATTACTGTACAAATTAAAAAATAAAAAACATTGAATTAATATAATGGCCTTATTTCAAAGTTTTTAATACTAAAAATAGAAATAGTTTTTATATAATCATTTTAATTAAATTATTAATTCTCAAGCAATAAATAGTTTTATTTGTTTTTTTAAAAAAAATTAATTTTTGGCCAATTTTTTGAGCAAAATTTTTTAATAAATAGAAAATTAAATTCTTCTTTTTTACTTCATTTTTTAAATTAATTTAATAATTAAAAAATATATTCTATATTAAACGCTAATCTTAACATTTTTTTTTAAACTTAAAACATTATTAATTTATATATATAATTTAAATAAAATATAAATTACTTAAATATTGCTTAATTAAAATATTTCAAAATTTTTTTTTATATAGAGGTTGACTTTATAAATATTTTTATTTTATTTCAAAATTATGAAAATGTCTAAAATTTTCATTTTATTTTCTCTTCTATTCGTTATAATAATAATAAATGGAGAAGAAAAATTAAGTACTCAATGTTCGTACAAATGTGACAAGGGTTATACATGTTGTTCTAATCTTAAACCAGGGACACACTCGTAAATTTAAAATTAAATTAACAATTGTTAACTGAAAAAGATTTTTAAAAAGACAACAAATTTGGTTGTCCTTTTGAGCGTGACATTTGCTTCAGTATTAAAAATATCAAAATTCTGATGTTTAAAAATCAAAATTTTAATTTTAATTTACCAACTTTTTAATTATTATTTCTATTTTTAAAATTTAATGTTGTCGCAAATGTTATACTAAAAATGACAACTACAATTGTTGTACGCAAAAGTTTGTTTTTGCATATGCGAATAAATAGTCATTTACTTAAGTAAGGTATTTTAAGTAAGTTGTTTAATAAAAGACAAAGTAGTAAATATTATTTTAAAATATTAAATTTTTGATAAAGATTAATAAAAAAAAAATTTGAAAAAAATAAAAATATTTAGGTGCTGTTTTCTTGGATGTAAAACTTGGAAGCAAGGTGGTGGATGCAATGATAGCAGTAAATTTTAATTTATTATTATTTTTTATTAAATAAATTAAAATATTTTATTTAAACTAATTTAACATTTTTTAGATTAAATTGAATTAAAAAGGAATATAATTAAATGTTCAAGCAATATAATTTAAAAAAATAAACTCTCCTTCTTTTACTATAACTTTTGCTTTTCTTTTATTAAACAAAAAAAAACTTTTTCATTTTTCTTAATATTTAATTTTTCAATAAATATTTTATAATAAACTAGCAAAAACATTTAAAGAGTATAAAAAAGCGTTTCTGACTTTTCCCAGTACTTGCAAAATAAATTGTGAGATTGGATCCTGTGAAAGCTTTAACCAGAAAATCTTTGAATTTAATGACCCAGTTATTTTTACTTTTAAAGCCTAAAGAGGACAGAAAGAAGAAAATTAAATTAACATTAAATTTGTTCTAGTGGATTTATTGACATTTTAATTAGAGTTAGGAAATAAAAATTAATTTAATAGAATATATATTTATTTAAAATTATTTTATAAAATTATTTTAATGAAGTTTTATTCTAAAATTATTAAAAAAAAAAATCCTCAAAATTATCAATATATAAACTTTTTTCTTAAACATTTGTCTTAATAAATAGGCGACCCAATATACACAAGGATTATTTGATATTATTATAAGGGCCCGGATTTTCATTGAAAGATAATATTAATAAAGTTTTATATTAAAAATTTTTTTTTCCTTCATAAAATTATTATGAAATTATTAATAATAAATATGTATTTAGTTAAATTAATTTTTTTGAAGAATTAATCTTTTACCTTTTAATATATAATTTTTATTTAAAAAAAAATTAATATTAATATAATATTTATATTTATTAATAGTATTTATTATAACTAATGTAAACATTACATTATTTTACGATTAAAAAATAAAACTTTTTTTTAAGGCTTTATTTTTTTTCAATTTTTTATACTATAGCATTTCTGACAAATAAAAGGCAAACTAAAACTATTTAATTTTATTTTAAAAAATAATAATAATTTAAAAAATTTAATAAAATGTTAAATAATAATATTCTTATTTTATTATTTACTTTATTTTTTATTATTTTTTTAAATTTATTAAAAGAAGGTAATTCTGACTTTTGCGATTATGATTGTAATTGTTGTGGATTTGGTGATATTTGTTGTTCTTCTAATAACAGACGTGGAAAACCTTTAATAAAGTAATTATTTTGTTTAAATAAAAAGTATTGAAATTTATTTAAAAAATTAAATTTGAAATTTAATAAAATTGAGAATTTTTTTTTAAGAAATTAAAATTAAATTTCCCTAACCTTTATACTTATAAAAAAAATAAAAATTAATTAATTTAAACTTTTCTTAGATGTTGTGATAAACTTACGCAAAATTGTGTAAACGGTCAATGTGTCAAGTATGTTTAATAATTAATAAATTAATTTAAAAATAATAAAATTTATATTTAAATTAATAATTTTATAAAAATAATATTTAAATATTATAATAATTTTATTAAATTATTTAAATTTATTTAAAGTTAATTAAATTAAATATTTAATTTTAAATAGAAAAAAAATGCTTGGAATTAATCCTAAAAACAAATTGAACAATTCTTTTAATTGAATAATTATTAAATTAATTGGTAATTTTTTTTTTTTGAAGTTTTATTTATAAAATTATCTTTTTTTTTTAATAAAAATATTTTTAATTAAATAATTTTTTTAATATTATAGTCAAATGGATGAAATATTAAGAATTTTTATAGGAAGAAATATATTAAAAATAATACACAAATATTTATTTCTACTTTTTTTTTTTATTATTACAATAAATGTTCTTTCTAATTTTTAATTAATTAATTAAATATTTTTTTTTTAATTTTAAATTGTTTAAAAATTAAATTATTTTATAAATTTAATATTAAAATTATAAAAAAATTTACTAATTAAATATTAAGTACATAATATATACACATTGATTTTTTGTTTTTTCTCATTTTTAATAATAAATATATTATTTAATTATTTTAATTAATTTTATAGCAATTAATAAACCTCAATTAATTACATATGGAATTTGGAAATAAAAGTTTTTTTTTTAAATATAATTATATTTATTTAATTCATTTTTAAATATTTTAAATAAAATTATAAACATTTTTAAAAAATAAGGCTTTTTATTTTTTTTAATTTCTTAAAGTTTTTATAAGAGATTAAAATATATTTCTGGTAAATTTAGACTTTCTTTAATTTTTTTTTTTAAATAATTTTTTATATTTGTATAGATTTAAAATAAATTTTTATTTATTAATTTTTATTTTAAATAATTCTGCAAAAAAAATTAATTTAAATTTAATAGCTAATTTAAATTAAAAATAAATTTTATTTTATTTAATTTATTTATTCACCTTTTAAATTATTATTTTTAGTTTTTATGCATTGAATGAAATTACCTTTATTTGTTTTAATTTTTAAATTATTAATTTTTTTTTCTTAATTTTAGAAGTAAAATTTCTTAATAAATAGAAGGTAAAGTTATTCTTTCTCTCAATTCATTTTATAAATTTAAAAATTATATTTTATTTATCCAATTTTAATATTACTCGATTTAAGCTATAAATTTTATTTTAATAAATTTGACCAAATTTTAATTCAAATATTAAATTAATTAAAATACATTTATAAAATTTTCTCACAAAATTTTTAGAGGGATTAATGAAAAAATTAATTTTAATTTTACAACTATTTTAAACAAATTAAATATTTTAAACTTTTTAAATTAAATAATTTATTTATATTTCTTTAATTAATAAATTATAAAATTATTTTTAATTTAGAAAATTATTAAAAATGTTTAAAAATTTAATTATATTTTCTGTTATATTTTTTATAATTGCTATAAATAATGAGGAAGTAAATGGACTAAATACTGAATGTACTGAAAGTTGTTCTCCAGGTCTTACCTGTTGTCTTACTCGTGTAATACCTAGCAAAGCTTGGGGGTAAATTCTTTAAATTATCCTAATTTTTACAAATAGTCAACGGACATAATGGTCAGATATTTGATAATTTTATAATTCAACCAGTTTTTAAAGAATTAATTTTGGAAAAATTTTAAGACAATTTAATGTACTTTTAGATAATGTATAAAATATATATTTTAATATAAAAAATTAAATTATTAAATATTTTAATATAAATTATAATTATATTTAATAAAATTATTTACTACATAAAAATAAAAAAATAATAATTATAAGGAAAATTTAAAAAAATAATTAAATTTAGTTGCTGTAAATATGGTTGCAAATCATGGAATAAGGGTGGTGGATGCAAGTAAAAATAATTAATTTTTAATGGTAAATTTATTTTTTTTTATTAAATTTTAATATAAATATTTATTTAAATTAATTTTAATATTTTTTTTTAGATAAGATTGAATAAATAAAGAAATTTTGAATAATGTTAACCAATAAATATTTAAATAAACTTTAAAAATATTTTTTCTTTCCCTTTATTTTAATAAAAATTCTTTTTTTTTTCTTTTCTTAAATATTTAATTTTCAAATAAAGATCATTATTTAAATTAAAATTTTATTTATTATAATAAATAATAAATGTTCAACTTGTTTGTGCCGATTTCCGTTATGCCGGCAATTTTCTGCTAATTTTATTTTTTGCAGCATAATATTTTAATATTTTTTTGTTAGAAAAATTAATTTTTAAATAAGGGTTATTTTGAAGGCATATATGTATTTATGACTATTTTAGTAATTAAATATTAAATTTCTTTCTGGTATTCAAACTTTTTAAACATTAAATATATTACTCCTTGAAATTCCCGATCAAACCCATACAGCAAAATTCACTCAAAAAGTTGGAATTATTCATAATGAGAACGCTCTTGCTGTGATTTAAAAAATTAATTTTATAAAGGGGAAAAATCCGCCTTTTTTTACTGCACCAAAAAAATACATTAGAATAACTTCATTGATATTGCTCCAAGAAAACTTTGAATGTAAGGGCGTGTTACATTTGAAATGATAGAGTGTGCTTTGTATTTGTGCCATAATTTGTAAAGAATAAAAACATTATAAAATGAACTTGACTTAATTCGTCATATTATTGAACATGGAATGAGTGATCAAGAATGACTTTGCAGAGAAACCAAAAGAAGGGACAAAATCCAATGCGGGGCTCTCTTTTTATGCTATTTTATTTTCTCTTCTATTCGTCATAATTTTAACAAATGAAGAAGAAAAGTTAAATTTTAGATGTTCATTCTATTGTGCCACGGGAACATGCTGTGCCGATCCTGTAAACACAAGCAAATACTTGTAACTTTTAAGCCAACTTAGCAATTATAACATAGAAGTTAACGGACCCCCTCCAAATAAAACTTTATGGACGACAAATTTGGTTGTCATTTTGATGCCCTCTCTCCTGTCGAATTAAAAATAACGTGAAATTCTGATTATTAAAAAATCAGGAATTTTTATTTTATTTATTAATTTTTAATAAATTCAACTTATTAATTATTAATGAGAGTTTAATCCCATCAAAATGGCAAATGCAATTGTCGTCGCTAAAGTTTGTTTGCAGATTTATTTTCATAAAGTGAAGTCAGATAAAATTAAATTTTTGATAAAAATTAATAAAAAAAAATTTAAAGAAATAAAATATAAAAATTTAGTTGCTGTCCGAAGGGATGTAGACCATGGAAACAAGGTGGTGGATGCAACAGTAATTTTTTTATTTTATTTTTTTCTAAATTAAAATATTTTATTTAAACTAATATAGTATTTTTTAGATTTAATTGGACTGAAGTAATTAATATTTAGTCAACAATTCTAAAAATAAAATGTTCAATTCAATAAATTTATTAAATATATATTACAAATTAAACAAACAAAAATTTACAAAAATTAGAAATTTAAACAAATTCTAAAAAATTTTATACATACAAAAAGTATTAAAATAAACAAAAAATGCAATATCCTAAAATATTAAATTTTTTCTAATTTTTATAAATAAAATAATAGTCAAATTAATAAACAATTATTTTAATAACCCTTTCTCTTCTAAATATATTTTTGTAAAATAAAAACATTTTGTTTAAATGAACAGAAAGGTAATGGGAAATATTAAAAAATAATATATATAAAAATAAATATTAATAATAATAATATTATTTTCTTTTCTTTTTCAAACTAACATCACAAGTTAAAATATCAGTTATAGACCATAATGCTCGTTTTCTATTTAATGGCCTAAAATTTAAAAAATAATTTAATTACTATGTAATAAATATTTATTTAGGATATTGTTTAAATTATGTACAAGTTTTTTGGAGAATAATAAACCAAAAAGTTTTTTAGAATAATTAGTGTATCTATGTAAAGTGTAGAAGCATTAAATCTTTAAATAAAAGTATTTTGAATACTTTATTTTGAACTTAAAAACATTAAAGTTGTATTGTAAAACATTTAAGTAAAACATTTACTATTTAAAGGCAATTTTTTCTTAAAATAATAAACTTATTACCAACCTTTTTTCTGTTCCATTCACCGTCTTTTCCTCTTTAACTTCTTCATTTTCTTCTTCCTCTTTTTCTTCTTTTTGAAGTTGAGATGAAGTAGAAGGAGGACTTACACTCCCATTTTGATTTATTCCATTTAATAATATTTTTTCTTTAATTTCTTCATTTATTATTTCTTCTTTTTCTTTTAAAATTGTTTGTGGTGTACTAGAAGAAGGACTTTCATTTAAAATTCTTCCATTAATAAATAACCGTTGTTGTTCATTTAAAATAGCCAAATGTTGACCTATTAGATTTTGTTGATTTATTCCAATATATCGTCCCCCATTTGCCATCATTCTAAAAATCCCTGACATTCCAGGATTTTGTTGATGATTCTCTTCATTATCTATTTCTACTTCTTCTTTATCTCCTTCATCCAAATCATCATCTAAATTTGATTTTTGTGCCCAAGACATGTTACCACTTTCTTTTTTTAAACGCCGGCGGGCATTTGCAAACCAAGTGGAGACCTTAATTAATTAATGAATTAATTGTAGATTAAGTTAATGATGACATTATTAAAGAAAAAATAATAAATGTAAAGAACCGTTTTTATTTTGTAAACTTTTATAAAGTACTATTTTCTATATAGATTAATAAAATATAAAAATAGAAATTTATGGAAAAATTTAAACTTTAATAAATATAAAATTTAATAATTTTTTTTCGTTATGTAAAAAAGCCTCTAGTTTGGGTATAGTATTGTTATTCGGAATTTTAATTTTTTCAGTTAAATTACTACCTACTTGACTATTGTTTAGTATAGAAAATAATATTCCATTAATGTATAAATATTTTTAAAATTTTAATTAAAATTTAAAAAATAAAGAAAATCTTTAAAGCGAAGCAAAACATCAAAAAAACAGTTTAAATTGATTTAGTACTTTTGTAAGGTTCAGCTTCCCACACGCAAAATTAATAAAAAAAGAAAAAACCGCGCAGACCACTTAATAAACTGCTAAAAAAGGAAAAAACCGACAACACTTAAAAGAGAAAAAAAAATATATATTATTAGCCTTTTCTATTTGACCTGTTAATTTATTAATAAATATAGCCAAATAGTAATAAATAAAAATAATTTATTTTAATTAAGGTTGTTGCCCTTTTTTTAAAAAAAAAATTCTTAAGGGGAGGAATTTCCCCACTTTTTTGAAAATAAATAAATTTTTTTATTCTTTTAAACGTTACCGCTTCTTTTGAAATTTTTAAAAGCAATTTTTATTTAAAAGAAAAAAGAAATTTATTTTTAAATTAAGCAATATTTAAAAGAAGGAAATATTTTAACAAGCAAACATAACAACTTTTCCCCTTTTATTTCACGCATATTTTTGAAAGTAAAATATAAATAAAAAATATTGAATAATTATTTATTACTGATAATTAATCTATGGAAATTAACTGACATTTAAAAATTATTTTAATTTTAATTTTTTAAACTTTCAATTAAATAACCTAAACTGAAAAATGTGGTCATTTTTAACATTATTTTTTCTGAAGCTAATCCTTAGGGTTATTTATCAAAAATAAATTGAAACTATTTGATTTCTTTTTTTTAAATTTCTTTAAAAAAATAACCTGTGTCATAGTCATATGTGTAAGTAAAGCAAGAAAAGTTTTTTCAGCTTTTGTAGGGTAAGGATTCTTTCGATGTTGATTTAACCAATGTTTTAAAGGAGCTGTAACTTCTCTTGTAGCATTTTTACGTCTATGTTCTGATTGTACCATAAATGGTTGAAAGGCGGCTAAAGTTGGGTCAACTGGAAATGGAAAACCTGAAGTATTTTGGGGGTGTAAAGGAAGTGTAAATGGTTGATGTGGATGGGGATTCATATACGTAGTTAATTAATTAATTATTTAAATAATAAAAGCTCTATAAAAATAAAATTTAAGAAATAAAAAATATTTAAAAAAATTAATGATAAAGACTTTAAAAAAAAATCATAATAATTCAAAAAATAAATTGACAAAAAATTGAGTATAATAATTATAAAGCAAAAGTTTAGGTAATATTATTTAAAAAAAACTTTGGATTAATTAAAAAAAAATGTTAAAGTTTGAATTAATTAAAAAATAGTTAGAAATAAATAAAACTTTTTATAAAATTTAAAAAAAAAAAAACAAGTTTATTTTTATTTAAGATAAAAATTATAAAAAAGAAAGTTTATTTAAATATAATTATTTAAATTAAAAAATAAATGTACTTAAGAAATAAAAATTTTAAATAAATAAATAAAAAAATAAAATAAAAGAGAGAAATAAAAATAAAAAATATTATGACTAAATTGTGAATATTTATAAAATTATTTTTTAATGTCTATACATAAATGAGGAGGAGCTTAAAAATATATATTTGTCTTTTAGTTTTACATAGATTTATTATTATATAAATAAAGCTAAAAAGTACAGAGTACTAAATAAATAACAAGTAAATAACAGAGAGAGGCGTGTGTATTTTTTTTTATATTTTCGCTGTAAGGGAAGAAGGAGGAAAAAGTCGGAGGAAGATATGTATGTAGTACATCCTACTAGCTAGTTAAACATTGGTTATATATTTTTTTTAAATATTTTGTTTTGAGTCCAAATTGTTAGTAAATATAAGAAAAGCATTGAGGAAAGGTATACAGTAAATTTAAAAATAAAATAAAATAAATATATTTTAAAAATAAAATAAATTAAATTTTTGTTTTAAAAAATAATTTAAAAAAATCTAATAATAATATTTAATAAATTAATGAATTTAATTATACAACTTTGAAATTTAAAAAAATTTCTCCGTTATTTAAAATATTATTATAATTTTGTAAATAATATTAATTTAAATTATACTTTAATTAAATTGATATAATTTTAAAAATTATTTAAAATTATTTTTTAAATAATTTAATTAATTTAGTAGTGATATTTAAATAAATATAATGTAATTTACTAATTTTAATATTTAAATAAATATTTAAAAAAAAATAAATAATTAATTAATTATTTTTTTATACATCAAACATTAATTCAAATAAATCATTATAGCTATAACTAAAATATTTATTTCCGTTTTCACAGATTTTGATAAAGTTTATATAACTTAATAATCATTTAAAAAATAAAAAGAAAAATAAAAATAGGCAAAGAATTAATTTAAATTAATTATTTAATTCTTTTATATTAAAGTAAGTCGGTAGGAATAAAAAAAGGAAGGTAAAGGGCTGTAAATGATTTAATAATGATTAAAGAACAGAATATATTTTTGAATTTATTTTTTGATTTTAATTATTTTAAAGGGCAATCAGATATTTAAAGAAATTGTTATAATTATTAAATTTAATTTAATGAGGACGGTTTAGCACAGAATTTTAATTAAAAATTATTAAAAAATAAAAATCCAATTTTAATATTTATTTTAATTTTTTTTTTTAAATTTTTGACAACTCATTTTTAACAAAAAAATATTGTCACATTGTGTTAATATATTAAAACAAGTAAATAATTAAAAAATATTAATTGACACCCAATCTTTTTTTAATAAATTTTATTTAACATTGAATATAAACAATTGGTAAAAAGAAAGAATGTAATTTGATATAAATTTATTAAATAAATAAATAAATAAATATATATTAATTATTTAATGATTATGTAGTGTTTAAATTATTTGTTAAAAGGGCAAAATGTCAGAAATAAATAATAGAAAAAAACTAAATAAAAATTTAATTCTACATTGGAATTTTATTATAAATTAAAACTTAAATAAATGTAAAAATATATAAAAAATTAATAAATTTTTAATTAAAAAAATTAACTTATTTTTTCATTAAATTACTTCATTTATTTAAAAATTAAAAAAAAAATCTACTGTAAAATTAAATGTATTACTTAAAGGCAACCATTCCCAAATAACCCCAGAAAAATAAAATTAGACAAGTAAATATTTAAACAATTAATATAACCTTTATTTGCCCTAATATATCCTTCCTTTAATACCTTTATTTTTATTTTATTTCTTAAAAATAAATTTAAAGTCAAAAGATATATTTTTTTTTAACAAAAATAAGTTGCTTAGCGATTGTTTTTTTTTGTTGCTCTAAATAAATAAATAAATAAAAAAGGTAATAAATACCTCCGATCGCTTACACAATATATACACATATATAAATACAAATAATTCTTTTTTCTATTATTTAAAAAAAAAGTTTTTTTTATTTTTCATTTACTACAAGCGTATTTTCCATCATTATTATTATTTTGTGTGTGTGTGTGGTAAAAGGAAAACAAAAACAAAAATACTATATAGTAACTTCGTTTTATATATATATTTTTACAATAAAAACATAAATACAAACTGTTTGGACTAAAAATGTTTTGATCAATGCGGGAAATTAATTAAAGATGACAAAGTTGGGAAAACAAGTTGATTTTTTAAATAAAGGAATTAATATAATAAATAAAAACATTTATGTTATTTAAAGGGTGAATGAATTATTGTTAAGAATAAAGGAAAATAATAATAATTTTTTTTTTTTTTGATTTGTTAAAGAAATGTTAAAAATTTAATTAATTAAATATTATATACATTCTAATTATAATTAAAATAAAAAATTATAAAAATTAAAATTAAAACAAATAAAAATTAGGAGACTTGGAAATTTTAAAAAATTAAAATTATTGGAAATTAAACATTAAAAATTGCAAATTTTATATATATAACAAGAAGAAAAATAATAAGTTAAAATTAATTTAAAAATATGGTAACAAATAATAAATAAATAAAATAACAAATATTTTTATGTGAAGAAATTAATTAAATATATTAAGAAAATAATTTAATTAAAAAGAAAAACATAGGTAGTATATAATAAAAATAAAATAATTTTTACAATTTAATCAAAATAAGTAATCAAAATTAAATTAAAATTGTTAACATTTTTCTACTCTCATTTTTACAATTATTTAATACACTAAATTAATTTTCGGCAGTCTTGTAGTATTACTGCAATTAATGAATGTTTTACTACTACTTTTAATAGTATTTAATAAACAACAAAATTATAATTAAAAAAAAAGGCGGAGCACTAAATAAGTGGGGGGAAGGAGCAGCTGCCTTGAAATATTGGGGAAGAAAAAAGACTTGTTGTCATAAATGGAGAAAGAAAAATAAGTGTTTAATAAGAGAAGAAAAAAGCTGGCAATATATTATTTTTTTAAATGATTTTATGTTTAAATAAATATATATACTTAAAAATATTATTATTACTTATTATTCTATGTATGTACATATTAAAGGGAATGATTGATGAAGAAGTTAAAGAAAAATGAAAAAAAAAATTTTTTTTAACGTAGAAGAGATTGAGAGGAAGAAGAAGAAATTCAAAAAATGTTTGAGAGACGAGAATTAATTTTTGCCGCCAGCGATTTTTGAATGTAACAATTAATATAAAAAAATTAAAAATAAACAACATGGCGGAACATAATAAAATGTTTTTTTTTTGTAATGTTTAAGATATTAAATTATGTTAAATATTAAATTAATTAATTAGATTAATAAAAAAACTTTTTGATATGTAGAAATGTATAGAGCTTAAAAAAAATGTTTAAAAATAAAGCAAAGTTTTGTAAAACAAGTTTAAAAACAATGCAAAGTTTGCAAAACAAGTTTAAAAACAATGCAAAGTTTTGCAAAACAAGTTTAAAAACAATGCAAAGTTTGTAAAACATGTTTAAAAACAATGCAAAGTTTTGCAAAACAAGTTTAAAAACAATGCAAAGTTTGTAAAACATGTTTAAAAACAATGCAAAGTTTTGCAAAACAAGTTTAAAAACAATGCAAAGTTTGTAAAACATTAGGAACATTATTGTAACCTAAAGAAATACAAAACATAAAAAAAAATACATTTTTTGTATTTTTTAATAAATATATCATTTTTTATTTTTAAATAATTTAAAGAATACTTAAAAAAAATAAATAAATATTTTGTTTATTAATTTTATCAAATAAAATTAATAAAACACTCCTTTACTAATAATAATCAGTAATACTTATATAATTATTTTTGTGTGAAGTTAAATTAATCTGCTTTAATTCTAAAAAAAATTGCAGGGCCATTTCTTTAAATTTTTTTTAAAATTTTTCATTTACAAATACATATTAACCTATCCTTTATTTTATTAAAAATAAATTATCTAATTTCCTATAAGTCAAAATTCATTAATTATTTTCTGGACATTTTTAGTATAATTAAAAATAAAATAATTTAAAATTAATAATTTTTTTCCTTCATTTTTTTATTAAAAATATTAAATAAATTAAAATTTAAAAAAAATAAATTAATAAATGAATGACGTAATTTTTAGAATTTCCTGTAGTTACCTAATTATATTGACGAAATATATTTTAAATAAAAAATTAAATTCAAAATTCTTTGGGTTAGTAAATATAAAGGGGTAAATAAAAATTTAAAAAAAAATAAAAATAAAAATATTTAGCAACTTTAATGAAAATAATAATTTAAATTAATTTTGACAAGTTTATAAATAAATTTAAAAAAAAAAATTAAATAAAGTTTAGAGTTTGTAAAAATTTTTAAAATAATTATTTAAATTGTTATTCTTACTAAGATAATTTTGTAAAAAAAAAATTTTTAAGCAAAATATTTAAATTTAAATAAAAAAAAAAATAAAATTAAAGTTTTAATAAATAAAAACAAGTTTTTATATGTTTTTAAATAAAAATAAAATAAACATGTTTTTAATGTCCTTAGAGATAAAAATTATTTTTTAAAGAACAAAAAAAGAATAAAAAAGAAAATGCTTGTACAGAATAATTTAAAAGAGGAGAATTTTAATATTTAAAGAAAATTGGAAATTTTAATTTTTATTTAAATAAAAAGCTTGTTCATCTGATATTTAAAAATGTTAATTTTTACATTAAAAAAAATTTTTTTTTAATAATTTTAAATTTTTAAAATTTTCAAAAATATAAAAATAATATTTAAAAATCAAAAATAAATAAAAATATAAAAAATAAATCACATTTAAATGAATAAATGTAAAAAAACTAAAAAACGTGCATTGAATAAATTATTTTTTATAAAGAAATATAAAGAATTTTAGACAATAAAAATTACTTTTCGTAAAAAATAGCCTTTAAATATATTCGTAAAATTAAAATAATATTTTAACAAGTAAACGTAAAGGTACAAGTACATAAACGATAGAAAAAAATTAAAAAAAAAAATTTAATTTAATTTTAAAAAATTATATATTTAAATAATTAAAATCAAAAATAATTTTTTATTTATTTGACAAGGTTGTTTAAATTAAATTAGAAGTACAAAGAAGAGAGTGAAAAAGAGTTAGAGTAGAGATACAGTAATACATAAAGAGAAGAGAGAAAAAAAATGCTTTAACAATTAAAAATGCGCCTGGATTAAAATAAAATTTTAATTTTAAATTAAAAAAAAATTAATCGTTTTTAATAAAAAAAAATTAAATTAAATAAAACTTGCTTTAAATAATTCTTTGAATTTTACCGCTTTTTAATTTAAATAATTTTAATTGAATAATTTAAAAATTAATTTTTCTGACTTAATTAATTAAGCTTGATCAAAGAATTATTTACCGCCTTTCCGCCATCATTTTTATTTATCTTAATAATTAAAAAATATTTTTTACTGTAAAAAAGTAAAGAGTTTTTCCCTCATATATTTTTGCGTCAATTGCGCAAATCAAAGGAAAGACGAGAAAAAAAAAATTAATTTTTTGGTGTTATCAATTCTTGATCTATCTTTATAAGGAAATATTGCTTTGATTAATAAAAAGGGAAAAACTAAATTAAAAATAAAAAAGGGAATAATTAATAAATAAATTAATTAATTATTTATATATTTTAATTAAAGTAATTATTAAATTAATATTTAAATAGACTTAATTAATAAAATTAGAAATTATTTTAATTTCAAAATTACAATCTTTATTTAATTAAATTATTAGATTCTATTAAAAATTGTGATTAAAAAAATATCCAAAATTATAAAGAAATGTTTATAGCCTTCAAAAAAAAAAAATAAATTTTTTAGTATTTAATTCAGGTAAAGGTATTTAATTTAAAAAAAATAATATTTAAATTATTAATTATCCAATAAATTAAATATTTACTTGAAAAATATTTTTATAAAAGTAAAGTGTAAATTAAAAGTAAATAGTGTTTAATAGACAAAATTCACAAATATGTAATGAATCCCTTACCAAAAAAAATTATTTTTTTTTTTATTTTCTTTCGCCCACCCAGACATATGTATGTACATATTCTCTCAACAACAGCAGAAATAACATCACATACACAAAAATGCTTTCATCATTATTGTCGTTACCAATCAAATCATCATCATCCCTCTCATTCAAATAAATTTTCATGGATACCGCCAAAATAATTTTTTTTTTATTTTCTTATATATTAATGTCAATCCAACTAACTACATTTACTGCATTTATTTAATACAACCAACCCAAATATATATTTCTTCTTTTTTTTTCTAAAAATTTTCTATTGTTGTTCATAAATGGATGAATGCTGCTCTATACTACTGCACTCTTCCCCTATCCCTTTATTTTTTAATTTTTCTTTTCCTTATCCTATTATTTTACCTAAAACTATCCAACAGTGCGGTGGTGTCAATTTAATGCTATAAATATATTTATCTACTTGTAATGGAATTGTGTTAATACAAGGGAAAAATAATGGTGAAGATAGGAAGGGATGTTTGGGCGCAGAAATAGTTGGGCGTTGACGGGAATATTTATACAAGTTAACTCTGTGCGTAAATTTATAAAAAAAGGTAAACAAAGAGAAATAGTTTTAAAATTCTTCAAAAATATTTTTAAATATTTTAACTAACTGCTCTAAACAATTTAAGAATTTTATTAAATTATATATACGCGTGATATTATCTTAAATTTTATTTTTTAATAATAAGGTTAATTTTATTACTTAATTTAAGGAACATTCTTCCTAAAAATAATTTAAATAACACCTAAATAATATTTCTACAAAATAGCCTTAAAATTGAATTATTTAGTCTTTAGATATATTAAGCCCGCGCCAAATTAATTCGCGCCCAAACAGTCGACAACTTTGCGCAGGTTGTATTTTGGAAGATTAAATGGATAAATAATAAAAGAAAATAAAAATAATAAAAGAAATGAATATTAAATATAATAATATTAAAAATAAATATTAAGCAAATCAGTAAGGAAGTAAAAAAAATAAAATTTTTTTATTTTCAATTCACAACAGGTGTAAATATATAAATGTTGTGAATATTTAAAAAAAAGAGTACAAAAAGCGCTAGCTTTTAAATTATTTATTAAATTTTAAAAATTATTATATTACAATTATATTAAATTAAAATTTAATTTGGAGAAAATTAAAAAATAAATTTAAATAAAATTTTAAATAAATTAATTAGCTGTTGTTAAATCGAATAAATAAATAAAAATAATATATTCTTTTTCTTTTATTTAAAGCAAATAAACTTTTCTTGTATTGAGGGAGGTAAAACAATAAATTTATTTGCCGTAAATTTTTCTTAAACTTTTTGGGGTCAAGACAAGTGATTAATTAAAGGATTTAAAAGTTCAAAAAAAAAGGAAATTAATGAGAAGAAAAAAAAATATATTTTTTAAAGAAAATTTTTTTTTCTTTTTGTTGCAATTGTTGGGAAAAAATAGAATTTTTTATTTTAATATTTAAAAATCCCAATTATCAGAAATTCATAATTAAAAACTGCCTTAGGGTTTAAATTATTTTTTCTAAAATAAAATTTCAACCAAAACATTATCACCAATAAATTAAAAAAAAATTAAAATTCCTTACTGAATTTAAAAAATTAAAATTTAATCCAAAAAAAAAACATTAAAAGAAATATAATATTTGTGTTAAAAAAATAAATAATTTCCTTCCTTTTTATTAAATCAAAAAAAAGGTTAAATTTCTGGGCGACCTGTGGCCAACAAAAAAAAATCGTTTTAGTTGCCCTTACATTTAAATAGAATTTTTTAAATAATTTTTTTTTACACCCTGTCATCAATCTAATAACTAACACCTTTTATTCTTTATTGCTTATATTTTATTCACCACAGCAGTGGGGGGTAATTTTGGAGGAAAAAGGGGGGAACAGAATAAATATATATTATAACATTTAACTAGTTAACACAACATCTGTCCAATCACAGTAAAAAGAAAAGAAAAAAAAAGATTTGTGAAATAGATATATACATATATTTATTTATTTGAAAAAATTGTTAACAAAAATAAATGTTTTATAAGGGGAAAAAATATTAAATTAATTTTTTCAGTTACCTTATTAGAAATTAAAAAAAAAATAAATAAAAGACCCTTTCCAATAGAAAAACTTTTTAGAAAGGGCATACTGTACCATAATAGAATCTTTAAAGAAATGGCACAATTAAATGCCCTAAAGGGATAATTTTTATTTAAAGCCAGGACATATAGTTATAACAATTATTACAACATATTCTAATGCTAAGAAGTATATTTTAAATAATTTCGATTTAAGAAAAAAAAAAGCTTTAAGGTACTGTATTAAAAACTTTATTATGTGTGTGGAGGGGGGTTAACACCTTTACTAACACAAAACATTTGCACTTTTTGTAAAGGAAATAAATAAATAAAAATGATTGAAAAAGGTGTCATATTAAAGTGTAATAATTATTAAACATATATGTGTTTTTTAAACAGTTGGTTATAATAATAATAATAATATTTTTTGATTTATTTATAAAACAGTTGGCGCGCATAAGGATAAAAAAAAAAGAAATTATTAAATAATTATTATATTGTTTTAGATTAAAAAATAAAAAATAGAAGGGGGAAGAAGATAAGGGACAACTGATGCTTATAAAATAATGGACAATAACAGATGATGATGACCAAGTTTAGAGAAAAGTCAAATGGTACAACATGACTTTTAGATTAAAAAAAAAGATTTAATAGAGGGTATAATATTAGGGAGGGAGATTAATTTATTAATTTTTAAATAGAATTTAAATTAAAGTTAATATTTAATTGTAAAGTTAATTAATAATTAGGAACTTGTTAAAACTTTAATAATTTTACAGTATTTATTTACTGTAATTAACTTGTAAAATTTTTTAAAAATTAAATCATAAAGGAAATACAAAATAATAAAAAGAAATATTTGGATGAATTAAATAATTTATTAAAAAATAAATTAATTAAATAAAAGAAGCATTTATTAAAATAATTAATTTTTATATAAATTAAAAAATAATTGAGTATATTTTAAAAATAATTTTAATTTTTTTAAAATTAAAATTAAAAGAATATTAAAATAATAAATTAAACTTTTGATTAAAAAAAATTATTTTGTATAAAATAAATGTAAAATATATATAATGGTTAATGCTAACAAAATAAATTAAAAAAAAAATTTTATTAAACAATAATAAATAATTTATTAATTATTAAACATAATTACCCCTCAATTACCTTTTAAATTTATTAAAATTATTTAAAAAAATTTAAAGGTATAAATAATTTATTAATTAAAAAAGGTATTTGTTCTATAAATAAAAATTGAAAAAAAAAATTTTTTTACTAAGACAAAAAACTTTTTAAAAAAAAAAAATTAAATCTAGTACATACTATAAATTCAATCTCTTTCCTCTTCCCTTCCTGACAGCTCCAAAAAATTTTTTTCTCTTCCCCCTTTTCCTCCCAATTATTAATTTCCTCTTTCCTCTACACATTTATTTATATAAATTCCCCCATCTTTTTCCATCATTTTTCATTTTTGCCCAAAAATTTTGGTCAATTTGCCCTTGAGACGTTAAAAAATAAAAAAGAAAAGATTATTTTAAGCGCCAATCAAAAAATTATTTTTAATTTTTATTTTATAAATTATTTATTTATTTTACCAGTCCTTATTATTATTTTGCTTATCTGATTTTGAAAAAAATAAAAAAATATTGAGAGGTGTCATTTCCCCCCTTTTAAAATAATATAAACTTTTATATAAAATTCCCCATCTTCTCTTTTTAAATCCTCCTCCCTTCATCAAATTTTTTAAACAAAAAATTACAAAACAAATTTAATAAATAAAGATTAATTAAAAATTAAATTTTATAAAATTTAATAAAATTATTTTTTAAAAATTTAATATTATTTAAATTAATTTAGATAAAAATAATTTTTAACTTTAACATTTTCTAACATAAGAATTTCTAAAAATTACAGTATTTTCTAAAATTAAATCAAAGAATTAGTAAATTAAATACATAGAAGATATGTCTTAAGGATTTTATAAAATAAAATATTTTGGGTAGTTCTTAACTTTTTTTTTTTTGAAAAATTAAATTATTTATTTTTAAATAAATATTTTTACATTAAAAATAACCTTAAAAAATAATTTTTTCCCTCTCCATTTACTTTATTTTATTAAAATAAACTTTTCCTTCCCTTACGCGCACAGGTAAAACAAAAATTGCGTTTTGGCATTTTTATGGGCTGCACGATTGCAAATTAATTGTTTTTATTTTAAAAATAAATCCATAGAGAAGGAAAGAAGGGGAGAAAAGACGAGATTCTAATCATGCGATTGAGGCCGAGAGAGTCGTTAAACAGATTTTTTCGGAGTTTAAGAAGGGGAAAGAATATATTTTAATGATTTAAGGAAATTATTTAGGTATAGAAGAAACAAAAAATAATATTTTAATTGGGGAAAGAAAAAAAAAGTAATAAAGTAATGATATTTGTGTGTATATTTAAACATTAATTGTAGTAACCAATTGGTAAGTGATTTATTATTTAGATTGGTAAAAATAGATAAATAGAGAAGAGAGAAGTATTATTATTAGTTGATTTATTTTATTTTTAATTAATTAATTAAATTAATTAATTAAAAAATAATTTTAGAAATAAAAAATATTTTTAAAAATTGTTAGAGTTTAAAAAATTAAAAATAAGTTTTTTTTGTTAAAATAGCCAAAATTAAATTAATCCAAACTTTTTAAAAATATTCTCAAAAAATAAAAATTTTGTTCATTAACGAAAGAAAGTTTTGATAAAAAAGTTTATTTATTTAAACTAAACCTTAATTTAATAAACTTAATATTCTCATAAGTAGAGCGAAAGGAACAACAAAAGTAGAAGAAAAGGAACATAAAGGGTAGAGAGAAGTGATAACAGTTAAATAATTATAAAATAAAGTAAAATTGTCTTAATAAAGTAGATTTATGTAAAAAATAGTTAATTTTAAAATTCTTAAAAATTTCAGAATTTTAACAGAATTTCATCTAAAAATGTATTTAAATTAAAATATTACTTTAAAAATAATAAAAAAAATAATAGTCTAAAGCTATTTTTATAAAAAATAATACATTTATCAAACAATAACAATTTCCTATTCGTCAAAAAATTCATCTAATACCCTTATTTTATTTTTTCTTGTCCCTCATGTTTTTATTTCTTGTCTTTATTTACAAGCTACGGTAATCCCCTCCTTCATATTTTTTTTATTTTGCAATTGGCCTAGAAATAAAGAATTAAAGGAAATGGTCAATAATAAGTATAAATGTCAATACAATAATAGTTAAAGCAATTTTAAGATTTTTTTGGAATAAAAAGAAGAATTTTAGTATTAAAAATTGAGAGCATATTGCTACAGATGGCAAAATAAATAAATTTGTAAAAAATAAAATAATTTGTATAAAAATGATAGTTTTGAGGATATTAAATGATATATTATTTTATTTAAAACAAGAAAAATATTTAATGAATTTAAATTAATTTGGTGGGAAGCATAAATTGTTGGCGATTAAATGGCCGCGTTGGCAATTATTTATTTAAAAATAATTTAGATTAAATAATAAAATTTAAAGAAATTAATAAATAAAAAAAACATATTAAAAATAGTCAATAATTTAAATAAAAAATAAACAAAAAAAATAATTTATTTAATAAAATAAATTATTTCAAATTTAAAAAAAAAATTTAAATTGCTTAATTTTCAATATCTAATAATTTATTTATTAAATTTAAAAATAATGTTTTAAATAATTAATTTATTAAAAACTAAAAATGCCTTAAGTTATTACCGCCCACAAAATTGCAAAAATGCAAATTAAATAAATTATATGTATCTCTTCTCTTCTTCAAATAAAAGCATTTTTGCTTTTCTGGTCAATAAAAAATAATTTAAATAATAATGTTTTTTTTTTTTACAAAAGAGAAGCATTTCCGGTATTTAATAATAATTTTATTTAATTAATTAATTATTCTAATTGCTGTATTTTAAATAATTATTTATGCAAAATTATTTTTATTATTTAATTAATGTCTTGTAGTAAATAAAAAAAACTTTTTTTTACAAATAATAATATTACAACGCGCACTATTGAACAATTTTGATGAGTAAAATTGTTTGATTAATGGCATTTTATTTTAATAAAAATAAATAAATGGGGAAAAGAGAGATTGGATTTTGCGATGATATTTTGCGGGTGGATTGGGAGAAGGAGGTGGGGGGAGAGAAGAGATAATCAGATATACATATAATTAAATAAATATTTATTAAATGAAGAAGAGATTGTGTAAAATTAATTAAATAAAAATTAAAATATTTTTTAAAATTCAATAAAAATTAAAATAAATTGTGTAGTTGTAGGTTTTAGGATTAAAAAAATTAAGCAAATTTAAATTAAATTTTTAAGATAATATTTATTAAATAAAACTTTCATTTTATTAAAAACTTTTTCTATAAGGGTTTAACTGTAAATAAGGGATAATAAATAAAATAATTAAATTAATTTAATAAAACAGTTAGGGATTTTATTAAAAATAATAATTATTTAAATACTGTATTTAACTACAGTAATTATTCTACCAATCAATAATTAATTAATTTAAAAAATAATTTTAATTAATATTAAAAGTATCTATTTTCCTTTAATTTTTTTTTAACTAAAAATCTTCTTTTATTTTTATTTAATTATTCTCACGAGTAATTGAAATATTAGCCAAGCAAATAAAATAAATAAAAAAAAATTAAGGGGCAAATATTCCATTAAATTATTTATTTAAAAATAAAAACTCTTCTCTAAATAAAACAACAAAATATATATTCTCAAAACAATTTTTTATTAATAACAATTTTATTATTTTTAAAAACATTAACTCTTTTATACAAAAGAAAATAATAAAAATAATTTTTTTTTTTTAAATAAAAAAATATATTTTTCCCTTTAAACAATAAAAAATAAAAGTGTGAGAAAAAAAAAAGTTAAAAAGTCTAATATAAAATTATGGTAGTTGGTAAAATGTCCACAAACTTTTTTTTTAATTAAAATTATTTAAATAAAATTTGTTTATCTAAATAGCAACATTTTAAAGGTAGAATGATTTAAATAAAATATATTAAATAATAAGGAATATAAAAAGGGGTGTTAATATTGATATTTAGTATTAACCCAAAAAAATTTAAAAAAAAAAATATTTGCACAATATTTAATAAATAAATAAATATTTGGTTAATAAAAATGTTTTTTTTTTTTTTAATACTAAATAAAGATTAAGAAGAAGAAAAAATACGTAAAGTGATTTATGGTATAAATAAATAATAAAGGATTAAGTTTTTAATATTAAGGGTGAAAAGTTTTGTTGGTTTTTTTTTGTATTAATAAGGTGCAAGGATTTTTAAGGGTAATAAAAAAATAAAAATAATTTTAATAGGAATCTTAGAAATTAAATAAATTATTAAACAATCCAGAGTTTAAATAATTAATTACTGATTTAATTTTTACCTAAATACTATTTAGTTTTACAACTATACCTCCTAACCCTCAATTTTAGACTTTTATTTTCCTTTAAAATTTTAAACTTTAATTAAAAAAAAAAGTCAAATTAAAATAAAAATTTATTATATATATTAACTGCGCGCCTGGTCTATATTTATTTATATATTTATTGTATCATTTAAGAAAGGGTTTATTATTTTCCTTACTTGGGATGAATTAAATAAGTGAAGGATTAACTCCTCCAGTTTTCTCACTAAAATCCCTCTTTTCTATACTTAAACCCTTCTGTTGAAAAGAATTCTTTATTTTCTAAGTTTACCAAAAATTCTCACACATAAATATATATAAACCTTAAATAGAATAAAATTAAGGAATATATTTACTCCCCTCCCCTCCCTCCCTCTAAATTTATTCAAGTGTTTTTCATTTTATTTATTTACACGCGTAGACTACAAAACATAATAAATAAATATTTAAATATTGAAAATGTTAAATTTTTTAATTAAAAATTAAATAAAAAATAAAATGTTTAGAAAATTGGTATAAAAAACAATTTTTTTTAATTATCAAAATTATAATTAAATTACTATATATTTTTAAAAGAATTAAATTTTCAAGTTTTATAAAACCTTTACAGTATGATCTTAGAAGAAAAAAAAAACTTAAGTTTAAATAAATTATTAAAAAGCAACTTTTTTCATACAAACATAAGAAATAAAATAAATAAAAAAAAATACAAGTCAGTAAGAATATTTTATATAATAACAATTGTTTTTTTTTTTTTAATTTTTTTTCCCATTTAAAAAAAAAACAATGATTGTGTATATATATATATATATATAAATAAATTATTAAATATAAAAATACAGTTTCTGTAAAAATAAAAAATATAAAGGGGTAACAACGAAGCGGAAGCAGCAATTGACAGAAGGGTAATAATAATAAGAAAATTATTTATATAAAAAATATATACCGACAAAAAATAAATTTTTTATATTTATGCCGTTATATCTAAAAGAATATTCATTGACAAATAAAATAACTAAAAAATGAAAATTGCAACGGATAGTTTTTTTGTTTTGATTGTTTTTTTTATGTTTGTTTGTTTAGACACCGACTATTCGTTAAAAAATAGGCAATGACCCATAAATGCATGGAATATATCAACAAGAGTTAATCAAAAAAAAATATTAAGTAATTTAAAAAAAAACTTTGAAGTTTAAATATATTAATTTTAATTTTAAAACATAATGTAATCTTTAACTAAATTAGAAAAAAATTATTAAATTAACACAAAAAGAATTATTTTTTAAAAAATACTAGAATTCCTCCAAGAATATAACCTCCTAATTTGAATGATTTCCTTTCTTTAACTATACTAAAAAATTGTTCAAACAATGTAGCATTTTACCATAATTTTAATTTTTTTTTAAAATCCATTTAAAATACTACAGTTTTAATAAATTATATAGTAAGTAAAAATAAGAGAAATGAGGCGTAAAATAACAGGAAATAAAAAAAAAAAAATAAAATTATTTATTTACAATTAAAAACAGAAGAGAAACATCTTTGTCGGGTAATTCTTTTATAAACTCTCTAAATTGTTTCTTCTTCTTCAATTTAAATGAATAAAAAGAGAAGAGTCATTTCGATTCCTTCCTATTTTAAGTCCTTATTTTTTCTTCTTTACTCCCCGTCCCCAACTCTCATCGAGATTTTGGTCATTAAAAGTAAAGGAATTTTGGCATCATAATAATTGTCGGTATTTTTAAAGTTTTTTTATTTTCTACTTGATTGAATAAAAACGAATAAATATATATTAAGTAAATCTGTTTGTAAAGTAATACAAGTAGATAAAAAAAAAGATTTTTTTATCTTAATTTCCTTTTTTAGTTTTTACTCCCGATAATGTCGATTGGCACGGGAAATTATTTATAAAAAAGTTATTATTGTAAAGAGATTGATGATGAGGACGAGATTATATAAAAATTTATTTGATTGCGGAAAACAATAAAAAGATGAGTAAATATGCCAAAAAAGGTAGTTATGAATAAAATATTATATTTAAATAATTTTAAATTAATTCGAAGTCTTTAAGGATTAAAAAATAATAAATAAATATTGTAGTGTTTAATAAAAGGAAAAAAAGAAGGCTGGAAGGAACATAGTAAGTAGTGTGAAGGGAACAAGTTTAATATTTATTAAAGGCAACGAACTAATTTAATTTAAAAAATATTCAATCATTCCAAATCGAATCCTTGATCATTTAAATATTAATTTTTCAAAATATTTTTAACATTAGAAAATATTTAAAATTTAAATTAAAAAATATTTTCTGTTAAAAAAAAAATATTTTTATTTCTTCAAAAAACACAGTATATTATTATTTCTTAAGACTACATTTATTTTGTTTTGTCTTTGTCAAATGATTTTTTAAATATTTCTTTAAATTTTATAGTCAAACATTTGTACAAATAAAAAATAAAAAGGGAGAGGCAAATGTGAATAATTCTGTAAAGAATATTATTTAGAGAGAGAAGGGTATATATTAAATGAGTAAAATAAAATAAAAAAGAATATTTATAAAGAAGATTATGAAATGAACAATCTTTTTGGAAATATTTGATTTTTGATATTTAAATAATAATAATATATTTAATAGTAATACAGCGCTAACTTTGTTTTTACTTGTTTGCTAATTTTTGGCAGAAAATTTTGGGAAGGATAGATTAGCATAGCATTGTTTTCAAATATTAAAGCAAATAAATAGACAAACAAAATATAAATTAAATAAATTAAAGTAAAAGAAAATTAAAAATATTCTTAGAAAACTATAAAATAATATTTAATTGAATTTAATTTGAAGTACAGAAATGTTTATTTTAGACGTTTCGGTTCTGCAAAATAAAGACGTTTAAACGCGACGCTAAAAATAATATTTAAATATTTAACTATACTGTAGAACTGTATATTTGAATTATTTATTTATTTAATAATTTACCAATTTTTTTTAATAGTACTTTAAAATGACAGTAAACACAAAATAAAGTAAAGGAGTGAATATGTGTATTATTTATTATTCATGTTTCACTAGTGGTTAGTCAAAATATTTTGAGGATTTGGAAAATGGTTGAAAGATGAGTGGTTGGTTTTGGTTGGTTTTTAGAAATTAAAAACTAAACAAAAGGAAATGTGTGTATTTATGTATTATGTATATAATATATATATATATCTGTTTGCTTTCATGCTTTTACTATTCCGCCCGGTTGGTAATTTGGAAGAGCTCTCCCCCCCTTTAGATTGTTTGCTTTTATTACTTTAATATATGTAGGGATGTTTAGGCGCAAAAATTTATGTGCGCAATTTAATTAAAATGACAATTAAAGATTAGGAGAATTCTTTTACATAGCTTAATTTAGTTGTTTTAAGAATTTTAAAATTTTGTTAATTTATTGTAGAAATTATTTAATTTTTAACCTTTTTTTTATAAAACTTAAACTTAAATTTAACTCGCCAATCTAATTTTAAATAATTTCTTAATCCGCGCCCTACGTAAAAAGTCTTTTGCGCCGAAACGACCCTACTAATTCTTATGTAAGTAAATATTCTTGTTTTCTGGAGTTACTCATCAGTGGTTGGATGGCATAAGCTATCTTTATACTACTATTTGCATTTGTTTCCCAAGAGTATTTCTTACTAAGACATTTCATTCTAGTAATGCTTTTCCAGACCCTTCCCTGCTTATTGCTCACTCCCTTTTAATTCCCCAAAATTTTTTTTCCTTTATTCACTTATGGTGGTTAAACTGTGAAGAATCATTGAAAGCATTAAATAGAGGCTATTAAAGAAGAAAAAAAAGGTATATATATAAAATAATTATAAGAAAAAGAAAAATTGAGAAAATAAAAGAATAAAAAATAATATTAATTTATATGTTTATTTAGCCTTTAAAATAAAAAAAATTTTAGAAATTAATAAATGAAAATAAATTTTTAAAAAATTATTTAAAGTTTTATAATCAATAAACAATTAATTAACAAAATTTAATAAATAACTCATTTTTAATTAATAAAATTTTTACTAATTAAAAATTAAATTATTAGAGCTGTAAGAATATAAAAATGTAAATGTCTTTTAAATAACCATTCTTTGATCAAAAGGAAATTAATTCTAAAAAATCACCCTTAAGGCAATTAAATAATTACTGTATTTATTCTAATATAACCCCCTCCCTCTAATATAACCCCCCAGACTATAATGCTTTAAATAATGTTAAAAATAATGTTTTTTGTACGATTTAAGCTCTATTTTCAGTCTAGAAAAAATTAGGTAGAAAAATATAACACCTAGAACTATAATAGAATAAATAGGTAATAAACAGAAAGAAAAATCAAAAATAAATAATAATTAATTATTGTTTATATAATTCATAATTTAATTTTCAATTTTAGTTACAACAACCTCCCAACAACAACAATTTTTTTAAATAAAATAATAAAAATAAACGTCAAAAACTTTAAAAAATATTTTTGTTTATAAATTAATTTGCTTTAAGGCAAAAATATTTTTTTTTAAAATCCCAAGAGTATTTTTACATAAAAACATTTATATTAAATACACTAATATTGGATTGTGCTAAACATACAAATAAATGCGTGTTTAGCACTTACTTAGTTTATTTTGTAAACATGTATTTAGTGCCGACGGCATTTAATTAAAAGAAGCAGATTGGCAAAGCTTTTTAAGTGGTGAAGGGATGAGCTAAAAATAAAAGAAGAGAGAAAGAGAGAATAAATAAATAAACATTTGATTATATATATAAAGATATATAAAATATATATTTATATATATTCTTGTTTTTAATTATACCAACAATAAAGCAACAGAAGAAATGAAAAGAAAAAAAAATAAATTAAAATAATAATTAAATAATTTAAATAGGAACTGATATATTTAATGAGAGGAAACAGCTGTTGAATTTTTATTTTAAAAATTTATTTAATATTTAGACAAATAATTATTTAAATTAAATATTGTAAAATTAAAATTTAAAAATTTAATAAGAAAAAATTTTATAACCTCTCTCTAATTAGAAGGACAAAAAATTAAGTAAAAATTTAATTTAAAATTCTGAGAAAAAATTTGTTAAAATTTTTTAAAAAATTAAAAAAATTATTAAAATATTTATATACCTTATTCTTACTTAATAGAGCATTAAAAAATAATATAATTAAATGTTTATCTTAAAATTTTGCAATTAATGTTCTTTAATAAATTATTTATTTTTAAGCATCAATTTTCGCCAATTATGGTAATCTTTAAGGCATTAAAACACAGTTTAAAAATAAAATAATAATTTTGTTTTTCCCTAAGGGTATTTCTAAATTATTATTTTTTAATATAATATTTTCTTCAATTTTTTAGTCATTTTTATTGCGCCAAAATATAATTAATATTTAATTAATTTATTAAAAAAGAATCAAAAAGTCCAAAAACAAAATTTTCCATTTTTTTATTTATATTTTATTTCAAAAAGTATATATACACAGTCTCGCGCATTAAAGAACAAAAGAAAATAATATTTAATAGAAAAAAATATAATAATTTTAGGTTAAAACAAAAAAAGTTAATTAAAGGTTAAATACAAAAAAAAAGGAATATTTAAATATAATATAATTAATTAAATAATTAATATTATGTAAAACAAGAAAAGAATAATAAAAAAATGAAACAAAAAAAAAGTAAGGATATCCGGTCGGTATATTTTTTTTTAAAAATTAAAAAATATTTTTCTTCTTCCGGGTCAAATAAATACAAAAAGATTAAATTATTAGTTGGGGACAGGTGGGGGTAATGATATAAAGTATTTAAAAGGAAATATTTTTAAAGTTTAAAAAATATTATTTAATTTTTAATCAAAAAAAAGGAATATTCCCTTTTGGATTAAAATTCTTAACTTAAATTTTAGTTGAATATAAATAAAAAATATTTTATATTTAAGATAAATTATTTAGAAATTTTTTTAAATAATTTTTAATATTTTAAAAATCAAAAACAAAAAAGAAATAAATATTAAAATAAAAATTTAAATTAATTAATTATTTACTGTATTTACTTTATTTATTTTATTTAATTTTTTCAATTGATTACCGTGCAAATATCCAAATAAAAGATTAAGCCCTTCTTTTCTCTCATTTTAAAAATCTGTTTGCGCATTCGCAAAAAAAAAAAATAAATTTTTTGAAAAATGAGAATATCTTCCTCCCATTCCTTATTTGTTGCCAAATAATCGTAGTATATTGTCCAACATTTGTCGCGCATCTATTATTATTATTTTTAAAGAAACACCGACGGAAGGGGAAAATAAAAAGAAAAAAAAATAAAAAAAGGGTTAATCTTATGTGCATATAAACGGTCAAAGAAAAATTAGAAAATTAAAACAAAATTTATATTTAAGGGAAATAAATTTTTATATTTTTAATATTATGTATTTTTGTGAGGGAAAGGATTTGCGGGATAGAAAAATAATTAATCAATCATTTTTTTAAATAAAATAAGAGAAAAGCGGATTTGGTCGTGAGTCGGCATTTTTGTTGTTTTTTGTTTTACTTATTTGACCCTTTTATATTTGGGCAAACATTGAATGAACAATTTAATAAAAGTTTATTTTAGTCATGGCTTTAAAAAATCAAAAAAAAAAAATAATTTTTTTTTATTCTTTAAAAATCAAAAAAAAAATAATTTTTTAAATTAAATTTAACCTTTAAAAATCACAAAAAAATAAATAAATTTATTACAATATTTATTTAATTAATTATTATTAATTATTCCATTTTATTAAACATTTTCTTAGCTTTATTAAACTTTTTTTTAAAGAGAGGTTAAATTAATATATTTTTAAAATAATTTATTTAATAAAAAAATAAATTAAATAATATATATTATGTAATTAAGTTATTTATTTATTTATTTATTTATTGGTCATTATATATATTAAATTGACCTGTCAAATTTAAATAGAGTTTTATATTGCAATAATTATGCAATTTTTGTTTAAAAAAGAAGAACAAATTTAACAAAAAATTATTACAAAATTATAAATGATGATTGAGAAGATACTTATAACCAATAAATAGGTTAAACTTTAAATTTTATTTTTTTTTTAATAAAAAATAAAAAAATATTAATTTTTAAATAGTTAAAAAAATTAATTTATTAACTTTAATTTAATTAAAAAATAATTTAAATAAAAATAAACTTTAATTAAAATTTAAAAATATTAAATCTACAAAAATATGTCAATTTTTATTTTTTTTTTTAATTTTGCCTAAAGGGAAAAAAGGATAAGAAGTCCAAAAAAAAAAAAATAATAATTTATAGACACGGACGTGTCAATATTTTCATTTTTCTAAACAACATATGTTTTAATAATACATATAAAGATTAATGGAAAAGATTTGTGTGAAGAAGAAGAAGATATATTCGCGCATTAAGAATTTTAAAAAAATAAATAAATATTTATTTAATTTAATGGGAAAATTACTAAAATAAATATTTAAAATAAATTATTTATTAGATAAATAAAAATAAATTTTTTTTTATGATCCTAAGAAAGATTATAAAAACATTTATTAATAAATAGACATTTAAAAAATTAAGTAAATTCTTAATAAAATTATTAATTAATAATTTAAATAAAAATTAAATTAATATTTAAAATATAAAAATTTATTTATTTATTTTAAAAATACTTTAAAAAATATTTTATTGCTAAAACAAAAATGTGGTTTATTTATTTTGATGAGTAAAGGATAAATAAAAATGAAATAAAATGGAAAGGGCCAAATACTAAATGTTTTTGTTAGATTTTATTTATAAAGCATTAGATCCTTTATACGAAAATTGTCATTTAGGCGTAGAGGTTTGGGCGTGAAATTAAATAAACGTTAAAATATATAGAAAATTAGATAAAATAATAAATAGTTTACTTTTCGACAACAAATAAACGACCAAAATTATTAATTTAATTTAATAAATTTTTTAAAAGCTCATTTAATTTAAAAACTAAAAATTATCGACATTTAATTCAACCTATAAAATATTTAATTATTTGTAAAATTTAATTAATTTTTGATTAACAATAAAAATTAAAAGACCGCGCCAAATTATCACCGCGCCTAAACGTAACAAATCTCCCCTTTATTATTTGATTTAAAAAATCGAATTAAAAAAGCAAAGGCTGTTTAAAGCAATTAATCAAAAACTCTCAAAATTACAACAAACAAACAACTGAGAGTTAAAACAATCACAAATACATCAATGTTTTGATCACCAACACACATTTTTACTAATCCACACAATTAATAAAAATAAAAAATCTAATTAATATATTTACATGCATTTTATAAAAATAACAACTGACACAAAATACTTTGAATTAAAAAGAATTTTTTTTTTAATTCTATTAATTTATAACCAAAATACAGAATGTCAAAAGAGAAATACAATTTAATTATTTAATACAAAATGGAACAAAACCGGAAGAGATTTTCCGGTCTGAACATGTATTTCTGGAAAAATACAAGTTTTCCGTGCTATTTTAGTCATATAGATTTTTCAGGAAAATTCTTTCCGGGTGGGTGTGGAACTGTCCGGATACTTGAAATCTCAAGAAGTTCCTTTCCTAATTTATATATTTTATTAAAATTTTGTTGTATTTGTATAGAACATTCGAATAAATTCAAAAACAACTCCATTAGTCCATCCAAATCCAGATTGTGGTGGATATTCCCCTCCAAATCCTGAACGACCATCTCCATAACGAATATCATATTTTTCCCACATTTGTGCAGGCTTTAAAAAATATTTAAATAATTTAATTAAATTAATTTAACCTTTCCTTTTCTTGGATTAAAAAAACCATTAAATGTTGCACTTAAAAATCCATTTACTACCCTTTTAATTATACTAACAGCTTTTTCATTTTGTTCACATTTTTGTAAACTAATAACAAATAAATGTTGTTGTGGAGCCCAACCATTAGGAAAATCCCATTGTTCAGTAGAATTATGTTCTAATGATGAAGGAATACCTCCTAAAATTAAATTTAATTAAATTTTTTAAAAGGGAATACTTTAAAGCAAATTAATTAATATATTTTAAAAAATTGTTTTCAATATTTTAAATGTTAAAAATTTAATTTTTTAAACGAAATATTTTTGTAAAATTAAATAATTTATAATACTTTTAGTTTTCATATTTAATAACTAAAAATTTTATTTTAATAAATTTTTCAGAATTTAATCCCCTGTCTTATAAATAATTAACACCTTTAAATTCAATAGCTCCACTTTTATATAAATAATTAATAACTTTTTCACAAATATTTTCCTTCTTCTTCTTTTCTTCATTATCCAAAAGTAATAATAACGGATATATATTGCTTGGATAAAACTTTTTTCTTAACATTTTTTCATCCAAATCAAAGTCATACCATACACCAGTATTTTCATCATATAAAATTTTATTAATTGAATTAGTTAAATTTTGTCCAATTTCTTTATAATAAATTGATTTTCTATTAATTTTTTTAAATTTCATTTAATTAAAAAAAATTTACTTATTTTGACCAATTATTTTACTAAAATTAGCCATTAAAAAATAATTTAAAGCCATAAATACATTTAAATCTAATGGTAATATTTTATTTGTAGATATTCTAATTCTACTCATTTTATTAGAATTATTATCTTTATTAATGCTTATATTCTTCCAATTATACCAACGAGTAGAAAAATCTAAACCAGATTCACAAGCACTAGCTGTTGATGCCCAAAAGAATTGTGGTTGTCCACTTT
This sequence comes from Meloidogyne graminicola, assembly GCA_036172905.1. Taxonomy (NCBI): domain Eukaryota; kingdom Metazoa; phylum Nematoda; class Chromadorea; order Rhabditida; family Meloidogynidae; genus Meloidogyne; species Meloidogyne graminicola. The sequence continues at coordinate 505,892 of JARPZY010000012.1, read as the reverse complement.
GTATACCTAATTGATAATCTTCGAGAAAATTTTCTGAACGTGGACAGTTTGTTAATGTCTTTAATTTTTATTTTAGAGAAAATAAAATATAGTTTTTAAAGGTTTAAGTTATTTTTGGTTTTAAATTTAAAAGTTTAATTTTAACAAAGAATTTCATTTTTTATTTAGTTGACCATTATGTCTATTGACCATTATGTTTATTAAATAATGATATTTCCCTTAGCTTTTAACCATAAATTTTATATCCAAATAAATATTAAATAAACCCCAAAAAACTAAACTAAAATCTTTATTAAACCCTTATTATATATACCTCTAACCTTTATATATATATATATATATATTCAATACCTTATATTGAAACATTAAATAATTATTTCCTTTAATATTTAATTCAATTGAACGATTCTGCTTCCACCAATTTAATTCCTTTTCTATAAGAGGTAAAAATTCTTTTAAAAAAGTTTTATTATTTGTTATAGCAAAATAGTCAGCAATCATTTGGGTAAAAAAAGGAGGTTGACTTCTTCTTGAAAGTCTTTAAATTTTTATTTAAAATTAATTTAATAATTTATTTACTGTATATTTCCTGAATTTGGAATAAATCCATGATAATTTAATAAATGAGCAAAATTTTTTAAAACGCCATAAGCAGTTTCTATTAAATTGGAAAAGTAGAGGCCTTAAATGCTAAATCATTTAAAAAAATAAATTTTTTTTTAATTAAATTATTTTATTTTAAATAATTTTTTTAAAATATTTTCTAATAATTTAAAAATTAATTTAAAAAATAACAAAAATTTTAAAATTTTATTTTTATTGAATTTTTATTTCTAGTAATAACATAAACCTTTAGCAACAATTACACCTATATATATTTTTTTATTTTTAAATTATTTTTCTAAATATTTTCTAATACTACTTTAATTTAAAAAAAATAAATTTTATTTTTTTAATAATTTCCATAAAAAATAACCCTTATTTAATAATAAATTAATTTTAATTTTATTTTTTTTTTTTAAAAATTATTCTAACCTTTAAGTATCCAATAAGTATCCCAATAAAAAAATACTTTAAAAAATCCTCCTGGAACTAAAAATCTATTTGGAACAGAAAGTACAGGATAAAATAATTGTTTTAATTTAACATCATCAATAAATTCACGTGTTAATGAAGGCCATATTTGATGTAATGATAAGGCAAATTTTTTCCATTTTTGGTCAGTAATTTGTTCAAAAGTTGAAGGATTTGGTTGCCAATCAGTTAAATTAGCAGGTTTTAGATAATCAATATTAATAAAATTTTCTTCACAAAATTGCATAAAATCACCTTTTTTGACTATTTGTCCACGTACTATTCTATTTAAAAAAAATTAATTCATTTTTTAATTTTATTTTGTTATAATAAAATTTTAATTTTATTAATAAAAATATTCTCTAAATTAAAATAAATATTTAAAAAAATATTTTGAATTTTTAAAAATTTAATTTCTTAATTTACATACAAAATATAAAATAATTTTTCAATTTTTTTATTAATTAATTTTAATTTTTTTTATTATTTTCAAACAATAATTTATATTAAAATTAATTTAATTAAACTCACTTTTTAAAATTTTTAACAATTTTATCAGGTTCAAAAAGTAATTTAGTTCCAGGGCATTGGTGTTGAACACCAAAATACCAAGCTGAACTAATTATAGGGCCAGAACAGTAAATTGGTGCTAAAGGTCCTTCACATATAGGTTCTGTACAGTTTGTAATAAAACCACCATTAAATGGATGTAATTGACCTTCTTTTGTTAAATGAAATTTCTGAGGAAATAAATTTTGTTGAGAAATAAATTTTTCAAATAAATTAGTAATTTCTTTAATATTTTTTTCTTTTTTTGTTTTTTGAAGATTAACGAAGGAAAAATTGATTAAAAATAATAATAAAATAATTTTTGAATTTTTTAATCTTTTTATGAGTAATTGGGAGGACAAAAATAAAATAAAAAAATTAATTAAAAGAGACATTTTTAGTAAAATAAAAATAATTTAATTTTTTTTAAAATTAATTAGACAAAAATAAATTATAAAAGTCCAAAATTGTTTTTATTTAACATAAGATCGATAGAGTAAAAATAAAATAATAAATTGATAAGAAAATTAGATAAAAAAAAAAGGAAAAATTATTTTAGAATAAAAAATTAATAAAAATTCTTTCCATAAGGTTGAATAATATTTTTTGATAATTTTTAATTTGCTTAGTAATAATATTTTATTTAAAATATTTATTTTATGTTTCCCATTTTTAAAAGGTTATCTTAGTTTTTTTTTGAGAATTTTCTTATATTTATTAATAAATATATAAAAAGAATTAAAAAAAATTTTTTTTAGCTAAAAATTGCTTTAAATAATTTTATGTTTTTTTTTTAAATATTCTATAAAAGAACATAATAATTCAAATAAGGAATTTTACCTCTGAAATTTAATTCTAAAATTCCCAAAATTTATTTTCTTTTTTTTATTAAATATAAATTAAATTAACCTCATCAATAATAGTAACAAATTGTTTTGTAAAATCATTTAAATTATTTCCAACTTGAGGAATATAAACTTGTTGATAAATATTAAATTTATTAGTTTCTGTTATAACAACAAATATTCCTGTTTCTTTTCCTTGTTTTAAAAATGCAAATAAAACACATAATAAAATTAAAATACATATAAACCCAAGAAATAAATGAAATAATAACCAATGTTTTTTTCTTATATTTATAGAATGTATTTGCATGTAATAAAGAAAAGAACCCTAAAAAATACAAAAAAATACATAATAGAGTTTCAGGTTAATTTCCTGACCGGAAAGAGAGTTAATAAAGAAAAATACAAAAAATATTTGTATTTTGTTTTTATGTACTTTTTCAAAACATTTTTTTGTTTTTATATTTAGTTGTAATGTTATTTTACTGAAACATTTTCCGGAAATCTTTTTTAAATATTTTAAATAATTAGAAAATTATAATTAAATTTGAATATATGTATACTAATAAAAATTAAATCAGATAAACATTAAAACTAGAATTAAGAGAACATTTAATTTTTTAATTAATTTTTATTATTTATAAATAAATTATAAAAAATTAAAATAAAATTTATAAAAAAATAAAACACTAAAAATTACGTTTTTTGAAAATATTTATTGATTTTAAATAAATTAAATTGATAAAAGTTTACAACGTGGAAATTTAAATACTTAAATAAAACTTTCTTTTCATGTTCAGCCAATTTTTAGTTAAATAAATAGTGAATATTTACGTAAATGAATTTAAAGAATAAAAAATAAAAAATGTTTAATTAAATTATTTAAAACTTTAATTAAATATTTAATTTAATTATTTATTTTAATAATTTAAAATATTAATATTTAAATAAATTAAATATCATATTTTGTTATTTAATTTTATTGTTAGTAAATGTTACAGATTAAGAATGTTGGATTATGTTGTTAAAAAAATTAAATTTTAAAGATTTTTAGCCAAAAAAGAAACCAAAATATTTTGTTCTTAATTAGAAAAGTATATTATTTACTTATCTCATTTAAATTTTTAATAAAATATAATCCAACTTTTTTTTTTTCAAAACAATTCATTTAAATAGTAAAGAAAAATTTATTTAAATCAAAAACTTTTAATTTTCCTCTTGAAATTTATTCCGGTTAAATAAAATATTATAAATTTTATTTTTGTACAATGTATTGTAATTTTGTATTTAATTTTTTATTAATAAATTAAAATTTTTAAGTTTGTAAAATTTTTGTACAATTCTTCCCTAATTTGGAATAGCTTACTAATCTTTTTCAAAAAATAGTGGAATAACAATAAATTACTTTTAATTAAATTATATTTAATATTAAAAAAGAAAAATGTTTTTATTTTAATTATTTCTTAAAAAGCTAAAAATTTATTTCAATACAAATTTTAAATAAAATTTATAAAATAACGTTTTTAATTTATAAAATAAATATTTTTACTTATCATTATCTTCAAGTTTTCGTTTCTTTGATTCTGGGACATGCGGATGCTGTCTACTAATATGCCTTTGTAAATGGGTTTGTGGTGTATTACAAATATAGCACATTTTTGAAGGTGATTTAATTGGAGAGGTGGTTGCTAAATTAATAAAATTAAATTTAAATAATTGAGTTTTTATATTATTTTCTTTAATTTTTAATAAAATTTTGATTAAATTAGTTAATTGTTTTTTACTTTAAATATTAAATAAAAATCTAAATTTAATAATTTTCTCTATTTTTAAAATATTCAGTTATTTTTAACAAATTTATAAATAATATAAATCAAAAAAAAAATATTATACATAGTAATGGAGGAGTTGGAACATAGTTAATTAATTCTAATATAATCATCATTTGTATTAATTAAATTACAATTTATTTCAAGCTAAAAAATTTAAAAAAAAAAATAATTAATTTATAATTTTATACCTGTTGTGCCAAATTAATAATTTTAATATCTTCGCTAATTAAAATCATCTTTTTATCACTGAATTTATTTTTCAATACTAATAAAATATCACTTATTCGATTTTCACTTTTGAGGCAAAAAACTAAAAATTATTATACATAATTTAACATTAATTTATACCATTTTCGGTACTAACAAATTTATTATATTGATATAAAATTAATTTTGCAAGTAAACCAGCAATTGAAGCATTACAAGGCATGAATGATGTGATTAAATTTTGATATAAATAATTACTTAAATATTTTAAATTATTTTATTTTAAATTAATATATATTTATTTATTAACCCTAATTAATTAAATCCAATTTATAAATAAAGTAAAAACATTTTAAATAAAAAGGATCAATTAATTATAATTAATTAAATAAACTTTACTTGAATAAATTTAAAAAATAATAAACCTTTCAATTTTCTCCATCAGTGTTTTATACAAAATTATTTTATTTTCTAATATTTTCTAAATTATTAAAAAAATTTTATAATAAAAATGTATATATATAATTACATTATATTCCTCCATTTTAAACTTTAGCTGCTTATAATCAATACCACAAATAATTTCAACAAATTCTTAAAAAAAATTCAAACTTTTTAATTTTAATATTTTTAATTATTTTTTAATTTTAAATAGACTGAACAATAATTACTTTATGTTGCGTTGATTTTGCAACATTTTTCAGTTATTTTCTTAATTTATTTGTAAATCTTTATGATTCAAAAAATTTTTTTAAAAATAACTAATTAACTAGTTAAAGTAAATAAAAATAAAGTTTTTTTCGATTTAAAAATTTTTGATTAATTATTTAATTATATATATTTTATTTACTAGTAAGAGATGTTTCATCCTTATACTTTTCAAAATCTCCTCCAATAAGACGGCATTTTGAATGTAATTTTCTCAATTCATTAGTTGTCAAATTTGTAGAAGGCTGAATTATGTTACTAGATCCACTAAAAGATGTTGACGTGGATTGATCATTAAATAATTCTTCAGATGGTCCTCTATTTATTAACGTGGAAACAGACGGTAACTTAAAACCTTTATCATTTTCAATAGACTTCTCCTAAAAATTAAATATTAATTTCCTAAAATTATTTAATTTAATAGAGAATTTATAAAAAAATTTTAAAGGGGTTTTATAAAATATAATACAAATTATTTTACCAAAAGATGTTCAATATCGAGTAAATTGGAATAATTAAAATTTGTAAAATCTTCTAATGTAAATCCAAATTCAAGTACTTTATTGGCAGCATTTTCAATTAAATTGTTAAATTCGAAAAAATAATTTTTATTTACTATATTTATGAACCCACAAATAGAAAGCTTTAAAATATATTAAATTTAATTAAAATAATATTATTTTAATTAAAAAACATACAAAGTCATATACGAAAATGTACTCCATCGGTTTATCCTAAAAAAATAAAAATTAATTTATATAAAATATTTATATAAGAATTTAAATTTAAAAAATTCAAAACAATTTAATTATAAACCTATTAAAAATAAAATAAAAATATTAAAATAATTTTTATATTTTTTATTTATTTTTAATTTTAGGTATAACAATTTCATTTATAAAAGTATATAATAAATAATTAATAAATAATTATATATAAATTTTAAAATAAATAATGGTTTGTTTAAATAAAATTCTGAAACTTCCAAACATTTCAAAAAAACAAAAATCAAAACAAACAAAACTTTTTTTTTAAATAATTAATAAATACCTTCACTAATTTAAGTCTACCCTCCATTTAATTGTAAATATGTAAATAATAATAAATATTTAAAATAATAATTTATTTTTTATTTTTTTTAAGTCAATGAATGTTTTTTTTATTAATAAATGATTGCTTATATACTCTCTATTTTTTTTTTAGATAATACAAAAAAATAAAGATTATTTATTTTAAATATTTTTACAAATAAAAGTTTTACCCAGAGCTATTTTCCTTTCATTTTATCTATATTCAGTTATTTTTTATATTTTTTAAGCTTTGAACAAATTATTTAATTATATTTAATTAAAAATAGTTATTATATATTTTTTAAGTAAAAATAATAAAATTAAAAAATTTTCTCAGAAATTAATATTTTTAAAGAAAATCATTTTTAAAAAAATATTTTATTTATTAAGACTAAAATAAATAAAAATAATTTGAATATTACCATTATTTTAAAATTCTTTCCAATAAAATTATAAACAATGCAGGAAGATGTAAGTAAATGTTTTGCATAAACATACCAATATTTTTTAAGTTCTTTTTTTGTTTTAAATGTTTTATTATGTGTTTTTGTTTGTTTTAAACAAAAATAATTTGTTTGACTAATAAATTTAAATTATTTTTTATTTAATTAAATTTTTATTTTTTGCGGACTTTTTTTTGCGGACAATTTTTAATTCTTTTTTATTTATTTTAAATTTTGTTTTGTTTAAAATAATTAACGATTAAAAAATTAACTTTAAGCAAAACCTTATTTTTAAACTTTTTATAAATTTAATATTTTATATCTAAAATTTGTTTTAAATTTTAAAATAACCAATAAAAAGAATTCCAGCTAAAATACCCCTTATATTTTTTTTTTGTTCTAAAAATGTAGAATAAACGTTGTTTATTTTATATTCAAAATTAATCATTTGATAGTTATAGCTTTAAGCAAAATATTATTTAAAGGAAAAAGAAAAAAATTGTCCGCAAAAATAATTCAAAGAAAACTCCCCCCTCCCCCTTACTATTATCATTAATTTAATTTTTCCCATATTTTTCTTTTAAAAAAATAATTTATTTTTTAAAAATATTACCTTTTTTGTATTTCATTAGAAAATAAATTTTTAGCTTCTTTAAATATATTTAAAATTAATTCAATTGGTAATGTTCTTCTTTTTTTAATTTTTAATATTTTTATTTTATTATTTTGTTTTAATTTGTTCATATTAAAATAATTAATTAATTAATTAAAAATTTATTATCTTTTGGGGAAAGTTTTGGGATTAATATAAATTAATTAATATATGTTCTATAAAATTAAAATAATTTTTATTAAATTAATATTTAATAATTAAAAAATATTTATTTAAAAAGATTATTTCACAATAATTTAATTTAATTAAAATTTGATTTAATTAAAATATTTTATTTTATTTTTTGGTTAATTTTACTAACCAAGCAATAGGAGAATGACCTCCTTTCTTCCTTCTAAAAGCCAATGCTTTATTTATTGACTTAAAAAGTCAGAAATTCTTTTCGAAAAAAAAAATATTTTTTTTAAATAAACGAGAACCTCGGGACTCGTTGATTCAAAAAGGGAGAAATTGTTATTGAAATTTTATTCAGCAAAATTACCGAATTTCTATTTCACCCGCCTAAAATTTCCCAAATACCGGTTTAACTATTTTTTACATTTTAATGTCAGCTGATTTAATAATTTATTTATTTATTTATTAATCGTTAAAAATAATTTAATTAATATTTTTTTTTATCATTTTTTACTTTTCCACAGCAGCTATTTACACAATAAATAAAAGAAAAACATTAAGGATCAATTATTTTATTTTTTTCAAAAATTTTTAATAAAATATTAATTTTTATTAAAAATTATTATTAAATTTAAGATTAATGAATATTATTTTTAAAAATAATATTTTTATTTGTTTATTTTTTCAATTTATATTTCTTTGCCTTACAAGAATTAATTGTTTAAATATTCTACAAATAGTCCCCGGATTTACTAATTCACATATTCTTTTTAATTATAAATTAGCAGAAGAACTTAATCAATTAGGACATAATGTTGTATTATGGACACAAATGGAAATGAATATGGTGTAGGTTTTGTTTTAGTTTAAATAAAATTTGTGGTTCCTCTTCTGAAAAAAAATTAATTTATTTCTTTTTTGCATTTCTTTATCCTATTTTGGTTTTAAATTAAATAATTGTTTTTTACTAACATAATTTTTGAACTTTAAGCTTTTTTAGTTAAAAATAGCATAAAAATTTGATACAAAATACGAAAATTTTTTGGAGACAATTTAGCCTGTCCACGAATAAAATTCTTTTAGTAAATTAAATTTTAATTTTCTTTAAATCCTTCAAATAATTTTCTTTTTAAATTTTAAAAATAATTTCAGATTTACGGGAGATTTTAAATTACCAAATGGTGTACAAGAGTGAATATTTAATTTATTAAATTTTTAAAATAAATTTTATAGAATTCGTGAATCTATTCATTTTAAGGATAAATTAAAAGTTGAAGGGTTAAAGGTTATTTAATTTAATTAAATAAATAATTTATTATATATAAAGGTTTTTCAACAAATGATTTTTGAAAGTGGTACACCTTATGAACTTTGGTGGACAGGAAGGGAATTTAAAGTTATATAAAATAAATTATTTATAAAATTAATATTAAGTAATAGAGGAGTAAATAAATAATAATTTTAGAGATATTTATTATTATTTGAGTTGAGGTTTTTAGAAAAAATAAATGCTAATAGACCTAAAATCTAAATAGATTTTAAGATTCATTTGATTTTCTTGAATTGGATAGGTTAAATTGTTTTTAAATAGAACAGCAATATTTAATATGTAATTAAAGAGTTAATAAATATTAAAAAATAAAGTAGAATTTTATAGTTAAAAGTAGATTTTATAAAAATAATATTTTTATATTATAATTAAATTTTATTTTCAGGAAATGCGTTTAGAAGCATGCGAACAAATGTTAGGAGAAGGCCTTGCTAAACTACTTGCTTTTGTTAATTACAAAAAATTTGATCTTGCAATTGGGCATTTTCATGATTTGTTAATTTATTTGACTACAAAATAATTATTTTTTTAAGTTGTCCAGTGGCTATGGCCCGTGCTGTAGGAGTTCCTAAAGTATTTAAATTTTTTTCAAAACTTTCTTCATATTTTTAATTATTTTTTTTAAATTTTTCAGATGATTTGGATAACTCATGGACCTTCAACTTATGATTTTACAACTGAAATTGTTCTTTACTCCCTTTAAATTATTTATTTTTTAATTTATTCTAAGCTTGGTCTTCGTTCATTTCCTTCATTTGTTCCACATCCTCTATCTTCAAATTCAGATAAAATGGTTTGTAAAAAAAAGGAATTTAAAGGAAAATATATTTAAATAAAAATATTTAATTTTATTAAATTTTATTTTAACAAAACAAATAAACCTTAAAAATTTTAATTAAAATATTCAATAAAGGATAAGGGCACTAAGGACAATTTTTAAAAAATATTTTCGTAATTTCAACTTTTTTTTTTTAGAATTTTCTTCAACGTATATTTAATGTTTTTTGGCATCTTGGTGGTATTGAATTTGTTAATTTACCAAATGGCAATTTTATTTTTTTATTTAATTATTTTTTTATTTTTTAGTTTTGCTTCACGAAGAAAATTCTTTATACAAAAAAAGTTAATTAATTCCAATTAATTTTAAAAAAATATTTTAATAAAAGTATTTCCAACTTCACAAAGTCTTTGGTCTATTGGACAACAAATTTCAATTCTTTTATTAAATGGAGAACGTTTTCTCGATTTTCCTAGACCTTTACCTTTATTTATTTTAAATTTGGGAACTCTTTCTTCTAAACAACAAAATTTAAAAAATAAAAAAATTATGGATGAGGAAATTGAGAAAATTTATTTAAAAGAAAATAAAGGTTAATTTAAATATTAAATTAAATTATCTTTTATTAATTAAAAATATTTTTTTTTTTATTTTGAAAATAAAAGCTAAATTAATTTAAAATAAGTAAATTAAAATAAATATTAAATTAAACTTTATTTTATATTTTTTATTTAAACTTTGTTTCAATTAGGTGTTTTAGACCCTCATTTCTTAAAAAATAATTTTAATTAATTTTAATATTTTTTCTACTTAGGTGTTATCATCTTTTCAATGGTTTAATATTTTATTTATTTAAAAATTAAATTTATTTTAGGGAACAGTTTCAAATACAACAAATATGCCAATTCATATGACTAAAAGTTTTTTGGAAGCATTTGGTAATATTTTTGATTATGATTTTATATGGAAAACAGAACAAAATAAAATTGAAGGAATTGAAAAATATAAAAATATTCATTTAAAACGATGGATTAATCAAAAAGAATTAATTAGTAAATTAATTTTAATTTTATTTTAATTTTTAAAAATAAATATTTAGAAAATCCAAAAACTTGTCTTTTATTTGCCCATGGTGGTTATAGTAGCTTTTTAGAAGCAGCAAAGGCTGGAATTCCTATTTTATTTATTCCTCTATTTGCTGATCAAGGAATTAATGCTAAACGTGCAGAACGTTTTGGAATCTCTGAATCAATTGATAAAGGAAAAATAAATGTAAAAAAAGTTGAGGATTTACTTAGGAAAATGCTTGAAAATGAAAGGTTTTTTTTTAAACTAATTTTTTAAACCTTAAATTTTTAGATATCGTCAAAATGCACAAAAACTAAAGGTAAGAATTCATTAATTTTAATTTTTTTTTTTTTGTTTATTTAAACATTTCAAGTTCTATTTTCTATTTATAACAAAATACCTTTAAATACTTTTTAATGCTATTTTTTTCTTTTATTGGGATAAAAAAGAATTGAACAAATACAGTTCCTTAAATACTAAAAACATTTCCGGAATTCTCTAGAGATAAAGAAAAAAACAAACTTTGTCAATGAGCACCGGGGAAAATTCGGTTTACTTTGCTTTTTCAATAAATAGCAAGTATGTATTTTTTCAAAAAAAAACCTTATAATTTAGGGAATTATTAATTTATAATTAATTAATTAATTTTTTAATAATTAAAAGTTAATGCTTTCTGATAATCCACCTTCACAATTTTTAATGCCTTCACTTCAATATGGTCTAAAATTGGCAACAAAAAATGAAAATTATTTTTTACTTAAATCTGCCCAAAAATTAAATTTTTTGAGTCATTTTTGTATTGATATTTTTTTAATTATCTTAATTTTTATTTTTTTGATTATTTAAATTAATTTAAATTATTAGTTTTATTTAATATTTAAAAACTAATTAAATTATTTTTTAATTTAAAATTTAAATTTTAAAATTAAAATTACCATATTGAATAATTATTTAAAAGATGCCCTTTTAAAAAATTAAAGCCACGTAAAAATCCATTATACGCGGAAGCAAAAATTTTAAATAAACCTTTGTTTGGGTAAGTCATGTCGTTTTATAGAGGTACTTTATACTTTTATATAAAGTATCGAGGTTGAATCGAGATATTCTTTTCATTCGGGGTTCTTTAAGGGCTCGACTTTTTATTTAATTTATAAATTTGTTTAAGAACATGTTTTAGTAAACATTTATATTTAGGAATGTTTTTACTTTAATGTTTTCCGGAAAGATTTTACTATGTTTTTTTAATCTTTTTTGCTTTCCGGAATTTCTTACTTTTTATTTTTGTTTTACGTGATTATATTTGTTTTCCGGAAATTAAACTTAAATAAATTACTTGAAAGAAGTTTAGAAATAAGAATGTTTAATTTAAAGGCACTATATATTTAAAAGTCTCGATTTATTAAATCTCATTCAATAAAATAAAAATTCACGTGAAAATCAATCAGTTGAGCATTGAGAAGGTAAAGATTGTAAGGAAAAATTTTAAAGATTTTCGTTAGGTATAAAATAAAATTTAAAAGATGGGTAGGTAAATTAGTTTTAGTTTAGTTTGCTTTAAATTTAATAAATAGCTTTTTAGTTATTTTTTTTTACAAATAAATCTACTATCTAATTTAGTTAAATTTTATCGTTCATTACAACATAAAGTAAAAGTGTAATTAAATGTTAATATTCTAACAGTTTTAATTTTACATTATAAAGAATCTTATTAATATAATTTTTAAATTAAGAAATGCTATTTCTCCTGAATTTCATTTTCTTATTTTACTATGTAAATGGAGCTGAGAATTTTGATTTGATCAAACAAGGTAATAATATTTATCTATCTTTAAAACCGTTAATCGAGTGTTTTGCCGAATATAATTTATAAAATATATGCATTATTTGTAAAACAATTTTTTACAGAAAATGTTTTACAAACGGAAAACATTCAATTTATTAAAGAATATGAAAACATCATCGAAACATTTACAAACATTTTGTTGAAGGAGGGAAAAGATAAATATAAAGTAAATGTTCAGATTGATGAAACAAACAACAACAAACTTAAAATTAGTTCTAAAACATTATTTAAATGTTTAGAAAATGAAAAAGGTTTTTCTGTGTTTAAAAAAACTTTGATTACAATAAATGAGGATAATTTGGAGAATTTTAATTTAATGTAAATAAATAATTATTTAATTTTATTTAAAAAATAATTTAAGGTTAAATAATCAAAATGATGGATTAATACAACAAAATATTCTAATATTTAGTTCACTTTTTATTCAAACAAAATATTATGCTTTAGCTTTAGAATTAAATAAAATTATTGGAAAAGAAAATAAAAAAATTGAAAATATTTTTAAAAATATTTATAAAGAATTGTCAACAAAATGTAATGGAATAATACTTGAAAATATTAAATATAATGAAGAAGATTATTTTAAAGTAGAAATGAAACAATTAATAAAAATGAATTTTAATTGTAAGTTTTTATTTAATTAAAATAAGTTGATTTAATTAATAAAAAATTGAAAAACTTGTCTTCACCAATAGAGCCTTCCTAATATCCTTACCCACTATTTAATAAAAATATTGTAAAAATTAGTTCATAATTTAAAATATATCTCGATATTTTACATTTTTAAGCCCTTTTCCTAATTTGTTCTCCCAAAATAATGTTTCTATTTAAGCTATAAGTTTATCAATTTTAATTAAATAGATTTAATTTAAGTATTATAGTATACCCAAAAGAACAACCAAAATGTATTAATGAATGGAATAAAAATTTAATTATAAAAAATTGGAATCCAATTGAAATATTTAATTATTTCATTAAAAAAATATTTAATTTTTACAATTGCCAAATAAATTGGATTTTTAAAAATAATGTTGGAATTAATGAAATGTTTGAAAAAATTAAAACATATATTAAAAATATACAACCTTTTGTTTTGGGTGAAATTCCAAGAGAAGAATTTGTTTTAAAAATTTATAATTATAAAAAAAAATATGGAGAAAATTTAAAAAAAGAAATAATTGAATTTTTAGAAATATTTTCTGGTGGTGATTTGAGGGATGTTAAAATAATGAAAAATATAAAAATAAAATTTATTAAATTAACAAATAATTTTTTGGATTTTTCAAAAATTTTTAATGAAGGAGAAAATAAAGAAAATGAATTAGAAGTTTATGAAAAAAATGAAAATGAAAAAAATGAATTGTCTAATTTTTATAATTTAATTAAAGAAAAATTTCAAAAAATGACAAATTCGATTAAAAATTATTTAAAAGAAGATAAAAAAGAAATTGGAGTAGAAATGGATTGGATAGAAATTAAAAATTGTTTTGCTCCAAATAAAGTAATTAAATTAAATTTTTTTTAATAAAGGTAGCTCCTTTTGCTAAGTTGAGGTCTCGTTTCATTACGGATTTTTCAAAGGGCTAGGTTTTCTCCCCGAATAAGAAATTTTACATAAATATGAAACCATCGAAAACTCATAAATTCAATTGAGAATATCCTTTTTCTCGATAAACTTATTTCTCGTATTTTCGAGGACATGAGTATAGTGCTTGTACGTTTCGGTATCTGAGAAATTTGCTTTAAAAAAAAATATTTTTAAAATTATATTAATTTTAGAATAATTTTTTTAACTCAACTTCGACTAAATTAGTTCGTCAAAAACGAAGAACATATAACAGTCCAACAACTGTACATAATCATTATTATTTTATTGGAAGTCCTTCGCTTAAAGATACATTAATGTCATTTGGTGTTTTATTTGGAATTGGATGGCTTTATTTAAATTTTTGGATTTCTATAAAACAATTGTCAAAAATTGATTGTTCATCTATATTGCCAGAATGTATGCGATCTCGTAAACGTAGAAATGTTAATCAAGAAAATAATGATAAAAATCAGTTTATTTTAGGTAAGGACATGAATTTTTAATAATAAAAAATTATTTTTTAATTTTTAACAAATTTTATAATAAAATTATATTTTAAATTAAAATATTTTTTTAATTATTTTTAAAATATTATTTGAAAATAAATAAAAAAATAAATTTATTTGAATTATTTATTTAGAACGAATTTTTAATTAAAATTAATTTTTAAAAATTTTTTAAAATTATTAACAAAAAATAATATTTAATTATTTATTTTTTACCTTTAATTAAAGGAAAATGTCCTCCAACTTCTACCCAAATGATCACCACTGAAATGTTTATTTCAATGCTAGAGAATAATTGTCTTAATCTTCCCAAACATTGTTTAAATTCAAACAAACGAAAGAAGCGAAGTATTCAAAGTTTAATGGAAAATTGTGGAGCTGTAATTGCTTGGGGGTGGTCTTTAGCTAATTTAGGTGGTGTTATCTATGCTGAAGTTTTACTTGGTAAATTTTTGTTTGGTCATTGAGAGGAGGTTTTGAATTATTTTTTGACTTGAAGATGTATAATTTGGTCTGATATTTTTCAGACCAAAATCCTGACAAATATTAAATATTTATTTATTCCATTTTTAATTATTTTCTTAGTAAAATTAGTTACTGTTTTAGAATTTAAATTATTAAAGCCTTTGACCCATCCCAGGAAATTATTACAAAATATAGGGTGGGATTCGATCCTAATAAGAGCTCTCCAACTATGGATCTGCTCCCAAAATTCCAAAATAAAAACTTTACTTTTTATTAGTATGGATGGGGAAACTTAACAAATATTAAAATATTTTCTAAATTAAAGACTTTAATTTTTTATTTTATTTTAAAACAGTTCTAATTTTTTAGTTATTTTAAAAGTTATTTATGTTAATCTTTTATATTAAAGGTTTAACAGAACCCGATTATTTTTTAATTTATTTTTTAAAAATTATTTTTATATAAATCATAATCTTTTTTTTTTAATCAATTTTTCTAAAATAGTTTACTATATTGTTTTATTTAAAATGAATTAAACTTGATTACCAATTATATGCAGCAGTACATTATTTATAAATTTAATTTTGATTTAGCTTTATTTTTATTATTTTACTAATATGTACAGTTTACATACCGTATTTATTCTAATATATTCCCAACCCTTTAATAGAATCAAACCTTGTAATATAACCCCACAATAAATGTTTTGCATCTTACTAAAAAAACATGTTTTTTGCGCTGTGCGACACTTGCGGAACGACATTTGCGGACCGATATTAGAGTATAAAAGACTTGTTGAAAATAATCAGTTGAGTTAAAATTTAAAATAAATTATATAATAATACTGTAATATCGTAAGTGTAATTTTTATATTATTGCCATTGATCTACTGTAATCCACAGTTCCTTTTTAAGGAAGGCCGATATGTTCAAGAAAAAATAATTTATATACAAGAATAAAATTTAATGCCATTGAATGACAATTTAAGGGAAGAACCGAATCCTTAGACATCAAATACTGAACCACGTAATTGGGAGTCAAAACGCTTGAACACGTCTACATATTCATTTATTTTAAATTTTAACTCAACTGATTATTTCTAACAAGTTTAATACTCTAATATCGGTCCGCAAATGTCGTTCCGCAAATGTCGGTCCGCAAATGTCGTAGAGCCGTTTTTTGTACAAGTTAAAAATGTTTATATAACACAATGGGAATATATTAAAATAAATAAATTATGTACATATAACAACATATTCTTTTTTCTCTTTTATTATTTATTATTATTATTATTATATTTAAAAAAAATTTTTTTAATTTATTTGATTTATCTTTATTTAAATTTAGCATAAATTTTTTTTTTTCGGAATTTTATTTTTAAACCAAAATCTTTATTTTACTAATTAATTTCAGCTATTTTTGTAAATATTATTTAATTAACAAGTTAAAATAAATTCAATTTTTTTATTAATTTATTGTGGAATGCATAATAAATTTTAACCAAGAATTCACCTCTTTACTTCTATACACCAAGCTCTGCTATAGCCCCTAAAAGGAGGCCATTTATTTTTTCCAAGTAATTTTTTAAAAGTATTTTTCTATCGAGTTTAGGATATTTAAAATATTTTTAGTTCATTTGCTTCTTATTTGAAGGAGTAAATAATAAATTTTAGTCTAAAATAATTATATATTTTGTACGAGTCTTAGGCCCCAATTCTTTACCCACTCTTTTTAGTAATATTTATTTGTAGAAAATTTATTTATATTTTATTTTTAAGCAAAGACTTTAATTAATTAATTTTAACTAATTATTTATTTTTATTCATAATGTTAAGGTCAATCAACTGGTTAGTTTACTTAATATTATGAAGAAAGAAGGCTTCATTCTGATGTAAATACTTCCTTGCTAGTTCTCAATAATTATTTTATTTATTCCTTTTATTTTGTAATTTTTTGTCGGCATTTTAAAAGGATTTTAAATTATTAAGGTTTGTTAACATACGACGTGTGCCACACGTATGCCATTAATTAAGTGAAAAAGGGAGGAAGGTTAATTTAATAATAAATAAAGTAAGAAAGAAAATTGATTTAAATATGCCCTTTTAATTTTTGAAATATACAAAATGTCTATTAATTTATTTAAAATTTAAGCTGTTAATTTATTTTAATTAAAAATTTAATTTATTTAAATTAAATTTAGAAAAAAGAAATGTTCAAAATATTTCTTTTAAAATTTATTTTATTAATTATTTATTTTAAACAAATTCTAAGTAATAATGAAATGGACATTTCGTCCAATATTGATGAAATTGATGAAAATATAATTAAACAAATAATTGAATATTTAAATAAAACTAAAAAATGTTTAATAGAAAATAAAGAAGAATGTATTAATATATTTTTTAATGAAATGTTAATGTTTGATGAATTAGTACGTTTTAAAGGAATATATTATTATTGTAATGGAAATACTAATAATAATATTAAAGGAAATATTATTAAAGATCCAATTAAAGTAAGTTTATTATTAAATTATAATATTATGTATAGAATATAAATATTTAATAGAATAAGTTTTGAATATTAATAAAAAGTATTCCGGAAAAATAATAAGAAGTTGTTCCGGAAGGTAACTACTTTTATAACCTAAATTTTGTATTACGGAAAACATTAAAGTATTCCGGAAAAAATAATAAAATAAATATTATTTAATACTCTTGTTATATTATAAACCTTCTACATACAATTAAAAAATATTAATTTAATATAATTAATTTAAATTTAATAAAATTACTATTAAGGAATTAATTAATAGCAAAACAAGAAGTGAAGCAATTGAAAAAACAAATAAAGAACTTTGGGGATATATTAAATGTATTGATAATTTTTTTATTGAAATAAAAGAAAATAAAAAAGAATTAATAAATAATATTAAATATAAATTTACTAAAGGTCTTTTCTTTCAACAAATTAAAAATGAAACAAAACAATTGGAAATTTCAAAAATTTATTCAAAATTATTAAAATCTTTAATGATTACAAAACCTTTATATATTGCATTATTAATTAATAAATTAATTAAACAAAATAAAATAAATATTTTATTAGAAATTATTAGTACACAAAAATTAGAAGAATTAAAATTATCAATTAAATTAATGTCTGTACTTTATCCAAAAAATAAAATAAATTTTATAGAATCAAAAATAAATTTTGAAAAAATTTTAAAAAATAAAGGAGAGATTATTCAATTTTTAAATTGGCGTTTTGACCAAAAATGTTTAGAAAAACCAATAATTGAAAAGGTTAAAAATATTTTTTTTAATATTTTATTTATTTATTTAGAAAACATTAATTAATCAAATATTAAATAAATTTAAAAATTATGGAGGGAAAAATTGTTTAGAAAATTTAAATATTGGTGATTATATAGAAATTTTAGAAAATGAAAAAAAATTAAAAGAATTTTTAATTTTTCGTTTAAAATGTTCTATAGAATTATTAGAATCTAAAAATTTAATTAATGAAGATGAAGAAGAAGAAGAAGATAATTTAATTAGAATATTAATTCTTTCAAAAGGAGAAAATATAACTGAAAAAATTAATTTAAAAGAAAAAAAAATAATTGAGGAAAAAATAATTAAAGGAAATTTTAATTTAAATGGATGGAATGATAATGTATTTAAATATTCTATTAAAAAAATATTAAATTTAGGTAATTTATTTTTATTTAATTTTAATTAGTTTTAAAAAAATTAATTAAATTAAAATTAATTTTTAAAAATTAAAATAAATATTAAATTATTAAAATATATAAAAGGTTAGAGAACATAGTGTAAGTTAACTTTCTCTATCTTACACTATTTCTCTTTAAGTAATAAAACAATAATTTATGTTTTATAATAAATAATTTTTAAAATAATTCTAACTAAACTATTCTTATTTAAATAAACATTTTAAATATTTTAGAAAATGTTTCCCAAACATTGTTTTACTCTTATTTTATTCAAAACTATGGAATAAACATTACAACATTTGCAAATGTTTTAATTGATGTAGACTATGAGATCAACGTTCAATTTGATCAACTAAACAATAAACTAATAATTAAATCAGAAAAACTATTTAATTCTCTAAAAAACATACCAGGCTCTATTATACTCACAAATCTTCTTGAAAATATTAAAAAAATAAAAAATTTCAAAATAATTCAAAATTTAATAAATTTGTCCAAAAATGATGAAAAAATA
This sequence comes from Meloidogyne graminicola, assembly GCA_036172905.1. NCBI lineage: Eukaryota > Metazoa > Nematoda > Chromadorea > Rhabditida > Meloidogynidae > Meloidogyne > Meloidogyne graminicola. The sequence continues at coordinate 486,549 of JARPZY010000012.1, read as the reverse complement.
CAGGAAAAATTAATTCAATTTATTTCAAGTTTTATTAAAGCTAAACATTATGTTTTAGCTTTACTATTAAAACAAATTGTTGAGAGAGAAGAAAAACAAGAGGAAAACATTTCTGATTTGTTTAATATTAAATATTTAATTAAATTAGATATTTCAACAGAAGAATTAAATAAAGTTGAATTAATTAAAGAAAGTTTTGTTAAAATAGAGGAATTATTGAATAAAGTTTTAATTAAATTATTTAATGGATGTAATGGAATAATAATGAATAAATTGGGATATAAAAATAAAAATGAATTTATTTTATTGTTGAAGGGGGAAATTAACAAAATAATTGCTGATTTGGATTTGGATTGTAAGTTAAAATTTATTTATAAATTATTTACTAGTTTTAAATTATTTTTAATTTTCCTTTTTAAAAAATTAACTATAAAAATTAATTTTTAGTAAGCGGAGATTCGTCTGAATATTTTAAACCTGAATATATTGATCTACGAGCAATACCTTTATTATCTTATGAAGGAACATTAATTGACCGTTTAATTAATAAAATGTTTAATTATTTAAATAAACCAATTAAATGGTTAGGAAAAAAGGCTCTTTACAGCAAAAACTTAACTTTTCAAAAAATATTTAAAAAAATTAATTTATTAATGGAAGACTTTGATTATTTTATAAAAAATAAAAATTCTCCCGAAAAATTCTTTTTACCCTTATATCATTTTGAAAGAAAATTTGGTGCAATTTTGTTTGAAAAAATTAAATTATTTTGGGGTAATTTTGATCAAATTGATAGGAACGATTTTCAAATAACGAGTAAAATAAAAACAGATTTTGCAGAATTATTTGATTATTTTTTAATTTTTGGTAAAACAATTAAATTACAAGGAAAAAATTCAGAAGAGATACAAAATTATTTAAATCAGGTCAGAGAAGAAGAGAGAGTAGGCGGAAATGTGAGAGAAAAAGAAATGGAAGAGAAAAATGATGAGAAATGGGAGGATGTTTTAAATTTTAAATACAATGAATTAAATAAAAATTTAAATGAACTAATTATTTATATAAAAAATATGACAAATTTATTAAACAAAAATTTGTTTAAAAATTCGAATAAAAAAGAGAATAATGAAGACAGTTTACTGGATATAGTCAACAATTGTTTCCCTCAAGAAACAAAGGTTAGCTTAAAATATTTTTTATTAAAAAATAAAATTATTTTGCTGCCCAACTTTAAAAAATTAAATTTTAAAAACCAAAAACCTTATCTAAAAAATTTTAAAATTATACAATTGGAGCAATTTAAATTTTTAAAGAAGGTGTTCCTACCAAAAAAATAAATTAATTTCTTTACAACTTTAACTTAACAAAAATAATTTAAAAATAATTTTAGAAAGTTTTTGTTCCAAATTCAATTTTATTGCTCCGCAAAAAAAGGGATGAACCAGATGAAACAGATTATCAAAGTGAATCCCCTGCTGAACAACCCCAACCTTATTATTACGGATCTTATTTATTTAATAAAAAAAGAACATTAATTATTTTTTATTTAATTGGTGGAGGTTATTTTTTTATCTGTGTTAGCGTTTTGTCTGTTAAATTTATTGGTGGAATTAAATGTCCTGTACCGAATATTCGTGAATTGTTTAATAGAAGGCAACCAAATCCAAATATTCTCCCTCAACAACAACAACAAGAACAAAATAACGAAAACAATCAAAATGACATAGAATCTCCTCCTTCAATTGAACTACAAAGAATTCCATCTATAAAATATACTGTAGATGGAAGTGGACAGGTTCAACAGTTGGCAGTTCCGACTCCTTTTGTTAGCCATACTCGTAAACGGCGGAATATTAATGAACTAAATAAAAATGGTTAATAAAATTATTTATAAGTAAAAAGTTAAATTTCCAAACAACAGAAAAAATAATTTTTTTCCTATAATTAAATAATTGGGGTCTCTAATTGGAATTATGAACTTTTTGGTTAAATAAGTTCTTTTAATAAAGAAATAGTACAATGAAGGTTAAAAAATGTCTAAACTACTTTATAAATAAATTTATTCCAATAATAAACCAAATATATTAAAAATCCCCTCAGGGCATTATTTTAAAAAATTAATTAATTAACTTTTTTTAAAGAAAATTTCAAATGTCAAAGGAAAGGAATAAACAATACTTGTTCAAATATTCCTTTTGGAATAAGTTTTCACATTGATGATAGCCAAAATTCAATTTTTTATTTTACTAAAAAAGGATGTTTAAATACAAAGGAAATTAAAAATAGGAAAAAAAGGGAACTTATAATATGGGTAAATTGTGGAATGTGGATTGCTTATGGAATTATTCTTGTTACTCTAATAGCTTATATATTTGGACTTTTTTGGATAATATAAATTAATTAAATTATTTAGTTAGAAGAAAATTAATTTTATAAATTTTTAAATATTTTTAAAGTAATTGGACAGTTCAAAACTTTGAAATAATTCAATATAAAAATTTTAAAACTTTTCGGTAGTTATAGACCTTTAACTAAATTACACAAGTATTTCCTCTACTACTATAATTCCCTTTAATAAATTAAAAGAGGAATTGAAAAATAAACTGATGGTTTATTTAGTGGAAATATTTATTGTAAAAAAAAATTTTATTATTAACTCTAATTGATAGACCTTTAATTCTTAATGTTAAATAAATTAAGTTTTTTTGGTTTTGAAGCATTTCTATTTTAAAACCTTTTCCAATTTGTTATTCAATTAGAGTGTAATATATTTATATATATATAGAATTTAATTAATTAATTAATTACTGTATTTATAATAAATAAATATATACATATATAAATTTAAAATTCTTAATATTATTTTTTGATATTTTTTTTTGTAAACAAATAATAAACCTTAAATAGAACTATTTTTAATTTTTTTTTCTAATGAATCATCTATTTATTTTTTTTACTATTTTATGTGTAATCTCTTAATAATTTAATTTAAAATTAGTAAAAGCTTAAAATCTTTTAAATCTCTTTAAAATACAAAATTTTAGTACATTCAAAGCTTTGAAAATAAAATAAACAAAAGCACAAAAATAACACAGAAAAAAAAAATTTTTTTTACTTGCACAAACAAAAGAAAACAAAATTTTCTATTAAAAATAACAAATGTAAAGAGATATGTATTTAAGCATTTTCTTCTTCAATTTTATCTTTCCCTATCACTTTAGAATTGAGTGGAAAGGCCTAAAAAAATTTTGTTTTTATAAATTAAAGCTTTTAATTTATAAATTTATTTTTAAATATTTAATTAAATCTAATTTTTAAAAAAAAGTAGAATGTCATCTTCCGAATACGTACACCGCCCTAGACCTGCTGGTGTTGCTGGTGAAATATTTGGAAAGGTAAAAATGGAAAAGTCTGAATTTTAACTAAAAATTTAAGCAACAATCAAAATACAATGAAATGGAAGGTAATTTTTTATTGGAATGGATTAAAGAATTAATAAAGGATGAAAGTGTAAATACTAACGGGACAAGACAAAATTTTCATAATCAATTAAAAGATGGACAATTATTATGCAGGTAAATTATTTTAAAATTAATATTTTATTTATTATTTAATTTAAATTAATTTAATTATTTTCTCATTGAAAAAAAAATATTATTTTTAGTATTAAAAAGTTTAATGTTAAGTAAAGAGTTATTAAATAAAAATAAAACTTGAAAGTATTAAATAAAAGCAAGTGTTTCCTGAAGTGTTTACCGGAAAAGAAAATTTAAAGCAAATTTTCCGGAAAGCAAAAGCTTTAATACATTAAATATTTTCTTTAGAATTTATATTAGCAATATAAAGGTTATAGTAAAGAAAAACAAATAAAATCCAAATGAATTTTTATTTTAAAGAAAAAGCTATAAAATTTTTGGGAATTTATTAAATAAAATTTATTACTTTTAAAATTTGTAGGCTTTTAATTTTTGTATATTTATTTCAAAAAGAATTAATTAAATTAATAAATAATTTAATTTTTAGATTTTTAAATGTCATAGAGCCTGGAATTGTTAAGAAAGTAATGAAACCTATTTCAAACTTTAAGTAAAGAAAAAAGATTTTAATTTAATAAAATTAATTAAATTAAAGTTGTATGGAGAATATTAACCAATTTGTAACTGGAGCACGTAAACTTGGTGTAATAGATGAAGAAACTTTTCAGTCAGTTGACTTGCTTGAAGGAAGAGATCTTTTCTCTGTTTGTGTAACTTTACAAGCACTTGCAAGAAAAGTTTTTATTTTTTTAAAATATTTTAATTAATTAATTTTAAGGTTGAAAAATCGCATGGAATTGTAACGCCCAAACAAGTACCTAAAAACAAAATTTGAATAACGGGATTAATTTGAAAATGGAAAAAGACAATAAAATAAATTTTAAATAATAATGAGTATTCCTATTGTCTTAAAACGTTTTATGAAAATAAATTAAAGTAAAGCATCTGACTCATAATTGCAAAATAAGGGGGGAGATTCGATCCTGAGCGCTCTTCAACCTGTGCTTTAATCCACTAAGCCATCCAAACACCTAGACTTTATTTTTTCATTTATTATCAAGACTTAAAAGTTTATTTAAATTAAAGAAGTTAGAATAATGTCTGTACAAAGGATCTAAAAATACAATTAAATTTTCCAACAATTTACAATTTAATTATACATACCATTGAATAAAATAGAAAATATTCAATATTTAATTTACTACATCAATTTCTTCTTCTCCCACTAAATTACTTTTATTTTGTTCTTCCCGTTCTTTTAAACTACTAGGTGTGCTATGTAATTCAAGAAAGTTTAATGCTCCACCATATCTTTCACTTAAGGGGAAAAAATTTTTTATTTTGAAGAAAACTTTAAAAAACAACTTCCATTCGATTGATTTATTAAATGAATCAGAAACGGCAGGGTATTGTTTTTGTAATAAAGAATCAAGGTCAGGAAGTGTATAACCCTTCGAGGAAATTCCCAATTTGTTGAAAACTGGGCCTTAAAAAAATATTTTTTTTTCAATTTAATTTTAAAAAAAAATACCAATGCAGGAATATAATTTAAGGCATATTTCTCTAGGAAAGGCAAAGGCTGGGGAAATATAATCAGGGCAATCAATTTTGTCAAAACAACGTTGAACAAAGTAGAAACCTATGAGATTTACAACCTTAAAAATTAAGAAATTCTTTACTCAAAAAAAATTTTTTTACCCAATAAACATTATTATTTCGATGTTCTCTCCCTCTACTCATACAATAACGAGATTTGTTTAACTTTAAAAAAAAATTTATTTAAAATATTTAAAAATTAAACTTGATATTGAATGTTGTAGCGACGATCAGATCCATTAGTTTTAGGTAAAGGTAATGTATCATCTTAATAAAATGATCTGCCTTTTGTTTTATATTTTTACATGCAAAAAAATCCTTTTAGATAACAAAATTCCAAAAATTAAATAATTAAATTATAACTCAAATATTATTTTTTATGGACTTTTCAATTAATAATTAAACAAAAAAAACCTTTTCTTACTTGTATTTTCACATTTCGACTCATCAACAAATACACAAATAATACGCCACATCCTAATCTCAGCACGTGAATTAAAACGTCGAAAAATTCTAAGCATATAAGCATCTATAAATGGGAAAGGTGAATATGTGCCTTCACGTCCGACAGCCAATTCTATTATTTTTGAATAATATTTGTCAGAAGTTGATGGAAGGCTAAAGGGAAATTTCAAAAAATTAAATTAAAAAACTAACCTGCTAATAGTTAAAGGAACTTTGCGAACACAATAATTAGAAGGGAGATTTTGGTCATTTTCATCTTCTCCAATATTCTCCCTCATCTCAAAATTATCGACATTTAAAAAAGGCTCTATTCCGCCATTAATTCCATTTGCACATTTTCTTCTAAGTGCTTCAAGTGAAGCGTTAAGAGCACAAGTTACAGGTAAGGAGCTTAAATCGATTAGTCCAAGTAAATTATAGCTATAGGGAATTACAAGTGAATCTAGAAATATTTTGGCATTTTTAGGATGTTCATTTTCTGAAAATTAAAAAAATATAATGTTTAAAAAAGTTTTAAAGGAAACCTCCATAAAAATGACAATAATCCGCTAATTTTAAAACACTGTCCTTTCCACATTTACTAGACTGAAAAATTCGAAAGTTTCGATTTTTTGTATAGACTCCAAGATCAAATAAAAATATTTTGTCTTTAGGGCCATTAAGTATGCAACTTTGCAATTTGATCAAATTACTGGAATTTTTAATGTCAAAATTGAAAGAAACCGTCTTAAAAACTAGATTAAGAATATTTGAGTTTATGGTCATCTTTTCAGCTATTTTCCTTTAACTTTTGTTTACTATTAAATATTTAAGCTAATTATGGGCTTTGCGGTTTTCAAAGTACCAAGTTTAGGCCCAAGACTTTTTAAATATTCCTGTCTCTATTTATTAGCCAAAGCAAAAACCGAAAAATAATAAATTATTTGAGAGAAACTGAAAATAAAATTTAAATAAAAATGGAGCCATAAACTAAAATATTTCTTCAATTGTACTAATAAATTACAAACCTGCAAATATACATTATAACAGTCCTTAAAGCCAAATTATTCTTAAAAAGTAGTTCATCTTTTCCTTCCTTAACATGAACAATAACGTGTGCACTGAATTTTGACTGATTTGAAGAGTCCAAAATAAGGAAGTTTTTGTCTGGATTTAAATCAATATTTAAGAGTGAATGCAAAGAAGAGCAAACAATTGAACAAAATTGTTTAGTCAATTCAGGTCCATTAGCATCTTTATTAACATCATAAGGAAATTCAAGATCAAAATATAGGCGACAGGGATATTCGTCCAAAATAATCTCATAAAAATGTTTTAACTCAGAAGCACATTCACGATACCACAAATAAAAGTCACGAATTTCTGCAGCAATATATCTGCGACAGCCTGAAATTAAAGGGTTAAATTTAAAAAATTATAAAATAAAGAGGAACTTTTATATTACTATCTTAATGTTTAATTTTCCTTCTTATCTATTAAATGATGAACTAATTCATTTATCACAAATTAAGTCAAGTTGCTTGTTCAAAACAGCGAAATCATTATTGATTAATTTTTAATAAGACATTAGAAAAGGAAAATAAAATATTTAGAGAAAGGACCCACATTTATTTAAAAATAACTAAATAAACCTTGTTTGAAGTTAATATCCTCAAAAGAAAATACACGTGCATTTGGAGACTTTTTAAAATTCATTTTATCTATTGCATCTTGTTGCCTCCAATGAATTTGGAATTTTTTTAGCAAAGAACTAAAAACACTCATACATTGCATTACTTAAGAAAAAAAAATATTTTGAAGATTTATGTGACTCTAAATAGAAAATCGAATTAATATTTTCCGCAAGAAAGTCTTGAATTTCTTTCTCATCTGTCGCGTTCTCTCATTTTTAATTTATCTTTTTCCTACTCTCATATTTTAATACACTCTTTTAATAAATTTAATTTTCATTTTCACGACTTTTTTTATGTTTTCCAATTTTTAGATCTTATTATTTATACCGATCTAAAATGGTTGCGCGTGCTAAATCAAGCTCTCCGCCCCTAAAAATTATGAAAAATGACGAATTGCATTCTTCAACTAGCCATGTGGAGCAAATTGCTTTTTGTGAAGATTTACAACTTGGATGTTTTGATGATACCTTCAAGTTAAATCTTAAAATTTGCTTTAATATTTTTTTTTATTTTAAGAAAATTCTTTGCTTATTCTGGGTCTGATGTAGTTTCTTTTGATGTTGAAAATGGAGAACGACTTCAAATCTACAGACATAACGAATCTATTGTTATTGGAGTTTTCTTTCAGGATAATATTGTAACTTTTTCTTATTTATTAGGTTTCCTTTTTAAAATTATTCACCACATATTTTGATAATCTCTGGGTTAAAAATAATTTTTAAATGCATTTTTTGCCAATAACTTTATTTACCTATTTAATTTTGTTAAAAAATTTTTTCTATGTTATTAACAATTATTTAAGTTAATATCATTTACAAATATTCCACAATATTTTCTTTGGAATGTAGAAAGTGGTGATCAGATTGCAGCAATAAATATACAACTTCCTATTAATTACAAACCTTTATGGATTTATAATGTTGATAATAAATATTTTATTCTTTCTCAAATCCATAAAAAATGCACAGGTTTTTAATTCAATAATTCTCTAATTTAATTTCTTAAAGAATCCAGTACAGTTGATAATTCTTTATCTTCTGAATCTTCTCTTTTTGAAATTCCTTTACTTTCTACGGTTCAAGACACTCAAAAAATTTCCACTAAAATTCAAAGTCGACTTGTTTCTCACATTGGCTCTACTCCGCGTTCCAAAACTCATTTAGCAGTTTCTTCCGGATTTTTTGTTAAAATTGAGAAGAAAAGTGTAAGAATGTGTGTTTTTGATGAAGATGAAGAGGAGGAGGATGATAATTTATTAAATGGTGGAAATGAAGATGAGGAAATGGAAGAGGATGTTGAGAATAAAATGAAAGAAGAGTCGAGTGCTGGAGTAACTTTACAGTTTGTTTTTTTTTAAATTTCATCACTAATTTCTGAGTCTGGATTTATTGACTTGTGTCATTAGGAACATTTCGGAAAGCTGCTTTAACTGGGACATCAGTTTAAGCCCTGGCTTGATTTTAGACTCAGCCACATCCCTATTCCTATTTTTAAATAATTTAATAATTTCTATTTAAGTAATAAACGTGAGTACCATATCGACTCTAAATTTTCTGTAGATGATCAAAATCTTGTTGAATTCAAAGAAGTTTATATTGTCGGTGATTCTCTATATGCTGTTCTTAATATTGGACGTGTTTATTGCTGGTTTATTTATTTAAAATTATTTATAAATAATTGTTTAGGACGCACTTTACAAAAAGAGGCCTGAAGAAATTTAATTTTTCTCATTTTACATTAACTGGGTATTTTTTCATTAAAAATTCTTCTCTATTTTTATTTAAATAGTTATGAACCAACAATGTGTGTTTCGAATGTAGGTACAGCATTTATTGGTTTTGGGAATGCACAGATTTATAAATACAACGTTAATGCTTCAAGGTTTTAATTTAATTTTTTTTTTAATCTAAAAATATTATAATTTCCTTTAACTCTTCTCCGTCCTTCACTAAAATTTATTTTTTAGTGGTGTAGGTCGTTGGTGCCCTCTCGAACATTTATTGCTTGAATCACCACCCCGTAGTTTATTACTCTGTGGGGATTATACAAAAATAGCTGTTTTACAAACAGATAATTCACTTTGTTTTATAAATACTTCACAAATGCATTTAATTTCGAGAGCTGAAGTTTTATTTTAATTTTTTTTTTATTTTTAAATTTTCTTAGGTTCTTCATGTTTTACGTTTACCTGAACACTACAACAATAAAAATTATCGATTTTTAATAGAAACTGATCCAGCAATGGAGAATGAATTATTATTTGTTGCCAATGCGCGTATTGGACATATTCAATGGATTGACCCTTTTAAATGGAAAACTGCTTGTGTTGTATGTATATTTTTTAATTTTTATATAATTTTTTCTTAAAAGTTGGACATTGCAGAAGAGAATGCCCCACCTCCACAGGATACCTTTAATATGCCTAATTTTCAATGGTTGAATACTTATTTGGTTTGTTTAAGTATGCAAATGTTGGTTACTTGTGAATGCTATAGAGATAACCCACAACAGGTTTTTTATATTTTTAATAAATAGTAAAACTTTTTTTTTTCTTTTTAAAATTTGTTTAAGTTTTATTATTCATGCTTCAGAAAAAAAAATTTAAATCTTGTATTTTTGAATATAAAAAATACAAATAAATTAATGTTTAAAATTTTTAAGGCTTTGTTTTCCAAAGCTTTGTCAATAATAATGTTAATAAACACTAAACTTTTTAAACTCAAATGACAGTCTGAAGAAAAAACTTTAAAAAGAAAAAATTTTAAAAATATTTGCATTTTTATATATATTTTTCTAAACTTTATTTTTTAAAGACTTTAATAAAATTTTGGAGCCGTTCAAAAAGTAAATCAATGATTAATTCAACATTTAAATTGGAGAATTGTGTTGAATTAAATGATAGAAGAATAGAATTTTTACACTCTACTTTTGATGAATTTAACCTTCCATCATCATCTAATTTGGCAGAATTGTCAAAAAATGAGGAAGAATTTTTGTTTATTGATTCTTTAGGACATATGGATATTTACAAACGTGATTTAAAGAGAAGGTTTATTTTAAATAATTTTTAAAAATTTTTTCAATTTAGATCACGTTGGTTACGTGATTTAAATAGACATAATTCAAATTGGCAAAAATGCTCAATACTTTCATGTTCAAAAGTTCAGCAACGATTATTTGCTACAATTCAAAAACATGAAAATTTAACTTTTGTTGTTTTGAGGAATATTGATGAAATGGCAATTACTCAAGTTATTGATAATTTAATAGATGCAAAACAGGTTTATTTTTTTTAAATTTTTTTGTTTTATTTTTCCTAAACTTTTAAAGTCTTTTTTTAAATTTAAAAATGTTATTCTACATATTAATATTTTTTTTTTAAATTTTTTAAGGTAGAATGGTCTCATTCTCCATATATTTTGCTTGTTGTTTGTAAAGCTGGTCTAGTTGCTTTTAACTGCAAAAATGATAATTGTACCCCAATTTGGATTATTAATCAAAATAATTTTGTTGCTATAAATTCTAATCGTTTCTTTACATTTGTTTATAATGAACAAGAAGGTTTGAAAATAATTTTTAAATTTTATGAGAAAGTCCGCAAATTTTATCCGCAATTTTTTTGCAATTTTAAAATTTTCGCGAAATGATTATTTTTTCTAAATTAAAGAGAAATTGGCAAAGTACGTATACTTTCATAATAAATTATAAAAACTACCTATGTCCCTTTTTAAAAATTTATGTAAAATACTTGCGGATAAAATTTGCGGACTTTTGCCTTTAAACTTAAAGGAGCTGTAATTTAAAAATATTTTTTAGTTTTTCTCTTGAATCCAAATGATGGAACAAGAAATAATTCTATGGAAGAAATTCGATTTAGTCAACCACAAGAAAAAATTATTGCCTTACAAGAACAATCAAAAGATAAAAAAATATGCAATAATATTTATTTTTGCGGAATTACTAATAAAGTTTTAATTTTTCTTTAATTAAATTTTAAAAAAAATTATTATTTTAGGGTTCATTATCAATTATTTCATCAAAAACATTATCTAATAACGATAAAATTTTAAATCAATTAGAACCTGAAGAATCTTTTGTTAATAACAACAAAAAAATAAAAAATACAACAGCATTTTCTCGACTAATAGAAATTAATGAAGAAAAGAAAAATGAAAATAAAAAACGAAAAAGTAAAGAAATTAATAATAATAATTTTAATGAAGAAGAAGAATATGAAGGAGAAGATAAAATAATAAAAAAACCACGTTATTTATTAAAACAAGTTTCAATTAAAAAATTCATTGATGGACCAACATATACTTTACCACCAATTTCTATTTTGGCCCAACGTTTTGTACAAGCATGCCTTGTTAGAAGAAGGCCTTAAATTTTGTTATTATTATTTAGAGAATTTTAATAAAATTTACTTTAAATGATCTAATATTTAATTTTTGTTTTTTGGGTTGTTGTATTAGAGCATTTACTGTATTTTTTAAAAAAATATTTTCACAGTTTTTTTGTTCTGTTAAAAAAATAATTTTTTGTTTTTTATTAATAAAAGAGCCTTTTTTGTTACAAAAAATTTTTATTTTTAAGATTAGAATTATGAAAAATTAAAAATTAATTCATAATCACCCCATGAATTATTTTTTTTGTTTAAATTTAAATTAATTTTTTAAATAAACATTTAAAATTTAAATTAATTTAAAAAAAAATTAAATAAAATTGATTTTTAATTCCTTCAATGTATTGAATTTTTTAATTTTTAATTTTTTCCCTTTCATTTTCTCTTCTATTGTCTTATATTGTTTAGGTTATAAAATAAAAGAGAAAAGAATAAAGGAATTAATAATTAAATTTAAATAAATAAATTAAATATTCACATGTCAATTCCCTTTCCCAAATTAATTAATTAATTCACCCTCCCCTTTTTTTTGCCCTTAAAATAAACTTAATTGGGAAATATTCATTCATTCAATTAAAAAAAAAAAAATTTTTTTTAAATTAAATTCCTTTTTCCCTCCTTTTGAAAGAATTACTTTAATGTTTTATTTTATTAATTGGCATTATTTTGCCAAATATTTATTTAAACTTATTTTAATTTTTTCAATATTCTCTTCTACAATATATTCACTCGAAATAGGTATAAATATTATTTTATTTAAATTTTAATTTATTTTTTGATTAAGTTAAGCAGCAAAAAATAATTTTTCCTCGAGATAAAGATTATGACTTTGATGTTGTTTTTCAAGAAGATTATAGAAATAATTATTCCCTCGACTTTTTCCTTGTTGGCGATATTGGAGGTAAGTAAAAATAATTTTATTTTTCTTTTTTTCAACTTGAAAAGAAGTAAAATGTTAGAGAGCCATAAAAAAATTAATTAGATAAAATAATAAATATTCTCAATTTTATTATAAAAAATTAATTAAATAAGAATTTAATCTTATTAAATTTCCACTTTTTTAAAATTTGTTCAGAAAAATTTATTATAATTATTTTTTAAAAAAATAAATTAAAATCCTGATTTTTATTTAAGAAAAAAATAATATTTTTACAGGAATGGAAGTAGAAAAAGATGGAAAAATTATTAATCACAAACCTTCAAACGGCCAAATTTTAGTAGCAGAAGAGATGAAAAAACTTAAAAATAAAAAAATTTTTGAAAGGAATATTAGCTTCGATCCAAAATTTGTTTTAAATTTGGGAGATAATTTTTATGATAGTGGTATTGGTCCAGAAGAGGCAGATGAACGATTTGAGAAGGTTGTACATAATTTTTGTTTTTTTAAATAAATTGGACATTTCGCCAAATAAATAAAAACTCAAAACGAAGTCCTTTTATATATTTTCTTAAGTTTTTTGAAAAAAATTTATTTATGTTCCTAAAAAATAAATTAAAACTATAATTTTTAAGACATTCTACAAGGCTTATTCAAGCCTGTCATTACCCTTTAATTCAATTCCCGGTAACAATGATTACAAATTACCTAAAGATGAAACGGTTGGAGATAAAGAAGAAAAAGAAAAAAAGAAAAAAGAGAAAAAAGAAGAAAAGAAAAAGGATAAAGATGAAGAGAAGAAATTAAATGATGAAACATTTAAAAAAGCTAGAAAACGTGTACATGCACAAATTGAACATACAAATCATAGGAATTTATGGTTTGTCAAAACAATTAATTAATTAATTAAATATCTCTTTTACTTGACTTAAAAACAATTAATTAAATTAATTAAAGATCACGTTTGATAAATGCAAAAATCCCTGAGAAAATTAAGTGAAAAGTTTAACATAGTTTCATGGTCTATTTTTTACTAGAAGAAAGTAATTAGTATTATCTAAAGGGGTTCTTATATACGAAGTTTATTTATAGAAGGTTTTTCTTTACATTTTAAGGTTTTTTCCTTCTGAATATTATGTGCTTAAATACAATATGGCAAACTTTAAAATAGTTTTTATAGTAATAGATACTTATTTATTATGTGGAGGATCACGTAAAGATTCTATTGCTTTAAAAGAAGAAGATAAATTGATTCAATCTCAAAAATCTAAGAGAAAATTAGCACAAGAAAAACACTTTAAATGGCTAGAAAATGTGTTTTCTAGAAAGTACATTAAGTAAGATTTTTAATTCCTTATATAAAGAAAGCTACCCAATTGTCATTGAAATGTTTTTATAAAAAGATTGTTCACACAGTACATATACTCCATATTTTATTAATCAATTTGTGTCCTTATAAGTGTTCTTATAACGAAAGTCACTATAATTTAAAACCTACAGTATGCCTTCTAATAATACCCAGGGTAATTATTAAAATACAGTATCTAATCATTCCCTCTATATATTTTACTGTATCCATATTATTTAAGGGAAGCAGATTATTTATTTGTTGCTGGACACTATCCCATATATATGTCAGAAGGAGATAGAGCCTTTACTTGTGCAAGTAGATTACAACAATTATTTTTTAAAAATAAGGTTGGGGGAAAATTAATTAAATTAAAAATTAATTAATTATTTAAAGGTTAGTGCTTATTTATCTGGACATGAACATTCACTTAAATATATTAAAGTTATAAATAAATTTAATTCAAATCAATTCTTTCATCAAATAATTTCTGGTGCTGGAACAAAAGTAGAAAATGGTTACCAACAAAAACATGTTTTTAGCCAAATGGAAGATGAGACAACAATAAATTTATCAAACAAGTTTTTATTTTGGTAAGATTTTTTTTAAGAGACAAAGGTTTTAATTAGGTTAATTTTATTTTTAAATAATTTTCTAAACAAATAATTTCCTTACTGGCGAAGTGTCTATTTTATTTAATAAACTTTTCTAAATAATTTTTTAAATTAAAAAAACACGATTTTCTGTTTTTTAAGTAGAGAAAAATTGGTTTAAAAATTTTAAATAAAATTATTAATTTTAAATTAAGCTTTCCTAATGGGATAAATCAAACACAAAAAGAAGAAAATAAAAAATTAAAAAATTATGAAGAAACAAAAAAAACAGAATTAGAAAAAGAATTAAATAAACTTAAAGAAAATAATTCTGATAAGAATATTATTAAACAAAAAGAAAAAGAATTAAAAGTATTAGAAGAAAAATTGGATGCTGCATCTTATGAAGATGGAGGTTTTGTTGCTGTCCATATAAGTAAAGATTTTGCTGAATTTAAATTTTTTTCGGTTAGGGAAAAGTTTAATTTTATTGTTAAAGTTGAAAAACGACAGAATTGAAGGCTAAAAAAAAAAATTATTTTATTTCCAATTTTTTATAAATTACCCTAACTAACCTAGCGCCAACTTTTATAACTCAAGAATACTAAAGTTCTTTTATATGTTTATGGTACCATTTTATAGAGCAAAAAATGGGCTATAAAATTTTTTATAATTAATTTTTTTGCTTAACAGAAACAAAAAAGTTATGGTCAAAAAACTAAATTTAAAAGAAAATATATTTAATTTGTTATTTACCTTTTTTTGGCAATAATATTAATTAAAATTACCTTAAAATTCTAATTTTTTTAAATTTTATAAACAAATTTTATGCTTTATTAAATGATATTTTAAACATATAAAATTACTTATATATTTATTAATTATAATGGTTGAAGTTTTTAGACACAAAATACCAGTAAGGGGGTAATATATAAATAAATAAAAACAAAAAAAATTTTTTTTAGTTTTCAATTCTGCTATTTACTAAATTTATTTTAAAATTCATTAAAATATTTGACCAAAAAATTCCTTTATTTCAGGAATTAAAAATAAATTAATTTTTATTTGTAATTAAATAAAATATTAATTTATTTACTCTTATTTTATAAGATATGTACATTTAAAAATATTTTTAAAAAAAATTTTAGTGAATTTTTTATTTTATTTTTTTTCCTTTTAATTGCTTGTCATTACCCAATTATTTATCATATAAAAAAAAATTTTATTTTTTTTTAAATTTATTTTTTTATTTTTTAAAAATTATTATTATTTTTTATTATTTATTTATTTATTTGTTTATTTAAAAAATATTTTGCAATTATTTTTAAATAAAATTCAAAAATGAAATTTTTAATATAATTTAAAATATATTTTAAAAAAAATTAACAACTAACTTTATCTAATATTTTTAAAAAAATTTTTATTTAATTAAAGACATTATTTTTATTTCTTTAAAAATTTATAAAAAATTTAAATTATTTATTTAATTTAATTAATATATAGAAATAATTTTATTTCTTCCCTTCTTTTTTTTTATTTTTTTTTATTTTCCTGGCGATCTCTTAAAAAATAATTAATTAATTTAAATTTAATTAAAAATAACCACCTCTAAAGTGCAACCTCCATTAAATAAATCACAGCTATTATTACAACAACTAAAATTAATTATTTAATTAATTTATAATTTAATAAAAATTAAAATAATTTAATATATTAATTTCTCCATAAAATAACTTTTTTCTTTTTTTTTTAAATTTTATTTACATACGTAGTTGCATAATCTTTTCTAAAACCATTAAAAGGCATTACAAAACAACATTTTTGAAGCTGTTTTGTATTACAATTACAATTAATTATTGGATTTCCATAAATTTTAAAAAATAAATTAAACAAAATAAATAAATTAATTAATATAAATAAATAATAATTTTTGAACATTTTTTTTTCTCGTTTAATAAAAAAAAATTTATTTGAATTAATTTATTTATAAAAACTAAATTTTTTATGATTTTTAACTTAAAAATTGCTTTGCAAAATAAAATAAATAAATAAAAAAAATTTTTTTTTTATTTAAATAAATGTAAATAAAAAAAATATTAAATATTTGAATAATTCGAAATCTTTTTTAATTTTTGCAAAATTTTTTATATTTTGATTTTTGATGTTTCTAAAAAAAGCAGAGAAAAAAGGAAACATAAATTTACTAAAATAAAATTTTTATTTATATGTTGCTTAATTTGAAACAATTAAAGTTTATATAAATAAATAAATTTAATATTAAAAAAAACACATTGGTTAAATTACAAAATATTCCGGTAAAAATATACAATAATTGTTATTTATTTGTAGAGTAACCGGAAAAATACAAAAATAATTTTTGAACCGGATTACAATACCGGAAACTTGTTTTTCTTTATTCCGGTTTCAATTTCCGGAATAGAACTTTTTTATTGTAATTGTTAATAAAACACTAGTAGAGGGTAAGAAGAGTTAATTAATAGATAATAATAATTTATTATCTAATAAAAAAATATAATTAGGCCTGGAATAATTTATTTAATTTATAAAAATAAATTAAAATTAACTAACTAAAAGGATAGTTAAATTCAAAATTTTCTTTTTATTTTCCTTTTAATTGTAAATTTTATTTTTATTAACTAATTTAATTCTCTTTTTTTATTTAATTATTATTTTAAAAATTATTTTGCAATTTTTAACAATGAAAATTTAAAAACAAAAAAAATCGAATTTAAAATGTTTTTAATTATTTAAATTATTAGAAAGTTAAGTTAAAGATTGAAAAATTTTTAAAAATAACAGTTGAGCTAGACTACTATTTTTTAAAAATAATTAATAATTAAGGCCTAAGGCCATCTGATTTATTATTAATTTAAATGTATTTTTTTCAGTTTTCTTTTAGAGTCAAAAGCTTTTCAAGAAGTAAAAAATTAAAATAATTTTATTTAAATTTTGATTAATATATTAAAATATTCTTTTTCTTCTTTTCTTTATTTTTTTATTTTCCTGGCGGTGGTCTCTTAAAAATAATTAATTTTAATTAAATTAAATTAAAAATAACCTCTGGTTTGCAACCTCCATTTAACATATCACAACCATTATTACAACAACTTTAAAATTAATTTTTATTTTAGCTAAAAATGTTTGTCTTAATGTTTAGAATTAAAAAACAAGTTTTAAAAATAAATAAAATTATTACGTAGTACTGTAATCTTTCCGTATATAATTATTCGGGTCTATAAAACAGCATTGTTGATAAGTGTATCTACTACAAAAACAATATTTATCTGGAGAGATGTATTTTCCGGAAAGTTTAATAAAATTATTTAAAGAAATAAGTAAAATAATAAAAAATAATAAATTTAAATTTTTAAACATTTTTATTTTAAATTTATTTATTTATCTAAAAATAGTTTATATTTATTAAATAATATATTTTTTGAGATAAATTTATGTAAGCCTTTAAAAATAGAAAAAAAAATAATTTTTACTAACTTTAAACAAAAAAATCAAATAAAAAATAATATTATAATAGGATTAAATATTATTTAAATTAATAAAATTAAACCCCAAATAATACTTAAAAATAAAATATTTAGAATTTTTAATTTATTATTAATGGAATAAATTATGTATTAATTAAAAAAAAAATAAAAACTTTGTTTATTAATTTAGTTTTAATAAATAAAATTCAAGAAAATTAATTTAAAAATTAATAAAAAAATATAAAAATTTATTTATTAATTAAGTTTATTAAATAAATTATTAATTAATTAAGAAAAAGAATATATATATAGGTATATTTAATTTATTTTAATTATCAAACAAAATTAAAATAAAGCTTTAAAACCTTAAAATCATTTAAAATTTATTTTCTTTTATAACAAAAAAATTTTTTTTATATTATTTGTTTAGTCTGGCACGTGAAATATATTTTTTTAAAAATTTAATTTTAAATGAAGGCTAATTATTTATTTAATAATTTTTATAAAGCTTTTTTTTTTATTGAGGAAGATAATATTAGGGCAGCTTTGAAAATAAATTATAAAACTTTTTTTTTATTACAACTTTCAATTTTAATAAAATTTATTAAAATTTACACAGCATTTTAATTAAAAAAATTTTTTTCATTAGAAATAAGTTTAATTAAAGTCATCAAAAATTGAAGCATTTCATAAATTAATTTATTAAAACTTGAATAAACTTAAAGTTTAAAGTTGAAACTTTTTATAATGAATTTATTTATTCCTGTACTTTTAATGTTTTTATTATGCTTTTAATGACAAGGAAAAATAAATTTTTTTAAAGAATAAAAAAATAAATTCCGTTAAATAAATATGTAATTATATCTATAAATTAAAATTAACAATATATTATAATAATTAATATTAATTAATATCTAAACATTTTTTAAATGATTTAAAGAGAAAATAAAGGAAAAACGAACTGTGAAAACAAAAAATATAGATTTAAAGAAATTTTTAATTTAATATTTTACATTTCTCACACATTACTATTTTTTTATTAGCTACTATAAATAATGCTAGAAATTGCGATTTTTTTTTCGGTTGAAAAACAGTTGTTTTTATTTGTTAATTTATGTGATCAATACCGAAAGAAAATTTATGCAAAATTTAAATAAAAAATTAAATAAATAAATCATTTTTAAATAAAATAAAAATTTAGGTTAAAATTTAATAATTTTAAAATTTTAATAGTGATAGACATAAAAAAATAATTTTTAAAATTTAAAAAATAAATATTTAAAATATAAAAATACTTTTCTAAAATTACGAAAATTGTATTTTGATTTATAAAAAAAATTAAGAATACTAAGGAAGAAAAACTTTTTTCAAGGCTTTAAATAATGAATGGGTTCTTTTCTTCTAAATATAATTTTAAAAAAAAAAGTTTGGGCAAGTCTAATCCATTAATTATAATTATTTTTGTTTATCTCAAATAGTTAATAACTTTTTTTTTTAAATAATAATTTGTTAAGACAAAAATTTAATTAAACTGAGACATTAAATTTTCTCAAATAAAAGGGTTAGAATTAAGCTTAAATTTATTTGTGTAAAACTATTGATAATATATTCAAAATATTTTTAATATATAATATAATTTAGTTTATTACCATTAAGTAGAGTTCATCTATTTTTAATATTTTAAATTAAAAATTATTTTTTTTTAAATTTTTATTTTAAATTATAATTTGCGGATTAGACTTGCGGACATTTTAAAAAAAGGAAATACTTAAAATAAAAAGTTAAAAAAAAATTTTCTTTTTTGTTTTTAATTTTTACAGGTATATTCCAATCAAAACAAACCCAATAATATACATGAAAAAGTTAGACATCCACCATATCCAAGCAATCCATTTTCCACAATTTTCCCAAGCACTACGAAGATCTCGCTTCTTTCTTTTATTTTGTTTAATTAAATGTTTAAAATCATTTAAACATTTTTTGTTTTTTGTAGAAAATATAGAATTTTCATCTTCACTATAAAAGCTTATAATGTTTGGACAATCTTCTTTACTATTTGTTTTGTTGTTTAGTTGACATTCTGAAACTTAAAGTTTTAAGTTTGTTTTTTATTTTTACAATTACAACTTTAATATTACTGAAATTTTATTACAAACTTAAGTTTGTAATAAAACTTGAAATACTAAATTAAATATAAATAAAATATTTATTTAATAATCAAAAACCTCTTTTTTTCTCTATTTCTAAATTAAACTTTTATTTATTTTCTCTTACTTTTTATTATTTAAATTAAAAATAATAATTAACCTTTATTTGTATTACTTCGTCGTGAACGTATATTTTGATTGGTATGTTGATATTGATGAACTGGATAACGATAAACCCTTTCTATAGGGAATCCCATTACTGGTTCATTAAAGTTTTGAGGTAGAATAGGATAGCTTGGCTGAGGAGGAAAATTTTGTTGTTGTTGTTGTTGTTGAGGAAGTGTAGGAGAATTTTGCCTTCTTCGCAAAACTTCTGGTAATCTAATTTCATTTAATTGAATTGAGGGTAAATGAATATTTGGAACAGAACATTTAATGTCATAAAGACAATATTTAGACAAATAAAAATTTAACCAAAGCCATACAGCTCCACCAGAAAAATACCACATTATTATATAATCCTTTTTACTACAATGATGATAACAACAATAACAATAAGCACGTTTTTGTCGTATTAATTGTTGAGAGTTTATCTGGAAGTTTTAAATTTTAAATTAATAAATTTTAATTTAAAAAATATATTTAACTATTTAATATTAAAATATCCTGATTCTTAAATTAGAAATTGGCAAAACTTTATACCAGAATTAATTTATTAATTATTAGGAAAACAATTGTGGGGGACAGCATTTATGTAGTAGAGTAGGGAATGTAGGACCTCTAAATATATTGGGGTTTTGAAGTGCTTTCCTATTTTGTTGGACTATTCCTTCGAATTTTAATAAAAAATTAGTTGTTTGATTAACTGGCTAAATGATTAAAAAATCAATAAAAAAATGAAATTATTACAGGAACGGACATTTAATAATTTTATTAAATTATTTAATGTTTATTTATTAAATCTTTTAATAAAACAAAATTTTCTAAATCTATCTAATTCCTATAACTAATATTTATGTGTACATAATTATTAGCCTGAAAAAGAATAAATTTTTCTGTAATAATTAAATTACCACAATATAAAGGCTTAGAAATAGATATAAAAGTTAAAAAATAAAATAAATATACTTTTACCTCTATTTTATTATTAAAACATTCTTTAATATTTATTAAATAATTGTTTGAACTATTATAATATTCATCTCCTTTTTTTAAATTAATATTTTTTATTATTTTCTCTAACTCTATTAATTCAACATTATTTTCCTCTTTTCCGTCTCCTTTATTTATTATATCTATTTCCTTTTCTTTTGCTTCTCTAATTAAAATTTCTTTTATTTCTTCAGAATTTTTTCCTTTAAATCTAATAAAACCTTAACAAAAATTTCAATAAATTTTAATAAATTTTCAAATTCAATTTTCATTTTCCTTTTATTTTTTTCTTTATTTTCACCATTAAAATTATCAAAAAATTGTTTCACTTGTTTTATTAAAGCTTTCCCAAAAATTTCCTTGTAATAATATAAGGGAATTGACAACTTTTGCAACAAATTAATTTCAAGGCTAGTAAGGCTTTTAATTATTAAATCTATATTTTTAAATGCTTTATTATTTTCCAAGTTTTTTCTTTCTTTTTTATCCAATTAATTGGATAATTTAAATAATTGTGCATTTTATTAATTAATTTTTGGGTAAAATTGCCATCTCCTTTAGGAATTTCTATTGAATGAAAATCGTTATATTCTGGTTGGAAATTAATATTTGAATCTTCATTTGCTTAAATAAATTTAATTAAAATTTATTACAATTTAATTAAATTTTAATTACAAACTTTAAAGGCAGAGAGCGCAGAGTAATTTCTCTTTCTCTTACCTTTCAATTATTTATTTTGGATTTTTTTTAACAGTTTTAATTAACATATTTTTAGATAAAAATAGAGAAATCCTAGAAACATCAAAAAAGTAAATTTATTGTGTCAAATGTTTGAATCCAGATTAGAAAAGGATACTAAGGAATTTTTACGGTTTGAGACTATTAGAGCTGTCGGGGGGTTTTTTCAAAATTAGTTAACCGAATAAAAAAATTTTTTTGGAATTTTGTTCATTTTAACCAATTATTTTTTAAGTAAATAAACAATTTTATTTAATTAAAATTTAAAAAATTAATTCCTTACATTTAATAATTAATTCACTAATTTCATCAATTAAATCTTCACTAAAATTTTCTATAATTTCATAACCTAATAATTTATTTATTATTTTCCCATTACAATTTTCAAATAATTTAAAAATTAATTTATCCAATAATTCTTTTATTAAATTAAAATTAATTTTATTTAATTTATTTAATTGTTCTTCTTCTAAAATATTTTCAATTTTATTTAATTCTTTAAATATTTTTTTATTTTTTTCTTCTTCCACTATTTGCTTAAATGAAAGACCTAATGCATAATAATTTGCTTGAATAAAATTTAAACTAAATTCTGTTAATTTTTGTTGGAAATTTTGTTCAGACGAATTGGGTTGGTTAGACAATTGGAATATAAATATTTTGTTATTTTTTGGTATTATTTAATCTTTTTAAAAAATTTTAAATTAAATTTTAGATAATTTTAAAAAATCATTAACTTAAACGCTTTAGAAAAAAGTTTTTATTTAGTCATTAATTTTTAATTAATCATTTTTAATTCAAAAAATTATTATCTTTTGTTTTGAATCGATTTTTCCGGATTTCCAGACCGGATTTATAATTTTTGTAGAGCCTCCGGTCCTGAATTAATCTGGAGATTAAAAAAAAAACCCCTGTTTTCTGATCCGGAAAAAGCTGGCCGGATCGGCGCCGAACATTAATAGGAATGGTGCAATTTAATAAAGCAATGAATAAACCTTAGAAAACCCTTACTTAGAGACTATTCTCCCCTGTATTTTTTAATTAATTTTTAAAAATATTTTTTACTTGCTGAAAATTTTTAAATTTAAATTTTCTTCAATTTTTTCGTTTAATAATTTAATTAAATGTTTAATATATTCAAAAGAACCATAAATTAAATTATTTAATTTATTTAACAATTTATCACTATTAATTTTTATTTTATTTTCTTCAATTTCAACGTTAATTTTGTATTCATCATTTATTAAAAATTTTGTAATTATTTCAACATTTTCTCCATAATTTTTAATAAATTGATTTTTAGACATTAAAAGTGAAGTATTTTCTAAAATAAATAATATTTTTAAAAAAACTTAAAAATAGGAAATTATTTTAAGAAAAGAGAGAAATAGTGTAAGGCAGAGAACATTAACTTACTCTATGTTCTCTAACCTTTTATATATTTTATTTTAATAATTTAATATTTATTTTAATTTTTAAAAATTAATTTTAATTTTAATTAATTAATTTTTTTAAAATTAATTAAAATTAAATAAAATATATTACCTAAATTTAATATTTTTTTAATAGAATATTTAAATACATTATCATTCCATCCATTTAAATTAAAATTTCCTTTAATTATTATTTCCTCAATTATTTTTTTTTCTTTTAAATTAATTTTTTCAGTTATATTTTCTCCTTTTGAAAGAATTAATATTCTAATTAAATTATTTTCTTCTTCTTCTTCATCTTCATTAATTAAATTTTTAGATTCTAATAATTCTATAGAACATTTTAAACGAAAAATTAAAAATTCTTTTAATTTATTTTCATTTTCTAAAATTTCTATATAATCACCAATATTTAAATTTTCTAAACAATTTTTCCCTCCATAATTTTTAAATTTATTTAACATTTGATTAATTAATGTTTTCTAAATAAATAAAAATAAATTATTTTATAATTAAACACTTTTTTACCTTTTCAATTATTGGTTTTTCTAAACATTTTTGGTCAAAACGCCAATTTAAAAATTGAATAATCTCTCCTTTATTTTTTAAAATTTTTTCAAAATTTATTTTTGATTCTATAAAATTTATTTTATTTTTTGGATAAAGTACAGACATTAATTTAATTGATAATTTTAATTCTTCTAATTTTTGTGTACTAATAATTTCTAATAAAATATTTATTTTATTTTGTTTAATTAATTTATTAATTAATAATGCAATATATAAAGGTTTTGTAATCATTAAAGATTTTAATAATTTTGAATAAATTTTTGAAATTTCCAATTGTTTTGTTTCATTTTTAATTTGTTGAAAGAAAAGACCTTTAGTAAATTTATATTTAATATTATTTATTAATTCTTTTTTATTTTCTTTTATTTCAATAAAAAAATTATCAATACATTTAATATATCCCCAAAGTTCTTTATTTGTTTTTTCAATTGCTTCACTTCTTGTTTTGCTATTAATTAATTCCTTAATAGTAATTTTATTAAATTTAAATTAATTATATTAAATTAATATTTTTTAATTGTATGTAGAAGGTTTATAATATAACAAGAGTATTAAATAATATTTATTTTATTATTTTTTCCGGAATACTTTAATGTTTTCCGTAATACAAAATTTAGGAAAGTAGTTACCTTCCGGAATAACTTCTTATTATTTTTCCGGAATACTTTTTATTATTAATATTCAAAACTTATTCTATTAAATATTTATATTCTATATAAAATATATTAATTTAATAATAAACTTACTTTAATTGGATCTTTAATAATATTTCCTTTAATATTATTATTAGTATTTCCATTACAATAATAATATATTCCTTTAAAACGTACTAATTCATCAAACATTAACATTTCATTAAAAAATATATTAATACATTCTTCTTTATTTTCTATTAAACATTTTTTAGTTTTATTTAAATATTCAATTATTTGTTTAATTATATTTTCATCAATTTCATCAATATTGGACGAAATGTCCATTTCATTATTACTTAGAATTTGTTTAAAATAAATAATTAATAAAATAAATTTTAAAAGAAATATTTTGAACATTTCTTTTTGCTAAATTTAACTAAAAATTAAATAAATATAAGTTTATCAATTACAAAAATAAATTTAAATTTTGAGAATGCTGTACAAAGAAATTATTAAAAACCAATTAATTAATTTTAAAAAATTAATTAAACATTTTTTTGTTTAAAAATTATTTAATAAATTAATAAATATATATGTATAATGTTATGCTAACCTTTATTTTATACACTACAAAAATTAAAAAAAAATATTCCCTTAATTCTATTACCTTAACTATTTCTTTACATGCGCACTTTCACACATGATTGCTTTACACGTAAATTTTGTGTATTTTATTGACTGTAATAGACTAATTCGGGATTTTTAAAAATAAAATATATATAAACTCAAGACTTTTTAATTAAGTATTTTTTTAATTTAAATTCTAAATAAGAATATTTATGTTAAAGTTAAGTAAAAAGTCAATTTAATTCTGTGAAAATAAATATTTAGTCAATTTTAGGTATTTAAGGTACCATTTAATAGAGCAGAAAATTTGCTACAATAAAAGGATTTTTACAAAAAAAAAACTTTTAAAAATGAATAGAATTGTTTGTTGACATTTTAGTTCTCTATTTTAAAAAATTCTGATTTTTTGAAATTTTGTAAAAAAATTTTTTTATTTTATTTAATAATTAGAAATACTATTAATTACTTTAGCTGTATTTATTTGACTAAAAATAAATATAATCAATTTTTAAAATTAATAAATGGTCTCAAACAATTTTTAATTAAAATCCCAATTTTCACTCTGTTTAGCCCAAAGTAATATATCTTCTATTAAAAATTAATTTATTTAATTAAAAAATCGAGTCCTTAAAAATCTCGATTAGGAAAATAAAAATTAAATCTCGAATTTATTTATATATTAAACATTAAAGAGGAATGAACGTGAACTCTAAAATTCATAAACGAATTGCTTTAAAAATTAATTCTAAATTGTTGTCATCTCCGTCACGAGAAGAAATCTTTTTTTTAATGCGTGGATTTTTTTTTTTCTTTTCTTTAATTTTTTAAAAGGGCATATTTTAATTAAATTATTATATATTAAAAAATAAATAAAAATTTTCTATTTATTTTTGAATAAGGTTGAAATTAGAGGAAAAATATTTAATTAATTTAATTTTTATTTAAATTAAAAAAAAAGAATTAACTAATTTAATTAAAATTTTATTAAAAATAAAAAAAATATATAAAAACTTAATTATTTCAATTTAATTTTATTAATTTAGAAAGTATTTCATTCCCAATTAAATTACCTACAAAAATTTGCTAACTCTATCAAAAACTAGAAAAACACTTGGCAAAGACAACATACAGAATTTTAATCTAAAAATTATACTTTAATTAATTACTAACAAAATAAACTATATAAATTAAAAAAATAAAATTTAGCTTAAAAAATTTTAAAAACAGCACACTCTTACGTATTGTCACATTCTATTGTCCAAAAAAAAAAATAATTTTAAAAGTATTAAATAAATATTTTTTCAAAAATTTTGGAGTGAAAATAAAATAATTAATATATACAATGTAATTAAATACTTTATTTAATTATTCTTTTATTTAATATCTATATTATTTTTTTTAAACGAAAAAAAAATAAAAATATTAATAAAAAATAAATAATTAAAATATTTTGAAAATATAAATAAATTTAGAATGAAAATTAAATATTTTTAGTAGAAGAAGAAACGTTCAGTTTTTTATTATTTAAAAAATTTATTAAGAAAATTAATTTATAAAAATATTTAATTGAAAAAATTAATTTTTTTTTTCGAAAAGAATTTCTGATTTTTTTTTTCTCGGTCAGAAAGTCAATAAATAAAGCATTGGCTTTTAGAATGAAGTAAGGGAGGTCGTCTTCCTATTGCTTTATAATATTTTTGGTTAGTAAAGTTAACCAAAAATAATAAAATATTTTTAATTAAATTATATTTTTAATTTAATTAAAATTTTAATTAAAATAAGAAAAAAGATTTGGAATAACCTTTTTAATAAATATTTTTAATTATTAAATATTAATTTATAAAAATTATTTTTAGAATTACAAATTAATTAATTTATATTAACCCCAAAACTTTCCCTAAAAATAATAATAATTAATTAATTAATATGAACAAATTAAAACAAAATAATAAAACAAAAATATTATTAAAAATTAAAAGAAGAAGAACATTACCAATTGAATTAATTTTAAATATATTTAAAGAAGCTAAAAATTTATTTTCTAATGAAATACAAAAATGGTAATAATATTTTTTAAAAAAATAAATTTTTTTTTAAAAGAAAATATGAGACATTTATTAAATTAATGATATTAGTAGGTAGGGGGTTTTTTGTGAATTATTTTTGCGGACAATTTTTCTTTTCCTTTTTCTCTTTTATTTTAAATAATGTTTTGCTTAAAGCTATTAACTATTAAATGATTAATTTTGAATATTAAACAAACAAACTTTTATTTTATATTTTTAGAACAAAAAAAAATATAAGGGGTATTTTAACCGAAATTCTTTTTATTGGTTATTTAAAAATTTAAAACAAATTTTAGATATAAAATATTATATTTATTAAAAGTTTAAAAATAAAGGTTTTGCTTAAAGTTAATCTTTTGATCATTAATTGTTTTAAACAAAACATTATTTAAAGTAAATAAAAAAGAATTAAAAATTGTCCGCAAAAAAAGTCCGCAAAAAATAAAAATTTAATTAAATAAAAAATAAATTAAATTTATCAGTCAAACAAATTATTTTTGTTTAAAACAAACAAAAACACAAAACAAAACATTTAAAACAAAAAAAGAACTTAAAAAATATTGGTATATTTATGCAAAACATTTACTTACATCTTCCTGCATTGTTTATAATTTAATTGGAAAGAATTTTAAAGAAAAGGTAATATTCAAATTATTTTTTAGTCTTAATAAATAAAATATTTTTTTAAAAATGATTTTCTTTAAAAATATTAATCTCTGAGAAAATTTTTGAATTTTATTATTTTTACTTAAAAAACAAAAAATATATAATAAGGCTATTTTTAATTAAATATTAAATATAATTAAATAATTTGCTTAAAGCTTAAAAAATAGAAAAAATAACTGAATATAGATAAAATGAAAGAAAAATAGCTCTGGGTAAAACTTTTATTTGTAAAAATATTTAAAATAAATAATCTTTATTTTTTTGTATTATCTAAAAAAATAGAGAGTATATAAGCATTCATTTATTAATAAAAAAAACATTCATTGACTTAAAAAAAATAAAAAATAAATTATTATTTTAAATATTTATTATTATTTATTTACATATTTACATATTAAATGGAAGGTAGACTTAAATTAGTGAAGGTATTTATTAAATATTTAAAAAAAAAAGTTTTGTTTGTTTTGATTTTTGTTTTTTTGAAATGTTTGGAAATTTCAGAATTTTATTTAAACAAAACATTATTTATTTTAAAATTTATATAATTATTTATTAATTATTTATATACTTTTATAAATGAAATTGTTATACCTAAAATTAAAAATAAATAAAAAATATAAAAATTATTTTAATATTTTTATTTTATTTTTAATAGGTTTATAATTAAATTGTTTAGAATTTTTTAAATTTAAATTCTTATATAAATTAATTTTTATTTTTTTAGGATAAACCGATGGAGTACATTTTCGTATATGATTTTGTATGTTTTTTAATTAAAATAATATTATTTTAATTAAATTTAATATATTTTAAAGCTTTCTATTTGTGGGTTCATAAATATAGTAAAAAATTATTTTTTCGAATTTAACAATTTAATTGAAAATGCTGCCAATAAAGTACTTGAATTTGGATTTACATTAGAAGATTTTACAAATTTTAATTATTCCAATTTACTCGATATTGAACATCTTTTGGTAAAATAATTTGTATTATATTTTATAAAAAACATTTAAAATTTTTTTATAAATTCTCTATTAAATTAAATAATTTTAGGAAATTAATATTTAATTTTTAGGAGAAGTCTATTGAAAATGATAAAGGTTTTAAGTTACCGTCTGTTTCCACGTTAATAAATAGAGGACCATCTGAAGAATTATTTAATGATCAATCCACGTCAACATCTTTTAGTGGATCTAGTAACATAATTCAGCCTTCTACAAATTTGACAACTAATGAATTGAGAAAATTATATTCAAAATGTTGTCTTATTGGAGGAGATTTTGAAAAGTATAAGGACGAAACATCTCTTACTAGTAAATAAAATATATATAATTAATCAAAAATTTTTAAATCGAAAAAAAACTTTATTTTTATTTACTTTAACTAGTTAATTAGTTATTTTTAAAAAAAAATTTGAATCATAAAGATTTACAAATAAATTAAGAAAATAACTGAAAAATGTTGCAAAATCAACGCAACATAAAGTAATTATTGTTCAGTCTATTTAAAATTAAAAAATAATTAAAAATATTAAAATAAAAAAGTTTAAATATTTTTTTTTTAAGAATTTGTTGAAATTATTTGTGGTATTGATTATAAGCAGCTAAAGTTTAAAATGGAGGAATATAATGTAATTATATATATATATACATTTTTATTATAAAAATTTTTTTAATAATTTAGAAAATATTAGAAAATAAAATAATTTTGTATAAAACACTGATGGAGAAAATTGAAAGGTTTATTTTTTTTTTAATATATTCTAGTAAAGTTTATTTAATTAATTATAATTAATTGATCCTTTTTATTTAAAATGTTTTTACTTTATTTATAAATTGGATTTAATTAATTAGGGTTAATAAATATATATTAATTTAAAATAAAATAATTTAAAATATTTAAGTAATTATTTATATGAAAATTTAATCACATCATTCATGCCTTGTAATGCTTCAATTGCTGGTTTACTTGCAAAATTAATTTTATATCAATATAATAAATTTGTTAATACAGAAAATAGTATAAATTAATAAATTAATGTTAAATTATGTATAATAATTTTTAGTTTTTTGCCTCAAAAGTGAAAATCGAATAAGTGATATTTTATTAATATTGAAAAATAAATTCAGTGATAAAAAGATGATTTTAATTAGTGAAGATAGTAAAATTATTAATTTAGCACAACAGGTATAAAATTATAAATTAATTTTTTTTTTTTAAATTTTTTAGCTTGAAATAAATTGTAATTTAATTAATACAAATGATGATATATTAGAATTAATTAACTATGTTCCAACTCCTCCATTACTATGTATAATATTTTTTTTTTTGATTTATATTATTTATAAATTTGTTAAAAATAACTGAATATTTTAAAAATAGAGAAAATTATTAAATTTAGATTTTTATTTAATATTTAAAGTAAAAAACAATTAACTAATTTAATCAAAATTTTATTAAAAATTAAAGAAAATAATATAAAAACTCAATTATTTAAATTTAATTTTATTAATTTAGCAACCACCTCTCCAATTAAATCACCTTCAAAAATGTGCTATATTTGTAATACACCACAAACCCATTTACAAAGGCATATTAGTAGACAGCATCCGGATGTCCCAGAATCAAAGAAACGAAAACTTGAAGGTAATGATAAGTAAAAATATTTATTTTATAAATTAAAAACGTTATTTTATAAATTTTATTTAAAATTTGTATTGAAATAAATTTTTAGCTTTTTAAGAAATAATTAAAATAAAAACATTTTTCTTTTTTAATATTAAATATAATTTAATTAAAAATAATTTATTGTTATTCCACTATTTTTTGAAAAAGATTAGTAAGCTATTCCAAATTAGGGAAGAATTGTACAAAAATTTTACAAACTTAAAAATTTTAATTTATTAATGAAAAATTAAATACAAAATTACAATACATTGTACAAAAATAAAAGTTATAAAATTTTATTTAAACTCTTGAGAGCTCAAAAAAATTTAATTAATATGTTAAAAATAATTATTTTAAATTTAAATTATAAAATTTATTTTTCCTCTATTTTTAGTAATTTTTGTTATATTTATTTCTATTATTTAAATAAAATATTTTAAAAAAAAATATTTTTCTCTTCATTTTTTATTCTCATTTTACGCATAATTTTTTTGCCTTTTTTTTTATTGATAAGAAACAAAAAAGGTTTTTTTTTCATCGTCGGGAGTGAAAGGCGAGAGAAAATCATCCATCGATTTGATTTATTTCAGTTTTTTCTCCTTTTCTGTATTAAACAATATTTTTAAGTTGTTCAACAATAATACAAAAATATTTAAAAACATGCGATTAAACAACTCATCTTTTTTTCCTTTTTTTCTTCTTTTTTTACCTTTAATTTACTGTGTAAAAATACAATCTTAAGTTTGTAAAAATATTCAAGCTAGGTTTCAAATACGTCCCATTTGATCATCGCCCATTTGATCAACACTAACTTTTTTGAGTTTTTTAATGTTTATTTAAATAAGCTTTTAAGGTCAAGTAAATTATTAATTAAAAAATGTAGAATAATTTGTGCTATTTATTTATGTTAATAAAACGTTTTAATTTTTCAATTCATATTTTTACCAAAAAAAGGATATTTTCAATCATTTTTTATTAAATAATAAATTATAAACTCAATTTTTTAAATCAATTAAAAAATATTAAAGAATTTTATTTGTTTACTATTAAAAAAAGTTAATTTATTTATTATTAAATTTACTGCAAAATAACACAGGAAATAAAATTAGAAATAACATAAAAAATATTTTTTTTATTTATAGCGCACTTGAACTTAAAAAAATATTTCAGAATTTTGAGATTTAAAAGAATCAGAATTTCATTAAAACAAAATCAGAAATTGAATAAATGGGGAAAACAGAATTCTGATTCTTAAATATCAGAATCTTAATTTTTTAAGTTTAAGTATTAGGCGCACAATGTTTTAAATATTTTCTAGGGAAAATGAGGATTATTGTTAGCAACATTTTGAGGAGTAGCAAATTTACCTTAATTTTTATTAATAACGTTTATTTAAAAATAAGATTATTTTTATTTTAAAAAAGTTTTTATTTTCCACGTATTAATAGAATTATTTTCCTTTACCAATTTTGTTCAAAAAAAGAGCAAAAACTGAAAAATCAAAGTTCCTCCTCTTTCTATTTATTCGTTAAATAGCCAAAAAATAAATAAAATATTTAAATAATTTTTTTTATAAAATTTTATTCAAAAAAATATTTCCTAAAATTACAACAACAATGTTAAATGGTTCAATAGCTACACAGGAAAAAGAAGAAAAAATCAAAAAAGTAAGAATTTTATTTTATTTTTTATACAAAAATATTCACGTGCCAATCGATTAAATAAATTAAACCCTTATTTTATTATATTATTTATTTTTAATTTATTGTTTAGTTAAAAAAGCTTTTAGGGAAGAATTTTCCATTAAAAAAGTTTTATTTTAATTCTTTTTACTATTTATAATAAATAAATATTTTATTAAAAAATCTGTTGAAATTGAATATAAATATTTTTTAAAAATATAAACAATTAATTATAAAATTGTAAAAATGTTTATTAAATAAATAATGGTACTTTCCCATTATCCCGACAATGTCCGCAACTTTTTATCCGCAAGGTTATAATATTTATTTTCTCAAAAGACTTGCGGATAAAAAGTTGCGGACATTGTCGGGATAATGGGAAAGTACCTAATAAATAATTTTATTAGAACAATAAAAATACTCTCTATAATAAATACTCTCCCCTCTCTAATTAAAGGGTTCCCTCTAATTAAAAGACTACTCTCGTAATAAAAAAAAGACTCCTCTTTAATTTCTCTTTAATTTCAGAATGAAAATTCTTCTTCATCCTTATACTCTTCATCAATGATGGGTATTGGTCCTTCTTCAATTACTACAAATAATTTTAAAAATATTTCTAATAAAAATATTGAAAATAAAAAAATAAAAGAAGAAAAAGAATTAATTAATAATAATTTAATAGACAACAAAAATAATAAATTATTTAGAAGCAACAGTAATAATATAAATAATAATAATAAAATTATTAAATTAAGGTTAACTCATTTTTAAAAAATTATTTAATTTAAAAATTAATTTTTTTTTATTTAAATTTCAAAAAAAAAAAAAAATTTTTTTTAATTTATTAATTCTTTTAATTAATTAATTTAATTAAATAGACAAAATAAATAATAAAAAGTGTAATAAATTTAATTTAATTTAAAATTAATTAATTATAGTCCATCTACCCCAACCACCACAACAACAACAACAACAAATATATTATCAACTTCTTCTTCTTTATTTTTACAATTACCTCCACAACCATTATTACCTACTAATCAATCAAAATCATTACCTTCTTCTTTAATTTCTTCTCCATCTAATCCAACTCCCCTTTTAGAAGAAAATTCATTTTCTTCTTCTTCAAATATGTCAACGGCAACTTTTTTATCAAATTGGAGAAGATTATCTAATAAAACAAAAAATAATAATAATAAACAAATAAATAATTCAAATAATATTAATAATGGATATACTTTAAGTGAATTATCTCATGATGTGTTAGGACAGGTTAATTTATAATTTTAAATATTTAAATAAAAGGGTTCTTGAATATTAATTTTTAAAAATAAACTAATTTTTGATGTTTGAGAATATTAACATTGTTATTTAAAAAGTCCGCAACTTGTAATCCGCAATTTTCATTTTGTCCGCAAGTACAATCCGCAAACTTTTCGTTGCAAATTTTTATGTGATTTAGGGTTTTGGATAATTTTTAATTTTATTAAATTGAATTTACTAATTTTTAAAATTATTTTTAATTAAAAATTGCTGACTTTTATTTTTCCAAAGTTAATTATTAAATTATCCGCAAATTTTTAAAATTAAAAACTATGTTTAAGGACAATATTAATTTAATTTAATTTAATTAATTTCATTTTTAATTTAATTTAATTAAAGATTATTCGTCTTTTCCCATTTTCTACTTCAATAACAACAACAACAACATCAATACCCTCTCCCTCTACCCTAACCAATAATAATAATAATAATTTAACAACACCATTTCAACGTCATATAATATATCGAGCATTATCACAACCTAATCCTATTATTAATACAAAATGTTGTAATGAAGAAAATAAAAAAATAAAAAATGAAGAAAATAATAATCAATTTTCTTCTTCTTCTTCTACTATAGAAATTAAAAATAATTTTGAGTTAAATAATAGTAGTAAATATTTTTAATTTATATATTTTTTTTTTAAAAATAGGTTGGAATAAAATTTTTATTTTTTAATAAAAATTGGAATTAAAGGATTATTATTTTTGGAATTAGGGGAATTTTTGGTAGTTAACTATTAGTTATTAATTAATATTGGGAATAGAATTAAAAAAATATTTTTTTTTTTAACAAAAAAAAAAGAATTTTCTATGCCCTTAAATATTATTAAAATAATTTTTTTAATTAAAAAAAACAAAGATTTTTTTTAAAAGAAATTTCTTCAAAAAAACAACTTTTACGTGATTTACATACAAGGGCAAGTAGTTCCTCTTTTGGAAAGAAATTAAAACGAGCAGCTTCAACATTTTCTGGAAGTAAAATTGGAGGAATTTATTCTAAAGAACGTCCAAAAAATTTGTCAATATTTGGAAAAAATGAAAAAAACTCCAAAACAAATTGTAATGGTGCATTAAGTAGACTTTGTAAAGTAAGTAAATAATATTTTTTTTTAATTATTTATTTTTAAATTAATTAACCTTAAATTTCTTGGTAATTTTGAAAATTTTAAATAAAATTAAGAAATTAATTTTTAAAATTTTTTTTTATTAAAAAAAAACACCCCAATTTATTTATTTAATATTTGTACACCTTTAGGTTTAATTTAAGTATTTATTTTTAATTTTATTTTAAATAAAAAATAAAGCATAAATTTATCAATTAATTAATTAATTTTAAAAGGTTGTAAAAAAACAAGTTTTATTTATTTATTTATTTTTGGCGAGGGGAATCGTTGAATAATTTTTTCTTTTATCGTTTATATAAACCCACGTCATTTATTAAGGTTAATAAATTTTAAAAACCAGAAACTTAAAGAATTTAATTCTGATCGACAGATTAAAAATAATAATCTTTGTGCGAGTTTGCGCAAACACATTGCAGAAATTAATTTATTTTTTAAATTAATTCTAAAAAGTTTTAAATATTTATTTCTTAAGTGATCATTTTAATGTTCATTTTTTTTTTTTTTTTACATATTTCTTTTTTAAGAAGATTAATTTTAAACACATGTTTTAAATTAGGAAAGTGATATTAAGTCATGCGCTTGTTTTTATTAATACTATTAATTCATCTATTTATTCACAATTTTATTCTGAAAATTATTATTTAAATATTTTAATTAAAATTCTGGTTTGTAAATATTTATTCTGATTTTAATTCTGATTCTTAAATTTTAAAAATTCTGATTTGTAAATATTTATTCTGATTTTTTTCATATTTTTTAATAATCATTCTGATTTAAATTCTGTTTTAAATTCTGATTGTTTTTTACTTATCCTTACTTATCATTTTCGTTCTATTTTATTCTGATTTAAATACTTAAGTTTATAATTATTAAGAAATCCAATTAAATATTTTTTCATTTAAAATTTCTAAATCAAAAATTTTTCAATCACTAAACCTTTCAAATAGTAAAAACAAACCTTTTTTTAATTTATTTTTTTATTTCTCAGACCATCCGTCATTTTATTAAAATAAATAAAATTCACGACCATACAAATCAATTAAAAATAAAAAAAAAGATAACCAACCCCCAACCAACTTTTACATACATTATAAATATATATTAATTACTTTACAATTGTCAGCAAAACATCATCTCATTTACTTCTAATTTTATAATAAACTATAAATTACTAACTATTATTTATTAAATAAAAGTTTAAAAAATATTTATTTCAGAATTTTTGATCAGAATTTTAAATTAAATTCTGGTCAAGTTCGTTAAAAGTGTGTTTTTTCTTCTGTTTTTGCTATAACTTTTTTTAAATAGTTAACAAAATTCTGAAATTTTATAATAAATTCTGAACAAAATTTGCTATACATTCACATTTTTTAAAATAATTACATATAATTCATTTTATTCGCACGCCCTATCGGCTAGACGCATTAGAAAACTGGTCCCCCAATTGTATTTATTTTTGTTTTTTGAATAAAATTAATTTAAAAAATAATAAAATTGTCTGATAAATTTTTAAAAAATATATATAATTTTATTTATTTATTTTTTTAATAAAAGCTTGTTTTGATTTAAAAATAAAAAATATTTTTTACAATTCTTTACATTTATTTTTCTTATACAATTAACAATCATTCATTATTTACTTTCCATTTTTAGGTTTACGTACAATTTTTATTGCTATTATTGTCGTCGTAAAAATATATTTTTTTTCTTTAAAATGCTTGAAATTATCAGATGATAAAAATAATTTTAATTCTGATTTTTTTTTATGACGAATTCTGATTTCTGCTTTTAAGTATTTTTATTTATTTTCTGATTTTTTATGTTTTTATTTTTCTTAAGTTTAATCTTAAAATAATTATATTCTGTTTTTTATTCTGATTTTTATATTTCTTTAAATTATTAAAGCAATTAATTTCTTTTAATTTTATATTAATTTTCACATGGGCAATACTATCGACTTCAATAAAAAGAAAGTTAATTTAAAAAAATATTCTTCTTCTCTTCCCTCTCAAAGACATAAAAAAATAAATTCTGATAAACTAAATAAATCAACTACTATAAATACAACAAAAAAACATTTAAAAACAAATAATTCCCTTCCTTCTATTCTTTCAAATAAAAATTCTTTTGTAATTAATAACCAAGAAGGTTTATCTAATATTTCTACTAATTTAATGAATAATCAACAACAACAAAATAATTTAAAAATAAATATAAATAACCATTTAAAGACTACAAAACCTCAGCGTAGACGTTCTGCTGTTGAATTACTCCAAGCAATTTGGAAACAACGACAAAGAAGGGATTATAGATCAGTTTCTAGTTGTTCTCTTTTACAAGTTGAAAGCCATCCAAATGTCATACATGCAGATTCGTTGATTTCTTTGGAAGCTAGTTTAAAGGAACCAAAAAGTTTTGATGGTCTATTGAGATGGGGATTACTTAAAGTTTGTATTTTATGTTATATTAAGGGAATGAAAAATTAAATTTTATTTTTTAAATAATAAATAAATAAATGTTTATACAAAATCTTTTTGAAATGAAAATATCATTAAATAAATTAAATGGATATATTGAAATGTTTGTATAAACACAAACTTAAAAACTATTTATTTGCTTAATATATAAAAATTCATTTAGAAAATTATTTAATAATATAAGAATTATGCTTAGGGAAGGGAGGTGTTTCTCTTTTTGGAGATTTTATTTTTGGGAAGGGTTCCGTATAGATCCCTTAAATTGTTTTAAAAATTATCTACAATGTTATGCTTAAAAATTAATTTAAATAATTATTGTTTTGTGTACTAAAGTAAGGATAAAATTAATTAAAAATTATTATTATAGATTAGCTACTTACAATTAGCTTTTTATTTTCTTCTAATTAAATATAAAAATCTTTATCATTTAATTTTTAACTTTTCGGTTTAACTATTTTTTAAGATTAATCGAAATAATTAATAAATAAACAATCCCTTTAGTCCATCGATTTTTTTGTTATTTTTGTTTATCCCTTTCTGTCATTTTACGAATAAATAAATAAATAAATAAATAAATATCCTTCCTTACCAAAGGTCTTTTACTCCTCTCTCAATAAACTTTTAAATAATTAAATTTTTTCCTTTACTTTTTTGCAATCTTAAATTTTTTATAAACTTTAAAAAAAGTTTTTATTTAAATATTTTTAAATTAAAAAATATATATTAAATTCAAAAAAAATTATTTTTTAATAGGTATCAGTAGACACAATGGCAATTACCGCTCTTCCCCTTGACTGTTGGTTAAAAGAAAGATTAAAGAATTGGGTTCAACTTTCAGGACATCAAGGTGTTTTAATTTTTATTTTTATTTTTAGTATATTTCTATTAATTTATTTTAATTAAAAAAATTTTTTTAGGTACAATAGTTCCTGCATCTAATCATAGTTTATGGGTAAATAATTAAATTATTTTTTTTATTTAATTTTATTTTTTAAAGAAAAAACAACCTCAAGGAAGTCATATTGAATCTAAAGCTTATTCCCTAATAATGCTTGGTTTTTAAATAATTTTTAAAAGAATTTTAATTAATTAGATCCAACATTACAAGGAATTACACCTAATTTTATTAGAGAAATTCAACATAGAAATGAAGGTATATAATTTAAAATTTTAAATTATTTTTATTTATTTAGTTTTTATTGAAATACAGGATTTATTAGCAGAGGCAAGTTTTTTTTTTAATTAAAAAAAAATTTTTTTTTTAATTTTGATTGCCTTAGAATACTAAAAAATAGTTAATTTAATTTATTTAAATTAATTCCCCTTTTTTAAATTTAAATTCTAAAAAATTTCCCTTTTAGTTTCCTGACCCTTCTACCCGCGCAATAATGGACATAAAAATTGGAACTCGAACATTTTTAGAATCTGAAGTAGCTAATAGACATAAAAGGGTAGATCTTTATAGAAAGATGATTGAATTAGCACCTGATGAACCTACTGAAGAAGTAAAATTAATTAAATAATTAATTAATTAATTTTTTTAAAGGAAAGACAAGATGAAGCAATTACTAAATTAAGGTAAAATTTTTTTAAAATTTTATTTTTAAATTTTTATTTAAAATTTAAGGTATATGCAATTTCGGGAAAGGTTAATTAATTAATTTTTTTAAAATTATTTAACAATTTTTTAGAAAATCATCTTCAGCTACTCTAGGTTTTCGTATTGAAGCATCTCAATTACCTGGTGTTCCCATACAAAAAAATTTTAAACAAATTAGAACACGTTTACAAGTACGGAAAGCTCTTAGAAATTTTTGTGGTTCAGACAATGTTTGTGAACAAATGGCTAAACGTTTAAGGAATATTAGAGATTCTGTTGAAAAAAGTTCTTTTTTTGCTTCACATGAGGTTTTTATTTCTAAGTGGAAAAAATAAAATTTTATTTATTTATTTAAGGTTGTTGGTTCTTCTGTTTTATTAATACATAATGGAATTAATAATAATAAACAAATAAAAGTTGGTGCATGGCTTATTGACTTTGCAAAATGTCATAAAATAGAAGGTGGAAAAAAATTAACACATCGTCTTCCTTGGGATTTGGGTAATCATGAAGATGGATATTTAATTGGTTTAGATAATTTAGTAGAATTATTAGAAGAAGAAAATGAAGAAGAAGAAAATAATAATAATAATAAAATTAAAAATGAAGAAATAAACAAATTAAAATTTAATAATGAAAATAAATTTATTGAAATGCTTGGGAATATTTGAAACAAAAAAGCAAAACTTAAGTTTAAGAAGAGAAAATTAAAATCAGAAACTTGCCTCAACTTATATATAATTCCACAAGCAATTTTACCTACTTAAAAAAAAATTTTTTTTTTCATTATTTTTGCTTAATTTCACTTAATTTTTTTTTTTTGGTTAGAAATTTATTTAATTTTCAAAAAAATATTTTATATATAGTTCAAATGCTTTTTTTCTTACCATTTTTTGTACTTATTTATTTAAAATTTAATTTTTATTACTTTAATATATTTATATTGTCTACTTCACTGTTTAAATACTTTTTTTTTCTAAATAAATAAAAGTTTATTTATTTTTTAAAGAAAAATGGAAATTCTGGTAGAAAATAAAGAATGTGTTTTTCCTAATATAAATCAGAAATTAATAAAAATACAAAAATCAGAATTTTATTATTTAAAATTCTGATAACTTAGAATTATTAAAATATTTTTTTCTTAAATATCAGAATTTTTAAGAAAAACACAGAAAATCTTAAGTTTGTAAGTTTATTAAAAAGTTTAAAAAATAATAATTTCTAAAAAAA
Source organism: Meloidogyne graminicola (assembly GCA_036172905.1). NCBI lineage: Eukaryota > Metazoa > Nematoda > Chromadorea > Rhabditida > Meloidogynidae > Meloidogyne > Meloidogyne graminicola. The sequence goes on along the minus strand of JARPZY010000012.1, from coordinate 446,413 downwards.
ATTTTTCTTGATTATAATATTTTCTATAAGAATATAAAAACAATATCTGGAATGGAATATTTTAGAATTACTACAAAATTACTTAATTCTTTAAAAATTTTATGTTCCACCAGCTACTGAGTCATAACTTGCCCTAAATAATCTTTTATGCAATTGAAACTTAAATAAAAAAATATTACAAAACTTTTTTTAAAAATTAAATTTAACCTTCCATACAACGCCACTCAACAAAATGAGTAAAATGAGTAAAACAAAAACAGAAATTAACCTTAAATATTATTTAAATAAAATTTAAAAATAATTAATTGAATACGTGCTATTTGTAGATTCATTTAATTCTGGTCCAAATGTTGGCTAAAAAATAAATATATTTTATTTATTGTATTTTATATAAGTATTTTATTTAATATAATTAAATTAAAATTTTTGTAAGATTGTGTTTCATTCTATAAAAATCAGAATTCTTAAATAATTTAAAATTCTGGTAAAATCAGAAATTTTAATATTAAAATCAGAAGTTAAAAATTAAAATAAAAAACTAAAAGGAATGGTAATTCTGATAAAAAAAAAAGAATTGTATTTAAGTTTTAATTAAAAGTGCAGAAACACAAAAAACACAAAAATCAGAAATTATTTATAAAAATGTATTTAAACTTTCTTACTTACTTTCTCAATTATATAATGTTGTGTTTTCTCTTCTGTTTTCTGTTCCTTAAATTCATTCTCTTCCTTTTCCTTTTTTTCTTCCTCATCTTCCCATTCATTTTCATTCATTAAATCTTCATTTTCTTCATCCTCTTCTTCTTCCTCATAATTTTTTTCTTCACTTCTCGAATGGCTTTTTGTCTTTTTATTACCTTTACTTCGTGATTTATGTCTAGAAACTGCTTCTTTATCAAAAGTCTAAATATATTTAAATAAAAAATCAGAACAGAATTTTTTTAATAAAAATCAGAATTTTTATTAAAATAATAATTTTACCCTAAAATGTGCTTCAATATCCAAGTTTTCTGAAAAAAAGCTTGCAGAACCAGTAGGTTTTAATTCTTCTGGAAGTATTGCTTTATCATCAAAAGAAGCACAACCCGTCTATAAATTTGTAAATAAAATTAATTTTGTTTAACCGTTAAGTAGTTTGTCATGTGGCCAATTTTTGAACGTATTTTTACTTTAAAACAAAATTCTCCAGTACAAGTAGCATTATTTTTGCTAATCATATTCTGACCCATTACTTCCACTTCTACTCTTGCTTCACATTTTGATTTTTCAGGCACACGTATTTTTGGTTTTTTCTAGAAAAAGAATTCAAAAAATAATATTAAATTTAATACCGAATTGCAATTATTTCCTTCACAAGCACAAGATTCTGTATATAAAAGATCATCTGGGACCTTTGCTAATGTGTGATGCATTGCTCCAGTAATTGGCTATATTTTTAAAAAATAGTTTTAAAATTATTTTTTTGAAAATTTACAGGCATAGCACATGCTCCTGCACTTCTCCTTTCAATTAAAGGAACAGATGCATTAACGCAACCTTGCTCTACTTCGTTTGTTTTACGATTTATTACATAAGTACAGAGCTCACCAACACATTTTTTTGCATCTTTACAATGAGTTCCTTTACAAATACAAGTATACCTTAATAAAATTTACAATCTTAAGTTTATTATAAAATCAGAATTTTTATTTAAATTAAATTTACAATTTGACTTTTTCTTTTTCTAATCGTTCAGCAATGCTGATTTTATTGCAATAGTCTCGATTATCACAGAAACAAGTGAAAGGTTTTTCTGACAAAAACTTTAAAAAATAAATAAATATTTATATTAAATATTTTTTTGTGTAAAAAAACTTGCCTCATCTTCTTCCCTTGAATTTTTATCCATTAATACTTCACAATGTGAACGTAAATCATTTTTTATCATTCGACCACTTAAACAACCTTTTACCTAAAAGAATAATTAAATAAAAATTAAAAATAACCAGAATTAATGTAAAATATTCTAATTTAATAATATAAATTAACTTACAACAACAGGCTCACCCCAAACCATTGTTCCCCATCGAGGAGCATAACGAGACTAATAATAATAAAAAAAAGTCTTAAGTTTAATAAACTTTATTATTCTCAATTGTAAATCAGAATTTATAGAATCAAAAAATTAATTTGTAAACTTGAATTTATATCAAACTTAAAAATCAGAATTTTAAAAACTTAATTTTATTTTGTTTTATACATAATAATCAGAAGTTTGTAAACTTAAGTTTATATTTAAAATAGTAAGTTTTGTTACTTATAAACTTAAAAATATTCTGATTTCCATATATTTCCCAAACACTCACTCACAATCATACAATAGTCGCCTTTACATTTAGATCCCATACAGTCTTTACCGACACAGTCATAGCAAGTTAATGCCAAACAACTAGTAGGTATAAATTGTAAAATTAGTAGAATTGGAAAAAATTGAAGTAATGAGTCAAATAAATAATAAAAATATTTAAAATGATGAGAATTGTTGTAAATAATAATTGATGGCATTAGAAAATGCTAAAATAATTTATTTGACGTTATGGTAAATAAAAAATTTTATTATTTACCTTTTTAAAAGATAAATTTAAAATTTTAAAAAGTTCATATTTGCTTTTTGTTATCTCAATGGGGAGCCAATCTTTAGATAAAATAACTGGTATAAGCAGGCAATTTTTTAAGTGCATATATATTATTTCGTAAACGCCGAGACTGGCAAAAAAACCCACTAATGTGAAACTATAAATATATAAAGAAAAAAATGACGAACTAAAATAAATGCCATAAACCTCAAGCAACCAAAAAGAAAACTTTTGACGACGATGAGTGGCGACGGCGCGAGCAGTGAAGCGTTTCCGATTGTGGATGAAAAAAATATTTTTTAATAGTAAAATGGATAGAGAAAGGAAATTAATATTTCACGTGGAAAAAATAAAAAATGCTTTTAAAATTAATTAATTATTTAGAACGTTAAAAAGCGATGAAAAACAAATTTTTCGCAAACTTAACATTATTAATTACATTTAAGTCGATAATACAACTACATCCATTAAAAATTAATAGAATAAAAAAAAACAGAAAATAAACTTAGTTTGTGTGGAAAAATAAAAGAAATGAGCATTTACAATCTTAAAAAGAGAATTTTACAAACTTAAAAAAATCAGAAAATGTTTAGAATAAATAAGTGTAAATCAGAATAACCAGAATATTAGAGTAATAAATTGATTTATATAGTATAAAAAATCAGAATAAACTCTTCCCATTTAGTTTGTTTAAATGCGTTTATTCTGAAATTTTTATAATAAAATACTAAAAATATAAAGGAGTGCCAGAGGAAATGCCAGAAAAATAAAAAAAATAAATTTTATAGATTTTTCATTTTCTAAGTTTCCTTTTTTGTCTTTATTTACTAAGCAGTTGGCACTCTCGAAAAAAAAAATAAAAGTATTGCTTGACATCAAGGCATTTTACTGCTAGCTTATATTTGGATTGTTTGGCAGGCCGAATGGCTAAAAAAGCTTATATTCTCTATCGACTTTATGAAAAAAAGCAAGAGTAAAATGGAAGGAACGCAGCTATTGAGAGAAGAAAATAATAACAAAAAATATAATGTTCTCATATTTTAATGGTGAATAAATAATATACATAATTTTCTTTAATTTTTTAATATTTTTTAAATGAATTATAAAATTTATATAATTAAATATACTTAACATTACTGATGAAATTAAACCAAAATAATTTTAAAATTTGGTGAGAAAATTTAAAATATCTTAATTGGTGAAATAAATAAAGGCTAAAGGATTATAAATATTAAAAAAAAAAAATAAAGGAAATTCAAGTAAACTTAATGCATATACATATTAATGTTTCAAATTTCTTATCTTTAACAAAATAAAAATTTATTTAAAAATATATTATGAACTATGAAGTTTGAGATGGTTTAAAATTTGTAGTAAGGATGATATTTTTAGTGTGTTTCTAAACAATCTTTAAATACTTATACATTAAATACTTTTATTTAAATGTTTGTTCAATGTATAAGCTAATAAATACATACTAAAATACCTTAACAAATTTGTTTGTTCAATGAAAAGTGTGCTGCGCACATATCCCCCTTCTTTTGATTAATTAATGTTCAACAAACGCACAAAATAAATTATGAAATAAAATTTGATCTGAAACAACAACCAACGACAACTGAGAAAATATTTTCAGCTTCACCATTGGCAAAGCAATTCCAAAATTTAACCCAAGCTGCCACTCATAGAGGGCATTTATACAAACCTTAAGCTTGGGTAATTAAACCGAATAGTATGGAAAAATTAGTTTTAATATAATAGAGAGAAATTAAATTTTAAACAAGAAGTAAAAAGACATACAAAAAAGAAAATTTTATCTACTCTCTCTTATTTTATATTTCTCTTACTCAATAGGAAATATCTTTGTCAAGAGCAAAAATGTCAATGAAGGGAAAAATAACAAAAAGTCTAATTCTCGATTTATTTAAAAATGTCCATAAAGGCAGATTATTTAAAAATGTCACTTGAGGAGCTTAAAAACATTAAAATTAACCAATCATTAAATTTTTTCAATTTTTAAAATAATATTTTTTAAAAAATTTTTCTTCATTTAAGTTAATCTAAAAGGAAAAAGTTTTTGTGGATTAACAATAAATTGCATTCTTTTTTAAACAAATTTATTATTTAATAAATTTAAAATATTGAGAAAAGTAAAAATTGATTGTATGTATGTATGTGTATTTATTAAAAGGTATTTTTGCGGTTTGTCTTTCATATTCTTCTCTTCAAAACTAAAAATCATCTAAAAAACAATGAGAACATCAAAACAAAAAAAAAGAATTTATTGAATTAAACACCAATCCTTGTTACACCAACGAATGGTATATTTGAATGATCAGAAATAATTGATTGTTGTGGAGCTCGATAACGGTTAAAACGTTGTTGTTGTTGACGAACCCATGGTTGGCCTTCCTCATTGTAACGAGCAACCTTTAAAAAACAAATTTTTAAATGTTAAAAAATAAAATTTAATTTTAACTTGTTCAATAGCTTCATTAAGCCGTTCAATTGGTGGTTCAATAAAAATGACATCTTCAATCGGTTCCAAATCAGTTGAGGGAATTGAAAAATTTCCTATTATTTAAAATATAAGGAAAATAAAAATTTAAAAGAAAAACCTTTCATTTCAAGCATTGCCTCTGCAGGCATTTGTCCTACTCCTCCTTGTTCTCTCGCTTGTCTAATTAAACGTCTTTCATGTTCTGCCTCACTAGGAATAATAACTACACATTTACGTTGAAAATCCTTTTAAAAAAAAATTAAAAAATAATAAATTAATTTAAAACTAACTTGAAATTGAGTTAATTTTCTTTTTCTTGCATCTCGTGTCACATTTGTTTGATCCAAAATATAGTTATGCCTTCTTCGACAGGCCATTTGTAATGAACGATTTAATGCTTTAGCTGTTAACCCCATAACCATATCCCATCTACCTTGATGTACTCTTTGTCTAGGTACACCATTTACAGCCATTGCCTTTAAAAAAAAAAAGTTTCTAGTAAAAAATTATTAAAAATTAAACCTGCAAAATAGTATCATTATTAAGTAGAACCCAATTTTCTTCTGGATGTTCTTTTAGGTATTGACGTACCCAACTAGTTTTACCTACGCCGGAAAGTCCAACCATGGCAATTATAGTACAGTGTGACTAGAAATGTATTTAAAAAAAAGGTTTAATTAATTAAAAAATACTTTATCAGAGATTGGACGGTTACTTGGGGATAACATACGCAAATCAATTTTTCCAATCCATTTTGTACCTTCAGGGACTTCATCTGGTGGTAAACTGAATAATAATTTTGATTAAATTTTAAAAAATTTCTGCAAAGTCCAATACCCAAAATGTCAAAACCTAAAAGGACAACAAGTTAAAACAAGGCTTAATAATCTTCGGGTCAGTAACAACTTCAGATCTAAGCACATTCAAAAGAAAAAATATTACCCCCATTGATTTAACTCTTCATCTCTTTCTACAGGTTCAGTAGTATTATTAGCTGTTGACGGCTGGTCAGGTATTTCATTACCAAAATAGACATAAACTTTGCAATTTTTTGTTGCAATATGAGGAAAAAAGACATCCCCAGTTTGGAATTGAATATCAGTAAATGCGGGACCCAAATTTTGTGAATTTTTGAAGAAACGAATTTCACCACAATTTATATCCTAAAGAAAATATTAAATTAAAAATTAATATTAAAATTAACCAATACAGCAGTAATCACATCTCCTATACCAAAAGGTTCACCATAGTCTTGAAAAACATTTCCAGTTGCCTTATTTGCCATTGAATTAAATGCAAATGAATAGGGCGATTCACCAAGCTTAAAATAAAATATTAAAAATTAATTATAAAATAAACCATATTAGAAGTTCCCATACGTGACCAACCCAATCGAATATCATGAGCATCTGGTTCTTCAAATGGTAGATGTTTTAAGGAAAGAAGCTCAGCAATCTGCAGAAAAACAATTTTTAAATAAATAATTATAAATTCTAATTTTTTTTATTCGCAAGTTTTTACTTATTCTATTTGAATTTTTAATTTCTTATTGTTATCATGCGCAAACCGGAAATAAGATTAAACATTTATGCTTCCAAATAATAAACTATGGAAATTTGCAGATAAAAATTGCGGACCAAGGAATAAAATTAATTAATAATTAAAAATTTTATACCTTTACTTGAAAGGCTAAGGGAGGCATATCATCTCTATGTTCAGGCACAAAAATTCCATAATTTGCTCTTACACCTCCCCACATTAAGGCAAAACCATCAGCATTATCAGGATCAATTAACCAGTTATTACTTGAGGAGGCCTTCATATTTAAATCAGAATTATCTTTAAAAATAGAAAAACAATTTTAAAAAAAATATAAATAAAATACAAAAGTCTAGCTCAATTTGTTCTTCATTGGGCAATGGTTCCTCTTCTATTATTAGTTCTGGTTCTTTATCTTTTTTCTTTGTTCTAAGAGGAAGACCTGCTGCAATTTCAAACAAATCATCATCCATATCATCAGGTACCTAAAAAATAATTTAATTATTGGATAAGAAGTTGTAAAATATATTTATTGTAGAATAACCATTAAAAAAAATAAAATTCAAAAAATAAAATAAACAAACCGGTTCACCATGAAACTGTTCAGGATCTGGAAGTTGACGATATTCCTCATCTTCTTCTTCTATTTTTAACTCTTCAGCACTAAGTGCAACTTGCTCATAATGTGCACTTGGTTCATTTTCAGAAGTATCATCAGGACCTTTAATTGAAAATAAAAAAAATAAAATCAAAGCAAACCAAATTTTCTTCTCAAAACAGCAGAAGCTTTATGAAGCAAAGCTTGAGGATCTTTTAATAAGTGACTAAAATCATCTTCAATAACATCGTCATCTTCCTCATCATCAACTTCTCCATCTTCAAGACTACGCTCTCCGTCTTCTTCTTCTTCTTCTGCTTGTACAACCATTGTTGGAGACGGTGATGGTTCACAACTTTTTTCTTCATCTTCTTCTACCTGTAATAGTGCACTCGAAGTTGGAGAAGATTCAAAACAGTTCTCATCTTTTTCTTCTGACTCTACAACTATGTTTGGAGAAAGAGGTTGTTCAACAATTTTCTTTTGCTTTTCTTCAGTTTGTAGAACAATTCTTGGAGGAGGTGGCGGTGGAGGAGGAAGAAATGATGAAATAGTTGTTGTTGTTATTGTTGTAGGCTAAAAAAATTTTAATAGGAAAAATGAAAAAAAATATATATAATTAAAATTTGTTCCTTACACGTAGTGCAAGTGGCGGTGGAGGAGGTGGAGTATCTGGCCCAATTAAAGAAAGTCCAAGCGGATCTCGACGGTCAATTACTAATGGTTGAGGGTAAAGTCTTTCTTTATCAACCTTAAATTCAATATTTATTTTCTTGGTAACAGATCACAGAATAAATTTAATAAATCCTATTTATAACAAAAAAGGTTACATTAGTTGTAGGTTTCTTAGGAGGCGGAGGTGGAGGTGAAAGAAGAGGTAAATGGGGTGATTTAAAATTAACATGTTGAGGAGAACATTCTAAAAAATTAATTGAAAACACTTATAAATGAATAATAAATAAAAAAAACCTAAAGTTTCTAGAAGAGGAGAATTATTACTAGTTTGAAGTTTAGAATTTTCAGAATAAGTAACGATTGTAGCTGAAGTCGAAACTGGTGTTTGTGATGATTGGGCACTCCCAATAATTGTCCCAGTAGTAGACAATCCACTAACTTGGCTCATTCGATGTTTCCGTTTTTTCAATTCCAATTCAAGTAATTCATTAACTTCTTCATCATCAGTAGAATTTTCATTAGCTAATTCTGTAAACGATTTTCCCATGCCTAATGTAGCTGTCCGTCGAGTGAACAACTGTTCTTGTTTGTCCAAAATTGAATCAAGAATATCAGATACAGGGAGCGAATTAACAACTTAATAAATTTTAAATTAAAAAAAAATTAAAAATAAAACCTTGTTGATTCATAATTGGTTCAGATATTGTAGGTATTGAAGTAGGTTTTACTTTAATAGAAGTCTCTCTCCTTATTGGAGGTATTAAAGTGTGCTTTACTTTAATAGGAGCATCTCGCTCTATTTTAGATATTGTGGGTTTTACTTTAATAGAAATATCCTCCCCTGAAGCTAGTGTTGATCTCCGTTTCTCAATTTGTTCCGGACACTAAATATGAATTGTTTGAAATAAAATCTGCAAAATTAACTAACTTTATTTTGACTCTGTTGTTTTTTAAACAATTTCTTTTTCTTCTCCAAATGACTCACAGTACGTTTTTTGACAATTTTTTCTATCGAATTTTCCTTTTGTGATTTAGACTGTTCGGACACGTCGACTATAGGTGAACAAGTAGAAACAGTAGTTGTATTTTCTTTTTGTGATTTAGACTGTTCAGAGGATTCAACGATAGGTGAACAAGTAGAAGCAGTAGTTGTATTTTCATTTTGCGAGTTAGGTTGTTCAAATGGTTCAACTATAGGGGCAGTAATTGTAGTTTCATTTTGTGAGTTATTTTGTTGAGATGATTCAACTATAGGAGCACAAGTAGAGTCAGTAATTGTAGTTTCATTTTGTGAGTTAGTTTGCTCAGTTGATTCAACTATAGGGGCACAAGTAGAAGCAGTACCTGCAGAAGTAAGTTCTGAAACTTCTGATACAATTATCTTTGGTTGAGCAATTGAAGGCTTCTCCTTTGCCCAATTAAACTTAAAAGGGAGGGGTGCAGGTATTTCTGTTGCAGGCAATTTTTGAGGTAATTTTTGAATATCTGGTTGCGGGCATTCAGTATTCTCAATGTCATGTATATCATCAGCAGGCTGCTGAGAAACAAAAAATAAAGAAAAGAAAAGAAGCTTAATTCAAACCTTTCGTTTGTATCCACGTTTATTTTTCTTTGGTGATTCACTATCAATTTTATTTATAGAAAGAGGTGATGGATCATAAACTTGACGACCACCTTCAGAAAAACGAATATAATCTTCCAAACGCATTGCCAAGTCATCTTTATTTCCACGAATATCCAATCCTAAAATACTTAAGTAAAGAAACTGTTAAATTAAATTTTTCCCATATAAACAAGTTTGTTTTCCCAAATTTGATTAAAAATAAAACAGCTAAAAGAACCTCTATTCTGTAGTTCATCTTTCAAACGTTGTAAAGGTAACAATGAAATCATTGCAGGGTTTAGCGGTCCTCCAGAGATACCAGCTGAACGTCTGGTTCGAACTTCCATTAATACTTGAATATATTAAAATATAATTAAAAAATAAAATAAAAAAAATTTCATCATTGAATTTTGGCTTTAAAACGACCAAAATTAATAAGAGAGCAATTTAATTATTACTGTATCCTGATACACTTATTTAATTTTAATCTATTTACCTTCACAATTTAATTTTTTATAATAAAAGTCTTTTTCGTTACCTTAAAGGTATAAAAGCATACTTTTTTCTATCAAATCACCAATTCAATCCAACAACCTGAACGTCTACTCAATATCAATTGAACGTCTACTCTTTGGGCATCTAATCGTCAGCAACTAACACTCATCGCAATATGCCGTCAAAGTCAGTGAGCTCTGAGTCCAGTATAACAACATATAAGGGGTTAGTTTTGTTTTTCTGTTTTTTTCTTATTAATTATTATCTACTAGCTTATTATCCTTTTTTTAGCTCAAAGCAGGAGTTCGTTACCATCTCCGAGATCGCGGCTGGTGGCTATGGCGCAGTCTACAAAGTTCGTGGCTCTACTGGTGGAATATATGCTCTCAAGTTGGAGAAACGGGCCCCAAAACGCGACCACTACAAGCTGCAGATGGAAGTTAGGGTGTTGCAGGAAGCTGCCAAAGGAAAGCCAGAACATCGAGAACATTTGCCCACGCTTATCGACTACAGTGAGCCGCATAGTGAAAGCACCAGTATGTTCATCGTTATGACACTTTTGGGCAAATCGCTGGGGGACATAAAAAGGACGTATAGAAGGCGGATATTCAGGTTAGTAATAAATTTTTTATGTCGTTTATAATATTTTTTATTTTCTTCTTCAGCGCCAACACTGCCTACTATTGTGCCATCCAAGCAATTGACGCCATCAAAGGGATGCACGAGCTCGGCTTTCTACACCGGGACATCAAGCCAGCTAATTTCGTTATTGGAGCGTCAGGGACCCGAAGCGAAAACACGGTCTATGTTGTCGACTACGGGATCGCAAGGAAGTTTTTAGACGCAAATGGGAGTATGCTGACGCCAAGGAAAAAGGCAACTCAGAATAAACTGATCTTTAAGTTTTAATTTTTTAAATTTTACAGATCAAATTCAAGGGCACTGTTCGCTTCGCACCTGTGACCATGCACAAAATGGAGGAGCTCGGGCGCAAGGATGACTGCGAAAGCTGGGTCTACATGGTGGTGGATATGGTCAACGAGAAGCGTCTTCCTTGGCACATGATCACTGACGTTGATGAGGTTGAGCGGATGAAGAAGAACGCTATTGATAACCCCGAGATATTGTTCAGGAGTGATGAAGTAAAATTTCCTAAATAAACTTCTTTTAAATAACTCAATTTTTTCTCTTATTTTCAGGAAAAGGAGTTCCGCGACATTGTTAAATACTTGGATGAGCGTCATTACGTGGACAGGATCGACTACCTTTGGATAAGGGAGATGGTCAAGCGTGTAGCGAAACGACGTAACTGTGACCTTAGGGAACCCTTTGATTGGCAAAAGAAGAGGAATACAAGTAGCAGAACAATGTCTAGATGATTGATTTTTGTGTGTATATATTGTGGTTTTTTTGTATATAGATATATATTTGCCTCTATCATAATTCTATAATTGACTTGATTACTCATTTTCATTTCATTGTAAATAAAATTTTTTAAAAATAGTTTAGTGTTTAAGGAGTGGAATATTTAGGTAGTAATATATCAAAAATGTGTTTTAATAATTAGAAAAAATCCCTTAAAAGGTTTTAAAAATTTATGAGGTAATTTGTTTGAAAGCTAATTAAAATTCAAAAAATTATCAAGCTTTTAAAAAGGAACAACTAATAGGGGCAAGGCATCTAGGATTAATATTAAGTGAATGTGACTTTAATTTATTATTTTTATTTATTCTTCTAAATTTTTTCCTATTCTCTATATATTTAGATAGACTTCAGATTAATTTACATTTTTGTCGGTGGTAGTACGGAAGCTGCAAAATTTGGTAATACAAAAGCAGCACTGTGCAGTTGACTGTTATAAAATTTTAAACCCATGGATTTACATTGCTCAGAGCTGAGAGATCTGAGAGGAACGCGTAAATCTCTTTTCTACAAAAAAATAGAATTCAAAATTTTTACAACGTAAAAAAAACCTGTTTTCCAGCAAGTAAATAACCAATACATCCAGATGGATAAGTAGGAACACTAGTTGAGGCATATGCTACTGATAGAAAAAGTTTTTGTACGCATTCAACAAGTTTGATAATTAAAGGTAAATGAAGCCAAATACTCTCTGCCTGGCTACACAAAACACCATCTTCATGTAATGCATCACGTACAAGCCTATTGAATTAATTAATTAAAAATATTTTATAAAAATTCTGATTTTTTAAGTTAATACAAAAGAATCAAAATATAATTAAGATTAAGCTAGAATATATTTAAATATTATGCATATAACCATAATTTACTAAGTTTTTCAATAAATTTAACACAACTCATAGTAGGCAGTTCCAAAAAGACTTTCAGCTGGACCAATCGGATCAGAGGAATCAGTAATAATAACATCAAATTGATTTTTTCGTTGACGTAAAAACTCAAAACCATCACCAATATGTAATTCTAATTTTGGAGAATTAAAACAAGAAGATAATCCATGAAGATATTCTTTGGCTACATCAACTACCATTTGGTCAATTTCACTAAATTTAAATAAACTCTAAAAATTCATCTAAAAACTAACCACATTACTACATGTTCAACACTTGAATGTTTTAAAACTTCACGTAAAATACCACCATCTCCACCACCAATTATTAGAACCTCAAATTTTTAAAATATATATAAAGACAAAAATATTTTAAAAGAAAACTTGTTTAGGATTTGGATGTGAAAACATAGGCAAATGTGCAAGCATTTCTTGATAAGCAAATTCATCTCTATCAGTTGTTTGAATAACTCCATCAAGGACAAGAACATTACCAAAAGTTTTACTAAAAATTTGAAAATTAAATAATCTTTAAATGAAAACTTATGAAAATAAAAGAACTTCTAACGAAAATAAAATTTACAAAAAGAAAACCTTTTCAAAACCAGAACATCTTGATACTTAGACTTTTCGTGAAACAAAACTTTTTCAATGTCTAAAGAAAATGCCTGTCCAGTCCACGCACCTGAAAGCTCATGACCATCTAAATGCATCATTTTCCCTGTAGCTTCAGAACCAGAAAGGCGATCAGCATCATCTGGTGAAAATTCAGTAAACCAACCTTTATGTAAAATATCCATTTTAAATGAATAATTTCTAAAAAAAAAAGAATTTTTTAAAATAACAATAATGTGAAAAATTTTATTTTTTAAAGTGTTTAACTCAGTAAATTAAAACTTGTTTTCTTAATTGTAAATAAATAAAACTCCCTTTTTTCAATTTTTATTCCAACTTTGAACAAAAAAAATGGACAAAATGTCAATAAGGGAGATTATAGACAAAATGCCAATAGAGAAAGTATAGACAAAATGTCACTAATAAATAAAACTTGGGCCGGTTTGAACAAATAATAATAAAAAGGCTTTTTGATTTTATGCAACACTTTTCCACTTCCAATTAAGTTTTTTCCAAAAAAAAGACATTATTTTCTTTCTTCCTCAACAAAGTCTAATGTGGTGGATTTTTATTGAATCGTTTTATTACGTAATAAAAGTCCTTAAAAATATGCGCAGTGTGTGATTTATAAATTAAAAAGGAGGAGGAATATTATCTTAAATTTATTCTTTATTTTTTTTTAGTCACATCTTTCTGTTATACGAAAATTATTTGAGAGATTTTCTTTAACTTTTCTTTTTATTTATTTATTTAATTTTGTAATTTTATTTCGATCTTCTGGAATAGACCTTAATAAAAGTACAAACTTAACTGTATTTATAAAGTACTTAAGTTTACAAATTGTTTGTAAATTTAAATTTATTAAAAATTACATTTAAACAAATTAATTTTAACTAGTTTATTACGCTATAAAAACACGTTGTGTTGATTTATAACAACATTATAATGACCTAATTATTCCGATATATTTAACCAATTATATCTCTATTAATTTTAATATAATTTTCCTTTTTTAAAAAGCTTTCACTTTTTAATAACAATTTAATCAACTGTAAAAATTAATGTTATTAAATAATTTTAATTTTATTTGTTTTATTTTAATTAATATTTATTTTGTTTTTTCTGCTAATTTAAACAAAATAGAAGAAGAAAATAAATTGGGAGAATTATTTAAAGTTTTTAGAATTTATGCAAAGGATTGGGAAGATGTTAAGGCTATTGGAGAGTTGAGGAAAATTGCACAAGAAACTCAAGAGGTAAGGGAAAATGATTTTTTAATTTGACCCAAGTGATCACCATTGAATTTAACCAACCTTAATTTTGTACTTTTTTGTTTACCATTTGATCAACACCCAGTTGATCAACACTGAATTTGTCATCCTTAACAATACCCAAATGATTAATAAATTTACTAAAAATCATCTTATCCCCTCCACAAAATGAATTTCTTTTAATTAAAATATTTGTAAGGTCTATCCTCACTTAAATAATTTTATTCAAAATAATAAGGCTAGGGAAAATTTTTTAAATTAGCTGTCCTTTCTATTAGAATAAAGAATAATTTTAAAAATTTATTTCAGATTGACTTTTGGCTTGATTCTTCTGTTCAACCAGGACAATTTTCTGATATAATGGTTTCCCCTATTGGAATGTTATTTTTTAAAAAATTTTTAAAAGAACATTCAACATTAAAAACAGAAATAACTGTAAATGATGTACAAAAGTAAAAACTCTTAAATTTTAAAAATTAATTTTAAATTTTTCAAGTTTAATAATTAAAAATGAACTTCGGCCAAAACTTGAATGGAGAAAACGACAACAACGTTTAAAAAAGGAAAGAAAAAAAAATTTTAAAAATAATTTAAATACAAAAGAAGAAAATATAAAATTTTATAGAAGACGTAGAAGCGGATTATTACAAAATAAATTTGGTAAAAAAAAATTTTTTTTTTTTAAATATTTTGAAGGGGGTCCGCGCGTAACCCCCAAACCCAAAAATTGTCTTTTCTAGAATATCTTAGATTACCAATTTTTTAAATTTTATTTTTAAGATTAAAAAATTTGAATTATTATATATTAAGCAAATTTTATTTAAAATTTAATTTTGTTAATAACTATGTATGTATAATAAAATAAAATTATTAATTCTGAAATAGACAAATAGGTAAAAATTTATAGGACATTCTAATCGAATTATCCTCTCTATTTTCAACTATTAAATATTAATTTATAATAATTTTAAATTAAAAAAAAAATTATTTTTTAAGAACAATTAAGAGGTGTTCAATATCCATTTGGTGAATATACAAATTATAATGAAATGGTAAATTAATTTTTTAAAATAAAATATTAAAAAATCAAAAAAAATTAAGGTAAGGTATATGCGCACATTAGAGTTTTATTACCCTAATTTGGTTCAATTACTACAAATTGGTACAACACATGAAGGAAGGTCTATAGAAGGTGTTAAGGTAATTTAATTAAAATTAATTTTTAATTAATTAATTTTAATAGATTGGTATAAATTCAATTAATTCAATAATTCAAGAAAATGATGAAGGGAATAAAACAATAAAAAGAATTAAAAAAGCTTTTTGGATAGGTTAATAAAAAAATTTTTTTAATTTTAAAAATTTTTTACAGATGGTAATATGCATGCTCGTGAATGGGCTTCGAGTCATACTGCATTGTTTATTGTATAATTTTAAAAAATATTTTTTTCTAAATTTTATTAGATTAATCAATTAATTTCCTCTTATGGAAAAGATCCTTTTTTAACTCAAGCATTGGAAGAAATTGATTTTTTTATTATTCCCTGTGCTAATCCTGATGGTTTTGAATTTTCTAGATCTTCAATAAATCCTAAAGTAAATTTTAAATAAAATTTTTTTAATTTTTTTTTAAATTTTTTTTGATTCGTCTCTGGCGAAAAAATCGTTCACCTGAACAATGTACAAAAACATGGAATGGTCTTTTATGTTGTAGAGGAGTTGATTTAAATAGGTATGTTTCGGTACTGAATTAATTGGGGCGGAAATGTTAAATTATTGTGTTTTTTATTTATTCTGAAAATTTCAGAATTTTTTGTTTTCTTTAACTTAAGTTTTATAGGCAAAAGTGTTAAGAAAGTTATATTTTTGTATATTTTTTTATCGTAACCTGTAAAATAAATTCTCAAAAATTTTGAAATTTTTAGTATTGTTAGCTAACACTTTTGCTAATAATTATACTTAATTTCAAAATTTTAGTTTCTAAACAAAAAATTTTATAAAGCTAAGAAGTACATACATAAATAAAGACTTTATTATTATAGAAATCTTTTTTATTTTATTAAACAAAATAAATCAGAAAAAAGTTTCAAATAATCTTTTTTTTCAGAAATTAAACTTTTTCTTAGGAATTAAACTTTTTTTTCAGAAATTAAACTTTTTCAGAAATTAAACTTTTTTTTTTTCAGAAACTTTGACTTCCATTGGGCAGAAACCGGAAGTTCATTAAATGCTTGTTCTAATCTATATTCCGGGAAAAAAGCTTTTAGTGAACCAGAATCTAGAGCAATTTCTGATTTTTTAAAAAATAATAATGAAGAAGTAGGGAAAAAACGTTTCTATGCTTTTGTTAGCAATTTATTTAAAAATTTTTAATTTTTTCTATTTAAAAGATGACTTTACATACTTATGCCCAAATGTGGATACACCCTTACTCTCATGAATATAATACTTATCCTTCTGATGCAGATACCCTAAAAAGTGTTGCGTTACGTGCAACAGAACGTTTAGAACAAATTTATGGTACTCATTATAGAGTAGGTACTGGGGCTGATTTATTAGGTAATTATTTAATTTAATTAAATTTTATTTATTTTTAAAGCTCCAGCTTCAGGAGGGTCTGATGACTGGGCTAAAGGAACGCTTGGAATTAAATATGTTTATTTAGTTGAACTTAGGCCTAAACTTGAATGTTAATTTATTTAATTTTTTTTAATTAATTTTTATTTTTAGTATCTAATGGTTTTATTCTTAATCAGGTAATAAAATATTAAAAATAAATATTATTCTTTTTTTTTTAATTAGGAAGAATTGCTTGATACAGCTATTGAAACATTTGAAGCAATTAAAGAAGTAATTAAGGCTGTTATTGATGAACCTCCTTATGAAAATTTAAAAAATATAACTGAAACAAATATTAAATTAATTAATGATAATCTTAACCAAACGGAAGTTGAAGGAGAAGCAATTAATTCTAACAGTACAGTCAACGAGTTCAAGCAGTACTTGGAGAGTACTTTTGGGACAACAATTGTCGAAACAATAGATACAACAGAAACTCAAATGGAGACTACTATAACAACATTAAAACAAGAGGAAGAGAAAGAGAAGTTGGAGCAGTACACGCAACACAACACAGAAACTACTACTGAAACTTTTGATTTTATCTTCAGAATTGAGGAAGGGAAAGAAGGAGAAAAGGAAATTAAAAAATTTAAAGAAAATAAGATTAATAATTCAACCTTTACTTCAACTGAACAAGAAGTACTTTTCCCTCTATTTAATAATTCAAAAATTTCTGAACAAAAAATTGAGGAGTTTGTTACTTCTTCTAATTTACCAATTTCTCTTCCTTTTACTGTTAATAGCCAAATAGAGAATATTGAAGAATCAACATCTTCGAGTAATATTTTAACTTCTAGTAATACATTCCAAGAAACTTTAACCCCCAATAGTACAATTATAGAAGATATAGGTAGAAGCGAAACAACATCTACTAGTAGTACGTCAAGTTCAAGCAGTACAACATCGAAACGTTTAATTACATCAACTACTACTAACATAGAAGCTTTAAGTATATCAGGTATTACACCCACCAATTCAAGCAGTACATCGACTTCAAGCAGTAAATCAACACCTTCAAGCAGTACAAGCAAAACAACATTATCTTCTCCAAGTTCAATAACCATAACATTACCAACTTTGTTAACAACTAAAAAATATATTCCTATAGAATTCGTTTCTTTTGATGAAAAGAAAATTGAATTAAAACCTCTCAATGAAATTAAAAAATACTTTAATAACAGATCATCAACAAAATCTATAAATTTTCCAATTTTTGATAACGATATAGAAATAGATAAAGAAATTGAAAATGAAGAAGAAATTGGCAAAATAACAACTGAGAAAATTAAATTAATCGAAAAAATTGAAGGAAAAACAAATAAACAAAAACAGGAGTTGGAGCAGTTCAAGCCGTACAACCAACCAATAACTTCTTCTTCTACTTTGGCAACAATCTCTTCAACAAGTCTTTCAACAGAAAAGAATAATAAAAGTACAATATGGCCTCATCTTTGGATGAAAACCCAAAAATTTTTTACTTTACCATGGGTTCAGACAAGACGATTACCATTGGCAAAGTGTAAGTTTTTTAAATAGTTTATTTATCAGTACGCATACTGACATCCAAAAATATAACTACCACCCATAGGGTCCACAACTTGTCTCAATAATGTATAAATATTTATAAAAATTTAAATAGAATAACTTATATTAAGCAAAATTGAAAACTGATTTTGCTTAATATAATTTATTTCATTTAAATGTTAATAAATAAAAATAAATAGTTCGATTTTAATCCATCGTCCTGAGTATTATCGATTATATTTTTGGGTACCAGTCCATTGACTGGTAAATTATGTAAGCATTGGAGCCAGGAAATGGTTGTTTTGATATTTGGAGAGATTTTTGTGAATATAAATAATTTTTGCCCCTCCTGTGGGGCAGTAATTAAATTAATTTATTTATGATCAGATTAATTTAAAATTAATAATTTTTAAATAATTTAACAGTGTTAAGAATTCAAAAAATTCCAATATCAACGACTAAATCAATACCTTCAACAACTCTAATAAATACTCAAAGAATAACACAATCTTCTAGTATAACTACCTTCAATAATAACTTTACAACTACACCAACAACAACAACTACCAAAACACCCGTTACATTATTGTTTACATCTGTTGATGAAATTAATGATAAGGAGAAACAAGAATTTGGTAAGAATACTGTATATTTATTAAATATTTCAAAATGTTAATTTTCATAATGCCAATTAATTTTAGTAATTTCACCTCCACAACTAATCCCTCCTCCAATTTCTTCCCGTTTATATTTGGCCCCTCGTTACCTCGGAAATGCCTTTACAAGTTCAAACGAAGATGATTTTTGTTGTTTACATAAAGTAGGAAATGATGGACAAGTTAAAGGAATTTCATTAAAGGGAGCTTCTGCAATTAATTTAATTAAATCTATATTATTAGCAACAAAAATACCCACAACTACTACTAATTCTTTACCTTTAACAACTTTAAATAATGAAATTGTTCAAATTATGCCAAAGAAATGTTCAGATAAGAAGTTAATAATTTTAAATAAATTTTTAAAAAAATGTGTATTATAAGTTATTCTTTTTATTTCAATATATTAAAACATCCATTATAGGGAAAACATGTTTATATATAAAAAAAAGAATTTTTTTAATTAAAACTTATTTTTCAAGTTTATTTTAAGATCATCCTGTGCCTTTTGGATACGAGCACATTCTTCTGTTTGTACAGAACAACATCATTTTATGGAAAGAAATTGTGCTTTCTCTTGTGGTTTATGTTATTAAATTTACAAAAAGCATTAAATATTATTAAACTAGTCAACTATTAATTTTTAATTAAAAAATTATTAGGATTTTATTTTAAAGAAAATAAAAATTGATTTAATTTTTATATATGTACATTAAAAAGCAATTATTATTATTGTCAAAATATTTTTTTTCAATTATTTCTCACTCATAAATAACAATAAAAAAAAAGATTTATTAGATTTTTAGGTAATAATTCTTTTATTTAGTTAACTCAACAACTTTACAGCCTTTTACCTGTTTTAGATCTTTCACAATTCTCATTTTCAAAAAAACTCAAGCACACACTTTAATCTCTCCCTTTTATAGCCAAATAATTGCTTTTATATTTTACAAATCCAAACATTACTAAATAGGAAATAATGACAAAATGTCCATTAATATAATTCCAACTTTTATTTTTCCAAGTTTTATTCTTGAAAAAAACCGCAATCTTGATATTTTACAAACTTGAAAGCTTTCCGGAATAACTTTGAAGAAAAAGACAATTGGTCACTGTCAATAAAATTTAAACGACGCAATATTTATTTTCCTCTTGAAATAACATTATTTTTAGTGGACAATAGCGGAAAGTATTGTAATATTATTTGATGGTCTTTCTTGTGAGCAACAATAATAATTTCTTATTATTATTATTTCTTTCAAATATAACATTTTTTAAATATAATACTCGTCATATTTTCAAATAGATACTGTAGTAAATTATTAATAAATTAATTTTTACTTAATAATTTGATTAAAACAAGTATTAAAATTTTGAATCCAATTAACTAAAAATACAAAAATTTTTAATAATTCCAAAAAATTCCTTACAATTCTCTAAAAGTCAAAAAATCTTCAAAAATAAAAAAAATCCCTTATAATGCATCAAAAACAAAAACATCAAATAAAACGTACGTATTTTAAAACTTCTTCGTTATTTGCTTTAAAAAATTCATTTTTCTTCAATTTATTAATTTTATTTTTATTAATTGATGTAATTATGGCAGAACATTTTAATTTTACTAACCGAGCAAAAAGACAATATTATGATGAAAATTATTATAGCAGTTATTATGGATGGTAAGTCAGAATATTCTGGTCTCGTGGATTTTTATTAAAAACTTAAGTTTGCAAAAAAAAAAATATAATTTAAGTCAGATTGAGTTTTCTCAATGCAATCTAGAAATTAATTTATGTTTTGTTACACCCTTTTTACAAACTTAAGTTTTCTCATTTAAAATTCTGGTTTTACAATTAATTTTTACAAATTCTGATTTTTTTCAAATTCTTATTTACAATCTCTTTACGAGTAAAACCCCCATTCCTCAGTCCTTGCATTTATTAAAAATCAGTTCTTCACTTCAAGGCAGGCAGGTCGCATTGTCGGTTGGCTTATTGGATTCTTGTATGTTTTATCTACAAAATTTATTAAATAAAAATTTAGTGTTCTTCTTCTCTTTATTTGTGTTCCTTGTATATGCTGTGCTGGTATTTGGTTTTTGGGATGGTTTGGAGTACGTCAGACAATGGCAAATCGGCGTGCTAGACGAGATGAAGGTGTTATAGCAGCGACTTATCGCTCACGTTTTAATTAATATACCAACATTTAAATGTTTTTTCGATTTTATTGTCTTCAATTTCAAAAAAATAAAATTAAATTAAAGTTTAAGATTGTAATATTCTCTTATATATAATTCTAAAAAATATAAAAATTTATTTAAAACAGGCCGAGTGATATCAGCAAGAGACCAAAGAGAAATACATCGACGTTACGTAGAAGGAACACATTCTCCTGTAGCAGCTGAACAGGTGCTCTTATAAATAATTTAATCGTAATCAGAATTGTTTAAGAATATTAAATATTTTAAATTATAATGAATTGTAAAAAAAAAATCTGATAATTAATTACAATTCTGATTTTGTATATATATTAGATTCTAAATAAATTTTACAATTAAATATTACAATTCTGATTTTGTTTAAATAATAAACATTAAAACTTTTTTCAACTTTATTTTTTACAAATTCTGATTTTAAATCTTAATTTACAATCTAGTTTTTTAAATTCTGATTAAATAAGATTATTTTTATTTAATTATATTATTAGCGTTACATTCATTCATCTGATCGTTATTATGAAAGAAGACCCCGCTCACCACCTCCAATTACTTCAACAGAAAATGGCCCTATACGAGAAACAAGAAGGCTTTGACATTTTTCTTTATTATCAATTTATTTGTTCAAATAATCAAAAAAAATTCCAAATATAAATTAAAGTTTAAACAAAATTATCGTCCAAATTGTTCAGTTAGCGGATAAGCTTTAACAATTTTAACATCAGTAGATGGTCTAAAAATTAATAAAATTATTTTAAAATTATTTTCTTGCCTGTCATTATTTTCTGTATTGACAGCACCAATTTTTTGTAATGTTCTAATCCCTGTAGATAAACGACCAAAAATTGTATGTTTTCCATCCAAATGTTGAGTTGGTGCTAAAGTAATAAAAAATTGAGAACCATTCGTATTTGGACCAGAATTTGCCATTGAAATCTAAAATTTATTTAATTAAAAATTAAAATTAAACAAACAATTCCAGCTCCAGTATGTCGTAATTCTTCATTAATTTCATCCTCAAAATGTCTGCCATAAATGGATGTCCCTCCTCTACCTGTCCCTGTAGGATCCCCTCCTTGTATCATAAAATCAGCTATGACGCGATGAAAAATTGTATTGTTGTAATAACCTAGTATTTATAATAAAATCAGAATTTTAAGAATTAAAATACAACAATACTTAAAAAATTCAGAACAAGTAGAAAAAGTTCAAACAAAGAAATTCTGAGTTGTAAACTTATTCTGATTTTAAAAGTAAAAATTCTGATTTTAAAATAAAAATTCTGATTTTAAAACAGTCAAGGAAATAAAGAATTCACCTTTTCTAGCAAGTTCATAAAAATTCTGACATGTTTTAGGCGCGTGCTTCCAATAAAGTTCTATGGACATTGTACCCATGCTAAACAAAAAAAAAAAATAAATAAATAAAATTTAAAAATTTTTACGTTGTTTCTAATACAATTTTTGAAGCATTAGACGACATTTTGATAATTTTAAAAATTAAAATAAATTTTTTAATTGAAAAATGAATAAATTAAATATATTAAAAATTTAAAAAAGAAAATTAACAGCGAAGAAAAAAAATTTTTTTTAAAATTTTTCTAAAATTAAAAAAAAAATAACAATTTTCTAAAATAATTTAATTTATTTTCCATCAGAATATTTATAATTTTCAACAATTTTATTAAACAATAATCCACAAGGAACACTAGCTTTTAATTTTGTTGCCAAAAGGAAAGAACCAGACAATTTTCTATGTAAAGAATAAATTTCTTCTGGTGGTGCAGTCAATCGATGTTCTAACATTAAAGGAACAAGGCGATTAACTCTTGAAGTTATATCCTTAATTTTAAATTAATTAAAAAAAAAGAAAAGTTTTTTGTTTACTTGTAAAGCAAAATTGTAAGATCCTTTAGATGTTAAAGTCTCTGCAATAATTGAAATTGAATCACAATGTGCATTCTCCATAATTTCAGTTTCAGATCCAGTTAAAAATCCAATAGCTTTTGACCATTTTAAAATCTAATTTTAAATTTGAAAAAAAATTCAATTAATTAATTAATTACTTCTTTTCTATTATTATTAAATGCAGCAATTAAAATACGCATATAATTATCAATAAAAGTAGTACTATATGCACGTGTTGCACCAAAATCAAGAAGTATTAATCTTAAACTTTCTTCCCCATTTTCTTTTTTAATATTTCCTAAAAGAAAATTTGACCAATTTGGATCAGTTTGCATAAATCTCCAAATAAAGACTTCTTTCAAACATAATTCCATACTTTTTGTTGCTATCCAATCTCTTAACTTAAAAAAAAAAATATTTTTTTTTTAAGTTTGTAATAAAATTGATAATTGTAAAAAGGTTTTTAGTTAATAAAGTTGCAAACTTAAAAAAAAATATTCTGATTGTAAAAAGGTTTGTAAACATGTTTTAACTTTTAAATAATCATAAGTAAGTTTGTAAAAAAGGTTGAAAGAAAAATAAAATCAGAATTTAAAAAATATTCGCAAACTTAAAAAGGATTAGGAAGTAATTGTAAAAATTATAAATAAACTTTAAAAAACCTCTTTAGGTTCATCAACACATTGATTTACTGGCTTGCCTTCAACATATTCTGCTGTCAATATTTTTTTAGTTGACAATTGCGGAAAAATACCGGGAACTTTAAAATTAAAATATTAATATTTTAAACTTTAAAAAACCATAATAATTAGGGTCATCAGCCAACAATTTTTTAAATTTAATCATTGCATTAGCTTCTCTTTCATAATCACATTCTGACTTTAATTCTCTTCTAACAGACTAAATAATTATTAAAATTAATTAAATTTGATCATATTTTTTTATTAACATAAATCAAAAAATTTTATTACAAAAAAACCTCACAGCAGCAAAATTTTCTAAAAATAATCCTTTAGGCAATACACGTCCAAAACTTAAAAGAGAAAGTAAATTGTCAAAATCTGCTTCTATTCCATTTGCAATTCCAGGATATTGAACTTTAACAGCTACTTTACTTCCATCTAGAGTTATTGCTTCATGAACCTTTTTTTTTTAATAAATATTTTTTCTTAATTAAAAATAAACCTGTCCAATAGATGCAGCAGCAAAAGGTTTAATATTAAAGTCACGAAAAAGTGTTGACCAATTTGGACCAAGTTCTCTTTTCATTTGTTGTTCAACTTGCCAAGCAGGTATAAAATCTGCACTTTGTCTTACACGTTCAAATATTTCAAGTAAAAAAGGAGGAATTGTTTTGTCATCTAAAAATATTAAATTTGTAATAATAAATAATAAAAAAATTAATTACTTAAGAAAGGTCACAATTTCTATTAAAATAATAAAACCCAAAATATTCCCCTCTTTAAAAAATTATAAAAAATAAATTTTAAAAAAAAAACCTTGTATAGAAATCATTTGTCCAAGTTTAAGTGCAGCACCACGTACACGACAAAGCATTTGAACAATTCTTTCAGCATTTGCTGGTGTAAAAAAAGGATTTGAAATTGCAGGAGAATTTTCTTTATTTCCATCAATTCGTCTTCTAATAATTTCCGCAGCTGTTCCACTACCCAAAGTTATTGCTAATTTTCCAAAATTTAGTAAACGACTGATTCTATTTGTAGGTACTTTACGTTCATTACTTTGTGACATTTTGTTAGTAGAATTAAAAGAAGTTGGGCGATAATTCTATTTTTAAAAAATGCTTATATTTTTAAAGATTTTATAGCTCTTTACTCAAAAAATTATTTTTATTATATTAAATAATTTAATTAAAAAAAATCAACTTTAGGTAATGAAGGCATATAAACTTCATCGACTTTTTCTGCTAAAGGTGTAGAAGTTGAAGAATCAATTAAAGGCTCAAAATTGAAAAGTTTGTTATTTCCAATAGAAGGTAATGATAATTCTCCTTGTTTGGAAGAGTAATGTTTTTTACCAGATTCATTCAAAGTATAACCCCCTTGACCTAGAAAATTAAAATTTTGTTTTTTCTTAAAATTAAGACCCAAAAGGGTATTCGAAAAATCATTCAATTAATTTAAAAAAAAAATATTCAATAAAAAAATAGTTAAAAAAATACCCGGCAAAATTCCACGCAAAGCCAACTGCGTAAATGTTTGAATTCCAACGCCAACAACTTGGGCACGTTCTGCAACATCAGTAAGAGTTGATTTTTGGACAGATCAGAATTCCAAAAATTATTTAAAATTAAATAAAAAATACCTTAAATTTTTCTCTTCTTCTTCATCAATTTTATGTACATTTCCACCACCTACTACAAATTGTAAAAGTCTTTGTTTAACAGGTTCATCCAAATGTCGTAAATCATAGCCAAGTTGGGATTGGGCTAATAGGCGTAATAAATGTGCATGTCTTAAAATAATATTTTTGGGAGGTTTTGAAGACATTATTACTTGAAAATAGTCTAAATAAATTTAAAAATTAAGAAAAATAAATATAAATAAATGTTTTATTTTTATTAAAAAATAAATAAAGAAATCAAAATATATATATATTTATCTTAAATAAATTCACAAGAATTTAAATTTTATAAAAATTAATATACAACGATTTTCTAAATTTAATAGAAGCATCAAAAATGAAGAACTTTTGTCTCTTGAAGTACAGATTCCAATGGACAATAGGGACATCTAGACAAGAAAAAAATTAAAAAATTTAGTTCAAAGAAAATAGACTTTAATCGATTATTTCTGCTCTGTTGTGCCAATTTATTCATTGCATCCATACTGATAACATGTCCACAGCAAAGACGGACAGGTGGATTCTTAAAAATTAATTTTGTAACAGATTAAAAAAAATTTTTAAACAAATAGAAAATGACCAAAAGAACAAAAATTAAAATTGTTCACGACAAATTCTGATGATCACAAAAAATTTTATTTAAAAAAAATTACAGCTTCTGTGCTCTGCACTTTCAATATTGGACAACAGAATGAAGAATGAACTTGCTCAGGAATCGGTACATTACAAGGTAATTCATCAGGCAAAGTAGGTGCACTACAAGGACGAGCAGATGAAAGAAATGCTCGCATTGTTAAAAGTGAGGGAACAGTTTTTGCTCCGGCGGAGAGGCTAAAAATAAGAATTATTTTAATAAATAATATAAAAATAAACATTGCAGTCAAAGAACTTCTGTAATCAGTCAATGCATGTGCCAATTCTTCCTCTAAACCAAACCAACGACCAGGATGGAATAAATATTCGTATGGCCCTTTATGTGGGTAAGAAATTACTACAAACATCTAAAAATAATAAATTTTTTAATTAAAACAATATTACTAAATGTGACAATCCTTCCTTATAATCTTCAAATGGAAATGTTTGAAGTTCACGAACATATTGTAATGCCTTCATTTTATCACCTGCAAAATTGGGAATAATTAAAATTTAATCAAAGCTTATTATTCAAGGCTTCAGGTACAACATGAATGAAAAACCTTTATTATTGACTTAATTTTTTGTACAAATTTTGCCCTTCAATAATTAACTATCACCAAAAAAAATTGTCAAAATTAAACAAACTTGTCTCAAGTAACCAAATAATATGTTGACATTGTAATCTAAAGAGTAAATCTTTTTTGTCTGGAGCACAATCTTTAAGCCATGCAATTGCAGGAAGATAATTAAATTCTTTAAAAGCAGCCATAATTTCCCTTAAAGTTTCCGAATTTGTAATTGCCGGCATTGTAAGGGAAAGATCTGATTCCTAAAAAATTAAATGAGAATAAAATGTATTCAAATTAAACCTTAATAAAAGTCTCAGCCACGTCTGTCCTTCCCAAACCTATCAAATGTTCCAAAATCAAACGATTTGCTTGTAACAAGTTTTCTGGATCGGTTTCAATTTCTTTTTCACTTTTGAGTAGTTTACTAAGATCCGAGTAAAACTTGTTGTCTATTGATTTCTGAAAGTTTAAAAAATATACAAAATTGATTATTAAAAATGAACTTAGTAAATGTCCACTATAACTCCTCAACTCTAAAACCCCCAAATAAAATTAAAAATCATCCAATTAAACCAGATTAATGATACCCCTAAGAAAATTAGAAAACAAACTCACTCCACAACGAGAAATTAAATGATGGATTGGATGTTTGTGTTCTTGTGCCATTTCACCTATAACCTTTTTTAAATTGTTCAGTGATTCCAAAAGAATATATTGAGCATGAACCTAATTAAAGAATGTAAAAAATAAATTTAGAAAAAAAATACTGAAAGTTCTGGTGCTGATGGAATTTCTTTTTGTTCTTCTAATTCGTTAGTCTTTTTGTCCATCAATTCATCACTTTCTGTTAAATCCAAAGATTTGTTAATTTGTTTAGTTGGTTCAATAATCAATTCATTACAAATTGTATCTAATTTTGCCGAATGTTTTGTAAGAAGAGGAAAATATTTTTGTGAAAAAGATTGAGTCCTCTGAATAGCTTTGGTTGTATTCTCTCCAATTACATCAATTTCAACTTTTGACAAAATAGGAAAATCAGTTATTTTTGACATTATTTTTACTAAAAGAGAATCTTTATAAAATAAATTTGTCAAGAAATGATAAAATGTTGACTCGGAATTGCAATTTATCACATACAATTGTCTCAAGCTTAACTAACACATGTCCATATGGATAGACTCAAATACCCCAACTCAAGTAACTTATATCAACTTTCCTGGACTCAAATATTCCATCATACACCATACTCAAGTGTCTCAGACTCAGACAATCTATTCCCTTCCAAACATACACGTAATTCCTCCCACTCAACCACGGCGGGTTAAACAGAAATCTAGTTGTCTCACGGCGGTTAAATCGACCTAGCGAAGTGCCTCGCTTTTCTCTCTTTCTATAAATTATCCTCTCAGTTTAAGCACTACTCTAGTTTCAATTTTTCCAAAAATTTATCTTTATCTTATCACACCTTTTGTTATTTGTACTGTTGGCGGTCTAGCATTTGAAGACTGATCAAAATACACTGCTTTTATCTATTCATACACTTCAAGTTACAAACTCAAGTTTCTTAGGCTTAATTTCACACACTTAAATTCTTAAGCTTAAACTCATCTTTTTTTACTTTTACTATAAAAACCTCCATTTTCCATTCCTCAGATCATTTTACTATAAAAGACCTCATTTTCATTCACTTCAAATCACTTACTATAAAAGGACAGACAAACTCTTCTCAATTATATATATAGATGTCTCAATTTTCACATTTAAGCAACGAGGAACTTCGTCAGGAACTTATTAAATATGGTTTATTTATTTTTTTATAATTTTACTATACAAATTTAGGTATTCCTTGTGGTCCAATTGGTTTAACTACTCGAAAAGTTTATGAGAAGAGGTTGGAGAAGAAGATGGCAAATAATAGTGCTTCTTTTACCCGACATGATTTTGACAAGGTTTATGAGAAGAGGTTGGAGAAGACGATGGCAAATGATAGTGCTTCTTTTACCCGACATGATTTTGATGAGGATGATCACACCGAATCTTCACGCATTATTTCACCCCAAAATCGATACAAGGGAAGATATAGTAGCAATTTAAATGAAAAACGTTTTTCACCATTTGACGAATTCAAAAATATGGGAAGTTCTGCTTGGGGATTTTTTTCTCGATCTACAGGGACGTCTACACCATGCAGTGATGTATACTTTTATTATTTTAATTTTCATTTTTTTAAATTTTAAACATAACTGTTATTTTATTCATAAGATTAATCCTTTGAGTAACCAAGTTGATTTATAATATTATTATTATTATTGTTACTAGATTTGCGAACTTTTTAGTTCTTAAAAGTAACCTAATCGAATTTTAAGATTTCATTTTTTTTATCAAAATTTAATTTTCAGTTTAACTACCTCAACAAATCTTCAACAAACAAATATCGTCGTTCTATTTATTCCGATGAAGGGTCAAAACAACATCTTTCCGATTACTCATTTCGTATTTTTCTAGTGTTTATTGCTTTTGTTATTGGTATTTTTGCAACTTATCTCTATAAAATGCACTCTTCAACCGTTTATAGTACAGTTATGGCAGGAAAAGGTTTTTTTCTTTAAATTCTAATTTTAAAATATTTTTGGAGATTTGATTTTCAATGTGTTTAATTATGCCTTTTTCCCACTTATTGGTTTATTTGTTGGTTAGTTTTTTTCTTTTTTAATTTATTGTTTAATTTTTACCTTATTTTAGTTTTTATTGTTTGTTTTGGCATTTATAAACTTTTTAACTACATAAAATTCCGCAACATTGAGCATAAGCAGACACTTGTTAAACTTGTTGACCGTATAACAGATATTATTTACGAGTCGGGCTTTTCTGGAGTTGCTGAACCACATGTGCGGGATATGTTAATGCCACCAACTAAGTATGTTTTTTAAAACTTTGGAACTCTTTCGGACTCTAAAAACCAAATTGGAATTGTTTCATCCCTTCATTTTTTCAATTGTAATTAAATTGTTATTTGCGGATGTCCGCAAATTTTTTTATTAAATTAATTCCTTTTAAAGACGTTCAAATGAAGATTATAAACTTTGGCTTGAAGCTGCTCATTTTATTAATAATGAGGATTCTCGTGTTAGAACTGAAATTCGTTTGATTAATGGTACTGAATGTAATGTTTGGATTTGGAGTGGGGCTGGAAAACAACGTTGGCAGGGAGCTGGTATATACAATTAATTTTTTTTCTAAAAATTAATTAAATAATATTTTTTGACTTTTTTAAAAATTTGTTTGCTATTTTTAAATAAAATTCGGGGAAAATAAAATCCAAAATTTTTTAAATATTTTAATTAAAAAATATTAAATAATTTAATTATCATTTAATTATATATATATTTTTTTCATCTTAAAAATATTCAACTTTTTGGTTTTTTTTTTGTTTAAAAAGTTATTTGTAATTCATTCAAAAAATTTTTTTCTTTTAAATTTTTGTATTTTTTAATTCTTTTATTTTTAATTTTTTTAAATGATTATTTTTTATCTAAAATTTCAATTTTCTTTTCTTTTAAATTTTAATTAAATTTTTATTTTTTCTTCTCAATTTTCTTTTTATTTTAGCTGTAGCTGAAACTTCTCCTTCTTCTCATCCTATTCCATCTGTTGCTTTATCTTGTTCTTTAAAGCTAAGGGGTTTAAATTTTTCTAACAAGTTTGTTTTTGTTGAAAATTATATTTTAATTGAAAAAAATTTCTTTTTTTTTAGTAAAATTGAATGTAATGGTTTGAAAAATGAAATTTTGGCAAAATTGCCTGTTGTGCCTAAATATATTGATTTTAGTAATACTAATAATGAATGTATTGTTTATATAATGCTTAAGGTTTGTTGTTATGTAATTCTTTGTTATGTAATTCTTTGTTTTTAATTTTTTTTCTTTCCTTTTTTAAAAATTCTGTCATAATTAATAGTAATTAAAATAAATTTTTCCAACTCTACATTTATTTGACAATTTTTTTCTTTAAATTTATTAATTCTTTTAAATTATTTTTTGGGGGAACTTTTTTACTCGTTGTTATTTGTTCTTTTATTTTTCTAATTTTTTAAAATCTAAAATTAAAAGTTTTATTTTATTTTCTAAAATTATTTAAATTAAGCTATTGTCTATTTGTTAAAAAAAATTTTTTTTGTAGAAATAATTTAAAAATAGCAAATTAATTTTCCTAAAACTTTAAAAATATTATTTATTTTTTTATTTTAAGGATTTAAATGATGCAAAAAAGGCTTTTTTAGCATTACATTCTCAATGGTTTGATGGTTTGTTTATTTATTTATTATTTTTAAAATTAATTCGTTTTTTTAGGTAATTTAATAACAGTAAAATATATTAAAGATGAACGTTATGCTGAACGATTTCCTGGACATACATAAATTAAAAAAACAACTTTAAAATTTCCTATTTTATTTAAAGCAATTTTGTTTATTTTATTTTTTAACATTTTTCGATTCCCCAAAGCAAAAAAAAAAATTTACAGTTTTGAAGCGCCTATTGATTTTTCTTCCTCTTTACTTTTTCTCGTTGCTGAATAAAATTAATAGACATAAGAAATTTTTTTATATATATTTTTTTTAAATTAAATTATATTTAAATTAATTATTTCTTTTAGGGTAGAAAAAATTAAATAAAATTTTTTTTAAACAGATGGACAAGGCTAGAATATTAAAAAATTTACAGCCATTAAAGGCGATTTATCCTGATATACATACACGATGTACTAATTTAGTTGAGAGAATTGAAGAGGTTTAATTAAATTTTATATAATAGGGATTGGGTGGGTGTACTAAAAGTTATTTAATAATTTTTAAAAGGATTTTTTTTTAATTTTTCTTTTTAAAAAAAAAATAGATTTATACTTATTTTTAGAAATTAAAATTGTAAAATATTTACAAAAACAATTTTTTATTTGGTTAAAATTAATCTTATTTTTTTAAATTAAAGTAAAATCCCTCCACTTAAAAAATAAATATTTTCTTCATTTTAATTTTTTAGAAGCCTACTGAAGTTTTTGATTCAATAAATAGTTCAGATACAACAGAAAAACAATCAGGAATTTATTTAATTGTTTGTTTAGCAGATGCTAGTTTTGATGAAGAAACTATAAAAATTACTAATTTTGCTAAAAATTTATTGAGAATGTTAACTATTAATTCACAAGAATTAGTTATTCGATTAGCTTCTAAAGCTGTTGCTTATTTAATTTTAGTTAGTTTATTTTTTTAATTTAAAGTGTAAGGAGCTTTTAAAATAATTTAATTTTAAAAAATAATTTTTTTTTTTTTTGAAGAAAAAATACTAATTTTTTAAATAAATTTTAATAAAATTTGGACAACATTTTGAGCTAAAAAAAATTTAAAAATTAATTTATAGACTTCAAAATCCTATGCTGTTGAATTAATGGAAGTTGCTTTAAATCAGTGTTTTGAATGGTTAGAAGAACCTCAACGAAACGAACAGCGTAGACTTGCTGCTGTAATTTTGGCTAAGGATTTGGCTATATTTACTCAATCGCATTTTTTTCAAAGAGCTAACCAATTCTTTTCAAGCATTTTTAAATGTATTAGAGATTCAAAAGCAAATTTACGTTTGGCTGCAGCAGAGGCTTTATGTGCTGGTTTATCAGTTACTTCACAAAGGGAAACTAAACATAAAAATGAATGGTATTATTATTTAAATAATTATAATGAGATCATTTATAATTAAATAAAAAAAATTTTAATTAAATTTAAAGGTATAATAAATGCATTAAAGAAGCATGTCAATTTGATTTTCCATCAATTTCTCGTGATGATATTTTGCATGGGTCTCTACTTATTTTTAATGAATTACTTCGAATAGCCAATTATTCACACGAAAATGCTCGTTTACAACTTACCGGAACTACTCAACATTTTAATAAATTGAGATCCTCAATTGTTGGACAAAACCCAGTAGAATGGCTTTTAGAGTCTGTTTTGCCGGCTCCGGTAGAGTCCAGAACTGCAAGGACATTAATTACTGACTATTTTCAGGAGGTTTGAGTTATTTTATGATTTTTCCGGTAAACATGTAAATAGATGTTTTCCGCAAAGAACAATAAGACTAGAATTGTGTGGTATTTCTTTCTGGAAATTTTTCAGAATTTTTTCCTGAAAAATCAGAATTAAATTTGAACATGTTATAATCAAGTTTTATTAATTTTTATTTTAGATAGTCAAGAATTGTTTTGAAGCTCGCAATAGTAAGGCCCCTCATTGTCAACTTATTCTCTTGGAACTTTTTCCAAGATTAGCTAGTTTTTCTGATAATTCTGGTCAACATCTTTTTTGTTATGTTCCCGAAGCAGCTGAACATTCTTTATCTTTAATAGGAAAATATTCTGAAGCAATGCTTACTTTGGGATTGTTAGCACTTAGCAGGCCTTTGGAAATACGTCCAAAAATTGCTCCTATTCTTAATATCTTAATTCAACATATGCATTTGGCTGTTTCTAAGTTTGTTTTATTTAAATTTAACAAAATAAATTTAATTTTAATTTTAACAGAAAAAAGTTGGTACACGACAATGATTTTAAATGTCTCTCATTAGTTGTACGTTCTCAACGTTCTTTTCTTTGTGAAAAAATTCGTGAACTTCTTCCACTTTTCTTTTCTACTGGAATATCTGAAGGTTTAATTACTGTAAGGGAATAAAAATATTTTATATTTTTTTTGAATTTTTTAAAAATTTAAGGTTATGCACGATATTATTCAAGCAATTCCTGAATTAAAATCTGATGTTTTTGATGGACTAATGGACCAACTTTATCATTTGCTTATGGTTTTACTTAAAATTTATTTTTTGACCAATTTTTATTGAAAATTGGTCAACTCGGACATTTTGCCAATTTTTCTTTAAAATTTCAGGACAGACCCAGACCTAGTAAATTAGCACCTCCAACAGCTCCACCTATCCCTTCTGGTCCTATTCAACCTGTTAATATTCCACAAACAAAATTAGCATTAAAAACACTTGGAGAGTTTAATTTTTCTCGTCATTCACTTCAAATGTTTTTGCGTTATGTTGCAATGGTATTCATTTATTTTTTATTTAAATTCTTAAAAAATTTTAATTTATGTTTATAGGTTTAGTTAAATACTCAAACTCATAGAAAATAAAAATTTATAACCCTAACATTTATTCTTCAAATTTTATTTTTTAAAAAATATTTAATTTAAATTAAATGTTTTTCAAATAAAATTTTTTTTTCAAGGGTTATTTAATTAGTGATTCTGTTGAAATTCGTTTAACAGCAGTTTATAGTTGTACTGAAATGTTAAAACCTTTTATTATGGTTTATGAAAATGTTGAAAATCAACAAAAAGCAGAAGTTTATAATTTAATAAGGAATGTTCTTGAATGTTTGGTTAAAACTGCAGTAGTTGATATTGGTTAATTTAATTTAATTTTTTAAAAAGAATTTTTTATTAAATAAAATAAATTAAAATTATTTTTTTTTTCAAAGATTTTAATGTACGTCTTTATGTATTAAATTGTTTTTGTAATATGGATAAAGACTTTCTTTTTCATCTTTCTCAACGTGAAATGCTTGATACAATATTTTTATCTCTTCATGACGAAAATTATCAAGTAAGGGAACAATCAGTTGAATTACTTGGAAAATTATCTAATTTAAATCCTTCTTTTGTTTTTTTAAAATTTCGAAGAATTTTACTTGAAAGTATTTCACAATTAGCAAATTCAAAAACTTTAAGTAATGAAGTACAAGGTGCAAGAATGATTGCACATTTAGCTAGACAGGTTAAATTTAAATTTTTAATAAGAAAATAAAATTAATTAAAATTTTATATTTAAAAAATTAATATGAGAGGTTTAAAATTTTTAATTAAATTAAATTTTATTTGGCATTTTAATTAAATTAATTAATTTTTTTTCTTTTTCAAGTCACCTCGTTTTATTTCTGCTTATATGAATTCAATTTTATTAGCATTATTACCACATATGAAAATTGATAAAATTATTCTTCCTTCACCTTCTTCTTCTACTTCTACTTCTTCTTTAATTAGTGGAATTAGTAATGTAGAATTAACAGTACATGTTTTAAATGTTATTAGTGAATTATCTTTAATTGGAGGTTTAGAAATGGTTAGGTCAATTGATAAATTATTTCCACCTATTATTTCTTTTTTACAAGATTCTACTAGTTTAAATAGACGTGAGGTAATTAAATGAATTATTTAAATTATTTTTTAGGTAATTTACAAAAAAAAAAAATTTTTTTTTTAAAATTTAATCTACTTAATTAGATCATTTAATTGTTGTTTAAAATTTTTATTGGAATTTATTTTTTAATATTTTTTGAAATTAAAATAATTAATAGATTAAAAAAAGGAAATTAATTAATTAATTAATTAATTTTTTTAAAAAGGCTGCTCTACGTGCAATGGGTCGTTTATGTCAATGTGTAGGTTATGTAGTTGAACCTTATAAAGACTATCCTGATTTATTGGAAATACTTTTACAATTATTAAAAACTGAATTATCTTGTTCGATGCGTAGATTAACTATGCGTTTACTTGGAATTATTGGGTTAATAAATAAATAAATTATTTTAATTATTTATTTTTTATTTGATTTTTTAGTGCTTTAGATCCTTATACCTATAAAGTTTATATAGGAAAAGTACATTCACATATAAGATCACGTTCTTTAGCACTTACTCTTCCAAATTCTGGAGAGACTACTGATATACGTTGGATATTTTTTTTAATTAATTAATTTAAAAAATTTTTAAAATTTTTGAATATTTAAATAAATTTAAATTTAAAGAAAAAATTTTCCGAATATTTAAATAATAAATTTAAATATTAAATTAATTTTTAGATGTAATGGATATTATAAATTGGATTAATTATGAAAGGCTTACCCTTAGTGAATATTATCCAGCTTTGGCTATTTCTAATTTAATGTTAATGTTACAAGATCCTCAACGTTGTTTTATTTTTCATAAAGAAATTATGCATGCTATATTACAAATTTTTACAAATTTAACAAATCGTCCACAATATCTTGGACAGGTTAGGAAAGGAAAAACAAATTTAAAAAATTAAATAAATTTTTAAAAAATAATAAAAGGGCATAATTAATGTAAAAATAATCTTTTTTTTAAATTTAATATTTAATTTTTTTTTTTTTTGTTCTCAGGTTATTCCCCCACTTATAGAAATTACTGAAAAATGTAAACCTCAATTACGTAGTTTTTTTCTCAATCAATTTTCTCGTTTTATTTCAATTATAAATCTTCAATTACAACCTTATATGACTCAATTTTTTTCTTTAATAGCTGTAATTATTTTTTTTTAATTTTTAAAAAATATTTTTTTTTCTTTAAAGAAAGTTTGGTGTTGGAGTGAAAATACTGAAATTCGTGGTTTTTTTTTTTTTTTTAAATTTATTTTTAATTAATTTAAATTTTCTTTAGGAATTATTATTCGTTTAATTGAAGATGTTGGTCGTTCATTTGGTGAAAAATTTACAGTTTATGCAACCGATCTTTGCCCTTATCTTTTAAACGTTCTTCAAAACGATAATTCCCCTGACAAAAAACTTACTTTACATGTAATATTTAATTTAAGTTTATTTTTAAAACAAGTTTTTTTTCAAATTGAAGCAAAATTTTATTTAAAAAAAACTAAGCTTTTTAAGTTTGTAAAATATTTTTTAAATTTCAGAATTTTTTTATTTTCAGAATTAAACTTAAGTTTATTTTTATATTTTCTAATTCAATTTAATTTTTAAGCTTAAACTTGTTTCAACTTAATTTTAATATATTTCAAGTTTATTTTTATATTCTAAAGCTTATATACTAAGTTTTAATTCTCTTTTTTGTTTTACTAACTTTATTATTATTATTTTAATAAACTTTAATTTTCAGGCTCTTTCATGTACTCAAACAATTTCTAAATGTCTTGGAACTCATATTCATTTAATTCTTTCCCCAATACTTTCATGTATAGAAGATGTTGATTTATCAGAAAAAAATCGTTTAGCAGCACTTGAAACAGTAATATCTTTATCTTTAAATCATCCAATAAATGAACAAGCACCACAAATTATGCAAACTTGGATGCGTTGTATTTGTATTAAATTTTTACAGCCAATGCTTATACAATTACTTTCTACAATTATTAAAGTATTTTAATTTAATTAAAATTAATTAATTAATTTTCTTTTAAAGAAATGGGATCAATTTCCAATTTATAAAGAAAGTGTTAATTCTGCTTTAAAACGTTATCGTGTTGATGCTTCACTTAGACAAGAATATAGAGAACAATTAGCTAATTTACAAGTTTTAAATGCTCAAAATCTTCCTTTACAACTTGAAAAACAACCTATTACTGAACCTTCTTTTGCTAAACAAATACAATTTTTACCTCCTTCTGAGATTGAAAATACAACAACATCTAAAGATATTAATTTAGATAAAGTTGGGGGTGGGGGATCTACATTAGAAAATATTAGAATGTCACGGATGCCCTCAGGCAATTATTAAAATTTTTATTTTTGTTTTGAATTTCTTTAAAAAAAATTTTTTTTCTTTTTATTTTTAGCTAAAGAAACTCATTTTCATGTTAATCTTGAACAATTACGTCGTTGTTGGACAATACAAACATTAACTTCAAGAGAAGATTGGCTTCAATGGTTAATCACTTTAAGGGTACATTTTATTCGTCAAAGTCCTTCACCTCCAATTAGATCATGTACTGCCTTATCTGAGGCTTATGATCCTTTAGCTAAGTAAAAGAAAAGAAATTATTTAAAATTATTTTTTTAAAAAATTTTAGAGAATTATTTAATGCTGCATTTATTTCTGTATGGACAGAATTACGTGAAAGTGACCAAAATCAATTAACATTATTACTTATTGATATATTGAAACATTGTCCTCATGCAGAACCTATTCAAGCTATTCTAAATTTAGCAGAATTTATGGACCATTCTGAAAAGGTTTTAGAGAGAAAAGGAGCTTTTAAAATATTAATTCTTTTAAGTATATGAAAAAAAAAATAATAAAAAGAATTTAAATTAATTTTAAGGAAATATTAGAATTTTTATTAGGAATTGTTTAAAGTCTAAGAAATTTCAGAACTTGTTTTTAAAAAAAAAATTTTTTTTTTTAGGGTCCATTTCCAGTAGATTACAATATGTTAAGTAAATCAGCAGAACAAACACGTGCTTATGCAAAAGCTTTACGTTATAAAGAACTTGATATAATAAAATCAAGAAAAGGAGAACCTAATGCAGAAGATTGTCAAACTTTAATAATGTATTTTTTTTTTAATAAACTTAAGTTTGTAAAAACATTTTTAATTTAAAGTTTATTTAATAAATTAAACTTGGAAGAAGGTGCAGCAGGAATTGTACAATATGCAAGGAGGCATAATATGGAAATTTCTGTAATAAAATAATTTTTGTATTAATTTTTGTAATTTTACATAAATTAAGGAAAATTATTAAAGTTTTTTTAAATAATCAATTTAAAGGGTCGTTGGTATGAAAAACTTGGTGAATGGGAAAAAGCTTTAGAAATGTATAGACAAGAAATGCTTTTAATGCCTGATACAGATCCTTCTTGGACAACACTTTCATCTGCTTCATCATTAACTACTACAGAACATCATTCACAACAACAATTACAATTACAACAACCTTCTTCTATTAGTGGAGGAAATAATATTAATGATATTTCAAGACATTCTTCTTCAATTAATTGTGAAAATAGTTTAAATAGTAGAGGAGCTAATTTACAAAGTTTTGGGGTAAATATAAATTATTTTATTTATTCACCTAAAATATTAAAAAAATTTTTTATAAAAGAAATTTGATATTGAACTTCACCAAATGCGTTGTCTTGAAGCTTTAGGTCAATGGTCTCAATTAAATAATGCTTGTCAAACGGCTCTTTTAGATAGTGAAATTAATGAACCTCATTTATTAACTCATCAACAAAGTGGTACACCTTTAGGTAAATTTAATTAATTAATTAATTCTTTATATAATTTAAATATTTAATTTTAATATCTTTATTAGATATTTCTTTATCTCATGGAGGTATAATTATTGGTGGAATAGGTACAAGTAATAGTTCTGTTACTGGTGGTGGGGGTGGTATTGGTGGTATTATATTAAATCAAACATTAAATGAATATGCTAGAAGACAAAAAATTGCACAAATGGCTGCTAGGGCAAATTGGGCAATTGGTAAGGAAGTTTTTAATTAAAGAAAAATATATTACTATTAAGTTTATTTTATTTTTAAGTTTATTATTTAATAACATTTTTTTTTAAAGTTTTTTTTTAATTTATTCAAGTTTTAAAGATTGAACTTATTTTTTTAAAACATTTTTTACTTGTTTAAGTTTTTAATGTTGATAAACTTAAGTTTAATAAATTAATTAAGTTTTAAAATATTATTATTTTAAATAAAAAAAAAAAATTTTTTTTTTAAGGTGATTTTGATAAAATGACTGAATATGTTCAAATGGTTAATGAAAATACACAGGAAGGTTCTTTTATGCGTGCAGTATTAGCTATACGTGATAATGATTTTG
This sequence comes from Meloidogyne graminicola, assembly GCA_036172905.1. Lineage (NCBI taxonomy): Eukaryota > Metazoa > Nematoda > Chromadorea > Rhabditida > Meloidogynidae > Meloidogyne > Meloidogyne graminicola. The sequence continues at coordinate 407,067 of JARPZY010000012.1, read as the reverse complement.
AAAGGGCTTATTCTTATATTAATAAAGTATTTAATTAATTAATTTTATTTTTTTTTTATTTCCCCTTTTTGTTTTTTAATAAAAAAAAATATTTTTTCTTTTTAAGGTTCGTGATATTTTTGATTCTGAATTAACTGCAATGGCAACAGAAAGTTATGATCGTGCATATGGTGCAATGGTAACATTACAAGAATTAACAGAATTAGAAGAAGCTGTAGATTATAAAATGCTTAATGATAGAGAGGCACGTATTGCAATGCTTTGGAGTCGTAGATTACAAGGATGTAGACCTAATATAGATCATTGGAGAAGAATATTAATGGTTCGGTAAGTAATATTTATATATTATTTAATTTAAATATTATTTATTAATTTTAAATTAATTTTGGACCTTTTCATTTATTAATTAAATATAAACGAGAAGAACAATATTAATATATTTAATTAATTAATTAATTTTCTTCTTCTTTTAAAGTTCAATAATTTTTTCTCAAAATGAATTACGACCACTTTGGATTAAATTTGCAGCTTTATGTCGTCGTGAAGGAAAACAAGCTATAGCACGTAATATTTTACGTTCATTATTAGATGTATCTGGTGATGTTTCTGTTGATAAATTAAATATTCCTTTTGATAAACCACAATTAGCTCTTGCTGTTTGTAAGCAATTATGGAGTGAAGGACAAAAAAGAATTGCTTTTACACATTTAGAACAGTAAAGGAATTTGGTTTTTAATTAAAAATTTTTTTTTTAGATTAACAAAAACTTTACATCGTTTAATTGAACGTAATCGTCTTTCCCTTCCTCGTGAACATTTAGAACCTATGGCAAGAATTACAGCAAAATGTTATTTAAAATTGGGAGAATGGCAAGAATCGTTACAACAACAACAAGCTATTGGTAAGGTTTAGGAATTGAATAAATTAAATTTTAAATTGAAGTATTTTTTTTTTAGCTTTTGACTATTCTAATTTTCTAAAATTAAAAAAAAAAATTTTTTTTGAATTTAATTTTTTAATAGTATTGCCTGGTGAACGCCTTGGAAGTTTTTGTATTTCACCAGCAATGAAAGTTCAGGGTACCTCAACATTATTTCAACAACAACAACAATATTCACCTTATTTGTGGAATATTACTACTCAACAACCTCAACAAACATTATTTCATCAACCTTTACCAACTAATACTACTACTGTTGGAAGTTATATACAACAAAGACAAGCATTTGAACAATCTACAGCTATGAAATTACATTATTATGTTGTTGCTACAAGTTTTGATCAAAATTGGTATAAGGTTAGTGAGAGAAAATTAATTTTTTTTTTATGAAGAAAGTCTGTGTTCCTTACGCACCATAAATGTAGTGTGAAAGGAACATTTAAAATTTTTAATTTTATTTTTATATAATATTATTTTATTTAAATAATATTTAATATTTAGGCTTGGCATCGTTTAGCTACTACTTACTATTCTGCAATAAGTCAACATCAAACTTCAATTCCTTCACAACTTCCAAATTTATTAACTATGGATATTGACTATCCAACTACTGGGAAAAAGGTTATTTTTTTCAAAAAATTAATATTTATTAACTAAATTTTAAAGGGTTGGCATCATCATCATACTCAACAACAACAACAACAAATGTCAGCTTATTATACCCCTATACCTTCTCAACAAGCACAAACTATTATCTCTGATTTAACAACAATACCACCACCACCAATTGTAGAAAGAGATAATTATGCTCATCCTCTTCCCTTATCTAATATTCCTATAGCATATAGTCAATCTACTGCTAATACTAATTCTAATAGTCCTTCAATGTTACAATCATCACCTCTTCGTGCACATCAATTAGTTACTAATTATGCAGTTAATGCTGTTCGATGCTTTTTTAAGGCTATTCAATTAGCAGAAGGTATAACTTAAAAATTGGAAAATTAGAGAATATTTTAATTTCTTTACTATCAAGGAGGGAAAGCACTAAAAATTGCCTCTGGGCATATTAATAAATAAAAATTAAAGGTTCTCGTCTTGATGATACTCTTCGTCTTTTAATGCTTTGGTTTGATTATGGTGACCGTCCTGAAGTTTTTGAACTTTTACGTGATTCATTAAAAATGATACCATCAGAAGTATGGTTGGAAGTTGTTCCACAACTTATTGCTAGACTAGTATGTTTTTAAGGAAATATTTTCATTATTTTTTCAGGATTCTCAAAATAATACTGGACTTTTAGTTAGACAATTAGTAATCGATGTGGCTAAAGCATATCCTCAGGTATTTTTTTTTAAAATTTAAATCGTTTGTTCCTTCCAGCCCATATTATAAGGCTTAGGGAACAGACAAAAATTTTTTTGATTTTAATATAAAATTCTAATCAAGTTTATTTAATATATTGATATTTAGCTTATCTTTTTAAATTAAATTAATATTCTCATATTTTCTTACTATAATTTTTATTTATTTTTTTATTTTTAGGCTTGGGTTTATGCATTAACAGCAGCAATAAAATCACGTAATGCTCGCCGTTCTCAAGTAGCTAAAGAAATACTTGATATAGTTGCTGAAAATAAGCCAATACTTGTTGAACAAGCTACTTTAGTTAATGATGAATTAATTAGATGTGCAATACTTTGGCACGAACAATGGCATGAAGCATTAGAGGAGGCTAGTCGATTCTATTTTCAAGACAAAAATGTTGATGAAATGATGAATATTCTTCGACCATTGCATCAGAAGATTGAGCAAGGGCATACTACAATGAAAGAACAATCTTTTAATCATGTAACTTTAAAAATTGATCTTTTAAATTATTTAAATAATTTTTAAAAAAAGACTTATTACAAAGACCTGAAAGATGCATTTGAACATTGTGAGGTCTTTAGACGAACTGGAAATCAAAAGGAAATGGTGAGAAAAAGTTTTTTTTACTACGTTTTTCATAAAATAAATGTTTAACGATTTTTTTATAAAAACTTTCTTTGTTGTTCCTTTCACACTACTTTCTAATGCTAAGGGAACAACATTTTTAAAAATTTTTAATTTTATTTTTTTTATTAAAGACTGCAGCCTGGGATCTTTATTACAACATTTTTAAACGTATAAGCAATCAACTTCGACAAATGAATACATTAGATCTAAATTACATTTCGCCAAGATTGTGTAAAGCTCGTAACTTGGAACTCTCAATTCCAGGGACATATGATCCGAATACTTCACTTATTACTATAGCCTCAATTCATTCACATTTACAAGTTATAATGAGTAAACAAAGACCAAGAAAGATTTATATGAGAGGAAGTGACGGGAAAGAATATGCATTTTTATTAAAAGGTCATGAAGACCCTAGACAAGATGAAAGAGTAATGCAATTATTTGGACTTGTTAATTCATTAATTTTGAGAGAAGCAGAAACAAGTAGAAGAAATTTAACAATACAACGGTGAGTAAGTCTTTTGAAGCATGTTTCAAGGAACCCGAGGCTTACTCTAAAAATCTGAAACATGCCTCAAACAATTGTTGAATTCTTCTGAAAATTTGAATTATTCTTTTTAATTCTGAAACATGTTTTTTGAAAACTAAAACATGCTTCTAGAATTCTGAAGCATTTCCCAAGCCATTTTAATCATAGATTTTGAAGCATTTTTCAGAAGAAATAAAATAAAAATGTTTCAACTTTAAATTAATATGCATAAATTAATTTATTTTAAAGTTATTCAATAACTACACTTAGCCAAAGTAGTGGTTTAATTGGTTGGGTGCCTAACTGTGATACACTTCATGCACTTATAAAGTTTTTAATTAAATAATTAAATTAATTTTTTTTTATTAAAGGGATTATCGTGAAAAGAAAAAAATTCTAATATCAGAAGAACATAATAAAATGCAAAAACTTTGTGTTGATATAGATAAATGTACACTTTTACAAAGAGTCGAAATTTTTGAAGAAGCTTTACGGTCAACTTCTGGTGATGATTTGCGTCAAACATTGTGGATGAAATCTCCAAAGTTTGTTAATTTTGTTTTTTTTTTATTGTCATTTGTAGCTTAAAATCTCAACGAATTAATCTTAAGTTTTTTAAGCCTATAATAGTAATAAAGCAAACTAGTCATACTATTGTTTTTTTTATTAAATAATACTTAAGTTTGTGCTTTAAAAGTTAATGTTGTTATAAATAAGTTTTCTTTTTCTTGTAAAAAAAATTTTTAAAATGTTAAAATTTTTAATAATTAAAAAAATAATTTATTTTTTAATAGTTCTGAAGTATGGTTTGATCGCCGTACTAATTATACTCGATCAATGGGTGTAATGTCAATGGTTGGTTATATTCTTGGACTTGGTGATAGGTATATAAATTTAACTTTTTATTAATATTTTTAAATTTAAAAGGCATCCTTCAAATTTAATGTTGGATAGATTAAGTGGAAAAATTGTGCATATAGGTAATTAATAAAAGAAATTATTTCAATTAATTTTTTTTTTAAAGACTTTGGTGATTGTTTTGAGGTAGCAATGAAGAGAGAAAAATATCCAGAAAAAATTCCTTTTCGTTTAACGAGAATGCTTATTCAAGTATTATTTAATTAATTAATTAATTAATTAATTAAAGTCAATGGAAGTAACCGGAATTGATGGAAATTATCGTTTAACTTGTGAACGTGTTTTACGACTTTTAAGAGCAAATAATGACAGCATTTTAGCTGTATTAGAAAGTTTTGTTTATGATCCAATGTTAAATTGGAGGTTAACTGAGGGGGCTGCTGCAATGGCTGTAGGAGGAGGGGGTGGTCTTGTTGGTGCTAATAATGGAACATTAAAAGATGCAGCTGCTAGAGCAAGGTAAGATATTGAAATATGTTTTTAAGTTATTTGTAAGGTTTACAATTTTACAATTATAACTTAACTTTTTAAGTTGTAAACATTTTACAACTTATTAAATGTTTTACAATCCATTTGCAATGTTTAAGATATTTTAAAAACTTAACGTTAAGTTTAATATTTTACTAAATGTTTTACAATCTATTTCCAATGTTTAAAATATTTTAAAAACTTGACTTTAAGTTGTAAATATTTCTAAATGTTTTACAATCCATTATAAACTTTATTTAATTTTAGAGTTCCACTTAAAATAGCTGAAGATCCAACTGCTAACATTATTCCTCCTCCTATTCCATATAATCACCCACATAATTGGAGACAACAACAACAACAACAAACATATCAACAACAACAACAATTACCAGAAGAAATACATGGTGGAGGAAAAGCATTTCAATTACAACAACAACAACAAAGAGGAGAAGATAATGAAGCAATTAATAGAGTTAAAGCAAAATTATGTGGAAGAGATTTTAATCCTTTTGAAGCAATTTCTGTTTCTGAACAGGTAAGGAAAGAGAGCAGTTTTTAATTTAAAAAATTAAATTTAAAAGAATTTATTTATTTATTTTAAAGGTTGATCGTTTAATTGAACAAGCAACTATGAACGACAATTTATGTCAATGTTATATTGGTTGGTGTCCTTTTTGGTAATTAAGGAAAGCAAAATTGAAGTAGTTAGGGTAATTATTATTTAATATATTTGTTATTTTATTTTTTTAATTTTTTTTATTTATCCATTATATTTTTATGTATATAATAGTAAATTGACGAAAAATAAAAGGTGAAAAAAAAATATTTAAAAATAAGTATTTTCAAAACAATGAATACAGTTTTAAATTCAAAAGATCTCCTATTAAGAAACAAAAAAATTAACTTTAAAGGTGATCTTTTGGATTTTTCAAATAAACATTTAAAAACTTTTTTAAAAGGACATATAATTTAAAAAATTGTTCAAACTTTTTTCTATAACTTTATAAAAAAAGTATTTTCATAAATATACATAACCTTTTTAGAGGAATAAAAGCATGTCGACGAACTAAAATTTAATTTTATTTTTTTTCCCTTAATTATTCGTAAAATTAAAATACTTGTTGTGGTGTAACTCGTACAGAAGGAGCGTCCTTAGATACACATGGATGACCATGATCTTTCCAAAAAAGGGCTTTACAATGGCAACAAACAACAACGAGATCGGCATACTTAAAAAAATAAAAAGTTTGTTTTTTGCGCACAAGTTAGCTTAGTGACAGAATAAATCCGGAAAGTTTTAGCCGTAAAGTGTTTAAAGAATATTTTGTATTGTATTATAAGACAACGTTTAATTATTCATGAAGACCTACAGTCTCACGTAGACCGTAGTATTTTTTGAGTTCAAAGAAAAGATCACGCCAACTTTGCCCTGGGTACTGAAAAAAAATTAATAAATTAAATTATTTTTATTTGTTTATTTAACCTGATGTTTGTTAATTTGTAATTGAGAAAAGTGGAATTGGCAAAGTGTTCTTAAAAAAATAATTATTTAATAAATTTATTAAATAATATACTTACCTCCATTGTCTTTGCTCTGATTCAACCAAAGCTTGAAGTGTTTCATTTGCTTTAGCAGCTTCCAATAGAGAAACATGATCGGGCAATTTACTCAAAATTAAAGAAAGTACTTCTCTTGGCAAATCCAAAAATGTTATATTCTCAGGATTAGCTTCAGATAAAGTATGAGGAGCAGAACTTCGAGCAATTAAATCAAGTAGATTAGTACAAGTTCCTTGTTGTTTGCTTACTAATTGAGGAGAACCACAGACATGGGGGGAATCCAACCCGGAATTGAACTTTTTGAGAATGTCCTGAAAAATAAAATTTTATTCTTTCCGGAAAATATAATTACAGAATTTATTCCGGAAAACTTAGAAATAAATTCCGGAATTTATGTCAGAATTAATCCGGAAATTTTATTAAAATTATTTTCCGGAAATTCTATAGAATTATTTCCAGAAACTTTAAAAATAAATTCCGGAAAATATAAAAGTATTAAAGTTTTTAAAAATACCCTTGTAGTTGTAATGTGTACATCATTCTCCACACTATGTAATACCATTGCTTGTATTATAGCTTTAATTAAGAAATTAATTTTAAAAAAGAATATTTAAATTTACCAAAAAGTATTTTTCTTGAACTGGCACTCAAATTATGCAATTTTTCATTTACTAAAATTTGAACAACCTGATGGATAAATTAATTAAAAATTAATTTTAAAAAAAACCTTGCAAATATAATTAAATCGTCTAATATCAACAACTGCTCTAGCCATATCCAAACGATGAAAAGCTTCTGACATACTTGTACATCCAATAAATTCTTTTGAACGATTTTTTAATTTAACAAAACAATAAGGCTGTGACCAAAAAGTTTTTCGATCAATTGCACTACTTTGGTCACTATCGTCGTCTTCATCATCACCTTCATCCTCTTCATCTAAAAAATAATATTTTAATAAAAAAAAAAAATTTTTTCTTAAATTTATTATTTTAAAGAAGCAAATAAAAATTCCTCATCCCCATAAAATAAAGAGCACTTCCGGAATTGTATCAAAAAAAAACTTTCCGGAAAAGTATTCAAATGTTAACTTTAATTTATCCGTTTTTCCGGACAAACTTTTAAATAAAAATACAGTAAATATATATACCATTATTATTTGCTTCATTAAATCCATTTTCTTCTTCCAAAATATCTGCTTCATTTAAAATAAATTCATTTTCTTCTTCTTGTTTAAAAGAAATTATTTTTCCTCCTTGTAAAATATCAATTTCACCAACAATTTCTTCAACTTCTTCTTCAGAAGATGTTCGAAAAGAATTAGGGGAGGAATCACCCTCAGAGGTTAAGGAAATTGAACTATTTTCTCTTTTTGGAAGAGAATCTTCTAACTTTAAATTAAAATTTAAAAATATATAATTAAATTAATTATACTTGTATAGGTCTCAATTTAATTAATTCCCAACCAGCAGTATTATTTACATGATTTACACGTACCCAAAGATCTCCTTTAATTAAAAAATAAATTAAAATTAATTAAAAAATTAAAATTAACCTGGTGCTCTCCAATCTTTTCCAATGAAAGGCATAATTTATTTAATTAATTTATTAAAGAAAATAAAATTAAATATTTATTTAAATAATTCCAAAAAAAAAAAAATTTTTTTTAAGAAATTTTAATTAAATTAAATTTTCTTCTGAAGAAAAATAAAAAACCTAAAAAATAAAGAAAAATTAAAAAAAAAAAATTTTTTTTAAACATTTTGCCAAAATTGCTTCACAATTTAAAAGCATCCCGTGTCAGATAATTTAAAATCCCGTGCTTTACACGTAAAATAAAAATATTTAGGTAAAAGCTTTTAAAAATTAGTTAAATTGTGTGTAGTGTGATGATCAGAAGATAATTAATTAATTAATTTAAAAAGTAATCTTTAGTGATCAGTTAAAAAATAAAAATTAAAAAAAAGTGTATCAGATGATGCAAAAAAAATTAAAAAAAAAAGATATTTTTAGAAAAATAAAAAAAAATTTTTTGCAAATAAAAAAAGAATTAAAATTAATAAAAATAATTTTAAATTTAATTAAAATAAAATTAAATTAATGGCCCAGAAAAAATTAATTAAATTAAAAATAATATTTTCTTCAAAAATAAAATTAAAAAAAAAAATTCTAGTCAAAACAAAAATAAATTAATTAATTTAATCATATTAAATCAATTATTTAAAAACAGGTACTAAATATTGTGAAATATATTGAGTTAAATATTTATATTGTTTTTTAAGAATTAATGGCAGCTGCTTTTAAATAAATAAATAAATAAATAAAATCCCTTTTGGGAAGAAAAAAATTAAATAAAAAGAAGAGATTTTCTAAGAAACAAAAGTTTATGGTTAGGATAAAAGAAAAATAATTTTTTTTAATATTAATTAAAAATATTTATTAATATTTCTTTAAATAAAATTTTAAAAATAATTTCAAAAGAAATTTCTTAAAAAAAGTTTATTAGCAAAATTTTAACTTAAAAAATAAAAATAATAAACAAAAAAAAATACTATTTACTTTAGACTTTAATTAATTGAAATAATAAATATTTTGATCTTTTAAAAACTTTAAAAAACACAAAATAATTGTAAATTCTGATTGTAAATTCTGATATTTTATTTAAAATTAAGTTTACAAAGTTTTTATATTAAAAAGTTTACAATTTGAAAATAAACTTGAAACTTTATTTAAGATTGTAATTAAGTTTTTAAGATTGTTAATTTAGGTTCGCTTTAAGACTGAAAAGTTTTAATAAAATACAAATTATATTTAAAATAAAATATAAAAGAGAAAACTCCATTAAATAAATTCGCTTAATAAATAAAATAAATTCTTTTGTGCCAAATATGGAATGCAAAAAAAAAATAAAAAGCAACAAATCCTTATAACAATCTTTGATTTTTCCAAAAAATTTTAAAAAGGCTTTTTTACTATTTTTAGTCTTTGGCTCTTAAAAAATAAAAAAAATTATTTTTAGACAAGAACGCTAATAAAAAGTAAAAAATGAGAAAAAAAAAAAAGAATTAAAAATTGAGGAAATAAAGTGTCATCCTCATCATATTTTTTTAATTCTTATTTTTAAATGAAATGGCACGAGAGGGAACAATTAAATAAAGAGAAAAAAAATAATTCTTAAGTTTGTAAAAATTAAAAAATAAATTTTAGTCATTTTAGTATTTTTAAAAAACAAAAAAAAAAAGATTCGCGTGATTTTAAATATAAAATTTAATAAATAATTTTTTTAAAAATTAGAAAAAAAAGATAAATGTGTTTTTGACTTATTCTCTCACGTGTTTTGATTGAGAATATATTTAATCCTTTTTTATAAAAATAAGCAATTATTTTTTAAATAAAAAGAGTCAAAGTCAACTAATTTAAAAACAGCTGATAAATTAATTTTGGAAATAGTTGAAATGGGGGAAAGTTTGTATTTTTTTTTTAACTAAAAAAGAAACAAAAAACAACAAACTTGTGTTTTTATTAAACTTTGGATATTTAATTATTTGTATTTTTAAGTTTGTTATTGTATTTTTATAATAAAATACAATTATTTAAGTTTATTTTATTTATTACTTAAGTTTTAAGTTTAGACTTAAAGAAAAACTAAATTAAACTAATTTAAAATATATTCCAAGTTTTTAAAGCTTTTCAAGTGTAAACTAGAAAAAAATAAATAAACAATAATTTTTCTAGTTCAAGCTAGAATAAATTATATTTAAAACTAGATATATTAAATGTAATTATGCTTTTTTAAGCTTAAAAATTAATTGTTAATAATTATCGTTCAAATAAAAAGAAAAATAAAAATTATTTTATTACATAAAATATTAAGTATATTTATAAAAAAAAATAAAGTCAGAAAATTGTTTAGCTTAAAATTATTATTTATAAAAATAAACTAAAAATATTAAAACAAACTCTAATAATTATTTAGTTAATACATTTAATTTTTAGAAAAAAGAATTTTTTAAAAATCTTTTAAAGGAATTCATTTTAAAAATATAAAAAATTAATTTTACCAAAAATATTAATTTTATTACTAAAAAAAGTAAAAAAAAAACGTTATTTAAAGCATTTTTTCTTTCATATAAAAATATAAGCATTTGTCATTTTTCCTTTAAAAGTAAACAAAAAGGGAGAAAGCTAATATAGTGCAAAAGCAAAAAATAAATACAAATTTCCTTTCTTTTTAAAATCAAATGGAATAAAGTAATAATGCAACACTAAATTGATTTTTAGCAGAAAATGTGTTAACAAATTTAAAAACAAAATTTAATTAATTTTTAATTAATATAGAAGAAAAAATATTTCCGGTTGTAAAATAAAAATAATATTTCAAGTAAAATTAAGTTTTCCGGAAAATAAACTTTCCTGAACATAATTGTGTTTTGTAGAACTCTTCGCGAATATTTATTTCAGGAGGGAGTAAATTATTATTTTCTGATTCAAAAAAAAAAAAAAATCCGGAAATTCCGGAAACTGAGTTAGGTCATGACAATGATATTTAAAAAGCAATGAAAGTATAGGAAGATTTAAAATAGCTGCAAAATATGCGCACGTCCTTGCAATTTATTTATTAATTTTTTAAGCAGGTGGATATATAAATGTATGGGTAATTATTTATTTAGATTAATACCTTCTACTTAAAATAAATTGCCTAAAGCATAAATATATTTATTTAGTACAAATATCCCCTTTATTCCTTCCCTTAGGCCTTCATCATTAATATTAAAATATTCTCAAGGTCACGACATGGAAAGAAGTAACTCATTTTAAAAGAAATTACTTAATAGACAGTCTCTCTCTAAACAAATAATTAACGCAATCAATCTAAACTAATTTGCTCTTTTTTATTTTCGAAAAATTAAATAGCTAGGACGTACAGTCACACTAGTAATATGTATGTATTTTTTAATTAAGTAAAAAATAAAAAATAATTTCAAAATGTCAACTTTTCAAAATGTTGGTAAAAACACGTTAAAATAAACTCTAATAGCCACAAAAATTTTTAAAAAGTCTAAACCCCAAAAAACAAATTTGGCGTTTTTAGCGCACATCAAGGCTTTTAAGCATATTGAAGACGTTACGTGCAAAGAAATATTTAATAAAAAGCCTATAAAATAGTCAATTGTGGATATATAGCAATAAAATTTTGTCTCAATATTTTTTAATATGTTAGCTACCTTGTGAAAAAAAATTTAAAAATTTTTGGTGAATTAAACTAGTAAAAAGTGAAGTTTAATTATTGATTTTTCTTTTATATTTAGTAAAATAAAAATAAATTAATTAAATAAAAAAAAACTTTTTTAAACAATTAGTCTAACAAAAAAATGGAAAAAAATTTTTTTATTTAAAGGATTAATATCCAGTTTTTTACTAAAAATTGTATAATAAAAAGCGTTCATACACAAAAGAAAAATAAAACAAAATTTTCTTTAATAAAAATGTACGCACACGTAGGGTAGAAATAAAAAAGTAGTATTGCGATTAAATAACGCGGGAGTAAGAGAGAGACAAAAACAAATTAAAAGAATGAGAGAAAGACAAAATGTTGATAAGAAAATGGTAAAGGACAAAATGTTCGAAGACAAATTGCCATTACAAGATTTAGATTTTTTACAAATCCTAATTATTGTATCTAGATGTAATATTAAACTAAAAAATAATAAATTTTCAATTTATTTAAATATATTTATATACATTAACAATATAATTTATTTATTTAGTTTATACATATACATATTAATATTTACTTCTTACATTATTCATTTTTATTCTTCCCCATCTATTTATATCCTTTCTACATTTTTAAGGATCATTAGTCGATTTTCGAAGAACATTTGTTGATTCTTTTATGTCTGTTCTGTAGTTGTTGATTGAGTAGAAGTGGAAGCAACAAGTCTTGGAGTTAAGTCAACAATTTGAGCAGTTTGCATAGGTAATGGTTCTATTACCTTTGTTTTCATAGGGATTTGATTTATTGACTAAATAATTATTATATATTTTATTTTAAAATTAATTAAAAACAAACATTTGGTGGCAACGGAGTATGATCATGTGGACGATTTTTAGCTTCGAGTACTTTAACCCTTCCACGTTTAAAGATGAATTTAAAACGGGCAGGGCATATGTAGATGCCGTCTTGTTTTTGCTTAAAAATATTTAAATTAATTGAAAGGCTTCTAACAAATTACCGAACAGCACCAATACTCGGAAGTTGTACCACGAGCAGAATCATAGCGTGTATTAAGCCTCCATCCTTCTTTCTTTTTTTCTTGCCACCACACATTGAATTGCCTTCTCGTTGCGTATGTTTCAATTTCTTCATAATTTGATCGCGTGCCAAAACCTTTTCGTTGATGTTCTTTAACGGCACTCATTGAATCAACAGAAAATTGTTATCTAAATAAAAATAAGGAGAAAAATATTTTAGAATAGTTAACATACTTATTCTTTATCGACTAAAGAATGAATAACTGCAGACTGTAGAATTTCCGGAAGATTAGTTGTACAAAAGTTTGTTTAGTTTGAAACATTTTCCTTTTTATAGTAAAACTTAAAAATATGAACAAATAAAAATAAACCTGGATTGGGGTTATTTAGGCGCGGAATAAATTTTTAATAAATAAACTTAAAATATTGCGCCCTAATGTCCTTGTTTTTTAACGCTAATTCAATTTATTAAGAAACACTGAAGGATATTAAATTGTTTTATTTAAAAAACATTTAATAGAAAAGACAATAATCCAACTGGGCACTAAAAAAGTGGACAGATACACGAGGAAAACAATTTTTTTATTACAAAAAAAAAATAAATAAAGAGAAATGTGGACGTGACAGATAAAAATAATTCTCTATTGGAACCGGTTACCTTAACAAATTGTAGAATTTTTTTTATGAAACTTTTCCTTGTATTTAATAGAAATAAATAAAATAAATATTTAGTTAGTTAATACAATTAACATAAATAAATTCAGAACAAAATTATAATGCTCGTTTACAAGGACATTTTGGATAATAATTACTTTTTAGACATCTTGTCATATAAACAATAGGTACTTTTTTTTGTATTTTAGCCTTTAAAAATTATATTTTTTTTCTTAAATTTTTATTTACCCAAAATCTTAATTTTAAATTAATTTTTATTTTTTAATATATTTTCTGCCAAATAAAATACTTAATTTTTACTTTTTCCACGTTTTTTTACACATTACTTGTTTTTATTTAGTTTTAGTCCATATATTCTTTTCATTTTTCCTCAATTTTATAGTGTACATTTAAAAAAAAAAAAAAAGAAAAAAGCCAAAAATCACTCACTTCTTCTTTTCTATTCTCCCCCTCTTTAGTTTTGACGGCCGACGATCGCGCAACATCAGAAAGAAAAAAAATTTTTATAATCACATTTTTCGTTGTGTCCACTCAAATAAATACGTATAAATATATTTTATTTTTATTTTGTTTTTTCTTTTTCTTTTTTATTATTTTTTTTTTTTGACTCTTAATTTTTATCCTCAAAACATACAAAAATAAAAATATTTAAAAATTCTTAAATTAACTAAAAAATTTTTTAACAGACTTAAAAATTTATTTATAGCATTACTAACTTAATAATTTAAAAATTAATTTTTTTTTTTTTAATTTTTTTGAATTTTTTAAAATTATTTTTAAAAAAATGAACTGTTAAAAATAAGCAAAATAAGCTTCTTTTTACTTGCGCTTACAGTTAATTTAAAATTTACAAACTTAAACAATTAAGTTTGTAAAATTCTGATTTTTTGTATTTTAATCAAGCATAGTCTTAACTATTTTTTCTGAAAATTTTACAATTTTTACTTAAACTATTCTTAAGCTTATGCTTAAAAATGTTTAGTTTATTGACTCCTAAAGGTACTTTTTGTTTGCTTTTTTGCCTATAACTTTTGTTTTTCGAAGCAAAAAATTTTTAAATTTTTAGAATAATTAATTACAATTATTTTGTATATTTTTACAAAAATTTTACATTTGTACATTAAAAATTAACAATTTTATAATTTTTAAAAAAATTTTTATATTTAATTAAATATTCTTTAAAATATTTTCCAATTTATTTAACAAAAAAAATTTTTTTTTTAAATAATTATGTCCATCTATTTTATCCACTTTTATAAAATAAAAGAATAAAAGTCGTTTTCGCGCTCTCCGTGAAAAAAAAAAATTTTTTTTTAAACAAAAAAAAAAAAGTGGATGGCCGTGATTTTTAGTTATGTATAAGTAGATCTAGTAAATAATATATATATATATTATTGTTAAGTAGTTAGTGGCCGATTCTTTTTATTTTTTCCCCTACTTTTCCTCATTTTCCCCGTCAAATCCCCCTCTTATTTTTCCTAATTTTTTTTTTTATATTATTTTCCTTTAATTCTCCTCATTTTTAGAAAATATAGGGCCCATAATTTTTATTTATTTTTTGCGCTATATTTAAAGGCAAAAAAGAGTGGAAAATAGGAGAAAGAAAAATATTTTATTTTTACGTGCAAAAATTTACGTTTATTAATTTTTTTTTTATTTGTACTTGTAAATAAAAAGATCTCTTCTTTTTTTTTTCATTGCGCAATTTTTCCCCCACTTCTTTTTATTTTTTAATCAACCGACTGGCGATTTTTGTTTTTTTGTTTGTTTGTTGTTTTATATTGCGCGGCAATAATTCTTTTCTTTTTTTTTTTAATTTTTTAAAACAAGCCTAATTTATTTTTTTTTTTTTTAATTTTCGTTTTTTTCTTGTTTTTTTATTGTCCACACAACTGGTCAGCGAAGAAAATTTATTAAATTAATATATATATATAATTGTGTTAATTATTTTTTACCTATTATATTTTCTGCCATAATGTAGGTTAGTAGAATAAAAGTTTTATTTTATGAGAGAAGAAGAAATAAAAATAAATAAATTAATTAATTAATTAATTAATTAATTTAAAAAAAAAATAATTTTTTTTTTTTTAATTAATTTTTTAATTATTTTTTAAAATTTATTTTATTCAAAACTATCCAAATTTTCACTTATTTTCATTTAGTTAGTCGTTGTTCACATTTTCCCTTATTTCGGCCGGCTGGATGGCCGAACAGCACAGACCGGCACACGGACACGTTCTCCTTTATTTCCTTTACTTTTTTTTTGTTGTCTCATATATATGCGCGTCCTCCACGCCAACCATTCCCCCCTCCTTTTTTTTTTTTTTTTTAATTTTTTCCCCTTTTTCTTCTACCAAAATAATCACACATCTCCCCCCATTTAAATATTTTCTTTACTTCCATTCACTTCTTATTCTTTTTGCTTCCGACTGTCCACACACTTTTGTATTATTTCCCTTCACTTTCGCAACAACAACAACAACAAATAAAATAAACATTTCGACAATTCTTTAAAAATAAAACTTTATTTTATGTTTCATGATTTTTTTTTAAACTTTAACTAACTATTTAAATTAAAGTTTGTTAGCAGAATTAAATAGCAATAAACTTATTTAATAATTACATGTAATTTTTTGGGGTAAAATTTTAAAAATTTGTAAAAATTTTTAGCCATGTGAGAAAATTAAAATTTATGCTCCAAAAATAGGATTTTTTTTGTGATTAATTTAAGAAAAAAAAATTTAATTTTAACCAGAAATTAAAAAATTTAAGCAGAAAAGTCTTTCAATGTATTATTTTTCCGGAACACTTTAAACTTAATTAAAATGTTTAATGTTTTTTAAATTTGCGGAATTATTAAACTTTCCTGAAATATTAAAATTCTTTAATTTTCCGGAAAACTTAAAATGTTTAATTCATTTTCCGGAAACTTTACCATTTTTCACAACAAGCTAAATTAGTTTATATTATTTATTTTATTGTATTTTCTGGAAACTTACTATTTTCCGGAATGTCTTCTAGAGATAATTTTTTAAAATATTCTTTGGCTATTTTAACAATTTTTAAACCTTCATTTATATTTATTTAAATTATTTTAAATTAATTCATTTTTCAAATAAAAAATTACCTCAATTTTCCCAAAATCTTTTCTATTTCTATTCTTCTTTAAATTTTTCTCAACAAACAATCTACTTACAAATATTTTTTTTTTTTTTTGCCAAATGTCCACCATCATATGTCCTTAGCCTAAATTTGTTGTAGCCCTGTTTTGACGCTCTAGCGCACAGATCGGGGAAGAATTTATTTTTTAATTTATTTTTTAAATTCAATTTTATGTATTATTACAAAAATATTTATTAAATTATTCCTTGAAAATATATTTAGGAGACGACTTTAAAAAAAAGATTTTTTAACTTCCGGAAAAGATTTTTAACTTTTCCGGAAATGTTTAATAATAATATTTTTACTGAAAATTTACAAACTTTCCGGAAGCGCGAGTATTTACTGTATAAATAAATAGTTAAACTTATTTATTCTTATTTATATACTTAAGTATATAAACTTTTTTAATTAAACTTAAAAGTTTCACTTATTTTCTAAATCATTTTTTCAAACATTTCCTTTTTATTTAAAAAATTTATTTAAATGTCCTTATGTCCTTTTTATTGTTGTTGTTGTTGTTGTCATTTTTCCCTTTTTTTGCCCCCAATTTTCTTTTCTTTTTTCACCTTCGCGCATCGGCTGGCACTAACATCTTCATCATTTTGACCTTACTTTTCGAAAGTAAAGGCGAAATCGCGGAATACCTCCCCTTCCACACCTAAACTTTTTCTTTTTCTTCTTTTCCTTCATTCGGCCTTTTTTTTTACTCCCTTTCATTTATTTAAAAAGGTGGCAATGGGGGGTACTAACGAGAAATGGCCTTCACATCCCACGCATTGTTATTATTTAGTGATCACTCATCCAAAAATTACAATTTTCTTTTTAATTTTCTCTACTATTCTTCTCTCCTCCTCACTTTTTTTTTCAATTATTCCCTATATTCTTCCCCCTTTTTTCCTCTTTAATTTTTCTTCCTTATCCTTTTTCTCTTCTTTTATTTCTTCAATTTTATTTTTTAAAATCATTAGTATAAAACATAATTTTTAAATTAATTTAATAATATTTATTTTTAATTTTTTCCTTTAATTATATTAATTTCCTTGTACTTATTTTCCTTACATTTTATTTAATTTTCCCAATTTCCTATATCTAAAAACAATTTTTTAAAATTTCATTTAGCTCAATTCTCTCTCTCTCCCTCTCTTTTCATTTCCACACTTTTCTCATAATTCACCTTCCTTTTTTCCCTTTTTTCAAATACGTCAAGTCTAAATATATTCTATATCTTCCTTATATATATATATATATATATATTAACCAAGGTCAATGTCCCTGACCTAAATTTTATATCTTCTTTTTGTTTGTATGTTTTGTCCTTGTTTTTCGTTTTAAAAACAACAAAACAAAAATGTTGTGAACAAGCGTTTAATAAATACAAACTTTAAGTTCTTTTTTCCTGTAAAGATAAACCTAAAAAGTTTAAATATTTTATTAGGTCGTTTCAACGCCAATTCCCCAATTGAACAAATAAATCTTTAATTTTTCCAAAATATTTTAACTTTTTAATTTTTAGTACCCAAAAATGGGTTTAGATTCCTCCCCTGATCCTTCAGTCAGTGCCGAACAATTAGTAGCATCTCCTATAGCTAATACTTCAGTAAGAGATGGACAAGTTGCAGCGGCAGCAGCTACTGCAGCTACTGATGTACTTAAACAAATGATTGCAATGGAAAAACAACAACAACAACGAAAACGACCTTCTGTTTCTTGTGATTCGGCACATGAAAATAGACGAAAAAATGGGGAAGAAGAAAATGTAAGTTAAAAAAAGGGGATTTTTTGGGAAATTTTTTTAAAATTAAAAAATTTTTTTTTTTTAAATAATATTTTTTAGGATAATCATCATTGGACTTCTTCATTATCTAGAATTGGTTGTTGTAGTAATGAGGAAAAGGAATGGAATATTAAAGATGATAAAGAGTCTAAACAAGGTAATAATTCTTTCAGTTATTCTTTCCCTCTCATCTGTTCCTTTCCCTTTACTTTTTATGTCCTTTATCCTTTACTAAAAATCTCCACAGTCTAAATTTGGTCAACGGTTTCGAAGGGTTTCGGGACCAATTATTTCCCCTAAAGCTAAATAATTAAATCTCCTTATTTAGTACAAAATTAAATAAAAATTAAAAGAATAAAAAAAATTTTTGATATTAAAATTTATTAAAAAATATCCTTTTTTTAATAGTCATTTCAATGAGTAAAGTTCTTCCCCCTATTCTGCACTTTAAATTTTTTTTATTGCTTAATAAAAAAAATAGTGTGACTAGCCCCAAAAATATTTAGATAATATACATATATTTGTATTTTAGCTACTTAAAATATTTAAAATTTGGAAATGGCAAGTCAAAGGAATATTTAGGTAGCAAGACATTTCGGCGCAAAAAAAGAAAAGTTGGCGTGAATTTTCGTTTTGGCGCCGAAATGACCATTATATTTTTTAAATGATTTTTTGGCCCGATCATTTTTTATATAGTATTTTTTTTATATTTATTCAAAAAAAAAATAAAATAGACACGTGCCACCTTAAAAATCTAACCTTTTATATTTTAAAAATTTTAATTAAAATTAAATTAATTTTTATTTATTTTTAAAAGAAAACAATACTTCAACAAATAAATTAACTACTCCCAGTGATGCTGAACTTGCAATGCTTTGTGTATTTCATGTACCTGATAAAGCTTTACATTTACAAGATCCTAATAATCGTGCATTTACTTCTCTTCCACTTAATTTAACTTTAAAACCTTCAAATGTAGAAAATGCTAAAAGAAGAAATGTAATTTTTAATAAAATTAAAAGAATAATTTATTAAAAAAATATTTTTTTAATCTCTTTACTTTTTTGAATTAGGCAAAAAAAAAGAGAGTCTTTTCTTCGATTCATTATAACATAAATTAATTATTTTAATTATTGTTTTTTATTAAGGAAATTGGAGTATTTTCTACTGATTTTATTCCTCGTTTTGCTCGTTTTGGCCCTTTATGTGGTGATTGCCGAACACCTTTAGCTAATGAACAAGAGGAGACCACAGTACCTTTATTACATTTAAAAGAAAGGATAGAAGCTAAAAAAACATTTTCTTCATTAATAAAAAGTGTGGGTGAAGAAAATATTGAACAAATGAAAAAGGAAAAGGCAACAACTATTTTTGATGAATCAGAAGAGATAACAACAAATGTTGTTAATGTTAAGCATAGAAAAACAACAAATATAATAATTAATACAAACAATGAATTAAAAGAGAAAGAACAAGGAAACAAACTTGTTGTCAACAACAACAAACTTGAAGAGAGAAATAGTGTTTGGAAGGTAAAACATGTTTATTTGTTTTTATTGAGTTAGGAAATGTTTTTCTGTTAAGTTTATTTTTAAGTTTAGTTGAACAAAACATTTTGATGTTTTTATTGTTTTAATGTTGTTTGTAAATCTGTTTAATTATTGTTTTACCTAAGCAAAACATGTCTTTCAGGTTAATGTTTTTGTAGGTTAAAATTGAGTTTTTATATTTTCTATTTTTGTTTTATATACAAACATTTGAAATTTTGGGTTGTTTTCAGGCAGAATTTTTAGTCCTCGTGGGAGAGAAGGGAAAAAAGTCAAATATCCATTTTCTTTAAATTATATAAAATTAAATAAGACCATGATTTTTTATTAAAAATTTTTAAATGAGTAGTATGCCCTTTTTAATTTTTATTTCCCTCAAAAAATAAAAAATGGTTTTTTAACATTTTCTTTATTTCTTCTCTCTCCCGCCCACCACCAAAATATTAGGCAAAAAAGGTCAAAATAACTGTATTTTTTTATTTTATTTATTTAGTCATTTTTTTCCTTTCAAATGTCTTAATAAGAGCTCAGTTTCAATTTCATTTAAATTCCTATTTTTATGAGGAAAATTAATCAAATATAAAGCAAAAAGGGAAAGAAAATTAAGACTTTATTTTGAAATTTTATTTCTTATATTTTTAAAAATTAATAAAAAAAATCTTTAGATTTTTTCATCTAACGGGGCTCGATTAGTTCGTTTAATTGAAACAAATTCACGCAAAGCAAATTGGATGCGCAACGTTCAAATGGCAGAAAACAAAGATTCACAAAACTTGATAGCTTGTCAGGTAAAGAATTTTTTAAATTTAAAAAAAAATTTTTTTAGTATGATAACGAAATATATTTTTATACAATACGTTCTATTCAACCCAATACAGAATTACTTTTTTGGTATAGTCATGAATATGCACAACATTTACGTGTTAAGCAACAAATAAATGGTTTTATTTATTAGTTTTTAAAAATTATTTTAACACAGAAAATGAAGCAAGTTCTAACCAACCCCAAGTTTTAAGTGAGCGACTTGTAGATTATAGTGATAAAAGCTCAACACCGGAAAGGATACAGTCTACAGCACACGGCTGTGGTGCTCATTTAAGAAAGGTAAATAGTCAAGTTTGTTACTGTATAAACTGTAGGTTTTATTTTTTGTTTAAAATTTTTGTATTTAATTGTAAACTTTCCGGAAAGATACTTAAATTTAATCTTATTAATAATTCCGGCTAATTCTGCTATTTACTTGTTTTGTAAATCTTCCGGAAAATGTTCAATTAACTAATCTATTTAAATAAAAATAATTATTCCTATTTTTAGAGCTCTTCATTACTTATTGGCTCTCAACAACATTCTCATCATTCACCTGTTGCTTCAGCTTCTTCTATTTCTGACTTAACACCTTTACTTAGTGATGACTTTGCTTCAATGAATTCTAGTTCTGAAAGGTTGAACAAAAATGTTTTTTAAATTTAAAATAATTTTAAGTTCTTCCCCAACAAGTCCCCCACCCGGTCATTCACAACATCAACGACATCATCAACATAACTCTAATAACCAACAAAATAATAGTATTTATAGTCAAAATCGTCCTTTTTCAATTTTACAACGTCAACTAAGTTTTTCTGATAAATTAATTAATTCAAAAAATAATTTATTTGAACAACAACCAAACAATAATAATAATAATTGTATTATTCAACAACAACAATCTTCTTCTTCTTATTTTTCTTCATCATCATCATCTTCTTCTTCTTCTGTTCATCGTCCTGTTCCCCTACGTTTATCTTCTCCAAAAGTTTCTTCAATTTCTTCTTTTTTACCAACAGAATTTACTTCTTCTAATTTAGCTTCATTACCACATTTAAATTCTTTATCTTCACAACAACAACAACAACAACTTCCACCAATTTCTTCTTCTTCTCATACTTCCTTAGCTACTTTAGCCTTTTCTTTAGGTAATAGTGCATTTCTTCGACCTTCAAATTTTTTACTTTCTTCATCCCCCCAATTTTCTTCTTCCTCCCCTTCTTCTTCATTACCAAAATCTTCAACTTCTTCCCTTTCATTTTCTTCATCTTCTACTACTTCTTCTACTACTAATTTCCCTTCCCCCCAAACTTCAATTTCCTCTACTACAATAGATAACCTTCAAAATTTAATTTGGTCACGTCGCCTAGCTTTAGCAGCTGTTCAACAACAACAACAACTAGGCAATTGGTTAAATGTTAATAAACTTTCTGGAACATCTGAAAATGGAAATAATTTAATTAATTTACCTTCACAATCTATTATTGCCCCAATAAATTCTCCTCCAGCATCTCTAAGTTTAAATGGAGGAGGGGGAAGTACAGGGGGAGGTGGAGGAGGAGGACGTGCTGCTGCTGAAAAACATTTAGTTCCAGCTTTGGGATGTACTGCTATACCTTCAATTTTACCTGCTAGGAATAATAATGGTCACTATTTTAAATAAAAATTTTTTTAAACTAAAAAACAATTTTAAACCCTCCAACATTCTATTAATAATCCATTTAATTAATCTTTTTTAATTTTAGCAGCCCTTTCCACATCTCAACAAAATAAACAACAATTATTATTAAATATTCACCAAACCCCTTCATTAGCTCCACCATCTCCTTCATCACTTTATGCTATTGCTGCAGTTGCTGCTGCTACAATGTTACCTTCACAACAACAACAAACATTTAAAAATAATAATGAATGTTGTTATGATAATTTTTGTCAAACTTTTCCTTCTATTGCTTCATTACCGCCTTCTACTAATGGTTTTTAATAAAATTATTATTTTTTTAATAAAATTTAAAAACATCCAAAATGATGATTTTCTTTAAAATTTATTTTTCTTTTAAAATTAAATTAAAAAATTTTTATTTAAGTTAATGTTCCCCTTATTTGTCGTCCTCAAATAAATAATAATAATAATTGTGGATTATTAACTGAAATGAAAAATAATTTTGGACGAATTTCAACAACAAATAATTCTTCAATTTCTTCTTCTTCTTCTCATGTAGCTGCTGAATTACGACAATCTTTACAAGCATATCAAGCTGCTTTAATTGCTGCTGCAAAACGTGTTTCTCGAGATGAGGAGGAAAGGGGAATAATAATAGATGATAGAGGAAAAAATAATAATAATAATTCTATTGTAATTGGTATAGGAAATATTACAAAAGAACGTAAAAATGGAGAAAATAATAATAAAAATAATAATATTAATTTTGTTGAACAAAATAACAACCAGAATAAGGCAAGTATTTTTGTATTTTTTTATTAATTTTAAAATTTTTGTACAGTATTGGCATTCGCAACAAATAGATGGACGAACACGTTATGAATGCAAGGTATTTTTTAATATAAATTTTGTATTTTCTAAGTTTAATTAAAGTTTGTATTTTTCTTTATATAATATAAAATTGTTTGATAAATCAGAATTGTTTTGTATTTTCTTAAGCATAATTTTGTATTTTTTAAATCAGAATTTTATTTATTTTCCGGAATGATAATTAAAAAAATTATTTTAATGGATAAATAAAAATTTATTTTTATTATTAAAAGGAATGTTCAAAACCTTTTGGTCAATTATCAAATTTAAAGGTTCATTTACGCACTCATACAGGTGAAAGACCATACAAATGTAATAAATGCAATAAAGGGTAATTTTTAAATTAAAAAATTAATTAATTTATTTTTATTAGATTTACTCAATTGGCTCATTTACAAAAACATGATTTAGTACATACTGGTGAAAAGCCTCATCGTTGTGAGGTAATCAGAATTTTTAATGTTAGATTTAAAAAAAAATTAATTTTATTTATTTTTTAAGGTGTGTGATAAACGTTTTTCTTCTACTAGTAACCTGAAAACACATCTTCGTCTACATAACGGACAACGCCCTTATAGGTAAAATCTATTTTTGTATTTTCCGGATCAATATTTTTGTCTTTTATTTTAATCAGTTTTTTGTATCTTTCTACATTAAACTAAATTTTGTGTTTTTCCGGAATGAGAATAACCTTAGTTTTTTTATTTTTAATTTTTTTATTACAGTTGTGACCGGTGCAATCTTTCATTTACTCAACTTGTACATTTAAAACTTCATCAACGCATTCATTCCAATGTCTTTTTTTAAATTTAATTTTATAACTCCTAATTTTTTTATTTCCAAATTATTAAATACAATAAAAAAAAATTTTTAGGAACGTCCATTCGCCTGTACACAATGTGGTAGAAATTATATTAGTCCTAGTGGTCTACGTACACATTGGAAAAATACTGCATGTAGACCTCTTGCAAACGAATTAAATTATTTACAAACTTATGTTGATGGTTTAGCAGGTGCTGGTACTGGGGAAAGATTCTGTCCATCATCTGCATCCAATAGAGGTAAAAATTATTTTTAAAAATTAAATTAATTTTTAAAGTAATGAGTCCATCAAATATGGATGTTGAAAGGCAAAATGAAGGTTATGAAGAAAAAATAAATGATAATAATTTATTTTCTTCTGGAATTATTGAAAAATGTAATCAATTAATTGCAGCAGATGTTAGCAGCAATAGCAAAGACATTAATGAAAATGTTTGTTATTTAAATAAAATACAAAATTATGAAAAAACATAAATTAAAATGTTATAAACTATGTATTTTTTAGAAATTTTGTGTTTTCCGGAAAATAAAAATTGTTTTTTTAACGTAATAAATCAGAATTTTGTGTTTCCAGAAATTTAAATTTTGTTTTTCTTAACGCAATAAATCAGAATTTTGTGTTTTCCGGAAAATCAGAATTTTTTTATTAACAATTTTTCTTTAAGTCAAACAACGATAAAGAAACAACAAATAAATTATTTACTGAAGATACTTCTACAAACAAATGTAAAAGGGAAGAGGATGTTGTAATATGTGAATAAGTGTAATATATATTTATTTAAGTAAAAATGTGTGTGATATTATTTTTAAATTTGAACTTGTGCAATTTCCAAAAAAACCCAAATCTTTTCTTTTTAATGCAATATTTAATCAAAAAAACAATTTTTTTAATTAATTATTTCTTTTAAATTTTTCCTTTAATTTAATTTTTTGACATTTTTGTATATAATTTATATATTAAAATTAAATTAATTTTTAATATAAAAAATTATTAATTTATTTAAAAATGAGGTATAAATTTATTTCAATTCTTCATTATCACAAGAATTTAATTTTTCATTTTCTTCTTCCTCTTCTTTAGAATCAACTTCCATTAGATCAAAGTCTTCATTATTTACACGTGGACGCCGTCTAGTAATTGATGAACATTGACCATTAGAAAATGAAGAATTAGAAGAAGTTATTGTTGTAATTGTTGTATTATTAAGTGAAAATGTACGGGATGTATCACTTTATAAAAGAATTAATTAATTAATTTTTTAAATATTTTTTACCCAAGTTTTGGTGCCCTTGCTACTCCACGAATAGAAGAACATTTTACTCCACGAATTGATTGCCTTTTTTGTCCTTCCTCGCACATTAGTAAACCTTCTTTAACTCGGGATTCGCCTCGAGATTCTCGTCTTATCATTGCTTTACGTCTACTACTAAACATTTATTTTTTAATTTAAAATACTTTAAATATATAATAAATAATTCTGGGTTAGTTTCAGTTTTGTATTTTCCGTTTTTATATTTTCCGGGTTTTGTTTTATAAAAATATTCTTAAAAACAGAACTTTCTTCATTCTGATTTATTTTTTAAAGTTGTATTTTATGTATTTTTTGTATGTGTTTTTTAAAGTTTATTTTATTTTATATTCTTAATTTTATTTATTTACTCTCGTTGTCCAGGAGTAAGTTGACCAAAAGGGCTTTTTGTATGTGAAATAGATTCGTCAGTTGAATCTCCATGCCTAAGTAAACATCTTGCAGGAGCTGAACGAAATACTAAATATCTTAGTTGTTTACATTCATCTCGTATATTAAATGAAAAATATCCATACTATAAATTGAAATTAATTAATTAATTAATTAAAAACTAACTAAATAAGGTGAAATAGCAGAATTAAACCTTAAAAATATTTTTTATTTAAAAAAATTAAACAAAAATACATACACAGCAAAGGCATATAAAAACTTGCTGAGCAATGGAGAAATTGGACGAGCTTCTGTTTGAACTCGAAGAAAGTGAATAAACATTGCAACTTAATTAAAATTTGTTTTTTTGTATATATTTATAATTAAATGTTTATTGACTTACGTGTGTATGGGGTCCAACAAAGTAAAAATGCTAATACCAATACTAGAGTCATTTTAAGCTAAAAAGAAGTTTTAATTAATAAAAATTAAAAAGATTCAGAAATTATTCTGATTTTTGTGTTTTTCTCTTTTTAAAATTTTTTTATGTTTGTGTTTTTCTGATTTTTATTTTTATGTTTGTGTTTTTCTCTTTTTTAAATTTTTTTATGTTTGTGTTTTTCTGATTTTTATTTTTATGTTTGTGTTTTTCTCTTTTTTAAATTTTTTTATGTTTGTGTTTTTCTGATTTTTATTTTTATGTTTGTGTTTTTCTCTTTTTTAAATTTTTTTATGTTTGTGTTTTTCTGATTTTTATTTTTATGTTTGTGTTTTTCTCTTTTTTAAATTTTTTTATGTTTGTGTTTTTCTCTTTTTTAAATTTTTTTATGTTTGTGTTTTTCTTATTTTTATTTTTATGTTTGTGTTTTTCTCTTTTTTAAATTTTTTATGTTTGTGTTTTTCTGATTTTTATTTTATGTTTGTGTTTTTCTCTTTTTAAATTTTTTTATGTTTGTGTTTTTCTGATTTTTATTTTTATGTTTGTGTTTTTCTCTTTTTTAAATTTTTTTATGTTTGTGTTTTTCTCTTTTTTAAATTTTTTTATGTTTGTGTTTTTCTTATTTTTATTTTTATGTTTGTGTTTTTCTCTTTTTTAAATTTTTTTATGTTTGTGTTTTTCTGATTTTTATTTTTATGTTTGTGTTTTTCTCTTTTTTAAATTTTTTTATGTTTGTGTTTTTCTTATTTTTATTTTTATGTTTGTGTTTTTCTCTTTTTAAATTTTTTTATGTTTGTGTTTTTCTTATTTTTATTTTTATGTTTGTGTTTTTCTCTTTTTTAAATTTTTTTATGTTTGTGTTTTTCTTATTTTTATTTTTATGTTTGTGTTTTTCTCTTTTTTAAATTTTTTTATGTTTGTGTTTTTCTTATTTTTATTTTTATGTTTGTGTTTTTCTCTTTTTTAATTTTTTATGTTTGTGTTTTTCTCTTTTTTAAATTTTTTTATGTTTGTGTTTTTCTTATTTTTATTTTTATGTTTGTGTTTTTCTCTTTTTTAAATTTTTTTATGTTTGTGTTTTTCTTATTTTTATTTTTATGTTTGTGTTTTTCTCTTTTTTAAATTTTTTTATGTTTGTGTTTTTCTGATTTTTATTTTTATGTTTGTGTTTTTCTCTTTTTTAAATTTTTTTATGTTTGTGTTTTTGATTTTTATTTTTATGTTTGTGTTTTTCTCTTTTTTAAATTTTTTTATGTTTGTGTTTTTCTCTTTTTTAAATTTTTTTATGTTTGTGTTTTTCTCTTTTTTAAATTTTTTTATGTTTGTGTTTTTCTCTTTTTAAATTTTTTTATGTTTGTGTTTTTTCTTATTTTTATTTTTATGTTTGTGTTTTTCTCTTTTTTAAATTTTTTTATGTTTGTGTTTTTCTGATTTTTATTTTTATGTTTGTGTTTTTCTCTTTTTTAAATTTTTTTATGTTTGTGTTTTTCTGATTTTTATTTTTATGTTTGTGTTTTTCTCTTTTTTAAATTTTTTTATGTTTGTGTTTTTCTGATTTTTATTTTTATGTTTGTGTTTTTCTGATTTTTATTTTTATGTTTGTGTTTTCCTGATTTTTATTTTTTTCTGATTTTTATTTTTATGTTTGTGTTTTCTTATTTTTATATTTAAAAATACAAAATATAAGTTTTCTAACAGTTTTGCTTTTCGCCCTTTCATAAGAATCACCACCCCCCGTTCGACGTAAACCATTATTAACATTTGCTGCAACACTTGGTCTTTTATTATTAATATTATTATTTTTAATATTTTCTTCTCCTGTTGTTCCATAATAAAAATGTTTATTAGGTTGTGTTTTGCTAAAATAAAGAGAAGCTGGGACTGTTGCTAAACTACTACTTCTACGCCATTTTGCAGCAATTTTTGCATTACCTTAATATTTTAAAAAATATTATTTTTTATTTAATTATTTTTAAAAATATTTTTCGTTTAATTTTTTAAATTTACCAGCAGCTAATTGTTGATGTATTTCATGTCCTCTTAATAATGCTAATTTTGTAATATTTTTTTGCTCTTTTGGAGGTTGTTCAGGTTCAGAAGCAATTTTACTGTCTTTACTTTTTAATGAAATTGAAACAAGAATTGAACCATAACAAAATAAAATAACAAATAAAGGAATAAAATAAACCTTTTAAAAAAATTAACGTTTTAAAAATTAAATTTATTAAATTACTTGGACAATATTTAAAACAGAAAACCAATAAATAACATTAGGAGGTAATAATCCAATTATATCAGCTGATACACATTGCTTAGAAAATAAATAAATTTTTAATTTTAAATTTAAAATTACTGTAAATTCTGTAAAACATGGATGTTTTGCTGTTCTAAAAATATAAACTTGTGGAAGACTAGAAAATGCAGCTACTAGCCTTAATTATTTAATTTTTATTGTCTACTTTAAAAATACAAAAAAAAAAAAAAATACCAGGCAACGGTGACCATTCTTTGTACACTTCTTTTTGCATTTATTACATATAGTGGAAAAAGTATAGAATAAAAGCGGTCAAGGCTTAAACACACTAAAATACCAGCAGACAAAGCAACACCAAATACATCTGAAATACATAAAAGGATAAATAAAGGATAAATTGGTTTAGGTTTTGTATTTTCTTTCGAATTTCCAAGTTTTGTATTTGCAAGTTTGTGTTTTCAAGTTTAATGTTTTCATTAAATTTTCGTGTTTTATATTTTCTTTCGTATTTTTAAGTTTTATATTTTCAAGTTTTGTATTTTCAAGTTTTATATTTTCAAGTTTTGTATTTTCAAGTTTTATATTTTCAAGTTTAATGTTTTCAAGTTTTGTATTTTAAAATTACCAAAAAATTTGCAAAGTCTGCAAAGTAAATCGCCGCCTAACCAAGCTATGGTTAAGTTATGTACGATTTCTTTTGGTATATAAATCTAAAAATAATTAAAACTAAAAGTAAAGGAAAGATTCCGGAAAACAATTTCCGGTTTTGCAAAATAAATAAATAAATAAATATAAATACCAACCAAAGTAACAAGTAATTGAGCAACAGTCATATGTAAAAGAAGGGAATGAACTCTTCGTCGTTTAACACATTGATTTCTTTTTTTATTAAAAAAAATAATTAATAAATATATTTAAATATTTATTTTTCTTTAATTTTTTAATTAAAAATTTTTTTTTTTTTTTAAAAATTACCTGAATAAAATTAAAAACATACAACCATTCCCTATTAGAGATAGAACAAAAACGGCACTTAAAATTAAATTTTTTAAAAATAAAAATATTTAAAAAATTCAAAATTATTTAGAAAATTGATTTTTAAATGAAGAGAAAATTTTTTAATTTTTTAAAAAATTTTTTACAAAGCAATAAAGGAACGGATTTAATTTTTTTTAATTTTTGCAAAAATGCCAGGAAGCTCTTTTATTGAAATATTTATTTGCAAAACAATGAAAAATGCAATTATTTAAATAATAAGCTTATAAAAATATTTTTAAAAATAATTTGAAAAAAGAATTGTTTTTGTACAGGTGAAATATAGAATGACGTAAAAAAATATTTAATATTTTTTTTATAATCAATTAAATATTTTTAATTAAATTCAAATATATTTTTGTAAAATTAATTAAATTTTAGAATTTTTAAATTTAATAAAAATAATCAAAAAAAATTAATTTTTATAGTAAAGTCCATTTAAACGCAAGGACTAAAATGTCGCCAACTTGTATAACTTAACAAGTATTGGCTTAAATTTTATATTTTAAATATCAATTAATAGAGCAGAAAATTAGCTACAAAAATTTTAAAAAAGTTAAGAAAAATATTTTTTTCAAAAAAAGTTACAAATTTTTAAGTATTTTAATGAAAAAATGTTAGTTTTTTGCCCATAACTTTTTGTTCCGATAATTTTAAATTCTGATTTAAAGTTTATTTAAAAGCTCATTTTCTGCTCTATCGAAAGATACTAAACTTGTAAAAAAATGGTCAATTTATTGTAATTTTATACTAAATTTAATTAACTAGCCATAAAAAAATTAAATAAAAAAACATACGAATAACAAATAGCAACAGAACCATTATGACTCCAACGAAAGCGCATATCAGGTGGAAGTTGTTGTTGCAAAAAACGAGTTGAACAATTCATTATTTTAAAAATAATTAATAAAAATATTTTTAATAAAATAATAATTTCATGGCACAAATAAATATATTTATATATATTTATATATAATAATTAATTAATTATTTATTTATTTAATTTTTTTTCTATAAAAAGAAAAAATAAATAATTAATTTTTATTTTTAGAATAAAAATAGAATTTTTATTACGTATAGAAGAATATTTTATTTGATAAATTTATTGAAAAAAAGTTTAAAAAATAAAATTTAAAGAATTTAATCTCATTAAAAGGATGCATAAAAAGATTGTGTTATTATAAACGAGAATATATTGCGTTTATTTTTGTATTTTTGTTTTATTTAACTATGTTGTATTTTTTTGTAAAAAGTATATTTTTAATGAACAAAAACACAAAATTATTTTTTAACAATGAGTAAAACAATAAATGTTGTATTTTCCGGAAACATTATTATTTAATTAAAAAATACAAAAATTACTTAAAATATTATTTATTATTACTCTAATTATTTATTTATTTAATAAAAATAAATAAAAATGTTTATTATTTTTATTTCCCCCTTACAATTTAATAAAAATAACGTAAAATGGTCAATATAAAATTATTAAAAATAAAAACTTCCATTTTTATGCTTCAATATAATTTTAAATAATTTATTAAGATTAAAAGAATAATAAATAAATAAATAATAAATATATTCTTTTTTAATACGTCTCTTATATACTCACACGGAATCTTTTTTTAAAGAAAAAATAATAATCTTTGGATTTTTAAAATGTTGCTTAATATAGGTATTAAAAAGGGAAGACCCTAAAAAATTTTTAAAATTCTAAAAAATTATTTTTAAAAATAATTAACCCTTTTAGAGTAAAATTCATTAAAGGTTAAAATAAATTAGAACACAATAAATTAATAAAAAATAAATAAAATATACAAGAGAATGTGTAGGGATATTATTTTATTTTTAAAAAAAAATTTTAATAAATAAAGTAAAGATTTATTTATTTTTAATAAAATTTATTAGTGTAGTTAACCGCCCCCTTCATTTTTAATAAGTAATATACTTACCGTTAAAAATTTAAAAAAAATACAAAATACAAACTATGTTTTTTTTGTTAATTTTTAAATGAATAAAACAAAATGTATTTTACTTTTAAATTAAAAAAAAAATCAGAATATTTTCCCAACTTTTTCAGAAATTCTGTTAGTAAAAATACAAAAATGTTAAGTTTTCCACAATGTCAACAACATATTAATTGTTCCCTTTAAAAATAAAAGGTTGCTTTAAAGGATAATATTTATTACTAAAAACATCATTTTTCCCTTTTTCCAATATTTTTGAATAATTTGAGAATATTTATGTGTATTTCTCGAAATTTGAGCCTAAAAACTTTATTCTCATTTTTATGCTCTTTCCCCACTTTTTTTTTTTTTAATATTAAAAAATGGAAAGAAAGGAAATATATTTATGAATAAATAAGGAGAAAAAAAATAAATTTAAATGTGTGTTGTGTAAATTACCAATAAACAAAAGGAGAAAGAAGTAAATTTTTGTTCAATAAAAATGACCCTTATTAAGAAAAGTTTAAGAAATTGTTAAGTTTATAGAAATTCCGGTTGAGGAACAAAAAAAAACTTGAGGAAAGAATTTTCCGGACAGAAAAATAAAGGAAAAATTTAGTAATAGAAATTTCCGGAAAAAAATTCCGTAAAGAAATTCTGGAAAGAAATTTAAGTTCGCAAACTTAAATAATTACAATATTCAATTAATTTAAGTAAAAATTGTAAACTTAAAAAGAAAAAACTTAATAATGTTAAGATTTTTAATAAGCAGTTTACGAGACAAACTTAACTTTATTCTAGTTAACCTAATTTTTATTTAAGATAAATTTATAATTAAATTAACTTTATAATTTTGCTTAAAAATAGGCAAAGAAATAAATTATTGAGGAAAAAATATTTAAACAAAAAACAAGGAAAATAATTCAAAACTTTTTAAATAAAAAAAAAAAAGAACATTTTTTAAATAATAAAATTTATATATTTTTTTTTTAAATAAAATTTGCTTTTAAGCCCTTAAAGTAAAAGGAGACATTATTTAAAAAATAACAAAATTTAAAAATTTATAAAAAAAAAGTTTTTAAAGGACAATAAATAGTTATAAACACGCATATATTTTTACATTATTTATTTTATCTTTTTATTTTTTAAAAAATTTATAAAATTTTTCCATCCTTAATCTTCTAAAAGACTTTTGAATTTATTTATAAAATTTTTTGACTAAAATTTTATTTTTTTTTATTCGATTTGGACATTCCCATTGGAGGGATTTTTTTCATCTTTTTTTTTTCTTAAGAAAAAATTAAATAAATATATTTTAACAAAAGAATTCTGAAAATGGATAATAAAAAGAAAAGAAAAAAAAGGAGCTTAATTTCTAATTATAAAATAATATATTATTTGTTTGCGTGACTTAATAAAGAAATATAGTTTACAAACTTAAGTTTATTATAAAACACAAAAAAAGCAAATTTATTTTAGTACAAAAATAGTAAATACAAAAATGTTTAAATAAACTTAATTAATGAGAGAATAATTAAAAATAAATAAACTTCTTTAAGTTTGTAAACTTAAAATTGTAAAAAAAGTTATAATTTAAATACTGGGAAGAATTTACAATTAATATACATTAAAAAGTTTATATTTATATTTTTTTTAAAGTTTACTAAGTAAAGTAAGTTTGTAAATTAAAAAAGGTTCAAAAGTTAATAAAAAAAATGCTTTTTTGTTTTTGTTTAAAATAGAAATAAATAAAATAAATAAGGAAATAATGGATTCTATTAAAAATTCAAAACATTTTTGCCTTTTCGACTTTTTTGTAAAAAAAAAAATATTTGAGGGGGTTCTCTTGTCCAAATTGGATTGTTCCTTTTACACGGAGCATTTTTTGAGGAAATGATAAAATAGAGGATGTATGACATTTTAGGCTTATTTTAATAAGAGAGAAGAAGAAGAATAAAAGGATTCTTATTTAATATTTTATTTTTTAAGAAAATATAATTTCATAGAAATAAATTTATATTTATATATAATTTTATTTTAATTTAAATAAAATAGAATTTTTTTTTATTTTATTAGAAAGGCTGGGGACAGGCGTTAAAATAATAAATTATATGTACATTGTTTTGATTTTTAAATAATTTTTAAGTTTGCAATTCTTATGTATCTTATAAACAAAATTTGATTAAATTTAAGTTTACAATTTTGAGTAACTAATTTTAATTTAAGATTGCAAAATTAAAAAATTTCAGTTTACAATCTTAAAATAAATAATTTTATAAGTTAAAGTTATATGTAATTCAAGTTTTTAAAATTTTTAAATTCAAGTTTGTGATTTATGATTTTAAAAAAGGTTTAATATAAAAAGGTAATGAAAGTTTATAAGAAAATTATTCTCCTAACATTCTGCGACCTAAAGGAAATTTTCAAGCTTCATAACATTTGTCAGTCAACATGCTTCGTATTGGGTATGTGTTTAATATTATTTAACCTTCTAAAATTGACTTTATTTAATTTTAAGTACTAAAAAGAATGCTGATCAGAGAGGTTTTGGTGTTCGATCAAAATATAGGAATGTCATCAGTCACCGAACTAGACGAGATTTTACAGCATGGTGGGATACACAACGAGAAGGATGGAAATTAAATACTCGTTATGATACAGTGGATGGTGGGTATACTGAATACTGGAATTGTGCGGTATGTTTTAATTTTAAATCTTTCAATTAATTTTTTATTATTTTTTAAGCATAGACAGGAAGGAATCTATACCTGTCCAAGTCGTTTAAAAATCAACTTCGGCCGACGTGGAATACATATAGAAGAATCCAGAAATCGTCCACATGATCATTCACCATTGCAACTACCAACTGTTTGTTCTTAATTAATTTAAAAAATAAAATATATATATAATTATTTTAGGTAGAAAATGAAATCCCTATAACAACAGCAGTATTAGAACCATTACCTATGCAAACTGCTCAAATTGTTGACTTAACTCCAAGACTTGTTACTTCCACTTCTACTCAATCAACAGAACAGACACTAAAAGAATCAACAAATGTTCTTCGAAAATCGACTAATGATCCTTAAAAATGTAGAAAGGATATAAATAGATTGGGAAGAATAAACTAAATGTTTAATAGATAAACTAATAAATACATACATTATTTATATTGTAAATATATTTAAATAAATTAAGAATCTTTTTTAGAACATTATTTACTTAAGCTCTAGAAATAATTTATAAAATTTTAATTTCCCAAAAAGTATTAGATAGCATTTTTATTTTATGGTATCTAATCTTTTTTTGGTACTGAACCGGCGATTGAAAAGATAACTTAATTATTAGAGATCGTTAGAGATGAAGACAAAAACGATGATTTTTTAAGATTTATTGATATTTTTTTTTTCTTAAATTTGCTTATTTTCCTTTTTAATTTCTTTTTTATTTTAGTTTTTAAATTACTATGGTCCAAAAAGAAGAAAAAGACAAAAAGAAACAAAATAATAAAGAAGATGAATTTGATAAAGAGGTTAATTATTATTTTTTAAAATTTACATTTTATTTTTTAAAGTTAATTTCAAAGAATCCAAATCTTGAAATTGCCAAACTTTTTTTCCTTATGGGACAAAAAAATGATTCTTCTCATTGGATGGTTTTATTAGAGGTTTATTTCTTTTCTTCTTTATTTAATTTATATTAAAAGCATGTAAAACGTGATGAAATGGCTCCTTTTTATGAATATATGTGTAATTCTTTAAATATTCCAATTGATCAAGCTTTAATGGAAAAATTAAAGGAACAAAATGCTAAACGTTTAGGGGAAATTAATAAACAATTAGAAGATGCAGAGAAGAATTTAGGTATTTTATTCGAATCTATACTCTTTCTGATGTTTTTGAGTAATGTTATTTTCATTTGTTATTATAAGTTAAAAATTCAGTAATACTTT
Source organism: Meloidogyne graminicola (assembly GCA_036172905.1). Lineage (NCBI taxonomy): Eukaryota > Metazoa > Nematoda > Chromadorea > Rhabditida > Meloidogynidae > Meloidogyne > Meloidogyne graminicola. The sequence goes on along the minus strand of JARPZY010000012.1, from coordinate 371,771 downwards.
AAAATTTATATTTAAGGTGAAAGTGAAGTTCGTTTAGCTTGTTTAGCCAAATCTGAATATTTTTGTCAAATTGGTGATAAAGACAATTCTGTTGATGCATTTAACAAAACTTTTGAAAAAACTGTTGGTCTTGGTTATCGAATTGATTTAATTTTTAATTTAATTCGTATTGGCTTTTTCTTTATGGATCATAAATTAATTACTGAAAATATTGAAAAGGCAAAAGAATTGATGGAAAAGGTTATCTTATAATATGTTTAATTTTCTTTTGTCTTTACCCTTTCATATGGGTCTCTGAACAACTTTTATTATAACACTTGAAAAGTTTGGGAATTTCTATTCAGTACCGATGGATAAAGCAATTAAAGTTTTAAAAAATCAAAATTACTTAACAAACTAAGAAAGTGTTATGTTTTAAGTACTTTATGACTATATTTTTTTTTATTTTTAAATTTATTTATTTTTTGATATTTTTCAATTAAATAATTTCCTGCTCTATTCTACTCAAAATTAGTTAACTATTCAAGTTATAATGAAAACCGTTTCACGATTTCAAATAAAGGGCTTAAAATAGAATTATAAATTGAACTAATTATATTTTTATTTAAAGGGTGGTGATTGGGACAGAAAAAATCGTTTAAAATCTTATCAAGGACTTTATTTAATGGCTATTAGAGATATGAAAGGAGCTGCTGAACTTTTTCTTGAAGCTGTTCCAACATTTGGTGCTTATGAATTAATGACTTTTGAAGAATTAATTTTTTATGCAGTAATAACTTCTGTTTGTGGTATCTTTTAATTTAAAATAAAAAATAAATTTAAAATTTATTTTTTTAAGCTTTGGATCGTCCAGATTTGAAGGAAAAAGTGGTTAATTGTAGCGAAATTCAACAACAGGTGGTTTTAATTATTTTTATGGAATATATTTTATGGAAAAGTTAAAATATTAGGAGATGGGAGGGTTTATTATAATGAATGAAAAAAATAAAAGGAGTCTTTTCTTTATAAAATTGTTTTCTTTTTTAGTTAAATGTCGAAATTAGTAAAGAAAATAATTCTACTGCCAATCTTCCACTTGCTAAAGAATTACTTGAAACATTTTATAATTGTGATTACAGCAATTTTATGATTGCTTTGGGTAAATTAGAAAGAGATTTTCTTGCTAAAGATCGTTACTTACATTTACATTGTCGTTACTTTACTCGAACAATGCGTGTTAAGGCTTTTCAACAATTTTTGACTCCTTACAAAACGGTTTATTTTTTAATTAATTTAGTAAAGGGAATTTATTAGTATTTTTGGTAGTTTAAAGGAAAATTTATTAAATTCATTTTTTTTTATTAGCGTTATAGTTTAAAAAAATTTTTGGAGAATAAATTTTTAAAAATCCGCAATTTTTATCCGCAAGAATAATTAAAAGAAATAAAATGTAAAACTTTGCAATTTTTTAAATAATATACGGATAAAATTTATGGAATTACATATTAATAATAATAAAAAGTACCCGAAACTTGCCTTTCACTTTAAATTTATTTAAAGGTCAGTTTGGACGTTATGGCAAAAAGTTTTGGTGTTAGCAAAGAATATTTGGATCAACAATTATTTAATTTTATTTCTTCTGGAAAACTTAGTTGTCGTATTGATGCTTGTAAAGGAATTGTAGAAACTGCACAAACTGACCAAAAGAATTTATTTTACAAAAAGATTATTCAGTTAAAAATATATTTAAATATAAATTTAATTTTAAAATATTTTTATAGTGATGGAGATATTTTACTCAACAGAGTTCAGAAGCTTTCACGAATTATTAATTAAATAAATATTTTGGAACAATAAATAAATGATTATTTTATTTGTTTTTTTTTGTGTGAAATTATTAAATATTTAAATTTATTATTTTCTTGAATATTAATATTTATTATATTAATACCTTTATTTTTATTTAATAGATTTGTCTATTATTTTTTATTTTCAATTAATGGACAATTTGGGGAGATCTTTTCGCAAAATTTTTATGGGGTTAAGAATTTCTTGACTTTAATGCCCATATTAAAGTTTATTGTTTGACCATTTTGTCCTTGAACATTTTGTGGAGGAGAAAAGCGGGAAAAAACTTCTAAATAATTTTTAAATTCTTTTGTAGATTTTTCTAGTAATTATGAGGAAAAAGTTTCGCGATAGTGACGATGATGAAGACATTATTTTATCAGAACCAAAGAATAAAGAATTAATTGAACGTAAACGTCAACGTAAACAAGAAAATAAAAAACGGAGAAATATTGGAAGTTTAATAGAACAAATAACAAGTAGATATAATACTCTTAATTCTGTAAGCAAGGTTTATTTTTATTTGGGATTTATAAGTAGAGCAGTCTAACTCTGATATTCTTTGGGCAATAATTTTAAAAAAATTGTGTTGACTTTACTGACTAATTTTGTTTTATTTTAGTAAAATTCTAATTTTTAGGAAACCTTTGTTGCAAACAAGTTCTCCGATTTTCCATTATCACCTTTTACACTTAAAGGATTGAATGATTCAAACTTTACTACACCAACAGATATTCAACTTCTTTCTCTTAAACATTCAATTATTGGAAAAGATGTTGTTGGAGCAGCTAAAACAGGAAGTGGAAAAACATTGGCTTTACTTATTCCGGTTTTTATTTAATTTTTAATTTGCTAGAAGGGTCTTTATTGCGTATTTTCCTATGAATTGTAAGGGCCTTCATCTTTCTCTTTTTATTTACACCTGGTCAATTAGACAAGATTGTCAATCAGTCCTTGTTAATGAAAATTCTTAAATATAATGTCTGAAATTTATGTTTTTACAATGTTCATCATTTAATTTTATTCTTGACTGTCAGACCATTTTGTCCAATTGACTAATTGGTTACCTTAAGTATTTGCCATTTATCATAAATTTGTTTTTATCATTAAATTTAATCTTTAAAGTTACTCGAATGCCTATGGAGAAATAAATGGACTAAATTTGATGGTCTAGGCGCTATAGTAATTACTCCAACAAGAGAACTAGCCTTTCAAATTTTTCAAGTTTTGAATAATATTGGCAGTCATCACGACTTTTCTGCTGCTCTTTTAATTGGAGGTTTTTTCTCTAACTTTTTTCATTTCCCTTTTTAAATTGCTTTAATCAAAAAATGTTTATGATTTAAAGCATTTTTTGGGATAAATTAATTAATTTTTGTCGTTTTGCGAAAGCACTTTAGACCAAGCCTTGGCTTTTCTGTTTATTGTGTTTTTAAAAACGTTACATATTTTAATAAATTTTGAAAATTATTGTTTCTATTTAATTGTGCTCCAGATTTGTTCTCAAATTTTAATTCTATCAATTTTTTCTTTACTAGTAAACCAGAAACTGATTTTTAAATTTTTAATTTTTTGTTAAAAAAAAATACTTTAACTTAATTGAAAATTGCGGATTAAAATTTGCGGACTTTTTAATTAACCTTAAAAGTTAAATAATAACTTTATCTTTAGGTACTGATGTTGATTTTGAACGTGAACGTATAGCAGGTATTTCCATAGTAATTTGCACTCCTGGTCGTCTTCTACAACACATGGACGAAAATGGGTATTTTTGTTTTGATCAACTTCAAATTCTTGTGATTGATGAAGCTGACAGAATTTTGGATATGGGCTTTAGACAACAGGTTTGATTTTTAATTTTTTTAAAAAAATTTATTTCTTTATATTAGATTGATGCAATTATCGAAAATTTACCAAAGAAAAGGCAAACTCTTTTATTCTCTGCAACACAAACTAAGAAAGTAGAAGATCTTGTACGTGTTTCGTTAAATGAACCAGTTTTTGTGTCTGCACATGAAGGGGCGAAAAATGCTACTCCAGATCAGTTAACACAAGTAAATTTTTTTAAATTAAATTATTTTAGGGTTTTTATTTATTTTTCCGGAAAAGTTTTCCGGAATAAATTTGGTTGATTTTTATTGGTCCTAAATGTCAACGCCTTTGATATCAAATAACTCTTAAAACGTTACACTATTTTAAATTCGTGTAAACGTTTCGAATTTTTTGTTTATCTATTAATGTTTAGTTAGTAATATTTTTGTTACTTTTGCAAGAGATTTTTTTTTATTAATTTTTCTTTTTAATTTTTTTTTAGTCCTATTTAGTATGTGAAGAAGAAGACAAAATTAACATTATTTGGTCTTTTTTAAAAAATCATCAAAAGAAAAAAACTTTAATATTTGTTACAAGCTGTAAACAGGTTTTCTTTAATTATTTTTTAAAAAATTAATTCTTTTTCTTTAAGGCACGTTTTCTAACTGAAGCAATATCACATTTACGGCCAGGTCTATACTTTACTGGCTTATGGGGAAGTTTAAAGCAAACAAAACGAATGGAACGATTTAAACGTTTTGATGAAAATACTAAAGGAGCAGCTATGATTTGTACAGATGTGGCTAGTAGAGGTTTAGATTTTGTTGGACTTGATTGGGTTTTACAAATGGATTGTCCTCCTTCTGTTGATGATTATATACATAGGTTGGGAAATTTTAAAGAATTTTTAATTAATAAAATTAACAATTTTATGAAGCTTGTTTAAGTGTTTTACGCTTTCTTAAAAGAACGTTTTCCCTGTTTAATAACTTTTTTGAAAATTTTTTTTTATTTTTAAGAGTTGGGCGAACAGCTAGAATGAATAAAAGTGGAGAGGCTATGCTTATTTTAACAACTAGTCAATCAAATCCATTTATTGAATTATTACAATCTAGGCAAATTCCAATTAACAAAGTTGAGTAAGTAAATTAAAATTATATTTAATTATTTTTAATTAATAGAATTGAAAAGAACAAATTATTTTCAATACAAATAAAGTTAGCCAATTTAATGATACCTTTTCCACAATTAAAACAATTTGCGCAGAGTGTATGTTTTTATTATTTTTTTTTAAATTTATTTTTAGGCATTTGTTTCCTATACAAGAGCTATTTACTTTGCACAGTTAAAGAAGGTTTTTAATGTTGATTCAATTAATTTTGATGAACTAGCAAAGTATATTTTTTTTAATTAATTTTTAATAATTAAATATCTGTGCTGGGTATTTTTTCTAATTTGCATAAAAGTCCGTAAGTATTTGCGTTTTTCCATAAATATAAAAAGAAAAATTTGATTATTTAAGTAATTGTTTTAAATTAAATTTTTTGTCTTTAATTGAACAATACCCTTAATTTTTAATTTTTTTTTTTAAAGATCTTATGGTTTACCACTTACGCCAAGAATTCGATTTCTTCGCAAACGTGGTGTTGTTGTCGATTCAAATAAAAAAAATAATACAAAAAAACCATTAACTATAACCGATGAAATTAACCTTGGAGGTAATGAATTAACTAATGCTTTTGAAATAGATGAAGAAAAGGAAAAAGATGAGAAAGATAAAGGAGAACAATTTCTTAAAATTACACGTCGTGATGTTTTTAAGGATGTAGAGGAAATTAATGCTGAGGTTTTTTTTTTAATAATAATTTTTTTTTAAAAGGAATTAATTAGGTTTAACATTTTTTTATACAATTTTTAATTTTTTAGGAAGAAATTCTTGCACGTATTTCAACTAAAAAACCAATAACAAAAACTCAGATTGCAACAAAAATGCTACGAAGGTTAGGTAATACTGGAATAGCTAAACGAAAACGTTTTGCCAATTATTCTGATAATGAAGAAGATTAAATTTAAAAAAATTATCTCAATTGTTTTTGTTAAATTTTTGTAATATATTCTAAATTGAAAGACAAATATTTTTATTTTTGATTATTTAATGGTTAAAGAATTTTTGTTTTAAATTTTAATATTTTTAAGTTTTTTATTTTTCTTTTTTTATTTAATTAATTTAGATTTTATTTTTTGTTTTTTAAACTTGAAAGAAAATGACTACACATTTTAAGCCTATTACTCCATTTAAGCATTATAATGATGATGGGTTAAGTGAAGAACAAAAATATTGGATGTTAATGGAGGTTTATATTTTTAATAAAATAAAAGTTGAGTCAAGTTTGGGAATTATTGTAATGATGTTTTTATTTTTTCGTTTCAAAAAATGTTTCAATCCTAATAAAACTAAAATAGTAATACTAATTCAAAAAATTAAAATTTTTCTCATTTTCTTATAACATCTTTTAGAAAGAAAATATACCTTTAAATGTTTTAATCAATTCCTGAACAAACCTTTTTATTTAGGAATCTGCTCTTTTTGAAGAATCATGTTCTAGTTGTGATTTTAAACCTTGTCCTCCTTATTCTCTAGCAATTGCTGGTGGTAATAGAGTAAGTAATTTTATAATTTATTTTAAATTTTTAATTTAAAGGTAATAGTCTTTGATACAACTACAGCAGAACCTATTTCAATTTATTCTCGTTTTAAAACATCTTTATGTTCAGTTAAATATAGACATGATGGAGCATTATTAGGTTTATTTTTTAATTTAAAAAGAATTTAATTTTTGTGAGAAATTTTTTTCGAAGGAAAATTCTTTTAATTTTCTAAGCCATTTTTTGGTCTTTTAAATTTATTAATTTAATTAAATTTTCTTTTTTTTTTTAAAGGAGTTTCCACAGAAAATGGATTTTTACAATTCTTTGACACTCATAGCGAAAAACCTCGTAAACAAGGTTTACGTACTCCAATACGTACAATTAAAGCACATAAAAGTCAAATTTATTCTTTTCAATTTGATTTAACTGGATATAAAGTTGCCTCATTTTCTGATGATTGTTATACAAAATTATTTGATTTAGCAATTGAAAATTCTTCCCCAATTTGGAGTTGTGGTGCACATACAGATTTTATTCGGACAGGGGGTTTTGTACCGAATAGTGATTATTTATTGGCTACAGGTTTATTTTTAAATAATTTGGGGAATATTTTCTTTTTTACTTTTAAAGGTTCTTATGACCAAACAATTCGTCTTTGGGATACTAGGCAAGATGGAAGTAGTTTTGTTCGTGAATTTAATCATGGTTTACCAGTAGAAAAACTTTTATTTATTGATTCACAAGAAAATTTGTTTGTCTCTTCTGGTGGACCATTAATTAAATTTTGGGATTTAAATAGCGGACAAATGGTCAAAGAATTAAAAATTCACAAAAAGATGGTTAGAAATTTTTAAATTATTTTTTTGGGGATTTTTTTAAAAATTATTTAAAGTTTAACTCAACTTAAAGTCTAATCCTTTCCCCGAAAACAACAATTACATTATTAAATGGGGTCTTGTTACGTTGATCTTTTGGATTAGTTGATCTTTAGGGTCTGATTAAATTTTTATTTAAAAATATTTTTTGTGTGAAAAAACAACTTTCTTATTTAATTAATTAATTTAAAATAAATAAATAAATAAATTTAGGTAACTTCCCTAAGTTTATCAAAAGATAATTCTTTTCTACTTACTGGTTCAACTGATCGTCGTTTAAATGTTGTTAAATTAGACAATTTTGATTTAGTCAATACTTGGCGTTTTGATGCACCAATTAAAACTTTGGCTATTGATCCTTTAGATAAGCATTTTGCTTTTGGATTGGGAAATAATAATTTTGCTATTTGGAAAAGAAAAGAAGAGGAAGTAAAGGACAAAAATAATAAGAAAAAAAGAACAGAAAAACGTAAAAGAAGAAGGGAAGAAAAAAATAATAATTTTTTACAAGAAATTAATGAAAGAATTGAAGAAAAAATTGAAAAAAGAGAAGAAGAAGATGAGAGAAGACCTAAAGGATTGGTTATTTTCAAAAAAGAAAGGGAAGGTGAACAAGAACGTGTAGAAATTGAACTTACTCAACGGCAGTTGGAACAGGTTTTCTTTTTTAATTTAAACTTTTTTTGTTTAAAAAAACAAGAAATTAGATTGATGGTCTGTTTAAATATTATTTTATTTTTTCTCTATACAATAATGCCAAATTAATTATTTAACAATTCCTTCTAGGAAATATTTTTTATTTTTTTGTCCGCAAGTTTTGTCCGCAAATATTTCAAAAATTTTTAATTCTTTATTTTATTTTTTAGATGCAATTAGGTGATCATGATTATTTATTACGTGAAGGCCGTGTTCAAGAATTGGTTTCCACTGTACTTACTAAACTTAAAGAATTTTCTCTTGAATATATTTTTGCTGTTTTTCATCAAATTCGTATTAGACAGCAATTAAAACTTTCACTTTCTGAACTTGATAGACATCGGCTTTGTATTCTTTTTGAATTTTTGAGTAAAAATATATCAAATAAACAATTTTTTGATATTTTATATGATGTAATAAATACAGCATTAGGTTAGTGATTAATTAATTTAAATTAAATGGGTAGGGGAAAAGAATTTTTTGGGTTTTTGCGCAACTTTTCTTTAGGGGTATGGCTCATTATTTTGTGGTAGATCTTTTTGGTACCTTTAATTTGACATAATTTATTTAAAGAAAAATTATTTTCAGAAATATATTTCCAAAAGCCTTTAACTAATGATGTCCGTACAGCTATACAATCCCTACAAACAACTTTAACTAAAGAAATTGAAAAAGGAAAAGAACAATGCCAAAATTTTGGACTTTTTGAAATGTTAAAAAATTCAAATAGAATAAAAATAAATGAACAAAATTTTGAAGATGATGAAGAAGAAAGTGAAGAGGAAGAGAAGGAAGAAATTAATAATAATGAGAAAGGAAAGGAAATTAACGGTGATTTAATTAATTCAATTAAAACACAATTAAATGGAAAAATTAATAATAATAATGAAGAAGAAGAAGAAGATAGTGAAGAAGATGATGATGATGACAGTGAAGATGATTAATGAAGAATTAAAAAAAAAATTTTTTTTTTTGTTTGAATTTTGTTGATTTTCTTTGTTAATAGAATTTTATTTAAAAAATAATTTAATTATTCTTTTAATTTCTTTTAAAAATATTTTTTCAGTTTTGAAATATTTTTTAAAATTTATTTTCACATTTTTAAATTGTTATTTTTTTAGACAGAACAACTTCCACTAGTAGTGTTCATAAATTCACAAAGAAGTTTTAATATTATTAATCTAAAGAATTCTTCTACTTCATTGTTTGTCTCATTCAACGGTATTGTAAACTTAAAAATTATTAGAATAAACTTGGGGAGAAATTTTAAATTTAACTTTGAGCTTAAGCTTAGAGCCTAAAACATTTTTGTATTTTTTGGCTCTTTCCCTATTCATCTAAACCAATTGATCAATTACTTAGATGAATTAGGTGAAGCCAACAATTAGTTCAAGCTTAAATTTTTTAAGACTAATAATTTTATTTATTTCAGACTACTTAAAATATTTAACTTACATTTGTTGAATTGTTTTGTACTTCATTTTGTAAATTATTAACTAATTGGTTTGTTTTAAATAATTTTAAATAAAATATTAAAATAAATAATAAAATATTATAATTTTTAAAGAAATATAAATAACAACGCATTTTTGTATTAATTTCCTTAAAAATAAAAAAATTAATGGCTTGCTCAGCAATTTTCTTTTTGGATATGAAAGGAAAGGTGGGTGAATTAAAAATTAAAAGTTGTTCATTAAATTTTTTATTTGTTTAAAAAAACTTTAAGATCAAACTTGAGTTTATTACAAACTTTTAATTTTATTAAAATTAAGTTTACAAACTTAAGTTTATATAAAACTTGAATTTTTCTTATAATTTAAGTTTGCAATCTTAAGTTTAATATTTCAAAGATTTAAAGTTTTAAACTTAAGTTTTAACTTTTTATTTTACAAACTTAAGTTTTTGTTTTATTAAACATAAATCAATATAAACTTTCTACTTGAAAAGCAATAAGAAAATTTAAGTATAGCTATTTACTATTATTATTATTTTTTTTTCTACTGTTCACCTCCCTCACACATTGGCGTTGCCTTTTTTCGTTGTATTTTTTTTTTGTTGGCATAAAAAAAAATAACATAAAATAATACAAGTAGATGGGCAACAACGCCAAATTCCATTAGTCTCTCTAAATAATAATTGTGATTTTTGCCTTTCTATTTTTTTTTCGTTTATTTTTTAGTGAATGAAGAAAAAATTGGTGTCCCTCAACCTCTTCTCATGGTTTTTATTTCCGCTTTGTTTTTTCTTTTCGTTTTGTTTTCTCTTTCCTGTTATGCAATCAATTTATTTATTTTTTCCCTTCATGTATTTTTTTTAACAATATTTTTTTATTAAAGTACAAAGTGATTATTTCTAAATTTAAAAAAAAAAAATTATTTAAATAAATGGATTTTAATTCTTTGGAATTTCCAAATCAATTATTTACAACACAACAACTACAAAACCAAACTACTCAATCTTTTACTAATAACTTTTTTAATAATAATAATAATACCTCATCAATATCTCAAGGAATTTTAGCTTATTCAAATGCTTTTTTTGGTGATAATAATAATAATATTTATTCTATAGATTCTTCTTCTTCATTAAATATTTGGGAACAACAACAACAAACACTTAATTTAACTAATAATTCTCCTTTTAATAATGAGAATAATGAAGGTTTATTCTTTTTTTTTTTGTAAAGTTGAAAGACTTAGAGAAGAAGAAGAAGAAAATAGGGAATTTTTTAATTAAAATTAAAATATTTAGTTGCTTCAAATAATCTTGTATCTCAAAATTTATTATCTACTAATAATAATTGTTGGGCAGGAATTTCATCAAATAATAATAATATTACAACAGAACATGAACCCTTTTCTTCTTCTTCAAATTTTATAAGATCTACTGGACAGTTTAAAGCAGCAAGACAACCATTTTCGTGTTTAACTAATAATAACCAAGGAAATTTAATTTTGGAAAAATCAGTTGAGCATTCAATAGAAAATTCTATCAGAAAATGTCCTTCACAATCTTCTTCAACTTCTTCAACTAAAGAATTTAAAACTGAAATTGAAAGAATTAAATATTGGGAACGCCGTTCAAAAAATAATGAAGCGGCAAAACATTCGCGCACAAAAAGGCGTGAACGAGAACAATCGCTACAGAAAAGGGTTATGCAATTGGAAGAAGAAAATAAAAAATTGCGTGATGAATTAGAAGAAGAGAGGAGAAGAAGAAGAGGATTAGGGAATTAATTAAAAATTAATTCTTTTCCGGAAAAATTAATTCCTTTCCGGAAAGACTCTCTCGTGTCGAAACGACCGTGTTTGATTTTTTACTCGTTTTTTTCTCCAACAATGTTTTTATTATAATGTTTGTTTGTATTAATGTTTATATTGTAAATAAAAATGTTTTCTTCATTATTACTATAAAAACTTAAGTTTAAAGTTTGTTAATTTTTATTATTTATTTTCTTCAATATTTTTTTATTTATTTTTAATTTACTAAATTGCTTTTCAAGTAGATTATTTAAAATTTCCACAATTTTTCCTATTTTTTAAAATTTAAAGGTTTTAATATCTCGAAATTATCGCGGTGATGTTGACTTATCTATAATTGATAAATTTATTCCTTTCCTTGTGGATATGGAAGAGGAAGGAAAGTTAACCCCTGTTGTTGATGTATCAGACGCTATTTTTGTTTTTATAAAATACAACAATGTTTATGGTATTTTGTGTTTTTAAATGTTTTAATTGTTTTTTTTTTAAAGTTGTTGCTGTTTCTGACCATAATGTTAACGTATGTTTTATGTTTTATTTCGTTTTTAAATATAAAGGATGTTTCGGTGCAGGTAGTTTTAATGCAAACATTTCTTTACAAACTTGTTAGTGTTTTTTCTGAATATTTTAAAGATGTTGAAGAAGAATCAGTTAGAGATAATTTTGTTATTATTTATGAATTGTTAGATGAAATGATGGATTTTGGTTATCCACAAGTTACTGAAGGGAAAATACTTAGAGAGTAAGAAGAAATTTTAAATTAAAATTAAAAATTCTTTTATTAAATGGGCCAAAAAAAGGTCATTTAGAATAACAAAAATATTTTAATTAAATTAATTTTTTTTTAGATATATAACACAGGAAGGTTATAAATTAGAAAAGAGTCAAATACGCCCTCCAATGGCTGTAACAAATGCTGTTTCTTGGCGTTCTGAAGGAATTAAACATAGAAAAAACGAAGTTTTTTTGGATGTTATAGAATCATTAAATTTATTGGTTTGTTTTTATTTAAAGAAATTATTTTAGAAAGAAATTTCTTTCAAACAATTAAAATCAGAATTTTTAAAAAACTTTTTCTGATTTTTTTAAGGCTAATGCAAATGGTGTTGTTTTACAAAGTGAAATAATTGGTTCAGTCAAAATGCGAGTATTTTTAAGTGGAATGCCTGAATTAAGATTGGGATTGAATGATAAAGTTCAATTTGAAAATACTGGAAGTAAAATTTTTAAAAAAATAATTTAATTAATTTAATTTTTAAGGAGGAAGAAGTAAAGCTGTTGAATTAGAAGATATTAAATTTCATCAATGTGTTAGACTTTCAAGATTTGGTTAATTTAATTAATTATTTAATTAATTAATTAATTTAAAATATATATTTATTTAAGAAAATGATCGTACAATTAGTTTTGTTCCTCCAGATGGAGAATTTGAATTAATGAGTTATCGATTAAGTACAGTTGTTAAACCTTTAATTTGGATTGAAACTGTAAGTTTTATTAAATTTTAATTTTTAATAAAAATATTAATTTTAAGGTAATTGAACGTTTTTCTCATTCACGAATAGAATATATGATTAAAGTAAAATTTAATTTTTAAATTAAAATTATTTTGAAGAGAATCCTTTTTTGTTAATATTCAAATATTTTTATAAAATATTTCCTTAATTTTTAGGCAAAATCCCAATTTAAACGTCGTTCAACAGCTAATAATGTAGAAATAATTATACCAGCACCACGTGATGTAGACACTCCTCGCTTTAAAACGGCCATTGGACATTGTAAATATGTTCCGGAAGAGACTGCGTTTATTTGGAATATTAAAAGTTTTCCTGGAGGAAAAGAATATTTAATGCGTGCACAATTTAAATTACCTAGTGTGGTTAGTGAAGAAGCTGAAGGAAAACCTCCAGTCAAAATTAAATTTGAAATTCCTTATTTTACTACTTCTGGTATTCAGGTTGGTTAAAAACTTTTTCAGAATTTTTTCAGAAATTGGTTAAAAACTTTTTCAGAATTTTTTCAGAAATTGGTTAAAAACTTTTTCAGAATTTTTTCAGAAATTGGTTAAAAACTTTTTCAGAATTTTTTCAGAAATTGGTTAAAAACTTTTTCAGAATTTTTTCAGAAATTGGTTAAAAACTTTTTCAGAATTTTTTCAGAAATTGGTTAAAAACTTTTTCAGAATTTTTCAGAACTTTCTTAAAATTCAAGTTTTATTATTTTTGCTTCTTCTTTTTAAAGGTTCGCTATCTAAAAATAATTGAAAAGAGTGGATATCAAGCTCTTCCATGGGTTCGTTATATTACAACAAATGGAGATTATCAACTACGAATTCCATAAAATAGACTTTAAATTTTTAATTAATTTTTAAACTAACAAAAATACTCTTTTTGGACAGCTTTAATTTTTTTTTAAATTTAAATGATCTCTTTTAAATTAATTTTTGCATTAATTAAATAAAAAAAATCTCATTAAAAATTATTGAAAAAAAATATTTTAATTAATTGTTTTATCAATAACAAATATTTAAATTAATTTTCTTTATTTTTAATATTTTTTAAAGTTTAAATAAACAATGAGAAGAGCTTTATTTAATTTTAAAAACTTAAAAACTTGTTCAACTTTAATTAAAAATTCTTTTGTTTATGAGCATACTCTTTCCAACTTAAAAACTTCTGAAAATTCTGAAAATGATTTATTAAATAAACAAGCAACAGAATTGGTTAAGTCAATAATTGAAGAATTTAAAAATAAAGAGAAAATACTTGTTTTGCCTTGGGCAGATAAACAGGTAGGTATATATTTAACTAATTTTTAAATTTAATTAATTTAAATAAAATTTTTAGGCAATTGATTTAGCTCTTTTTCCTTTCAAAGAATTGTTAAAAATTGGTTAATTTTTTTGTTCTCTTTTTAATCTTAAAATTAATTTAATTAAAGGTATTAGACCAGAATTTTTAGAAGATGCTTGTTCTCAACATGAACAACTTTTTCGTTCAATGATTAAAAATGGACAAAAAATATATCAAATGCTTTCAGTTTTTGTTGATAATTTTTATATAAGTTTTGAAGATGCTATCAGAATATTTGCAAAGTACGTTTATTTAAGTACTTAAGTTTATATTCAGAATTATTACAAAAATCAGAATTAATTTAAATAATAAAATCAGAATAAGTTTTTAAACATTAGAATCAAACTATAAAAACTTGAATTAAAATCAGAATTAATTAAACCTTAAATTCTAGTTGAAAATCAGAATTTTTTTTATATACCTATATCAGAATATGTATTAAATTAATTAATTAATTAATTAAATAATTCTTTTTTTTTATTATTCAAGATGGTCTGATTTACTTGAAAATGAATCCCCTCAATCAATTCAACTTCGTTTTAATTTATTTAGTAGTCGAGGAATTGCTACAGGAATTGCATTAAATAAATTATTTGAAAAATGTCCAGAATTATTCTTTGCTTCACAAGTTCAGCAAATGGATAATTGTTTAGAACATATTAGTGAATTTTTTGAATTTAATGATGTATATAATAAGAATTAATTAATTTATTTAATTCAATTTTTAAGTTAAAATCTATTATTCTTATGGCTCCTCATATTTGTTTAATGGATCCGATTGAATTAGAAAAGAAATATGAGGTTAGGGTTTTTTAATTTTAGTAATTCTGCTTCAAGTTTATTTATTATTCTGATTTTGTTTTAATTTAATTCTGATTTTGTTTTATTTTAATTCTGATTTTGTTTTATTTTAATTCTGATTTTGTTTTAATTTACTTCTGATTTTGTTTTAATTTAATTCTGATTTTGTTTTATTTTAATTCTGATTTTGTTTTAATTTAATTCTGATTTTGTTTTATTTTAATTCTGATTTTGTTTTATTTTAATTCTGATTTTGTTTTAATTTAATTCTGATTTTGTTTTATTTTAATTCTGATTTTGTTTTAATTTAATTCTGATTTTGTTTTATTTTAATTCTGATTTTGTTTTAATTTAATTCTGATTTTGTTTTAATTTAATTCTGATTTTGTTTTAATTTAATTCTGATTTTGTTTTATTTTAATTCTGATTTTGTTTTAATTTAATTCTGATTTTTTTCCTTTTCAGTATATTTACTTCCATATGGGTTTAGTAAGTGAAGAGTTAGCCCAAAGTAAGCATTGGATGGATTTAGATCTTCTTTCAATAATCGATAGACATCAATTACTTCTTAAAACTGGAAAATATTTTTATCCAGATCCTAAAAAACCTCAATTAAAAAAAGTAAATTAATTATTTTATTTATTTATTTTTCCTTTAGGAAAACCCTTCAGCTTCATTAATTTTTGATACACCAGAATATAAATTTGCAACTTTAGTAGCTTGTGTTGAACATGGTAAAATTAATTAAATAATTTATTTAATTATTTTATTAGATGAATGGTTAACTTTTCGTGAACTTTGTGAACAACAACGTTTATTGGAAGATAAGGATGAACCTTTTGAAAAGTAAAAAATTAAATTATTAAAAATTTTATTAAAAATTATAGAAAAGTTTAATAAAAATTTAAAAAATCCTTTTTTAATCTTTTCTAATAAAAAATAAATATTTTTATTTTTACAGAATAAAACCTTCACTTCGCAAACTTTATGAACGTCGATTAAAAGAAAAAAGAGATTCTCAAGATGGTGAACTTGAATAAATTGTTTTTTTTTAGTATTTAGTTTTATTTTTTTTTTGTTAATTTTTTGTTAAAAAAAAAAATAAACTTTGCAGCATTTTTCTATTTTTTTTTCAATTTGGGTTTCTTTAACCTTTAATTAAATTAATTATTTTTATTTTATTAAAATAAATTTTTTTTATTAATTTAATTAAAATAACTACATATTAAATATATATATATTTAATTATTTTAAAATAATTATTTTTATTTATTATTTTATTTTTTTCTTCAAAACAACATTTTATAACTTTAACCAACTTAAGGTAAGTAACAAAAAAAAAAAATTTTTTTTTTAATTTTTTAAGGTTCAAAAGCTTATTTTTTTTTATTATTTATTAATATTTAATTTTGTACAAACTATATTTGCAATATTAATTAAAAATTCTTTCTCTCTATTTTAATCTTTTTAATTATATATAAAGGTATTTTCACATCTGTCTATTTTTTTTTACTTCCTTTTTTAATGAACAGACAATTCTTTTTTTTTTTCTTAGTAATTTAATAAAATTTACTCCAATTATTTAAATATAATTATTAAAATCATTAGGTTGTTAATTTAAGCATAGAGGAACGTTTGGGTGCGAGAAAGGTAAAAATTTTTAATTTTGTATTTTTTGATTTTTTTAAATGTATTTTCTTATTTTCTGATATTTCTGAATTTTTCAGAACTTTTTATTAATTAGTTTTTAATTTAGAATAGAAACGACGTTTTGTCGCAGACCCATAAAGTACCTAATTTTCAAACTTTTTTTTATTAAAATTTTTATAAATGATGTAAATCTAGTTATTTTTCTTTCTTTAAAATTTCAGAATTTTTGGTTAATTATCTTAAAAATTATTTCTAAAAAATCGGATGAACGCATTCTAGGACTCTTTTGCCCCATAACTTTTTATTTACTCAACCTAAATTTTTAAAATTTTTAGAAAAATTAGTTTAAACATTTGGGAATATTACTACAAATTTTCACCTTTCTAACTTTTCTTTAGCCTGATTTATAATTCTGCGTCAAAACGTCTTTTCCGTCACAACTAGTCTTTGTTCTTTCTATTTTAAATTAATTTTTTAGTATATAATTTTAATAAACTACAAATTAATATTAAAATTAATACACATTCATTTTTTTATAATTGTACCTTTTTTTAGTCTCATTCTTTTTTTTTTTTTTTAGAATTTTTAATTTCTAGACTAAATTTTTTTATTTAATTTTTTTTTTAGATTTTTAGTTTTTAATTTACCTATTTAAATACTTGCCTTTTTCTTTTTCCTACCATTTATTTTAATTTTTATAAGGTTTCCGGAAAATTTACAGTTAAAAAACAAAATACTAAAGTCCAAAATATCATTTGAGTTTTTTTGTATTTTTCATCTCTTTTATTTATTGACAAAAATACAAAAATTCATTTTTGTTAAAATACAAAAATACTCGTACATTTTTGTACGTTTTCCGTATTCTTCTTATAACTTTTTATATTATTTACTCATTTTCCGGAATGTTTTTCAGACAACTTTTTACAATATTTAAAACCGGAAACTTAAAATTATTTATTCAAGTTTACAATTCTACAAATTTATTATTGTTTCAAGCTTTTCTTTTATTAATTTCAAAAGATTAATTTAATTTTCTCATTTATTTTTGCATTTTATTATTTATTGCAAAAATTAAGGAAACGGAAACAAAAATAATTAATTTTTTTTTTTGCGTAAAAATTGACATTTTATATTTTTTAAAAATAAATTTAAAGACAAAAACAATAAAAAAAAAACTTTTTTTTTTTTTAATTTTTTAAATATTTATTTCCCTATATGAGCAATAATATAAAAGCTTTTTATTTTAAATTATTTTTTCATATTTATTTTAAAATTTGCAAAAAAATTTACTTCCTTAGTTTTTAATCTTTTCTTTAATTTTTTAGTAGGACGTTTCAGTGCCGAATTGATTGTCTGAAATTTTTTTTAACAGAATTTTTTTTTTTAATTTAAATAATTAATTTAATGATTTTTAATAAACTTTTGAATTTACTCTTTCTATTCTCATTAATAAATAATTTATTATTTTTAAAAATTTCCTAACCTTAACTTTCTCCATTAAAATATATATAACGGCATTTAAGAAAATATTTATTTTATTTTTTAAAATTTAAATAATTAATTTCAGGTTTTATTTAAATTTTTATTAATTTTTTTATTTTTTTAAATTTGCTTTCTTAAAAAAGGACGTTTTGTCGCCAAATATTTTTTAATAAAAAAAATTTTTTTTTCTTTATTTACCTTATTTATTTAAGTAAATATTTACACACATTTAATTATTTAATCCTTTAAAAAAAATATTCCTTTTTTTATTTTTTTGATTTTTAATTCTATGCGCATATAAACTTGCTTATATTTTTAAAACTTTTTTCTATCATGATAAACAAAATTTTTAATAAATAATTTTATTTATTATTTCAAAATATATATTTCTTTTTAGTCCTTTAAATATTTTTAAAAATTTTGAAATTAAAAAAAAAATTTTTTTTTTAATTTTTTAAACAATTTTTAATAATTTAACTTTGTCTGTGCTGAACTGTCCACTTTTTCATTTTTATCATTTTTTTCTTTTTTTATTAATTTTCTTCAATTCTTCCCCGTTTAATTTTCTTTTTTTTTTTCAATTTTTAATCCTTCAGAATTATATAAAATTTTATTAAATTTTTTCATTTTTGTCATAAAGCTACTATGGATTCTATTTAATTTTTTTCCCCCCCCCCACTTAATCCTCTTTAAACAAATTAAATATATCTAAATTTATATTTCCATTTTATCTCCCCATGTTTAATTAATAAATTTTATGATTTTTGAAAATCCTTAAAAGAATTAATAGAGAAAGTTTAAATTTTCAAGTGCGCAAAAAACACCAAAAAATAAAAGAAACACTTTTAAAAATTTTTTTCTAAAAATTTTTTTCTCTTCTAAATGAAAAAAAAAAAGAATTTTTCTTTTCATTTTTTAAACATTTTTAAATTTTTTCCAACCTTTTTTCTCGTTAATTTTCTCTTTACTTTATTTTTTGCGTTCTCTTACGCACAGACTTAAAATATATTATTTAATAACTGGGAATTCCCCTCTCTCTTCTCTTTTAAATTATTTTCTTTTGGCAAATTGTTAGATCTAAAATTCTTTCATTTTTTTTTTCAATTAATGAAGATTTTAAGATTAATTTATTTAATACATTTAATTTTTTTTTTGACGTCGTTTGGTTATGTGGAAAAAAATTTTTTTAGGATTTTTAAAAAATTATTTTTTTTTTTTTTAATAATTTTTTTTTAAAGTAAAAATTAATTTGTAAAATTTAAAAAAAAAAATTTTTTTTTTGAATTATCTTCTTCTTCTTTTTTTCTAATTTTTTTTTTAAATTTTGAATTAATATTTCTTTTAAAATTTATTTAAAATTAATTTTATTAATCTTTTTATTAAAAAAAAAATTTTTTTTTTAATATTCTTAACGATTTAATACTTTTTCTACAATTTAAAAATGGAATTTTAATACAATTATTTAAGTCCTTTAATTAATTTTTTATTATTAAATTCCATTAAATTAAAGAATTTAATTTGTGTTCATAGATAAGTTGCGCACACCCTTTATTTTATTTAAAAATTTCTATTCCGGAAATGAATCCGGAAAGTTTGTTTTATTAAATTTTAAGGACATTTCAATACAAAAACTTTCTAATGCCCATTTCAATGAATTGTTTTGTTAAGGACATTTCAGTACTAAAAGAGTATTTAATTTTAAGCTTTTCGTTGTGAAATGTCCATTCAATTTATTTTTTCTACCTTTTAATAAAATATTTTTAAAAACAAGTTTTGATTTATTTTTTCTTCATCATCAATAAATCTAAACTTTTATATATTTTGGTATATTTTTGCAATTTTATTTACTTTACTTTTCTGCATTTAAATGGACGCACCAGCTGTTTTTTTTCTTAAACAATTTTCAAAAATGCTGTCAACATTTAAATATATAAATTTTTTTTTCTTATTTTTATTTTTACTCATTTTTATTCGTCAAACTAAATATTAAATATATTTTTTATTTTCTTTAATAATCAAATAAATTATTGATTTATTTTGCTGCAATTAATAAATAATTTTTAAGAGATGGACGTTTCGGTACTAGCTTATAAACTTACCAATTTTGAACCTAAAATTCTAAAAATTTGCACAAAAACTAGTCAATTTATTTTTCAAATTGTGCAAAAATTTAAAAATTTTTGATCGACTGTATAAAAAGTTATTGGCAAAAATAGCTACATTTGTCAAATTTTACCTTTTTATTCATAACTTTTTTGTTTTCCAACCAAAAAATTTAAAATTTTAAGAAAAGGTTATTCAAACATTTAGGTAATTTCATTACAAATTTCAACTCACTATCCTCATTATTACCTTTATTATCAGCTCGCACCGAAACGTCCTTTCCGCTAAAACCAACTAAAAATTCTTTGCATTCTGTAATTTTTTCTTTTAATAATTTTGCACAAAAAACCGCCTTATTTTTCTTTTTTTTTTTAAATATTTTAATGCTTAATTTTAGCTTTAAGGTTACTGTAATCCAGTCAAAACATACACACTTTCATTTAATAATTAAACAAATAATTTTTTTTTAATTTTTTCATCTAAATACCTACATATATATAATTGCCTAACTTACTATTAATAGCATTTAAAAATAATAAAAATTATTTAAATAAATAACAGTATTATTTACATAAAGTAAAAACCAATCAAAACAACTTTGGCATTATTTTTATTTTAGCATTTTAATAAAATTAATCTTAAAATTATTTCTTATCCTTTATTTTTTAGTTCATATTAATTTTTTTACTTAAATAGACCTTTATTTTTATTTATAATTCAACTTGAGACTCTAATGTCCAAAATAGAAAAGTTGGTAATTAGAGTCTAGTTCTTTTAGCTTTTGAGTCTCAGACGCAAAATATATAGGTCAGACTCTAATAGTCATTTTTAAATTCACCAAGACTTACTGACCAATTCTAGACTCAACTGTCCAAAAAAGTAAAAAAAAGAAGAAAACGAAAAAGAAGTTTTATAAAGAAGAGGGTCAACATTAAATAAATCAATTCATTAAATAATAATTATATAAAAATTCTTTTTAAAATATATATTTTCGACGATAAAAACCACACAAAACTCTTTCCTTTCTTTCTCTCTCTCTTTTACTTTATTTCTCTGCAAAAAATTATTTTTTCTTTTTCTCCAACAAGTGCAGAGATTATTGATTTAATAAGAGAGAGAGGGTGGTAGAAGGAGGAGAAAATATATATAAATAAATAAAATATAAAGTGTACTTTTTCTCTACAAATTCATTTTAGTAAGTATTTATTTAATAAAAAAATAAATATTTTTTTTATTAAAATTCTTTAGACTCTAATGGAATTTTTTTTTTGTTCTGAAAAATTCTTCTTTAAATAGACATTTTTTTAAATTATTTAAATTTATTTATTTCTACTCTAATTTCCCCCTTTATTTTATTTACTGACCATGCAAAATAAATATTATAATTAACCATAGAAAAAAAGATCTCAAAGAAATATTTCTCTGGTATTTCTTTTTCTTAAAGAAATAGATTAAATTTTAGGACAAAATGTCAACTTTATCATTTTTGACAAAATGCCAATAAATTTACTTTTTTTTTAAATAATTTTGGCATTTTGTCCATTTACTTATTTATACATTTTTTTTTTCTAAAATACTTTTTTGTTTGTCGTCATCATTTCTGCTATATAAATTTTAATGAAAATATATTATAACCACGACCAGCCTTTTATTATGCTCTTTGTGCTCTATCATGAGCATTTTAGCTTTTTTTTTTTTGCTTCAATATTTTAATTCATTTTTTATCCTACTTAAAAAAATATTTTTTTTTTTCTTAATTTTTTTTTAATTTTTATTTTCTTAATTGTTTTTTACAAAAAAAAAATTAAATAAATCCGACTAGACGTTAAAAGGATGTTCTAGTGCTTTTTACTCCCCTTTCATTTATTAAAATGTTGGCACCGCCCTTTTTTAACTTTCATTTAATTAGAGCAAAAAAGAAGAAATTGAAACCATATCTTCTTATTCTTCTTTTTTTTACTCTCTCGCGCATACACCGGACATTAAATGTTGGCCTTTATTTTTTCAATAAAACTTGCTGGGACGTTTAAACGCAAACATGCCTCAAGCCATTTTTCAAATAACTCTTCGATTTGGCAACCGATCAGAACAAACTTTATATCATTCGAAAGCTCTTTTTATGAGCTTTCTTTTCTTTCTTTAGAACATTTTGGTCTGACCATTTTAAAAATTGTTACAATCAAATAATTAAGTTAAGTGACTAATCTTCTTTCTCCATTCATAACCTTTTACTAAACAATCCTTTCTTAAATATTTCTTAATTAAAATAATCCTCACATTTAGAGCTTTCATTTGATATATATTTTGTTAGAAAATGTTTTCAATTAACAAACTTATGGACAAAAACGTCTCCGTGCTGAAACGTCCTTTTTACATAAAGGTAAAAGAGATTGTCTAGTTTTGTTTTTAGGTATTCCCTGCACTATATTTAAGTCAATAATATTCTCTTATATTTCAAGGCCTTTTCCGTTTACATTAAAAATATTGCAAAGCTCAATTTAGACCAAAAAAAAAAAAAAGTCCAAAGGCTAAAAAATAAATACACATACTACATTTTTTTTTATTTGGTATTCTTTAAGACAATAAAAAGAAATTTAAAAATTGTCATTTTATTTCAAAAATCTTTTTAAAAAAATTATTTTTTAATAGACTTGAATTAATTTTTATACTCCTACACCCACTTTGTCGCCGAGTGTTTTTCCGGCTTTTTTTAAATTTTTTAACTAAGAAAAAGATCTGCCGGTTCAACACAAAGTTTTAAAAAATTACCGTTTCATTACGAGACCAAAAATTCAAAAATGGCCGTTTCAGCATTAGACTTTTTAATTATTATTTAAATTAAAATAATGAGGAAGTATTTATATATTTAACTATTTTAAGTAATTTTACTTTTATTATCATAATAATCATTAGGTGAATAATACATACATTATATTTTGTTTCGACAACGACAGCTGAGTATATATATATATATATATATTTTATTTTAATTTTTGTTCTTGCAAAATTTTTGTTGCTATGCGTTTTTGGATATGTCTGGGAGTTTGCGTCATATTTTATTCTTTTTCCTTCTTTTTTAATAATTTTTATTTAAAAAGGGATTAAAAAGAGGATTTTCTTGCAGAAAATATTTTAACATTTACTGGACAGACAAAAACTGACATTTGAGTCTTGCCTCATAATTCAGGGATTGCTTGAATGAATTTAATGTTTTTTATGTTATTAGATAGAGAATTAATTTATCTTTTAAATTTCAGAAAATCAGAATTTTTAAACTTTTAGGGAAAAAGTTCTGTTCAAAAAACTGTTAAAAATTATGTTTTTTGACAGTTTTTTAATCAGAACTTTTTTTTAAACTTTTCAAAAATTCTGATTTTTTGAAACCTAAAAGAGAAATTAATTCTCTATCGAATGATACCAAAAAAATCAAAATCGGTTTATTTTTTGTTAAGTTATAAGGTCAAGACTCACCCATGGTCTTCTTTGACAAACAACTTTGTTTTTAATTTAAATATTTTATGACTTGATTTATTTTATATTTAATTTTTTATTTTATTAAATAAAGTAAAGAATTCTCTATAAAATAAATTTTATTTCAATTTTATATTTTATTTCAAAAATTTTATATTAAACGAAAATACTGCTGACCTTTTACTTCCTTAATAAATAAAGAATATTTATTTTTTTTTTTAATTAAATTAAATAAAAATTTAATTCAAAATATTAAATTAATTAAAAATTATAATATTTTTTATTTTTAAAATTCTAATTTAAAAAAAAAAAATTTTAAAATAATTTGTTTTTATTTAAATTTTGCTGTTACCTTTTCCCCTTTCCCCCCTTTTAATTAAAAAAAAAATTTTTTTTAAGTTTATTTTTTGTTTTTTTTTTTCTTAAAACTTTTTTCCCCCCTTTTATAAAATTAATTATTTATTACCTATTTAATAAGTGTTCGTTTTTTTTTAAATTTTCTTTTTTGTATTTTCGTATGGAACAAAAATGTCTGAAATTAGCTCTTAATTTTTATTTTATAGACAATTCTGTTCGTTAAAATTTTTTTAAGGTTATTTTCACGTTCTTTAATAAAAAAAAAGTAAAAATTCTATTTTTGGCATTTTGTCTTTTTTCTCATTTTGTACAATTTTAAATGAAAATGCCAGTCTAAAATTAAACTTTTTTTTTTTTAATTAAAACAATTTTTAGTTCATTTTTCTTTGCTCTTTTTAAAATTAAATTTTAAAAAAAAAGATTTTTTAATTAGGAAAATTTTGGCACTGAACCGTCCTTGTTGCCAAAAGTTAATCAAAACAATTTTTATTAATTTTTATTATTAACATCCATTAATTTTTATTTAATATTTATTTATTTCCTTTATCTTTAACTTATCACAGATTTTTCCCTGACAATTTATTCTCAATTAAATAATCTATTTTTTATTTATTTTTAAATTTTACTGTTCAAAAATCTACTTGGAAGAAACTTTTTTTAATTTTTTTTTTTTAAATAATTTTTAATCTCTTTTAAAAAATTTTAATTATTTTAAAACAAAAGGTTTTTATATCTTCTTTGTTGTATTTTAGAAAGTTGAAATGTCAATACGCATGTTTAGTTAAAACCCCCCACGTTTAATAAAATTTTCTTTTGTGAACCAAAATTTATTAAATTTTGTTTGGGGATATATCCTTTAAGGTGTTTTCTAATAGTTTTAAAAATTTTAGAATTTTTGGTTATTTATTTATTTAATTATTGTTAAAATAGTGTAGGCGATAGGCCTGTTTATTAATTTTTTTGATAACTTTTTCTTTTGAAGGAGTTAACCTATAAAATTTTATTTTTATATTCTTTATAGTTTTACCTTTTTTCTTTAAAAATTTGAGAATTTTTGATTTAATTTAGATAAAGTTATTGTAAAAAATAACTGCCCTATCCCTTCTGTAGACGTTTGGTCAGTTCGCTGTTTCCTTCATAACTCATGTTTTACTAAACCAAAATTTACTAAATTTTGTGATTAACTAGTTAACACTATAAAGTATAAATAAAAAAAATTTTAAGTCAATAGGATCAAATTTGATTTTTTTTTAAATTTTTAACTAACATTAATCTAATAAATCTTTATTATTTTTTAATTTTTTAGATTATTAAAGAATCTTCAAAATAAATATACGACTAATTAAAAATTGCTCTTTATAAAAATTAAAAAAAAAATATTTTCTTCTAAAATAAAGAAAAAAAAATTTAATTATTCTAGCAAATGATGGCCTTACAACAACATCATCATTCTTCTGCTACTACAAATTCCCATTCTCAACAACAACAATCTCGTATACTTCATTCAACAGGTTCAGCACACTCTATAAGTAGTAGTGGAAGTGAACAACAAACACCATTAGATATGGGTAGTGGTGGAGAAGAAAATGGTGGGGGAATTAGGGGACAGAATGTAGAGGGGACAAATCAACGTTCTTCTAATTGTCAATCTCCTACAACATTGGTAAACTTTTATAGAAAAATTATTAAGCAGAAATATATTTAACTTTCCGGATATATTAATTTTCCGGATTTAGAAATATATTTAACTTTCCGGATATATTAATTTTCCGGATTTAGAAATATATTTAACTTTCCGGATATATTTTTCAACTTTACGGAAATGGAAAATATTAATTTTAATAAAAAAAACTTTCCGGAAAAATATTTATTAATAAAAAATGTTTTATAATTTAATATTAATTTTATTATAAAGTTTCCCGTCTTTAGAATTTAATTTTTTTATTTTCTTTTTGTTAATATTTTTAAATAATTCATTAAATTTAATTTAATTTTTAAAACAAAATTCAAATTTTACTCCAATACATATTTTCTATAAATAAAAAAAAAAGTTTATTTAGCTTTTTTTTTTTAATTTTTGAAGGCAATGTGATGTGTTAAAATTATAATTACTGGGAAAACTTGTAATAATTTTTTTAAAAATTCTTCCAACTAAATATGTTTAATTTCAATTACTTTTATGGATTAGAATATTGCATTAAAATATAAGTTTAAAATACAATTTTTATTATGTATAGATTTCCGGAAAGTTTATTTATATCAAAACTTGAATATTATCGAACACTAAAACTTTTCTATATATAATTATTTTTCTATTTATTTATAGCTCAACAATCTATTAGGCAGTAGATCAATTCACCAACATCAACATCATATACATCAACAACACCAACAACAACAAATGCTTCCACCTCCCCAACAACAATTATTGGATTTTGCTAATATGCAATCTCAATTAGCTGCTAGTTATGCTGGAGGTATTTAATTATATTTTTTATTTCTTTTATTTGCTTTAAATCCATTCTATTCTTGGTGTTTTTCTTGTGTTATTATACTTTGCGTGACTAATTAAATTTTTTAATTATTTTTATAATTAAAAACACTTGTTAATAAATATAATTTTTTAAATTTAGTATTTAAATAAACATTATTCTTTTATATTTAATAAGTACAAGTTCATAAACATTCTAATATACCTGTTTACTATAATTTATTTATTTTTTAAATATTTATTATCTTGATAATTTTATATATTCTAAACTTTTTTATTTATTTATATGTTCCAGAAAGTTTTATATATTCTGGAAAGTTTTATATATTCCGGAATGTTTTGTATGCTCTAGAATTTTAATATATATATTCCGGAAAGTTTTACATTATTAATATATTTACTGTATTTTGTGATGTAATATATTTTATTTATTATTCGGTATTTTAGTTTAGTATTTATATTTAAGTGCTTTTATACATATACTGTGTTAACTACTACATGGGATTATATTTTGTTGTATATTTAATGTTTGTACTATTTATAGATTCTTTATATATAATAATAATTTTTAAATGACCGGAACGTAAAGTCACGTTGTAAAATGAGTTTTTCTGAAGCATTAAATTAAAGTTTTTTAGAAATTGTTTACAAAAAATATTTTTTTTTTAATGCAACATTTTTAATTTGATTAACATTGTAAAAAATAAAAAAAAATGTTTTCAAGTTTTTATTTTAAATCTCTTCTCCTTTTTAATTAAATAATTATAAATGTCATTTTGTTTAAAATTTTTTCAATTTACCCCCTTAATATTTTTGGTCTCCATTATATAATTTTTAGTCTTTTAACAGACAAAATATTTTTAAATAAATTTCTGATTAATTAATTTTGTGTTTTTATAATTATTTTATAGTCTGTCTGTTTAGTTAATGCTCTCGTTTAAATTTTTTTTTTTTATTAATTTTAATTTTTGTAAATATTTTTTAAATTTTTAGCACAATTCCCAGATGAAATGAATAATTTATTTGGTTGTTCTACTGCTTCATTTGTATTTCCATCCAATAACCGTTCCCAAATACAACAACAATTAAATAATAATTCAGATCAATCTTCTCATTCAATATTTGCTGCATATCAACAACAACAACAAATACGACCAACTACTAATGGAAACAATGAAAATTCAAATAGAACATGTAGAGGTGGTGGACAAAGACAAACGCTAGGAACGTCTGCGACAGTTAATTCTGCTTGTAATAGACGAGTAAGTAAATAATAAAAATTATGCTTCAAGTTTATTTTGTTTTAAGTTTATTTTTTAAACTTGAATTTATTAAATAAACTTGGAATTTATTAAATAAACTTGAATTTATTAAATAAACTTGAATTTATTAAATAAACTTGGAATTTATTAAATAAACTTGAATTTATTAAATAAACTTGAATTTATTAAATAAACTTGGAATTTATTAAATAAACTTGAATTTATTAAATAAACTTGAATTTTTTAAAATAAACTTGAATTTATTAAATAAACTTGAATTTATTAAAATAAACTTGAATTTATTAAAATAAACTTGAATTTATTAAATAAACTTGGAATTTATTAAATAAACTTGAATTTATTAAATAAACTTGAATTTATTAAATAAACTTGGAATTTATTAAATAAACTTGAATTTATTAAATAAACTTGAATTTATTAAAATAAACTTGAATTTATTAAATAAACTTGGAATTTATTAAATAAACTTGAATTTATTAAATAAACTTGAATTTATTAAATAAACTTGGAATTTATTAAATAAACTTGAATTTATTAAATAAACTTGAATTTTTTAAAATAAACTTGAATTTATTAAATAAACTTGAATTTATTAAAATAAACTTGAATTTATTAAATAAACTTGAATTTATTAAATAAACTTGAATTTATTAAATAAACTTGGAATTTATTAAATAAACTTGAATTTATTAAATAAACTTGAATTTATTAAATAAACTTGGAATTTATTAAATAAACTTGAATTTTTTAAAATAAACTTGAATTTATTAAATAAACTTGAATTTATTAAAATAAACTTGAATTTATTAAATAAACTTGAATTTATAAAATAAACTTGGAATTTATTAAATAAACTTGAATTTATTAAATAAACTTGAATTTATTAAATAAACTTGAATTTATTAAATAAACTTGAATTTATTAAAATAAACTTGAATTTATTAAATAAACTTGAATTTATTAAATAAACTTGAATTTATAAAATAAACTTGGAATTTATTAAATAAACTTGAATTTATTAAATAAACTTGAATTTATTAAATAAACTTGAATTTATTAAATAAACTTGAATTTTTTAAAATAAACTTGAATTTATTAAATAAACTTGAATTTATTAAAATAAACTTGAATTTATTAAATAAACTTGAATTTATTAAATAAACTTGGAATTTATTAAATAAACTTGAATTTATTAAATAAACTTGAATTTATTAAATAAACTTGGAATTTATTAAATAAACTTGAATTTATTAAATAAACTTGAATTTTTTAAAATAAACTTGAATTTATTAAATAAACTTGGAATTTATAAAATAAACTTGGAATTTATAAAATAAACTTGAATTTATTAAATAAACTTGGAATTTATTAAAATAAACTTTAATTAATAATTTTATTTAAGCGGTCAGGTATCGAAATGGTTAAATGTTCTTTTTGTCCGAAAAAGTTGCCTGGACAATCTGCTGTAAGTTTTTTATTTATTTATATTTATTTTAATCAATTAAAATAATTTTTATTAAGCTTCAATTACATCTTGAAGACTGTCGTATGATTAGAGTACATGAATGTGATCTTTGTGGTAAACGTTTTAAAGCACGTGGAGGATTACAACAACACAATCGTATCCACGCTAATGAAAGGCCTTATATGTGCCAGTAAGTTAATAAAAATTTATAAAAAAAATAAAAGGGAAATTTATTTGATAATTTTAATTAATTTTTAAAAATATTTTTTAATAGTTTTTGTCCAAAACGTTTTACACAAAAAAGTCACGTCGACCAGCACGAACGTATACATACAAATTCTAAACCTTTTGCTTGTCAATTCTGTGGCAGACAATTTCGTCAACGTTCTCAACAACTTGGTCATGAGGCAACACATTTAACTAGAGGAGATCAACGAATAATTGAAGTTATTAAATTTTATTTAAATTTTTATTTATATATATTTATAGAGAACACAACAACAGAATACTTCAATTGGTGGAAATAATAATAATACTTTTAGTTCTATAGTTATGAATGGAGCAAATACTAGTAGTACTGCTTCTGATTTACATAATTCGCTATCCTCAGAACAGGTTATTAAATTAATTATAAAATTATTTTTTTACAACTTGCGAACCTTATTAATATATTAGCAAGCGTTATAAATAATTATTTAATGCCCAGGCGGAATTTTATAGACCAGGCATAATTTTGTAAACTAGGCGGAATTTTTATAGACCAGGCGGAATTTTGTAAACTAGGCGGAATTTTTATAGACCAGGCGTAATTTTGTAAACTAGGCGGAATTTTTATAGACCAGGCGTAATTTTGTAAACTAGGCGGAATTTTTATAGACCAGGCGGAATTTTGTAAACTAGGCGGAATTTTTATAGACCAGGCGTAATTTTGTAAACTAGGCGGAATTTTTATAGACCAGGCGTAATTTTGTAAACTAGGCGGAATTTTTATAGACCAGGCGTAATTTTGTAAACTAGGCGGAATTTTTATAGACCAGGCGTAATTTTGTAAACTAGGCGGAATTTTTATAGACCAGGCGTAATTTTGTAAACTAGGCGGAATTTTTATAGACCAGGCGGAATTTAACATTATGAAACATAAATTTTTTAGAAGTTTAAAACACAGAGTTCGCCTATTTCTTCTTCTGCTGAACATTTAGCTGCACATTTACAACACTTATCATCACAACAACAACAACAGCAACATAATCATCCTCCAACCCCTTCAAATTCTTCTCCCTCAACATCTTCATCAATTGCTGCAGCACAACAACAAATGGCTTCCTCATTTAATGGTCTACTTAGAGCTGCTGTAGAAGACAATAGATTAGGATATCATCATGATCAACAAATGGAAAGGTAAGGAGGTAATTAATATATTAAATAAAATTTTTATTTGTTTTTAAATTATTTTAGAAGTGCAGCCGTTGATAGTTTAATTGCAATTTCTAAACAGCAACAACAATTTCAACAACATCACTTAGATGAACAATTACGTTTAATGAGTGGTGGACAATAATTATATAAATTATTTTTCTTTATTGCGTATATTAGAATATAGTATAACTATTTTTAAATATTTTTATATTAGGGTTTCAAGTATTCTTTAGCAGGCGGAATTAACAAAGTTGTAGCAGGCGGAATTTTATAACTTATAATAGGCGGAATTTCCTAACACGAAACCCTAATATTTATATTATACTTAAGTTTATTTATAGCTAGCCACAGTTCATACAAAACAAACAATCATATATATTTAACTCTATTTTCTCTCACATAATTCTCAGGGTTTTTGTGTTTCAGTGATATTCATATATGTATTATTTGTTAGTAATTTGACATATTATTTAAACTTTTTTTTTCAATTATTAAAAATATAGAACGAATTTAAGTTTGTTAAGAAGAATATAAACTTTAAAAATTCCTACCCATAAGATCACCTACCCATTTACTTTATTTTAAAAGAATTATTCGTTCTTTTATTTTTTAAATACCGTAATTTTAAATTATGAAAATCCCAAATCTCTAAAAAAATATACCAAAGAAAAAAATTAAAATAAACAATTCTCGTCATAAGGAAAAGGGAAAATATCTTCAAAGAAAATTATGTTTCTTATAACGAGAATCTTAACTATATATAAATATATTTCAAATTGTTCCCGATGATTCTTTTATTCAATTTTATTATGCTTTTGTATAGAATTTTTGCATTTTCTTTAAAAAAATATTTTCATCAATTTTAATATTAAAAATCATTTTCTCCATAATTGTCTAAATAAATTTTAAAAAAAAATTTGAGATTTTTATTATTTAAATATATAAATATTGTACTTTTTGTTTACTAATTTATTCAAAAATATATTATAAAAGCTGAGTCGAATGGTACCACATTTACATTTTAGTGAAATATTTGGGCTGAAATATAAATCCCTAAAAATCAGAAAATTAAAAGGGAGGGGTAAGCTATTTTATGCAAAAAAAGGGTTTTTTGAGAGGAGACGAAACAAAAATTAAAAAGGGTCACGTTAAACAAAAAGTACCTAAAAAAATAAAATTATGAAGTATATTGAGACTCGTTTAAAAAACAAAAAAATTAATAAAAATTAATTGGCACCGAACCGTCCAAATAATTTTTTTTCAATTTTTGTGTTTTAAAATAAAAGGAAAATAAAATCAATCAATCAAAAATACATATAATAAATACTTTAAGTAAAAATAAATAAATAAATTATTAAGTAAGCCGGCTTTGTACTATATCAGCAAATTTTTTAAGATTCTCGGTTACAAGTTGTACAATTTCATTTCTTTTTGGTAAATTAATTCGATAATGATAATCTCTAAATAAAAAAATATTTTTTAAAAGTTGTTATGAAAATTGGTGGAAATTTTTTTTAAAATTTCTTTTCAGTTAACATTTTGGTTAATAAATAGAAATTTAAAAAAAAACATACATTTCCTCTACAAGCTTCTTCTGTTCAGTTATATTTTGGTATAAGATAGAAAATTGGTCTTTGTTGTTGTTGGTATTTTGTGAAGTAAGTTGACTCACTGATTTAGCACGTTGAATTGGTAACGATGAAGAACAATTTGGAGATGCTAAAGAAGAAGAGGAGGAAGAAGAAGAAGAAGAGGAAATTCTTGGCCGTGAAGGAGGAAGTGAACGTCTTGGTGGTGAAGGTCGCGAACGTTTTGGAGGTGAAAAACGAGAAGGTGACGACAATTCCTTCAAAATTTTAGTTATATTTTTTAATTAAATAGACAATTCTTAAAAATCTTTAGAATCTTTTCTTATATTTATTACAAAAAAGAGTAAAATACCCTTCAAAAAATTTTAATCAAAAAAAAAACCTCTGCTCTCCGTTTACGAACAGGTGTTTGATTCGAATTAAGATGAGGTGCAGTCTGCGATGCGTGTGCCATAGGCCGATTATTCTCTAAAAGTTCCATTTTTGTAAATATAAAAATTTTAAAATAAAACCTTGTCTACGATAAAGTCTAGGATCTTTTAAATAATTCTTTGCAATATTACTATTTGATCGTTTGTTCGTTACAGATCTAGAGGTAACACAAGAAGTAGAAGGTAATGGTATTGATTTATTCTAAATTGATGTAAAAATTAATTTTAAATTAAATGTAGAGGTTTGTAGAGGGTTTAAAGCTAATTTATTTTCGCCTGTTCCCTATTACACATTTAAGTGTTTTTGCTGTTGGCAGCCAAAAATCAATAATTACCTAGAGGCAAAACTTAACAAATCGAAAAGAAAATGAAAAAACACCCACTTTATACAAGGGAAAATTTCTGGGGAAAAGAAACACCGAATATGAGAAAAAAGGTCCATCATCGAATTTAGCAATCTTAGAACGTTAATCTTCAGAGTAAGTAGCCCATCTTTTTCATCCCCTCAAAAATTCAAAACAAAAAACTTTGTTAAATTTAAACATAAAAATAAATAAAAACCGTCATCTTAGCAGAAGCTTCCATTCCTCCCACAACACCAGCTGAACAGCGATTATCAAATGCATTTATTGTAACTTTGTTTTTATACATCTAAAATTAAAAGATTATATTTTTAATTAATTTACTTTCCTGTATCCACTTATTAAAGTTAAAGCACATAATTGCCAAACTTTTATTAATAAAAATCAATTTAATATGCAGAAAGGCAAAAAAAAACTATATCCATATTAATGGCTATTATGTCCTTTTACAATTTAAAGGTATTAAAACTCCCAAAAATCCTTTCCTTAAAGCATATTAAAAAAAAACTAACGTTGACCCGTTGTTGACTATTCATTGATGGCAAAGGAACATAGGCATGAACGTTGCCTCCTTCTCTAGCTGAAAATAAAGGCAATAAAAAGTATTAAATTTCTAAAAAATACCAAATCCAGTTGTTTTTGACCGAGAACGAGCTCGACGCGGATACATGTTGAACTGTGAAGAATAAATAAATGTAAATAATTATTGTATAAAACCTGAAACAAAAAATAAATTGAATGATAAAATAACTCGTTTGTAAAAAAAAAAAGTAAATTAACTAACAAAGTCAATTGCAAAACTATCAAAATTCTAAGGCTAAAGACTACGTAGTCGCTGTTAAATAAACGCAAAACTTAACAAAAAAAAGCAACATCTTTACAGAGAGACAGCACAATGTAACGAGACTACAGATCAGAGAGAAGAAGTATTAAGCCTTAACTAGTAAGGCAATTCCAAAATTTTCTCTGCCACTCATACTAGGGCAGAACACCAAGTACCTAAAACACTTGGGTATTAACCAAGGAATACAGCAAACATGACTTTGATAATCAAATAAA
Source organism: Meloidogyne graminicola (assembly GCA_036172905.1). Taxonomy (NCBI): domain Eukaryota; kingdom Metazoa; phylum Nematoda; class Chromadorea; order Rhabditida; family Meloidogynidae; genus Meloidogyne; species Meloidogyne graminicola. Next base: position 337,840 of record JARPZY010000012.1, on the reverse strand, counting down.
TATAATAAATTTTAGACGAGAAGGAAAACATTTAATTAAAAAACGTCTAACCGCCTGCCTTCAATATATGTCGTTCTCTATCAAAATTACTATTTTTCTCTTCTGTTCTCCTCCCTTTAGCATTACCCTTCCCTCCTAACCCTAAAAAATTAATCAGTAAAATTACAACAATTTTATCGTGAAAACGGGGACAAATAAAGAAATAAAATTACAGGGGATTTAAGGTCATTTAACAATTAAATTTTTATTAAAAAATCTCTAAAATTATGACCTCAATTCCTAATAAAATATAAAGAAAAATTACTAATCAAAAAAAAAAACTAAATTTATTATTCAGCTCCTTGCGGTTCTGGGTTGAGAATATTGGACAAAACCTATAAAATTAAAAAATAAATCGATTGAACAAAACTCCCCCACAAATAATAAAAATGTTTGATCTTTATACAAAGTTAAAGCAAAATGAAAAAATAAAATGTCGTGTAAGTGTATGTCATGTGAGAATAAATAAATAAATAAATATACTTTTTTGAAGGTTATAGGCCTTTTCGAGGGTTTAAAAAATAGAAAAATTCGAGTTAAATCTTAATACTCAAAAATTCAACCCACGAGAAAAAGTAAATTCTCGGAAAAGCTCTTAAAATAAAAATCTCAGAACGGGAAATATATGTTCACAGAAAAGAAAAATAGTCCATGGATGGGAGACTCAAAAATGCGTGAATGGTTAAACTTTTTCCCAAAAATTTAAAAAAAAAATTTGTTTTTTTTTTCAAAGAAAAATCATCGGTAAAGTCTGTAAATATTCCAAAGACAATGGCCTAACCCCCAAAAGATCAACTTTTAAAAAATCAACTAAAAGTCAAAAAAATAGTTCATTATCTCCCTCAATCAAAGCATTTTCAATTAAATCATTATTTATTTGTATTTTATTTAAATTGAACCAAAAAATAAATAAAATTCCCCCACTAACCATAAATACGATGACTGGAACGAAATAAATCCAATATTTTTGAATAAAGCTTCGATTGTCTTGAGTAGCTCCCTGTTGACGTGCACGTTTTTCTTCTTCTACCCTTTTTAAATATGTTGCGGTGTCAGGGCTGTTAAAAAAAATTTAAATTTTAAGAAGAGGAATTTAATTAATTAATCCAAAAGGATTTACTTAAATTAAATTTAAAAATAAAGTAAAGCGGTAAAACAGTTAATTAAGAAAAGCCTTCTTCCAATACATTTAAAAAAAAAAATTTCATTGAACCGAAAGAAATAAAAAAAATTTTTTTTAATTTCCTTACCCTTCCTATATACCAAATAAATTATAAAATTAAACCCTGGAAGATCAACAATTCCTTGAATTCTAAAAAGAATAAGTGGAGAAGTCCTTTCCTTTATTTTAACATTCGTAATATTGTTTAACAAGCTTAAAGGTGCAGGAAAGTGTGTCAATGAAAGAATTTGTTGATTATCCAAATCTGCAGTTATTACTAATAGATGAGCATATTTTGAGTTAATATATCCCTCCTTTAAAAATAAAATTAATTATAAAAAGTGCATATTTTAAGTGACAAAAGGTTGACCCAAAAAATCGAAAACGTATTTTTTTGAAAATAAAAAAAGTGCTCCTTTTCAGGATTAACGAGGAAGAGGAAAAATGGACTATTCTTTTTACTAGGGTTTTAAATTTTTAAAAATCCTGGACCTAGAAATAGGCATGGGTTTGTTGATCTGTGCATTAGTATAGGAATAGAGGACAAGCCCAGAAAGTCTAAAAAATAACTTTAATCTTGACAAAGGAAAAATCAACGCATTTAAACCAAATAACCACAACCAATCTTCTTCTAAAAACGTTACCCCCTCATGTACCCTAATCAATTAGAAAAACATACTACTGAATTACTGCTAAATATCTGACCACTTTTTAGTTTATAGTCCTTTACTGAAGGATTTTCTTCCAAAGTTTTACGCCATTGAATTAAAGCTTCTGTTGAAAGGGCAGTAAATTCTGCTGTTGCAGGAGGGATGTCCTCTTCAATATTATTGTACCTTTTTGGGAGAGGTTTTATACGTATTTGGCCAAGTTGGGAATAACTATCTGATAAGGGCTTTTAAAAAAATAGTTAAAAATTAAAGACTAACCTCCTACTGAATATTCCAATGGAACAGTAAATTCTTGAAAAGCAATTGAATAATGTAGGAAAAATAAAATAAAACAAATAATAAACATTTTATAATTTACTAAAAAATTAATTAAATTCGAAAAAAATAGTACAGAAAAAGAAGAGATTTTCTCTGACATGATCTCTGTCTCTCTTAATTTACCATACTATTTTTCTTTTCTCTAACTCGGTAAATATTAATTAAATTATATAAAATTAAGGCTTCTAAACCTTTTAAAAATTAAAAAAAAATTAAAATATGTATATATATATTTATTTTTGTGCATTATCTTATAATATATTTGTAAAATGTAAAATAAATTTTTTTTGACGATTATACACAAAAAATTGAAAAAAATTAAATTAAAAGAGAAAAACAAAGATTAAATTTTGAGAGAATAAAACAATACAATCAAAAAGAAAATGAACTTTAATAATTGACTATTTAACAATTTTTTACAAAATAGTCAAATCTGACATCTGACCATTTTGTCATTTGACCATTTTGTATAAAAGAAGAAATTAAAAGAGAATAACAATAAAATACCAAAATTTTTAAAATTCATTTAAAGAGATTTTTTTGATTTATTTGAGGATTTTCTTCTCGCGTTATGCACAGACCATGGCACACAAAATTACAAAAAAATCAATTAAACAATTATTTATTTTTTTCCATCCTTTCCCGTATTAGAAGCACCACCACAACTATCATCATTTGTAACTGTCATTGAAGGAGATAAATTAACCGAAGAAATAGGTGAAGTATTTACTTGACTACTTAATACTAATGTACATTTATTTCCTCCACTTCCTCCACCACTACTACTTGTTATTGTTAGTAAAGAATCAGAACTTATTTGACCTAAACAACTACTAGGTGGTGGTGGTGGACTACTAATTGTTGTTGTTGTATTTCCTTCTTTATTTATTATTTGTGAAGAAGAAGAAGAAGGTCCTCCTCCTCCTCCTGTTGTTATTCCTTCACCTTCTATACAAGCATTACTTCTACTCATTTTATGATGTTTTTGTTGAATTGGCGTTCGTTTTGTACTGACACTTACATTACTACTTAATTCTTTTATTACATCAAAGATACGTTTTTTGCCTAAAAAATAATTTAAAATTTTGTTAAAATTAAAAAAATATTTTTAGAAAATTTTAATAAGATAATGGGAAGTAAAACAAATAAAAATTTTTTTAAATTTTTTTTCTTTGTAAATATTGAAAATAAAACACCTTAGAATTTAAAAAAAATCCGAAAAAATTTAAAAAAAAAATCAAAAAATTTTGAGTGGAGAAAAATAATTTTAACTTTAAAAAATTAATAAAAAAAAACCTTTAGCTTTTGCAGCATCTACAACACCCTTATAGATAGGTGAACGAAGAAATCTTTTAAAAATAATTATAACAATTTTAAAAAATTAAAATTAAAAAAAAACCGTGGATAAGAATCTTTACTCATTAATGTAAAGACATGCTCTTCAGCTAAAGAAAAAGCAAAACGACGAGCTGTTGAAGATTCTGTTACACAACGAAGTGTTTCGTCAAAGGTACGAGAATCTACGTTTACCTTAAAAAATAAAAGTTGATCTTTTGGGTCTAATATTAACAGTAAAAGTTAATTCTATGTACATCTATTTAAATAAAAAATAAACCTGGCAAGGTGCACCAGCAGTTAAATATTCATCTAAAATTAACTGTGCTTTAGATTCTACTTGAGAATTTGCTGAATATTTCAAGTCTTGAATTGACACCCAAAACCGAAGATTTTCGGAAGAAAATTCAGAATCGAGAAAGGATTCAAGTACCTAAAATTTTTAAAATTAATTAAAACATTTGATTTTAACAGATTTATAATGTTTTTAATTTAAAAAACCAAAAATTCTCAAAAAAGGTTCCCCCGTCCCTTTTTAATTAAAAAAATTTTTAAATATAAAAAAATAAACCTGTCGTCCTATTGGATCTCTAACTAATTCAATTACATTTAAACCCCATCTTTTAACTCTCCTTTCAGTCGGTACTTCAACACTTAAAAATAATTTAAATTTTAAATAAAATTAAATATAAAAACTTGTCAGCATTTAATACCCAAAGTGTTGGGTCATCAGATATCCAAGGATTAGAAGGTTGTGGAGAAGAAAGAAAAGGGTCATATTCTGCTAGTTGTTCTGTCCAATTAGTCATTCTAAATTTTAAAAAAATTACAAAAAAAAATTCTTTTAGAAAAAAAAGTATTTAATTAAAAAAAAATACATTTCACTAGCTTTGAGCATCTTTAACCAAGGCTTTGTTTTTAAGGCTAAACGTAAGCGGTCAATCGTTGTATGGAGCTAATAAATTTTAAAAATAAAATTTTAATAAAAAATAATTTTACATAATTAATGGTTGGCCGACGAATCTTTCGGTCTAATAATAGTAAGAAAAAAAAAATTTTTTTAATAAATAAAAAATTAAAAGGTTTACCAATTTTTTGTAAACTTTCTTCAAAGACCATGTTTGAATAACCTAAAAAAATTAAAAATAAAAAAGGAGGCATGGAAAAATAATTTTTGAAAATATTTAAAGCCTTTTTCTGTTTAATTAATAATAAGAGGATTAAAAATTAACTCAGAAAAAAATTTGAAATTCAAAATTGTATTTAGTTTTTATTGTAAAAAAAAAAAAGAAAAAGGTTTCAAATTTGAACAAGAAAATTTAAGAACATAATTTTTCCTTTTCAAAAAAATCTAAAAAAATTAACCTGGTCTCCTTATCCTCCAAAAAGCTCTTTCCTCAGTGTCAAAAACAACTTTATCAGCCTTTTTTCGTTCTTTTAAAGCTTTAAGTTGAAGTTCAGCTTGAACAGAAATGAATGTCCACATATGGCTTAACAATTCAAAAGAGCGATTGTATGCAATTGCTTCTTCTTCATCTAAGCCATGTTTTTGTTCATTGCGTAAAAGTCGTTTAGATAAATAAATTGCTTTCAAAATAAATATAAAATAATTAAAGAATACCATATTCTACATTATCTGCTTGTTGAGCATGTGAAGGCCAAAAATATGGAAGTTGTATCCTATACAGTGTTCCGTCTTCCTAAAGAGAATACGAATTTAATAAAACCAGAAATGATTGGGAAATTCTAAGAAATCTTTCACAACATTCAAAAGGCAGTGGAGAGTACAGGGTAATCGACTAAACAAGCTTAACTATTTTTACAGGTACCTGGGCTTAAAATACAACTAAAAAGTTCAATTCCTTTGACTTAACTTGTGAAAGATTTCTCAAAATTTCTCGAAATTTCTTTTAATTACACAAAGAAATTTTGAAAAAATTCTCCAAACCTTAACGCTCTGTGCATGTACATCAATTACTGGAAAAATATAACCATACTGCAAAAGCATTGTTGCAAAATGTAGAGCTTCACCAACATCTTCAGGTGTCAATGGAGCAGTTTGGGATTGATTGGAGGATGAAGGAGTTGACAAAGCGTAGAAAGCATTATGAATATTTTGAACCAAAACTTGGCCGGTAATTGCCTGAGGCACTGAAACTCGAAAGTATTTGTGGGTTTTGAGGTGGGCGGAATTGAGAATTCGTAGAAGGATGGCATCCATCTGAATTAAGAGAAATTAGTTTGATTAAAATATCGAAAAAGTTGAGTAAAAAATTATTTTAATATTTTTCTAAAGGTATAAATACAATTTTCAATTAAAAACAAATGTTAAAGACAACAGAAAGGATTATCGCTAAAAGGATTCGAACCCATAGAATAGCAACAAATATTTAACCACTATACCACAAAAACCAAAAGAATTTCCTTATTAGGTTAATCAAAATTATAAAAAAAAATACCTTCCGCAGAATATTACTTTTTGTTTCAGGTACAAATGGTGCCGCTGTACTCGATGAAGGCAGTGATGTCATTATTTAAATCAGTAAAGCTATTTGTGTTAATAAAAAATTATTGAATACATTAAAATCCTTAAAATGAAAAAAAAACTTTTGAAAGAATAATTTTTATTGTATTATTCAATGTGAAATATACGCATATTTTTCCTTTCTTTTGGTAGAAAATAACATTTTTAGTCTTGCCAAGTCTTTTCTCCAGACGACTGGAGAAAAGACTTGGCAATTTAGGGGAAAAAGAAGGGATAGGGGGGTAAAACGAAAGTGTAAAGGAGAACAGCAACAATAGGGGAAAATGTGAAAGAGCAGCAAAATCGATTATGAGGATGGTCCCCTTTTTAGCAAAAGTGCCTCAACAACCTTTGCTTATTCTCTTCTATCTTTACAATTTGCAGAAAGAAAATAATTAAATGAAGACATCAAATTGGACATTAGAGTCCTAGAGTTTGCTTTAGACACTTCGCCACTTAAACATTTCGTCTTTTTTTTCGTTGAAGAATTGGATTTTTTAAATTTTATTGAAAACATTTTAGTGTTTCTAACGATTAAATAGAACAATATAGAGTTTATAGACTAGATTCTATTTTTAATTTAAAATTTAATTTTTAGAACAATTTATTAAATAATAACAAAAAATGTTTTCTGCTGTTCCCTCTCTTGCACGTAGAAGCCCGAGAGCATTTATCTATTCGATTCGAACTTATTTCGAAGAAGGGCCTGCCGATTTGACTCCTTTGAATTCCCCTTGTGAGGTTTGTAGAATTTATTTTTTTAAATTAACCTTCCAAACTCTTTAAATTAAAAATATTTTAAGGGTCAAGCAAAGTACCTGAAAAAGCCTGAACTCATTCCAAGATCTGAATCTAGTGCTAAAGAAGTCAGTGACCTTCTAGGTGAAAGGCATAAATTACCAGAAGTTGTTCAAGTCGAAGCAGATTCGAATAAGGAAGTTATGGAAATTGGTGGAGTGCCTGAAGAACATAGAGAGGTTTTCTTAGAAATTAATTTCTAAAGTACGTATTTAAAGGGAAGACGCGTTGTAATCTATAGACCAGCTCGTAATGCAATGCAGTCAGGTTGGAATAATGTTGTTGCATGGAAAATTGAATTAGATAATAGAGAACGTTGGGAAAATCCAAATATTGGATGGTGTAGCAAGTATGTAAAATATTTTTTTAATGAATTTTTGGAAAGGTTTTTGATTATTTTGACGCTTCTTTTTTTTTATAAGGAGATCTCTAAACTTGAAAATTGCAATTTTTGTATTTTTAATTTTACAAAAATTATTCTAATTTAATTTAGCGGAGACCCACTGAGCAATATTTCTATGCAATTATCTTTTGCTTCAAAAGAAGATGCAATCAACTTCTGTGAGAAAAATCGTTGGACTTATGAAATTGATGACCCACAGGAAAGAAAAATTTTACCAAAAGCTTATGGTTCAAATTTTCATTGGAGTAAGCGAACACGGGTTTCTACAAAATAAAAAAAATATTTTTTAAATTTGTTTAGGAATTTATTTAAAAGGTGTAAGATTTTACATTTTAATGTTTTAAAAATGAATTAAAAAATTTAAATTTTTTTACACCTTTTTTGCTTCATTCAAGCACTGTAGAGTGAATTCTGTATAAATTTATTTAATGTATTAAATTAATAATTTTTTTTTAATGCTTACATATTTGTTTTTAACACAAAATATTTTTGTTTAAATTTTGTTTAAAATAATATTTTAAAAGCCTAACCATAACAAATGTCAACAGAAACTACCCCAGAAGATGTAAACAATATTGGAAATGATCCACCGACAGTAAAAGACTTGTTAATTGAAAATGGTCACCTTATTGAGAAGGCTGCTACTTGTCAAAGAATGGGACGGTTTGAGGTTAATTTTACTTGTTTAAAGAGTTTTTAAATTTTAAATAACTTTTAGGAGTCGTTAAAGTGCCAGGAATCACTTCGCAAAAATTTGATACTTTTGGCAAAGTTGGCTGAGCCGTATTATAGTGCACAGATTTTGCAGGTTTTTTAAATTAATTTTTTAGTTAATTTGAAGAGAATCAAATTCCAAAGATTTTTAAAGAATTTGAATATAAATAAATAATTAAAAATTTAAAGGAAATTGGTCCATATAATCAACAGTCACAAATATCAAATCCACCAACTAGTAACAATTTCATTCCTTCATCATCTTCAGAGAATTTATCTCCTTTAACACAACAAAATGAGAGGATAACAACAACAGCAGCAGCTTCAAATTTTAATAATTCAAATATTTCCCCTAATCAACAAACACAAAATTTAAATAACCAAATAACTCAACAACAACAACAATTATTATTACAACCACCACCACCCCAACAACAACAACAACTTTATATTAATGCACAAGCAAATATTCAAACAACAACTAATCAACAGCCACAACAACATTTTTCTGTAAATATTTTTTTTATTCTGAAAAATTCTTTATTTTTTTGCTACTTTTTCTACCAATGGTTATTTGGACAAAAGGGTCAATAAAGTAAAATTTCCTTTTCCTTTGTACCCTCAAACTATTTTCTATTTTTATTTTTGGGGTTTTTACATCAATTTAATCTTTCGACGATCCTCTGACCATTTTGTCCAGATGACCATTTGTAGACGGAAAAATTACTGAATTTTTAAAATAATTTCATTTTTAGCCTTCTCAACGTCATCAATTTCCACCTAATCCAGTATCCCCTCAACAACAATATCTTCAACAACAAAGACCTATTCCTTATGGAATTGTTTCACCTCATGTTTATGTTGCACCGCCTCAGCACCAACAACAACCACAACAAACTCCTTTAATGGCTGCTCCTTATGGTTTTTCTGGTATTTTTTTATGATAAGAAATAGATTAGGTAAACGGAGAGTTTCAGGTTGATTAGTGGATTTTTAACAGAAGATATAAAAATTTAGATGAAGTTGACCCTTTAGATCAACTCCGTTTTGTCAAAATATGAAAAATGCTTATTGCCTTTATTTTAAAAAAATTTTCAGGTCAACCTAGCGGTCATTACGGAATACAGCCCCCAACAGTTCCACCTCCAGGATTTAACCCGCAACCTTCAGCACAAATGTATCAACATATGATGCAACAACAAAATCCTTACGCACCTTCTCCACACTTAAATACTCAAAACATGCAGGCTAGTGGAATGCAACAACAAAGATAAATTTAATTTTTTAAATAATAATTTAACCTTTTTTAAAAATTTTTAAATAGTCTTTTTTTTAATATTTTCCCCGTTTTAAACTTTAAAATCTGCAAAACATTATATAGTTTATTAAATTGATCTAAACAATTCATTCTAATTTCTTCAAGCTCATCCTTATCATTCTTACCATCATCTTTCATTTGTTTAGATAATTGTTCCAATTTACTAAATAAAAAATAATATAGTGGAAAGCTTTAAAAAAGTTCAAAACAGGTTTAAAACGGGGAAATGTTTTTATTTCTTACTATTGAAAAATTTAAATATTGTGATAAAATTAAAAACCTTGACATTTGGTCAGTAATTTTTGTAAACTAAATATAAAAAATACCAAAATCAAATTAAATTTTATTTTAATATTTCGAACAGTTTGAATAAAAATATGGATATATAAACCTAAAAATCAAATTAAAAGTGAATATTTAATATTAAGTGCAATATATGTACTCTAAATATATTTTATGGGATCAAAACTGTTCATTTTCTACTTGTTTGTCCATTATAAACAATTTCTTAATAAGCGTGTTTAGCCACAAATAGAGACTCGGCTGCAGAGGCGGCGCCTTCTTCACCTGTGTACTTTCCCATCTGTGCGTCTCCATTAGCCTTCAAATAGATTTAATTAGCATTAATTAACTAAAATAAGTCGACTCATGAACATTAATCGACCATGAAAACACCACAATAAGGTCGATAAATAACTTATTGTGATGTTCAGATTGTCGATATTTAGAGTTGATTACTCACGCAAACCCCAAAATTAAACGCTTTTTAAAACCTTGGCACGATGTAGCAAAACTTTCTGTGCCTCAGCGACATTGGCATCTGACCCCTTCCAACTCTTCAAAACAGAAGACTGCAATGCACGACCATAGGAGAATGTAAGTGTCCACGGACGAGGGCCTGGCACGTTGTTTATTGCATTCAAATTTTGAGTTGCTTCAATCTCTGACTGTCCTCCAGACAAGAAAACAACGCCTAAAAACAATCAGTTAAAATGTTGAGTGAACAAATTTTACCAGGGACAGCAATTGGAACTCCTCGACGGAGTGCAGTAACAGTGGCCAAACCAATCTCTTCTGGAGTTGCTTTCTTAGAATGTGACTGGCCAGGAGTCACCATGTTAGGTTTAAGCAAAGTTCCCTCAAGATAAATATGATGATCGGCTAATGCTTTATAGACATAAGCGAGTGTCATCTCTGTGACCTAAATAGATAGAAAATAAGGAAATGTACTTAAAAATGATAAAATAAAACCTTGGCACAACGATCAATGTCATGGTCTCCATCACATAAAACCTCTGGTTCAACAATAGGAACAAGTCCATTCTGTTGACAAATACTCGCATAACGTGCAAGAACATTTGCGTTCTCTAAAAGTGCCAAATGAGATGGCTTATGAGGACCAATATTGATAACACAACGCCATTTGGTAAAGTCGCAACCTCCCTTTTTATATTCAGCACAACGTTGAGAAAGATTGTCCAGACCTTAAGTTAGAAAAATAAGGTTTCTTAACGCATTATTCCATAGGATTTTGGAGATTTTTAGGACCACCAGGACAACAATTCCCCACTAAAAACCTTGGGTTGTTCCTTCGTCAAGAGTTCCAGCTAATTTAACAACTCCAGTGTCTACTTTAATGCCGGCAACTGCGCCGCTTTTTTTAATTAAATCAACAAAACGTTCTCCACTGTCCGCTTTCTAAAAATGAGGAAAAATTAAACGATTTAAACACAAAAACCTGTCTAAAAGTCTCATCAAAAAGGATCACACCACTAATGTTTTGGCCAAAATTTGGTGTAGAAAAGAGAAGTTGGCGATATTTGCGACGATTTTCTTCGTTGTTTTCGACACTAATACCTTCAAAACGTTTACCAATAGAACCTAAATTGATGTAATTAATGAGCTTCTTTTGAGTTTATTTTTTTTAACCTGTGCTCTCATCCGCAGCCAAAATACCCTTTCCACTCTGAAGAATGCGTTGAGCAATAGCACGAAGTTCGTCTTTTTGCTCTTTGCTAAGCGAATCTTTATAAGAGTCCATTATAATAGAGAATATTTTTAGCTAAAAAAATGAAATAAGTTAATAAATTAAAAAGTTTCAAGAAAATAAAAAGTAGGAAAATTATTCTCTGAAAATGTAAACATAAAATAATCTTTTAGATCACACAACACAAGACATTTAAAGAGAATTGAATAGGTCAAGGCCATAAAAAAAGAGAAAAAGTAAAAGAAATAAAAGAGAATGGCTGTTTCTAGCTAAGTAATACTGGAGAAATGTGCGTTCTTTGCGTTTTTTCTATTTATATTAACGAACGATATCAATAAAGTACTTTGAATAACTAAAAATATGTATGAAATTGGGACAAAATAAGTAAAAAATAAGATTAGATTATAATGCAAATAATAGTGGAAACTTTATCCAAAAGATCAACTTTAAATTCACATACACAGGAACTTATAAATCTCCTAGAGTTTAAAAAACTGGAAATCCATCTTGTAAAAAGCTTGACAGATTTTGAGATCGTTTTATTTAGAAGTTAAGACATTATATGCTTCACCTGGATAAATCTAAGCGTAAAGTCAATGTAATTTTTCGTCAACAAAATGTTTAAATAGAATCCTTAAACATTATGCCACAATAATTATCGTATGATGCAGTCTCTCGCATTTATTTTATTGATTTTTAGAAATAGTTTTGCAGTTGATGAAGAAAAATTTTTTTGTACTTTTTTTTGCTTTATTCTTAGATTTTGATTTTTTGCGGACTGTTCCTTTGTTTTATTAAAAGATTTGATGAATATGTACAAGTTTAATATTTAGTTTAGACTTTTTATTATTCTTTTCTTTCATTCACTAAAATCGTTTTACCTTTTAGAAAATTTTATTTATAAAATGATCTTTACACGCAAGTTTGTGCAAAGTGCCAATTCTATCGCTATTGGGTTACCTTCTAAGGTTTTTACTTTAACGAATACATTCTAATATTGTTTCTAGGTTGTTGCTCTTTCGACTTCTTCTAAATTGTCCGCTTCTAGTGCTGAAGTCTCCAGAATTTTGGAAGAGAAGATTCTTGGACATGAAACTAAAATTAACTTTGAGGAGACAGGAAAAGTCCTTTCCATTGGTGACGGGATTGCACGTGTTACTGGACTGAAAAATATTCAGGCAGAGGAGATGGTGGAATTTGATTCGGGAATGAAGGTTTATATTTCTTGGTTTAAGGGCTTCATAGGATCTCCTAATTGGATTTTAACTTAAGGGCCTATAGCCTTGACTATAGTCTTTTAGTTATGAACAGATTTGCTTGTAATATTCTTTACTTTTGACAGGGAATGGCTCTAAACTTGGAACAAGATAATGTTGGTGTTGTCGTCTTTGGAAATGACAAGGTTATTCGTGAAGGAGATATTGTCAAAAGGACTGGTGCAATTGTAGACGTTGGTGTTGGTGAAGAATTGTTGGGACGTGTTGTTGATGCACTTGGCAATCCAATTGATGGGAAAGGACCTCTAAAAACATCTCTTCGTTCTCGTGTTGAAGTAAAAGCGCCAGGGATTATTCCACGTGTTGGTGTGCGCGAGCCTATGTTAACAGGTGTGAAGGCAGTTGACTCGCTGGTGCCAATTGGAAGAGGACAGCGTGAATTGATTATTGGAGACCGTCAGACAGGGTTTGCATTAAGATTCTTGGAGTCATTTAGATTTCTTATTTCAGTAAAACAGCCATCGCTATTGACACAATTATCAACCAAAAGCGTTTCAATGCTAGCAATGATGAGAAGAAGAAGCTTTATTGTATTTATGTTGCAATTGGACAGAAGCGATCTACTGTTGCTCAAATTGTGAAACGACTTACTGATGCTGATGCTATGAAGTTTGTTTTTTATTGCTTGTTTAACTTTCTCCTTTTTGAAGGTATACAATCATCGTCTCTGCAACTGCTTCTGATGCTGCACCTCTCCAATTTCTTGCTCCTTATTCCGGCGCTGCTATGGGTGAATACTTTCGCGATAATGGGAAACATGCTTTAATTATCTACGACGATCTTTCAAAACAAGCTGTGGCATATAGACAGATGTCTCTTCTTTTGCGTCGACCTCCTGGACGCGAAGCATATCCTGGTATGAATTAATAATTTTGGACTCAAGCATTTTCTATTATGCATTTAAGGTGATGTTTTTTACCTCCATTCTCGTCTATTGGAGCGTGCTGCAAAAATGAATGAAACTCACAAAGGAGGATCTCTTACGGCTTTGCCAATTATAGAAACTCAAGCTGGTGACGTATCTGCATATATCCCAACAAATGTTATTTCAATTACTGATGGTCAAATCTTCTTGGAAAATGAATTGTTCTATAAGGGTGTTAGACCTGCCATTAATGTTGGATTATCTGTATCTCGTGTCGGATCTGCGGCTCAGACAAAATCTATGAAACAGGTTTAATTTGAATTGTTAATTGGATTTCATTTTAAACTTTTAGGTTGCTGGTTCAATGAAGTTAGAGCTTGCTCAATATCGTGAAGTTGCTGCATTCGCTCAATTTGGTTCTGATTTGGATGCTTCTACGCAACAGTTACTTAATCGTGGAGTTCGACTGACAGAGTTGCTTAAACAGGTTAATTTTAATTATCTTCTATAAATTCTTATAATTACAATTTTTAGGGTCAATATGTTCCAATGGCTATTGAAGAACAGGTTGTTGTAATTTACGCCGGAGTTAAAGGATATCTTGACAAAATTGATCCTTCACAAATCACTCGTTTCGAGAAAGAATTCCTTGCACATATTCGTGCTCATGAACAGGAATTGTTGAAAATTATACGTGAAGAAGGGCAAATTACTACTACAACGGATGATAAACTCAAGAATTTGGTGCAGACTTTTATCGCTGCTTTTAAGCATTAGTTTATTAGAATTGAAAAACTTTAGGATCATTGCGTTTGATTTAAATTTAGAGATAAATTGTTGATAATTTAAATATGTACCCACTTTAAACCATTTTTTATTTTTTACGTAGTTTCAAAATATTGTAGAGTGCGTTACTTATATTCTTTGTAAACTTCGAATATTTCTCTACAATAAATTCCATTCCATTAATCTTATACAAAGTAGAAACACAGCTGCGAACTCTTATCTCCTATAGGTTTTATTCTCTCACCATTTATCTTTGCGCGTTATCCGGTGCGTGGTTCTTCTAATTATAGGATTTCGTGAATAATATGAATTTTTTTTAGATTATATTAGAATATTTAACTTAGTTCTTTATTTAATTTCAACATTTAATCAACAATAATGATTGTTTTCGTCACTGTTATTGTTTTGTAAGTTTTTTTTATAATCCTGATCGAATTTACCTTTTCAGGTGTGCTTCTTCGGTTATTGGAATCGTTGTCTTAATTATTTACTGTGTTTATAGGCAGCCTCAACCTAATATCATGGATGGAACCAATTGTATGCAGGAGGAACTTGATGTTGAAAAGTTTTCAGCTAATTTGGAAACAACTCAACGTTCAACAGAAGAAAGCGAAGAAGTAGAAAACCAAAATTTTACAAGAAAAACATTGGAAAAAACGATAAGTTCAACAGATAAAGACGAAGGAGTAAATAATACAAGTTTTACAAAAACAACATCTAAAACATCAATGGTAGTCAATGGTTTATTTGGAATTGAACCGCCTGCATTGGATTTAAGCAAAATTCCTTTCGATGAATTATGCCAGCAATGTTATTCAACTGTTGTCCATAATATTTTTGTATTGTTTTTAGTTGAATAACATTGCTGGCATAATTCATCGAAAGGAATTTTGCTTAAATCCAATGCAGGCGGTTCAATTCCAAATAAACCATTGACTACCATTGATGTTTTAGATGTTGTTTTTGTAAAACTTGTATTATTTACTCCTTCGTCTTTATCTGTTGAACTTATCGTTTTTTCCAATGTTTTTCTTGTAAAATTTTGGTTTTCTACTTCTTCGCTTTCTTCTGTTGAACGTTGAGTTGTTTCCAAATTAGCTGAAAACTTTTCAACATCAAGTTCCTCCTGCATACAATTGGTTCCATCCATGATATTAGGTTGAGGCTGCCTATAAACACAGTAAATAATTAAGACAACGATTCCAATAACCGAAGAAGCACACCTGAAAAGGTAAATTCGATCAGGATTATAAAAAAAACTTACAAAACAATAACAGTGACGAAAACAATCATTATTGTTGATTAAATGTTGAAATTAAATAAAGAACTAAGTTAAATATTCTAATATAATCTAAAAAAAATTCATATTATTCACGAAATCCTATAATTAGAAGAACCACGCACCGGATAACGCGCTAGGAGAAAAATTATATATTTAACAAAAATAAAGATAATAAGGGATATAAATAACTGAAAAGACTAATGATTTCTTCGTGAGATTATTTGCTATTAGAGAATATTATTTAACAAAAATTAAATTTAAAAGACTCATAACTTTTTAGAATATTCTTCGTAAATTTTATTTTTCTTCTCAATTTATTTCTCTTTTTTATCCTTCTAATCTCAAAACAATGTTGTATAATAGTGAATCTTCAATTAAATAGAATATTTTCTAGGTTTTCTTTATTCTTTCATTTTCTGTCATCTTATTTAATTATTTATTTCTGTTAAAATTCGAAAATTAAATGTTTGACATATATTTTAAGGCAAGAATCTACTAAATTATTGATAAAAAATGGTTAAAAAGGTGGTCATTTTAAAACTCTATTTTGTATTTTATTTCTTTATTTTTTTGTTTACAAATAAAAAATTATTCTTTTTTATTCTTTTTTTAATTTGTCAAAATTATGGCAGATTTAAACATAATAGAAAAAATTATATTTTTAGCTCATTTAGGTTCTTCTTGTGAAATAAATAAACTTAGCCGCAACCACCTAAAAATTAAAATCAAATTTTTAAATAAAATAAACATTACCACAACCCCCACATCCTCCACAACCACCTATAATTATATTTGAGAATTATTTGATATTTTAAAATTACCGCAACCGCCACAAGCACCACAGGCTCCGCAAGCACCACATGCACCTTTAAAAATTTTTTTTTAAATTTATGGCTAATTAAAATTTAAAAAAAATCTACCACATGCAGATCCATCTCCCCCTCCATCACAACCACCACTTCCACCTCCTTCAGCAACACTACACATATTCATCAATAAAACTGGTAAATATTCTGTTCCACTATAATCATCTTGTTGATGTTTTTGAGCTGTGTTGAGTAATCGATTTGAAGGTAGGGGACGGCCTAGAAATTTTTAATTACAAAATTAATTTTTTCAACCATAGCCACAAGCAACGGTCATTGGCCAACGTTGACACTAAAACAAAAAATAAAAATTGTTAAAGGATATTTTTACCTGATGTCCAACCTTACTTGTATCTTTTGTATTTCTGACTTTATCTAAAAAATGAAATTATTTTTAACAAAAAATTATTTTATTTTTCACAGCCTTTCAGCTTCATCAAATCGAATAAAAGTTTAAAAAAGCTGTTGTGTAGATTAAATAAATTAATTACCTGGATTGCACAGAATAAAAAGGGTTCCAATTCCAAAAATACAAGCTAAATGCTCAGCTATTTGAGTCGACCTGCAATGCATTCTACGACCGTTTAATTGTGCCTGGGCATCTGAGAAAATAAATAAATATTTTACTAACATTTTTTTAAACCTCCAATACTGAAAATAGTAGAACCATTAGCTGCAGGAATTTGAAACTTTTGGACTGTATTTCTCAACAAATTAAAAAGTTCTAAGTTCAAAGCACCAGGAGATCCACTAATACCCTTAAACAATTTTGTTTTAATAATATTTACAAAATTTGCACGTTTTACCATTTTGTCTACTGACAATATATAAAATAAGTTAAGTAAAAAATTCACTTATATTTCCCAAAGAGTATGTTATACAAAAACAAGAGAGCAAAGGAAAAGAAAGAGAGTGCGAGTTTTACATCGCGCTTAAAATTTACATAAAAATATTAGCTTAAGTTCCCTCTTCAAAGGTATCTTTGGTTATATACCCAGCTAATAAGGTATGTTGGTTTGGGTTTTGGCCTTCTATGGCTGAGTAAATTTTGGAATTGTCTTGTTTTAAACGAGACTTAAATCTTGTTTTTGTGTTATGATTTTTTTTTATCAGATATGATTAAATTTTTCAAACCTTATGATATCTATCACCAGTCTGCCTTCTTACAAACCCCTGCCAACGCCCTTTTAGAATAGCAAAATCACCATCACGATTTAACACAATAAATGCACGTTCATCGGTTGCAGGATGAGAAATGTTTGGCAAAAATTGCTAAGAGAAATATGAAAATAACAAAAAGTTTAAAATACCAAGTTTGAATCTAATTGTTGTTTTGAGGGCAATGAATCAGCCCCAATTAAATGGGCCATACAGAGAAGACGCTGTTCCGTACCAAATACCAAAATCATTGCTTTAAAAACTTTTAGAGAAAATAAATTGAAAAAATATACAAAGCAGTAAAGGCGCACTATGAACAACTTGTACAAAATATTTGGTACCATCTCTAACATCGAATAAACTGAAAAAATTGGGAAAAATAAATTCGTCACTAAAAGAAATTTACTTATGGACTGCAACATATATTTTCGCACCAGGTTGTAATTGACCCCTGTTTAAAGCTGCTGCTTGACATAAAGTCCAAAGACGAGTGTCCTCTGGTGAAAGCTGTTGTTCTTTGTATTCCCCTGCTTGTAACTCCAATTCTCGGTTTAGGGAAACACTTGGAAATTAATTAATTAATTCTTTTTTAGTATTACCTCGTTGTAATATTCATTTTAGCCTTTTCCCCATTTAAATTTTCTAACTGAAGTTGAACGATGTTTTGGGAAGCTTTTGTGTTAACATTAGTAATAGAAGATACTTGTAAAGGTAATAACTTGATAAATAAATATTTAATTTTTAAAAAATTTTTAATTAACCTTATCTAACTGTAAACGACCCTTAAAATAAAAAAAAAATAAAAATTAAATTCCAAAGAAATCAACCTTTAATTTAACCAAATCCCTCTTGTGTAAAAATACTTTATCAAATAATTGTAAATCAATAATTAATTCCTTTGCATTTTTCCTTTCAAAAGGGAATTTAACAATTGAAGGAAGTTGTTGAGTAGAGGAAACAAAAGAAGATAAATAATTGGACGTTGAAGGTGTTGTTGTTGTGTTTGTTGTAGAATTTGTTGATGAAGAAGAGGAGGAAGAGGCTGAACTTAAAGAAAAGTTGAGACTCTAATGTCAAGGGTGGGAATGACCTGTTGAATCTTTTGAAAATCCATTTGTTTGTTTTGACTGTTTTTGATGTTTTTTGTGGTTTTTTATGTTAATGTTGTTTGTATGTATACATTCTAATCCACTTGGATTTGGTTGCCAAACAAGAGAAAAGGAAGGCCTTGTTACCTTTTTGTAAAGAAGTCATTTAATTTTGAAAGAAAAAACGGTACGAAAGTTCGCACCAAAACGCCTAGATACCCGTAACAAAACGTCCATTCAACTCTTTACCTGTTTATCCCACAATTGTGCACTAAATGTGCTGATCTTTTTTCTTCCATATCGAAGTTTTAGTCTTAACTGTTCTCTTTGAACAGGTAATTCTTTTAATACAATTGAAGGAATGTGAATATGTCCATAAGCAAGATTGCAGGCGTTAGAACTTTCTTCGTCTGATTCAAGGCAAAGAAATGCTGGGGCATTATGTCCTCTAAATATTTTTATTTTTTCAGCGGAAATTTATATAATACCTAAACATACAACCCCTTCGCCAAAAATTATTTTTAAAATGCGAAGCCCAAGCTTTTTTCGTAAAAGCTTCCCCACGTAGTAATTTGCTTCCTTTATTTCTATCATTAATAGAATCGTCATGTTTAAGTAGAGAGCCAAATATTGCAGTACAATTCTTTAAAAATAGCTTTTAAAATTTTTATCGTTTTGATGTACTCAAATATCCTTTCTTAGCCTTTTAGAAAAAATTCGCACTGAAACGTCCTATTCTTTGGAAAAGAAAAAAAGACTAAACTTTACCCTAAAATATTCTTCAGGGTGAACTTGATGCGTATGCCAAACTAGATCAAAATCATAACAAGGAGTTAAAAACTGATCAGAATAGGTTTGCTTTAATTGAAGAAAATTAATATAACGATCAATTGCTTCATTTAAAAAACGTGGAGCAGTGTAGTGTGGCAAAGAAACCTTTTATTAAAAATAAATTAGTTCTCAGTATAAAAGAATATCCATTGGGGGTATTTCTTTTTTTAAATTAAAACTTTACTTGGTAATTAAAATTTCTTTGTCTCTGTACAGCTTCATTAATATCATATTTACTCTTTTGTTGGTATGGCTTTGAACTACTTGACAAAAATTCATAAGGCTCTTCAGGGCAAAATTCATTCCAGGTTGAGACAGACTATATAAAGGACTTTAAATATTTAATTATTTTATTTACTTGTTCATATCTTTGTTGAATCTAAAAATTATTTTTTAAATATTATTAACAATTTTTTTAATTTTTACTTCGTCAGCACTTAACAATTTGTGATCTACTACAGTCCCACAAATTGTTAAACAATCTTCTCTATAAGAGACAGGAGAGAGCATATGAACATGCCAAACCCAATGAACATCCAAAGGGGGAATATTAAGCAAATCTGGCTTTGCTGCCTTTAAAAATTGAAATTAAATATATTCCAAAGGATCACCTGTGCAGGTAGCCAATAACATTCATATCGTCTAATTGCATTAGCTACAACAATTCTGTCATACAGTACGGGGGCTTTCCTGTCAATCATTCTCAGAAAATTTACCTAAAATTAATTAACCCAGAAGATCAACAGTAATTCAAACGGTATCTTTTTAAGTCAAAAATTTAAAAAAAATCTCTCATTTACAGGAAGTTTTAAAAACACCCCCTCAGGCTATTTTACAAAATTACTGTAATTTTAAATAATTATTTACCTCTCTTTGACATGCAGTTAATAAATCCAAGGTTATACAGTTCTTCTAAAAATAAAAAACAAAAAGGAACATTAGAGTCTTAGTTAAATTTTCTTACCATTTGTTCATGTGTTGATTTCAATGAGGGAACTAAAATTTGTTTAAAATCATCTTCTTGTGTTGTTATAATTGTTGGGGGAATAATAAATGGTTTTTCTTTATTATTTTCATTTTGTTTTAATTTTGAGCAATTTTCGGGGTCAACTCCTTTTGAATTTTTATTTGAATTTTCGGTCCCCATTAGAGTCTGGAAATTCGTTTTCTATGGAAGAAAAAAATTTTTTAAATTTTTTGGACAAAATAAAACAATTTAATTAAATTACAGTACATTAGAGTCTGGGAAGGTCATTAGAGTCTTAAAATGTTTGTTTAATTCTTACCCTTTAAAAATTCAATTTACAAAGTTTAAAAATTTCTCTATAAAAAATTAAAATTTTTCAGACTCTAATAGACCCCTTAAAGATTTAAAAACAAATAATAAAAGTTAAATAACCTTAAAAATTCATTAAATCGATCAACGAAAAGTAATAAAAAAAAATATTTATTTTCTCCCTTTCTGGAACATAATTATTTTCTCTAAAAGCTTAAAAAACGAAAAAAAGCTTTCACTTTTTATATAAAGGCAATCCTTGTCAGAGAAGAAAAAAATCCTTAGGGCACATTTTTCAGGAAATTTCTTTTCTTTTATTTTTTCTTTTCTCTTCTTTTTATTAATCCTTTTATTCTTTTTATACTCAATGCTTTAACACATCAATTTGCCTTTTATATTTCCCTTTAAATCCCAGACTTTTTATTTTGCAGAGTATAACCCAGAAGATCAACGTTTTGTTATTTTATTATTAGAAGGGTCATTAGAGTCTCAAACTATTTTTATAAAAAATAAGACTCAAATGGACCTAAATCAGACTCTAATGAAAGAAAAATATTTTTCAGGTATATTAGAGTCTCGAAAGGCAATTGGAAAAAAATTTTGTTCAATTAAGTGAGGCTGAAATAACTGAAATTAAAAAAAATTTCCAGCCAAGTTAACACCAATTAGAAATGAAAAAGGAGAAAATTGAGGAAAAATATTTTTACTTTTAAGAACAAAAAAAAAATTTTTTTTTTTAAATTGGTACATCGGGAAAAAAAAAGAAGGAAAAGTTGTCTTCTAAGCATTTCCGGAACAGAATAAAAAAAATATAAATATGTACATAGGTGGATAAAAATAAATTATATATAAAAATGGCATTTGACAAGAGAATTAAAGGAAAATTGCGAAAATTAAATTTATTAAATATTTAGAGGTTTTTTTTATTAGTGACATTAGAGTCTTGCAATATTGGCTTCTGTTGGAGGGCCATTAGAGTCTGGTACTTGATTCTAGGCAAGACTCTAGTGTACCCTTGAGACTTAGTGAGGTTTAGATAAGTCAGACTCAAATGTCCTATTAAAGTTACTCTAACGGGGTGAGACTCTAATGTCCAAACTGAAGCTAAAGTTATAAATTAATCCTTTCTTATATATCAATTACAAATATTTTCCGGAAATAATTAAACAAAAACAGTAGAAGGAAGAGAAAAAACAAATAAAAATGTATCCATTCAAGAATAAAAAATTAAATTAAATTAAATTTTATTATTGACTTACATTTTATTTTATTTTTTGTCTTTTAATTTAAATTTTAAGTACACGATATACAAATAAAAAAATAAATTTATTATTTTTATATTCTTGTGTGGGAAATAAAATTTTAAAAAAAATTTTATTATTATTATTATTTATTTTTTTCTTTATATAAAAAAGGAAAAATTATTTAAAAAATAAATTTTTTTGCCCTTTTTTCTCAAGAAAATAATTTAAAGAAAATAAAAGAAAAAAGAAAGGGAAAACATAGTTTTGGACGTTTCAACGCTAAATAAATAATTCAGAAAAGAACGAAAAGGTGCCCGTATTTAGAGGTCGTTTAACGCTAAAAAAGAGTTTGGACGTTTCATCGCCTACTCTAATATCTAATGAACATATCAATTAAAGTAAAATCTCTATTAAGTTCTTCTTTTTATTCTTCTCCCTTTTTACTTTTTCATGTTCTAGTATTGTTCATTTTACAATTTTTGTCTCTAATTTTAGCAACAATAGGTTTTGGACTATTTTCACTATTAACTGTAATATCCAATTTTAAAGCAAGTGGACCAGCATAATCATCAAGTAAAGGAGGTGCCTGAGATTTATGTTCCTTTATTTGAATATAAAAAGCATTGTCATAATGATTTGATTTAATTACTTTGTCTAAAAAATAAAAGGAAGAGAAAATTAATTAATTAATTTAAAACTGTTTGTTTTTTCATTATGTCCTTGTAAAAATGAAAAAAATTGGTTGGGATTAATGCCTTTTAATTGTTGTACTTCTCTGAAAAAAATTAAATTTTTTAATTAAATGATTAGTTTTTTAGAGATTTAATGTTCGCGTTGAACTGGCCAAAACGAGGAATAAAAATCGTAAAAATCAGTTTTTATTTAGGACACAATTTGGGACTAATTTTAAAATGATTTTGAATTTTTTACTATATTTTAAGTCTCTAAAAAATTTATAAAATTACTAAGACTCTAATATACCTTTTATTGAATTTGGGCGTAAAATTTTTTTAAAAATTTTTAAAAATTTTCTGACCCATTTTTAAAAATATCAGCCTGTAGAAATACACTCATTTCTTTGTTTTTCCTTTTGTAAAAAATTCTAAAACCTCTCCATTCAATTCCTTCTGAACACAATCCATCTTCTATACAAGGCTGACAAAATCCTTTCCCATTAGACTTCTTTGTTAATACAAAACGTTTATTAAATTTGTAATTTCTGTTTAAATTATTTCCCAGTTGACTTTTATAGCAAACAAGTAATCTTAAAGAGAAAAATTAATTTAATTGAAAATTGGACGTTTTGGTGCGGGGCTTATAAAACTGTCAATTTTTGACCTAAAAACGTAAAATTTTGTAGAAATATTCTTTACAGTGTTCTACAATCAATTACAAAATTTTAAATTTTTTGGTCAATTAGTTCAAAAGTTATGGGTAAAAATTTCCAATTAGTTTTTAATTACCCGTGGCAGTCTTTAATAAATTCAATAATTTTTGAAGTTTTTCCAATTGAGCAAGTAATAAATTTATTATTATTTTCTGTTGATTTTTCGATTAAGGAAAGTAATATTAAAATAATTAAATAATTTAAAATAAACATTTTTCTTAATTTTAAAAGAAATTATTTTTGAATTATTTTTAAAGGGTCATTTCGCTGCCCATTCTAGTTAGAGCAGTATTTTAACTTTAGATTATAAAGGAAATAAATGTTTTTATCCCCCAGGGTCTAAATTTCTTGCAAGAAATAAGTCATAAAAAAAAAGTTTTGTTTTAGGTTAGCTACAAGGAGAAAATGGACGTTTCATTGCCGCCGATTTAATTTTTAATTATTTTTATTTTTTTAATTGGAAAAATTGTAAAAATTATTTAATGAATATTATATATATGACAAATTATTTTATTTTCCATTAAACAAATTTTTATATCAACGATAGAAAAAAAAATTAATTAATGAATCATCAAAATTAAATTATTTTCCTTCCGTGTCCTCCAACTTTTTAAGTGATTTTTAAATCAGTTTGGTCCTGTTAACAAAAAATATCTCCAAAATCAGAGCTTTCGATTGATATAAGAAACACCTAATTTGGTTATATTCAAGAAAAGTTATAAGCAATAAAGTGTTCGCACTGAACTGTCCTTAAGAAAAAAAATCGTTTAATTTATTTTTTAACAATTGTGCCAATTGTCCCCTTTTTCTTATTAAAAAAATCAAAGAATAAAAATAAAATAATTAGAGGGAAATTTTAATCATTTTCTTTTTTTATTTCTCTTATCAATTTATTAATAAAACAAATAAAAAAATGCTTTGATAGCAAATTGCACATATTTTCATTATAAATTTTATTTTTAAATTCTTTTTTTTTGTTTAATCAATTTATTTGTGTACTTAATTTAATTTATTTTCTCGTATTAATTGAATCTAAAAAGCACTTGAAATATATTTAATTTGATCAAAACACGTGTTTATTAATCTTTTTTAATTTCGGGTACATTAGAGTCTGAAGTTTAAAAATTTATTATTATTTTATTATAGACTCTAATGTATCTTTTGCTTTTAAAATTTATTCCTAAAGTTCATTAGAGTCTGAAATTAATTTATTTTAAGTTCAGACTCTAATGGACCTTTTAATCAATTTAATGTTTAAAGAATTTTTTAGTTTATCTAAAAAAATTTTTAAAATGTCACTACCATCTTTACAACATAATTTAAATAATTCAAAATCATTGACAGCCTCAGCCTCTACGGGAAGTTTAAAATCTAAAATATCTCCCCATTTGGAAGATGATACTCTTGTGGAGATGTTTAGACAAATATGGTACTTTATTTAAAGGGCTATTAGAGTCTAGAATATAAAATAGAAATTAGAGTCTGTAAATTATTTTTAACTTTCGAGTAAGGGCCAGTCGAGTCTGAGAATTATTTTAGTTTGTTAGAAGAGGACATTAGAGTCTAACGATTAATTCTTTTTAAAGTTCTGACGAGAATAAACGTAAAAGAATTGTTCTGAAAGATAACGAAAGGCAATGGACATTAGGACAATTAGACGAAATAACAGGTATTTAAATAATTAACATTTATTTAAAATTAAATAAATTTTAGACAAATTAGCCCAATTATTTATTGGAAAATTCTCTTGTAAAATTGGCGATTGTGTTGCAATTTATATGACTAAATGTGCAGAATATGTCTTTGCTTATATTGCTGCTTTAAAAGCTGGTAAATAGATTGAAAAAATTATTTTTAAAATATTATTGTTGTATTTAATGTCAAATAGACATTTCGGTCAAAACATAAATGTCAACAATTTAATTATTAATATCAACCGGATTCGGAAAATGATTTTTCCGGATCCCAAATTCTGTTTCTTTCAATATTTCCGGATCCTGTTAATCCGGAAAAATACAAACTTTCCGGAAACTAAATCCGGAAAAATTCTTTTACCGGTCACTAATCAATAAAAAACCCTTATTAAGGTGCTGCTTACCTCCCACTAGACATTACCTATCCAGACTCACTGCTAAAATCAGTACTTGATGAAGTTACCCCTTCCGGTATTTTTAAAAAAATTATTTAATTTAATTATTCTCAAGTTGTTTGTACAACAAATAATTATTTAAATAATTTTCCTGAACAAACTAATTTATTTGAACTTGATAAAGAAGAAAATTGGTTATTATTGTGTGAACAATATAAATTAATAAAATTACCAAATAATCAGAATTTATGTTCTGATGATTTGGCTTATATAGTTTACTCTTCTGGAACTACTGGAAAACCTAAAGGTAAAAAGAAAAAATTAAATTAATTCCCTTTCTAGTAAAGCCCCACTAATTTAAATCTCCCAATTCCATCCTTTATAACTCGGGAACGGGTGGGTCTTTTTAGTGATTTTGGTACCAATCGAAAGGGAAGAAAATCAGCTATAAAATTTCAAAAAATGAGAATTTTTGGATTAAAATGAAAGGAGTTACAGTAAAAAATGTTTGCAGTAAATTCGATCCTTAAAGGGTTCTTACCGTAACTTTTTCTCTACCGTTCCAAAAATTTTGATTTTTTAGTATTTTGTGAGAAATTTTCTCTTCTATACAATGGTACCAAAAACACCTAATATTATCCGACCATTCCCGAGGTATAAAGGCTGACGTTAGGTGACTCAAATGAACGTGGGGTTTTGATTAAACTTTCCTTAATTAATTTTTTTAAATTTAAATAATTAAAAAAAAAAGGGATAAAATGTCCACACAGAGGAGCTGTCATTTCGTTTGTTTTTCCTTAATTTCCCAATTTATTTTTTTAAAATTTTATTTAAAGTTATAAATGGCGTTTTATTAATTACCCTTATAATAATGATGATGTTGAAGGTTTATTTTTAAATTATTTTTTTTAATTTTTCTTTTTAAGCTTGCAATGTGTTTTTTGTTTGGGAAATGTTTAGGCCAATATTACAAGCTATTCCCTTAGTTTGTTTATTTAAAAATATAAAAAATTGGAAATTTTGTTTTTCTTTTTCCACCCTCTCTAATAAACGCTCACCCTTTAGCTGTTTAAAAAATTACAAAATTTAACCTAAATTTTCAATTTTTTGGCATTTTGAAATTTTTACAAAATGAAAAATCTTTAAAAAAATAATTTAGGTAATAATTCCCGATTGTGTAATTTATGACCCTCACGAACTGTGCAACTTTTTAACTAAAAATAAAATTACAAGAATGCTCTTTACACCTTCCCTATTGGAAATGTTATTGGATACTCAAGATGAAGTTTAATATTTTTTAAAAAAGTTTTTTTTTAAATTAAAATGTTTAGGAAACACTTTCGCGGGCGTTTCAGTGCATGCGGTAATTTTACAAAAATTTTTTTTTTTAATTTCAAAAAATTTTTTAAATTAAAAAACGTTCTTTTTTTATTTAAAAGGCTTGTTCATTTATGCGGGGAAGTCGTTACCTGTGCATTACTTGAAAGATTTATTCGTCATTTCCCTAATGTTCGTTGTATTAACCTTTACAGCATTTCAGGTAATGTTTAAATTAATTTTTTAATTTTCTCTATTTTAGAATGTCATGATGTAGCAGTAGCTGATTTAAACGAATTTTATAGTAAAAGAAATGAAAAAAGGCAATTTGCCCCTGTTGGGAAGGTGAAAAACTTTCGCGTTGAAACGTCCAAATTAAAGAAAACGTTTAGGTACTCGATGGAGTTAAAATTTTAATTTTGGATGAAAAAACAATGAAAAGGGCTCCAATTGGTGTTCCTGGAGAGGTCATTAGTCTTAAAAAAATTTTCTAAAAATTTCTTTAAAGATTTATGTCGCCGGACCCACTTTAGCAATTGGTTACATTAACAGACCGGAATTAAATTCACAACGATTTGTACCGCTCCCAACTGAATACCAAAAAGAATTGGGAGCTCAAATAATGTATAGGTAAAGAAATATTTTGTTTTTTAATGAAGGAAAATATTTATTTTTAAAATTTCTTTAATAGGTAAGGATCAACATAAGACTGAGGGTAACCTTACGCCAACTCTTATAATTCCTTTTTAAAATTTTTAAAAAATAATTTTTATTGAACATTCGATAGAGCAGAGAATTGGCTACAAAATACATTTAAATAAAACTTTTATTCAATCGAGAAAAAAAGTTATGGAAAAAAAACTATTAAAAATAATTATTTAGACATAAAATTCATTCTTTTGACCGTAACTTTTTTTAAATTATTTTATTTTTTTATTTTTTCCTGTCATTTTGTAGCAAATTTTCTGCTCTATCAAATGATACCAAATTAGTTTAAATTGGGTTATCCAACCCAGAGTTATGGTGCTTGGCGTTATGTCCCTCTTACCTCCAGTCACCCTCTACCTATTTTCCTTTTCTTTTTTCAGAACAGGTGATTGGGGTTATTTATTGCCCAATTTGGTACTTGAAATCTGTGGAAGGTGTGATACTACTGTCAGAATACGTGGTTATAGTGTTGAGCTTCAAGCTATTGAAGCAGCACTTTTAAATTTAAATCATGTTCGTTCGTGTACTGTTATTTCTATTGGGGAAGAAGGAGAAGATAAACAGGCAATTCTTTCTTTTCTTTATTATTTTTTCATTTATTTAATTAAATAATTTAGTCCAATATTCAAATGTACTTTTTTTTTAAATCACCTGAATTTTAAAATTAAAAAAATTTTAAAAAGGTACACTTGAGTCAGTACTACCATTTTACTTTGTGTACATACCATTTGAGTCTAGAGTAAATTAAAAGAAAATTTTCAAAAAAACATTTTCAGTTAGTCGCTTATATCGTTCTTCGTGACAAACAAATAACCCGTAAACAGTTGAGAGCACAACTTAAACGTGTTCTTCCCTTCTATATGATGCCTCAATTCTTTATCTTTATGGAAAAGTTATTAAATTTAATTTAATTAATTAATTTAAAAATAGACTTCCTTTATTGGCTGCATCTTCTAAAATTGATAAAAAAGCACTTCCCCCAGTTGACTTTTCACGTGATGTTGTAGAACTTGAAGCTTTACCTCAGACTGAAAATGAAAAGGAATTAGCTAAAATTTGGA
This sequence comes from Meloidogyne graminicola, assembly GCA_036172905.1. Classification (NCBI taxonomy): domain Eukaryota; kingdom Metazoa; phylum Nematoda; class Chromadorea; order Rhabditida; family Meloidogynidae; genus Meloidogyne; species Meloidogyne graminicola. The sequence goes on along the minus strand of JARPZY010000012.1, from coordinate 309,336 downwards.
CAGAAATATTGCATTTGGGTAGTGGACATTTGGACATACAAGAAAGCTTTTTTGATATGGGAGGGTTAGTTAACTTTGTTTTGGGACTCTAATGTCCTTTTTATTTTTAAAATTCAAACGAAAAAATTTAAAGACCCTAAAATATTAGGAAACCCAAAAGGTCACTGCGAAATGGTAAAAATTTTAAATTAATTTTTTCTTTTTTTTCAAGACATTCTCTTCTGGCTGCCCGTCTATTAAATGCAATAAATTCCAAATTTGGTTCAAAATTAGGAATTCGTGAATTATTTACAGCACCTACAGTATACGCAATGGCTAAATTATTAGATGGAAATCAGACCTTAGAGAGAGCATCTCCTGAACAAAATATTGATTTAGAACAACAAATAGAAGCACATGATTTAAAAGGGGGAATGTAATGGGGGGAAATACTTAAAGCTTTTAATAATTTAATTGTTTATATAGTATGGATCTTCATCTAAGAGCATTTTGGAGAGCTACAACAGAGTGGAAAAAACGTTTTAATGGAGCCAATGTTTTCTTAACTGGTTTCAGAATTTATTTCAGAATTATTCTGATTTTTATCAGAATTTTTAAAAATTATATTAAGGTGTAACTGGCTTTCTAGGCTCCCATTTACTAGCAGAATTATTGTCTTCTTCTAAATCAAAAATAATTTGCCTTGTCAGGGAATCCTCAAACAATGATGAAAGTGTTGAACAAAGGCTTTTAACAACAATGAGAAAAAATGGTTTATTTAATGAAAAAATTGATGAAGAACAATTTAGGTTTGAAATTAAATTCTGATTTTTAAAATCAGAATTTAATGCTTAAATAGAAATATAACAAAATCAGAAAAAATCAGAATTTAAAAAAATCAGAAAAATCAGAATTTTTTAAAATATTTAAGAGAACAAGTACGTGTTGTATCAGGGGATATTGCTCTTGTACAGTTTGGTTTATCTGATGAGGTTTTAAAATTAAAAAAAAATTTAAAATTATTTTTAAAGGATTATCATTTCCTTTCTTATGATATTGATGTTGTTTTACATGCTGTAATATTTTTTAATTTAATTTTATTTTCTTCCTTAATTTTTAAAGGCTGCCTATGTTAATTTAATTTATCCATATCAAGCAAGTTAAAATTAATTTTTTAATTTAATTTTTATTTTTAGGCACTTCATGGGTGTAATGTAATTGGTACACGAAATATAATTGAATTTTGTTTTAAAAACAAAATTAAGCCTTTACATTATATAAGGTAGCCAAATTAAAATTATTTGTTTTAAATATTATTTTGACTTATGGTTTTTTAACCCAAAATTCTAATGACCTCAGACTCAAGTGTCAAAATTTTTAATAAAATTTTAAACAGCACCGATGCAGTATTTCCGTCTGGACTGGTTAATGTCGATGAGGACACATCCCCGTCCGATACATATGAAAGACTAATTGACGGATATGGACAGACAAAATACGTTGCTGAACAATTAGTTTTAAGGTTAAAGACGATTTTTTTAAGCCCTCCAACGGAAAGGCATTTCCAAAATTGATTAGAACTCATGCAAACGCAAGGCTCTAAACACCACATACCTAAGCGTATTGGGCGTTAACCAACGAAAAGTGTGAAGGTAATATTAATAAGATAAATTATTTATAAAATTTTAGATGAGAAGTAATTTTAAAATGTTCTTTTTCATCCTTTTTTTCTTTTTAATACTCTCTCTTTCTACATAAGTCTCTCTCTAAGAACTTATTTCTTTCCGGAAATTAATTTTTCCTGATTTATTTTCACAATACAGAGAAAAAAATAAAAGAAGAGAGTGTGAAATACTAATTTTTTCTTTTCTATCTTTTCAATTTTCTTCTCATCTAAAATTTGTTTAATTTATTATCTAATTTTCTCTGCTTATTCCACCTTCATTGGTTAATACCCAATCTATTAAGGTAAAGGGTGTTTAGAGTCTTACGTTTGTAAGAATTCTAATAAATTTTGGAAATGCTTTCTTTATTGGGAAGTTTAAAATTTCAATTTTGTTTATCAGAGCTCATTACCGCGGTTTGCCTACAATAATCTACAGGCTAGGAAATCAAGCGGCAGCAAGAAATGGTGTAAACTGGAACCCTCAGGATTTTACTTATTTAATGTTATTGACAACCTTAAAGTTAAAGATTGCACCAAATTTAGGCGATTGGGATGTATGTGGTGAAATAAACTTTCTTTTTAAATATTTTTTCAAAGGTCGAACTAACACCCGTTAATTTTTCTGCTCAATTTATTGTTCGAATTTTGAGTGAAATGTTTTGTGAAAATACAGGGAGAATATTCCATTTAATAAATTCTGGAAGAGGAGTGGTAAAATGGACAAAAGTTATTGAATGGTTAAAGAATATGGGATATGAAAATATTCAAATGATTCCAATCTCTGATTGGGTGAAAATGTAATTTTTTATGTGAACACATTGGGGAAACTTCCTTTTTCTCCATTTCGTCGTTTCATTTTTAAAAAGTCCATTTCATCGCAGAAATTATTTTATTTTTCAGGATAGAAAAATCCTCGTCAGATGAACTTTGTATACAACAACTTCAAAAACTAGTTCAAGGTGGCCTTTTTAAGTACGTTTAAAAAGAAAAAATTTAAATTGATATTTTCAAGTGATGATGGTAATGTCATCAATTTTACTCAAAGTAGTTTTCTTCGTACAAAAACAGACAAATTAATTTCTGACTTTGGGTGGACTTACCCAAAACTTGATGAAACAACTCTTCACGAATGGATTGAAAAACTAATTAAATCTAACATCATTAAACAGCCGACAACAAAAACAATTTGTATGGGAATTAGTAAATTTTTTTCCAAGAAAATCATTGCTATTTTTATCTTGGCGAAGTGTAGTATTTTTATTTTAGATATTTTGAATTATTTTTTTTCTTTCTCTCATGCTCTTTTTCCTCTAATCGCCTCAATTTTCTTTTCTTCACTCTTTCATTTTTTCGCCACCTATTCGCTTTATCTACTTTTCCAGCTATTCGCTTCTCTTTTTAATAGGGTTGGACAAATCATTCGATAAATTTCTGACTATTCTAGGCAAATTGTGAGCCATTTTCTTACATTTTATTTTCAAAAAAATGTCAATTCGTTCTCAAAAAAATTTTGAAAAATATGACTATGATGGCTTTATTTATGTAAAAGATAGGACAAGCAGTACTGGCGATAAAATATTTTGGCGTTGTGATTTGTTAAATCATGGATGTAAAGGTAGAAATTTTTTAAAATTTTTAAAGATTATTCTTAATATTTTTAAGGTAGAATTCACACAGCAGCTGACGAGGAACGAACATTTTTAAAGATGGTTACAGAACATACTTGTTCATCCGCTGGTAACGCTGCTAGAGTTGGCGTTCAAAAGGCCATTAGTGCTGTTAAAATTAAAGCAAGGGAAACTATGGATGTTCCGAGCCAAATACGAGCATCTGTTGTTGATCAACTTCCTGAAGCTATTTTAGGTTTGTAATTTAATTAGAGTCTAACCCATTTTTTAATTAAGGAAGAATGCCAAATCCAAGTGCTATAAGAAAAGTTGTTCAAAGAGCACGTCATGTTGATCGAAAACCTCGAATAATACGAAAATTTGAAGTTCCTGACGAAGAAATGGAATATCACGAATACCAACCACAACAGGAAGAGTTTGTTTTGACTGATTTAAACGTTGGGGCAGAAGAGCAAGTCTTTGGTCGTAAGTATTGTTTTTAAAAGAAGAATCTTCATGTTAATTAAAAATTTTTGTATTCTGCGAATATATCACTTGCGAATTTTAGCGATCATTTGCGTTTTTTTCTTTGAATTTTTATTTTTCTTTTTTTAATTCTAAAAATTCAGCAGTGATTTTCTTTTAATTAAAAATATTTTTTTTTAATTCAATTTTTAAACAAAAGATCCAAAACTGCTGGCTGGAAGTGTTTGCATTATTACTGGAGCTAGTGAAGGAATTGGTGAATCTATAGTACAAGCATTGGCTCATGAAACTGGTGTTTTTGCTGTTTTGGCTTCTAGACAGTTAAACCTCTTGGAAAATATAATTAAACAACTTCCCACTGAACGGTAAATAATATTTAAAAATATTTTTGTGATTCGAATTAAAAAATGTTTTTATCAAACAGTTTTATTGCCGCAAAGTGCGACATAACATCAGAAAAAGATGTTCAAGAACTTGTTCGGCAGACAATACACCGTTTTGGACGAATTGATATTTTAATAAATTGTGCTGGTGCAATGTACTATACAATGGCTTATAAAGGATATACAGAGGTTTAGATTATTTTAAATTATTTTTTTATAAATTAATTTAAAAGGAATGGCATCGCCAAATTGAAGTAAATGTTCACGGAACTACAAATATTATTGGTGCATTAATTCCACATATGGTCGAACATCGTTCTGGACATATCCTTACAATTACTTCAGACGCTGGGAAAAGGGTAATTAATGAAATTGAAGTAAATTTATTTTTTAATTTTTTTAGGCCTTCCCTGGGCTAGCAGTCTACTCCGGAACTAAATTTTATTTGGAAGGTTTTATTTCAGCACTTAGACAAGAATTAGTTGAATATGGGATTCGATTTACAAATATACAACCTGGAGATGTTGCCACTAAATTAGCTAGTCGATCAACTGATATTGAGGTTAATTAAGAGTTTTTTTTTAATTAAAAAAAATTCTAGGCTCGCCAAAAATATGACGGATCAGAGGCTGGACATAAAATTCTTTCCGGTGATGACATCGCAAGGGTTAGTTTATTTTTTTTAGTACATCATAGTTAATTTATTTTGAGAAAATAAAACCTTCTGGACATTAGAGTCTCAACTACTTTTACTTAATTTTTAAATTTTCAGTCCGTCCTTTTTGCTCTTACTCAACCACAACATGCAGCAATTAATGAATTATTAATAGAACCTCAGGCAGCGCCGATTTAATTCTTTTTGATTTTTATATTTATTAAATATCTTAGTTTCCATAACCTGATAAATTTAATTATCCAAGTAATATATTTCTTTGAATAATCCCAACTTTCCTTATACAAAAATAGTCTTATCTGGGACTCTAATTAACCTCAAAGTTTTTACAAGATCCCCTATTCTAATACTCATCGGGTCCAAGACTCTAATTACCTACAATCTACTATCTCTAATTAAATTATTTTTCAGACTCTAATAACACCTTTTGTAATTTAATCTTTCCTTAAATTAATCAGTTAAGGAAAAAATTACACAAAAATTGATTTTATTTATATATAATTGAAAGTATAAAATAAACAAAAGAAAAATAAAACTACGCGAATAATATACGATTAATTGTTAAAAAAAATAAATGTACAAAGACGCAACCATTTAAAGAAAAAAAATAAAAAAAAGGTTGCTTAAATATTGAGGTGATTTTGTGAGAACATTTTTTTGATTGATTTTTGAGAGAAGAAGAGATATTTTAAATAAATTGAGGGAATTTTTAGAATCATAAAAGTAGAATGGTATTCGGTAATAGTTAAATTAAAGGTGTATATAAGTATTGTTTTATTTGCAGCCGCGGTAATCAGTAAAAATTAGCTTACCCCACCCTTTATTTTCTAAAGTTTAAAGCCTCTATTTTGTCCTAGAATAACGGAAACAGTTTGATTTTTGTGTCAATCGACAAAGCTTGATAAACTTTGTTAAATGACACGGATTTTAGAAATTCGTCAACTCCTTTAAGTTTAACTATTACCTTGCATGTTTATAGTGACCTAAGAAGGCATATAATACATAAACACACGTGCAGAATAAATTTTAGAAATTCAAGGAAATTAAAAATAAATCAGCACATGCGTGTCAAAAAATTATAAAGATACGCAAAAATGCGTAATTTACATAAAGTCACTAAGTACATAAGCAATGCAAAAATGGTGTTGGCCTACACTAAATTATTGGTTAAGTGCAATCGTTCTGGTTTTATAATGGCAGTAGGTGGGGGTTCGATTAACGTTGAGTGCTAATGGTTTTTCTAGAATTGTCTTCAATTTTCAAAACCATTTTTGACTTAAAAAGTGTTTTTTGGCCGCAGATTTATTTTTAAAATCATCTAATTTTTCTCCCCTTCTCTTAATTTTATTAATTTACAAAACCTCTACATTTTATTTTATTGAATATTGAAAGCAAGTCCATCCCTGAACAGTTTTTTCACAAAACTTGTACCAGCAGATAAATTTTCTTGAGAACGAAGACCTTAATTTAAAGAATTAAATTTTATTTTAAAAGAAATTTCTATTTTAAATAAGCCAAAAATGCGTTTTAATTTTTGAGAAAAATTCAAAATTTTGTCCGCAAATATTTTGCGGATTTGTACTTAAATAAGATTAGAAGAAGATAACTTTCGAGTTCATCTTCTTTTTAAAAATTTCTCATGTCAATCATTTTCCCCTCACTAATAGATTGAATTCTTTTCAAAAAATTCAACCAAAACGTCCACAAGCAATATTTTTATTTTCTCAAAAGGATTAAATTTTTATTGGTAGAAAATCATTTTTTGAGAAAATGTTTTTGGGCGTTTATTAATAAAAAAGGATTAGAAAATTTTTTCTAATGGGAAAATATTAAAATAAGGTAAAATCAAAAAGAAAGTCATCCCAAAATTAAAATTTAAAAAAACCGTATTCAGAGTCTAATCGCCACAAATAAGGGTCACAGGTTGGAAAACGAATATCAAAAACAGAAGTAATCTCCAAACGTGTTGGAATCTTTGGCAGATATTGCGGTTTATTCATAAGCTCACAAATTGTCAAAACTTTGTCTGAAAGCTGCTCAGCCACATATTCACGCATACGAAAGAAATCTTCTGAAAAGAAAATCTTTGAAAAATATTAAAAATTAATAAACCGTTGTTAAGTGTACGAACAAGATTAAGGCGTAGTTCCCAAACTTAAAAAATAAAAAATACATAAATGGTTGATTAATAAAGTGAAGGGTTGGGTAAATAATATTTTTTATAAGAGAAATTTAGGAGAAACAAAAATGGTAACGAATGGAAAGACATCAGAAAATGGATAAAGAAGAATGTAGAGAATGTAAAGAAAAAGGAAGAACAGAAAAAAAATTTAAAATTAAGTTTAAAACCTTCCCAAGGAGCTGTGTCTTCAGGAATTGGCCATTGTCGTTTTCGACGTTGGTAAAATTCAAGTTTGATTTGAGTAGATATTAAATCTTCCCAACAATCTAAAAATGAAATTTTAATTCTTTTAATAAAAACATGGATGCTAGTTAAAAATAAAGTAATTAAGTAGTAACTCTAGGAACAATATTGCGGACAAATCAACTTAAACAAAAATTTAGAAAATTAATTAAATGCCCAAATTCCCCATAAGACCTATTTAATTCCCTTGAAAATAACTCAATCATAAAATATTTATTTTACTTCCAAGAGAATAAAGAAAAAATAATGACAATATTTATCCGCAAAAAGTCAAAAAGAACAAGCGTTTAGAACCCTTCACTAAAATCTTTAAATTTCCCTAGCATAACAAAAAATAAAATATAATACCAATTCCATAAATGCGTCCGCCTTCTCTTGCAGATGAAGGAGATATATAATGATTCCCTCCTCTACTTCCACTTAAAAAATACCCGTCCTTTAAAGTTTTGGTGACAGCCTCAACAAACAAGTCCACCTAAAAATTAAATTTTTATAAAAAGACAAAAAGCAAACCTTTTCATTAAAATTATCAATAAACTCTCTACTATTGACTCGTATCTATAAAGAAAAAAATAATAAATGTCCTTTTATCTTAAAATTTAAAAAAATCCCATCAAACCGTACATAAGTGAGATCAACATGATTGCACGGCACTTCTTCATGGCCCAAAGAGCCAAGGCTGTAATCACTATCAGACGAAAATTTAAACTAAAAAGATGAAAAGTAAACGAATAGAACTTTAAAAAATACTTTTCCGAGTACTCTGTGCACCATAATTGAATGAAAAGCCACTGAAATGGCATCTTTTATTTGCCGATATTCTGCGGTCTTTAAAAAAGAGAATTAAAATTTAAATTCTTTAAATTAATAAAAAATACCAATTGGAGTTGATTTGTTCTAGCATTCATAAATTGACCTAAAAAAAGGGTTAAATTAAATTAAAAATATTTTAAATAAATAAGAAAATCGAGAAAATAAACAAAAAACAACAATAAATCACTTTAAAATAATATTTAGAAAAGTAAATATTTTTGTTTAGGAAATATTGATCTTTTTAGACAAAATGTCAATGAACAAAAAAGTAAAAAAGTATTAATTAAATTATTAAAGGATTAAATCAAGAGTAAAAAGTCGCAACGGATAAACAGCTTAAATCCAGGAAAGTGACATTAGAGTCTGATAATGATTCTCTAAATTTTTCTTGGTTGTGGGTAATAAAGTGAATGCTAAAGAAAATTAACCCTTTTATACTACAGGAAAATAAAAAGCCACACCCATAAGATCAACAACAAAAGCTTAAAATTAAGTATTTACCCTAAAATTCTTTTAAAAATCCAAGTTTAAAAACTTCAAAAAATCTACTTTCTATCTATAATAACAGGGCAAAGTCCCCATTACAAAAAAAAAAAATATATAATTTATTGGTATAAAAGAAATTCGATTAAAAAGGAAGAAAAATAAAGGAAGGAGAAGTGATAGACGCAATACCAACCCCTTACTCCTCCCTTCCTTTTCTTACCTTTTTTTCTTTAAAATTTCTTTTTTCATCATCTTTGTGTCTCCTACTGCAATGGAACTCCCCCCTCCTCTTTCCAAAAAATTTTTAAATATAAACTTCACGTTATTACCACGTGAATCATATGATAATGACACGAGAGACTAAAAAAGGGTTAAAGAGGAAAATTGGCCTAAAGATTATTAAAAAAAAGACTATAAAAGACACAAGTTTTTTGCCAACAAAATTACACGACCAAAACACAAGTTAAATTTTTTGCAAGGTTGCATGTGATCTGTTCTGCTTATGACAAATTTGGTGCATTATATTTTGCTAATTTTCCAATAAAAAAAGTACATAAGATGAAAGGACAAGAATTAAAAAATATTTAAGACTCTAATGGCAATGATTTGGATTTATTAATGTGATAAAGAGAAATTAATGATAATATTGCTTTGAAATTAAAGTTAGACGAAACTCTAATGGAAAGGTAACAATTTTTATTTTCATACTTTTACGGCCTATTTCCACTAGAGTCTGAAATAAAAAAAATAAAGTAAGACTCAAATGTCGGTGAAGATAATATAATAAAAGTTGATCTTTTTATTAGTTTTCCCTTACATTTAAATATGCTGAAAAGGGAAAAAAGAGGAAAAAACCCCAAACTGTTGTCAATGACCTCTTCAACCTTAGTACTTTTAAATAAAAAAAACTAAAAGTCTCCAACGTCAATTCCATTTTTTTTTATTTGTTTTGCCAAGAAATCAATAGAATAATACTTGTATGTATAACGTAAAATAAATATGTCTAGGATTGCACTTTTACTAAAAATGTGCATAAATATTTCTTTTGTATTTAACGTAAACAAGCGCAACTTTAAATTCTCTACAAAAATATCAACCAACTTTTCCCTTACAAAAAAGATGTTGGGACAGCCCAGAAGATCACCCAAAATTAAAAATAAACTTATTTGAGTCTAAAAAAAGAAAAATTAATTCTGCCAGACTCTAGTTTTGCTAAATTTAGAATTTTACCCTTATAAGTGACCTTTAGAGTCTGAAAAATATTTTTCTGTTCTTCACGCATTGAAACTAGTCAAATATGTTTATTTAAAATATAGACATTTTAAAATTGATATTTATGCAGATAAGAGGAATTAACTTAAAATTTCCTTTTTTTGCACTTTACCTGCACTTGTGTCAATTATTCAATTTTTATCAATAAATGATAAATCATTAGAAAAATGTGTCTGTCGGAAATGTGTAATATTGGAAATGAACCAACGCAGAAGAGTTTGTTAGAGTCTGAATTATCTTTAATTAATAATGCAGGAATCGATTTTTGTTCATTAGAGTCTTACAATAACCTTATAGATATAATGAAAAAAAGAACATTAAAGTGTTTGTAAAAATTTTATTTTTTAGTCAATTTTCTATTTATTGATTTTCTTATTAAGGAGTAAGAAAAAGGATAATAATCTTTCCTTTTATTTATTCAAAAAATGGATATACAAAAGCCATTATTAAAATTATATTACGACATTTGTTCTCCATATTCCTGGGTAGCGTTTGAGGTTTTTAAAAATTAATTAATTGAAAAAAGGTCTTTTAGAGTCTGATTCGTTATGAAACAATATTGGATATTAAACTTGAATTGTTACCGGTTTCGATTGGTCATATTTTTAAAGCTACAAGTTAGATAATTTTAAGATTTAAGTTCACCATTTTAAGAAAATACTCCAAATGTTATGCAAATGCCTCAAAAATCTGTTTATTTTCCAAAGGATTTAAAGGTTGGATTTTTTAATTAAAATTTAATTTTTTTTAAATTATTTAGTTAGTTGGCTCCTACTGGGGAATTCCTTTGACTCCTCCAAAGGTTTTTATTTTTAGAAAAATTAAAATTATTTTGAAGGATTTTAAAAAAGAATTTGTTGATAATTCAACACTCAATCCACAACGATTTTTGACTGCCTTAGATTTATATGCTCACGAATATTTAATTGATGCATCACGAAAGTATTGGCTGAAGGCATGGAGTCGGCATGTACCTTTTTTTGGAATTGATACAATTGAAGAGGTTTTTAATTAAAAAGGACTAGTTGAGTCTATGAAGGTCATTTGAATCTAGTTATTCGATTATGTTCAGTCAAGTATTAAACAATCGAGACTCAAATAGACCTTTTTCAGATATGCGAAAATCTAAAAATCCCTGAAGCAAAAAGCTTATTGGAAGCAACTAAATCACCAAATATCAGTAATTTACTCAAAGAAAGAACAAATCAAGCGCTAGCCTTAGGAGCTTTTGGTCTCCCATGGATAACACTCGAACAATTTAATTCTGATAATAATGAGGTTCGTAAACTATTTTTAAATTTAAGTTAAACCTCTAAAAATTCTTTCTAAAAATTAAAAACTCATTTTTCAGACTCAAATGTCCCCTTAACAAAAAATTTGTTTATTTTCCACTTTTTTAGACTATTTCGTTTTGGGGCAGTGATCGACTTCCTATTATTTGTGATTTATTAGGAAAAGAATATTGTGGGCCTTTAAAAGAAAAAAGTTTAAAAAATAAGATTTGACAAATTTTAATGAAAAATTTAAAGGGCATTCAATAATTACAAAAAAAAAAAATAAAAACAGTAAAAATATATATTGCCCGTTTCTAAACAAAAAATATTTTTAAGGCCGTAAATTTTTAAAAATTTCAAAAAGACAAAATGCCAAAAAATTCTCCAAAAATATTTACTGCCTTATTTCTATGAAAATAAGCTTTCTAAAGCTAAAAAACTAAAAAAAACTTTTAAAAAAAGTCAAGAATGACCACCATCGTCTTCGTGGTCTTCTAATAGGTATCGTTCATTAAATTGTATTACAATAACCTAATTAAATAAAATTAAAAAAACCTTTAAAAACCGTTATATCATCTCTGTAATGTCTAGCCATTCCAGGCGGTAACATTAACATTTCCTTTAAATTTAAAAATTATTTTTAAAAAATTAAGAAGGATTTAAAGAAAAAAAATTCCAAAAAATTCCCTTAATAATTAATTAAACCTCTAATCTCGCATATTGTAATTCAACATCTCCAGAAACTCCACCTAAAGCATTTCTAATTAAATGAGTAGCACAATTCTCGTCTAAAGGCTTTTTATTGTCTGAGGTTTGTCTTCTTTCCAAATTATTGAGAATCTTAAAAAATAAAAGTTTATTTTTTTTAAAATAATTTTTTACGTCTCCAAGGGATTGTCTATGTTCTGGTCTAAATATATTAAGTGTTGAATGGCCTGTCATGTGATCCTCTACAAGTCTAACCACTGCATCGGAATCTAAAAATTCCCAGAGACCTGAAATTTTTTGTCTGATTTTTTAAATGTTTTCTGATTTTTACGAAAAATATTCTGACTTTTTGGTATCAGAATTTTTAAATAAAAATCAGAATTCTGATTTTTATTCTGATTTTAAACTACTTTATAATAACTCACCATCTGTGGCTAGCACCTACAAAATAAATAAAAAAATATAAATTAAATTAATTTATTAATTAAACCAAAAAACGATCATTAGAGGTAAGTTGATGATAAAAAACTTCTGGGCTAAAAAAAAAATAATTTATTTATTTAATTAATAAAAAAACAAACAGGCAAGTCAAGTAGGGAGGAGTTAATAAATTTTGTGGTGCAGGCATACCAAGAGGTTCCAAAACAATTTCTAAATTTTAATTTTAAGAGTTAAAAAAAATTAAATTTAAAACAAACTTTGTAATTCTTTTGCCCATTTAAACCGAACATCTCCAAATGCCCTAAGGGGATAAAGTTCTCCTAATAGACGATTTGCTTTAAAATTAAAAAAAAATATTTTTAATTAAAAAATAGACAAAACCTTTAAGTATTGTCCGATTTTCTGAAGGAGGATGTGAAGAACGAATTCTTTAAAAATAAATTAAAAATTTAATTTTCCTTTAACAAAAAAATTAAATTTAAAATAAACCTTGCAATTTCATCAAAATTTTCAACTGTATGTGGCCTAGTCAACTGTCTGGCAATTACATCATTTGATAGATGAACACCTAGAACAGCTGCAGAATCCCCACAAGATGCTACATGTCTTAAAAATAAATTTTTAAAAATTAAAAAGTACAAAAATTTACAAATTATTTTTGCGAATATGAGCAATTAGAGCGCCTTAAAAAATAAATTTAAAGTAAAAAATGAAAAAAGTACAAGATCCGCTAACTGCAACATTTACAGACATTCTAAAAAGTTTAAATTAAAAATTCTTTTTTAAATACAAATGGTCAGACAGACAAAACGTTCATTCAATTACCTAGATGTTAATGCAAAAAAGGAATGAAAGTAGAGAGTTTCTTTTAACAGTCATTTAAAAAAATTTCTACTTAACACTTACAAATTAATGACTGACCATTTTGTCTATTTGACAATTTGTAATAAAGTAATCAATTTTTAATTAAAAAAAACCTGCAAACTAATCCATTTTGGTCAGGCATTGCACTTCTTACCAAATCTTCGTCCAATGCAGAAAAAGAAGATTGAAGAGTATCACGCACAGTAGTGAGAGGACAGTTACTTTTCTTTTTAATTCTAAAAAAGAGAAAAAATTTCTTTTCATTTTAAACCCAATAAATAAACCTTTTATAATATTCCCTTATATTTTTCTGATGTATTTGGTCAATATCAGCGGGAAGGGATGGAGTAGCACTTCCAAATAGCCATTGAAGTTGATCTCCAATAGGCATATGAACAACACTAAAGAATTTAAATAAATAAAAAATTTAAATAAAAACCGATGTTTATCTAAAACAGAAGAACAAATATAATCATAAAGCCTTGTACAAACATGTCTTGCACAGGTCTAAATTAATTAATTAATTAAAATTTAAATTAAAAATAAAACCGCTCCTCCATGTCCATCGAATACTCCAAGTAAAAAAGCGTTTGAATTTAAGCATTTAGAAGCAGAATAAAAGTCCTTAAAGTTAAGAAAAAAGTTTTTTGTTCTTATTAGAGATAAATTCTAAATTTTTAAAATTTATTTTATTCTTGTGCTTTAGATGTTGTACCCCCGTCAAAATATATTCTTCCAAAATTTATATTTTTTTTATTATGTTCCAACACCCAAAAAATTCATAAAAAAGTTTTCTACAAAAATTATTAATTTATAAAATTAGGGTCTTTTTAATTTAATACCAAAATAACAATTTCCCCTCAACCCCCATATACCAAAATTTTAAATTAAAAAATAAAACCTCAATTGGTTTATTTGCAGAAACTTGTCCAACATCTATCCGAGCTTTTTAAGAAAAAAAAATTAAAACAAAAGTCTCTAGAAAAAACCGATAGCCTGTTGTTCATCTCCAGAAAATAAAATTGTTCGTTCATTAGCTCTAAGTATTTGGTCAACTGTTGCCTTTGCAGTTGCCAAATTTCTTCTTTGTTGAGCTGCTCTAGAATGAAAAAAGTGAGTATTGGCAACACTTTTTTGCATAAAAAAATACTTGAAAAAATTTAATTAAATTAAATAAAGAAAAATACACTTTTGTTTAGTTAACAAAAAATTAGAAAAAAAAAAATTTTTTTTTTGTTGGCATATTTTTATCATTATTAAAATATAATATTAACAAACAAAATTTTAATTGTAAAAATAAAATTACAATTATTATTTCTTTAAAACAAAATAAACCCTTTTTTTTTAAATTGGAATTTTTGTTCCTCTTCGAATATTTCCCCAACCAATTAAACGCCAATGTTTATCTATACGTCTACTTAATGCAATATTTTGATTTATTTCTGTACAGATTGGATCTGTTAATGAAATTTTTGCTGCCTCTCCTGTAAAAAATAAAAATTTTTTTGAACTTTTAAAAATTAAATTAATTGAAAGAGTACAGAGAAAAAGGTAAAAAATTCCGAAATTGAAAGTTCAGAATATCTATGGGGCCAGGAATATGTCCATTTAATTACCCAACCAAAACAAAATTTTATTCGACTCGTTTCATCTCTGCACTGATCAAATAATTCAATATTCCATTAATTTATTCAATAAAAAAATTTTAAAAAACCTTTAACAGCAGTGACACGTCCACCTGTCGAAAGGGAACCAATATTTACCATAAGTACTTCACCTTTTGTTAATTTAACAACTTTTGCTGCTTTTTTACCAGCTTCTGTGCGAACACCGAGAAGACGACGTAACAAATGATAAGAAACCTTTTATTTAGAAAATTTTATTTTTGGTAAAGAAAAACATAGTTTTATTAAATCTTTCAGTTCTTTTCAGGTTCAGAACTGCCCGTGTTATTTCTTTCTCAAAGAATATTTTAAAAAATAAACCTCAATGTCCGTATAAATATCAGGCAAAGTTCCAACAGCTCCAAGCACATGTCCAACCAACCGATCGCCTCGACAAAGTGTTGGGTCAATTTGTGTTCCAACACCTATTAAACCTCCTGGGACTGCATATTGAAGTAAATTTTGTTCAGCAAAAAGAGAAACTATTTTGGAATAAATAGGTTTGCACTGAACACGTCCATCGTTGGTTTTACTAACAATTCCTGGACGAACTTCAATTTCTTGGCCAATACGAAGAATTCCTTTGAAAAGAATTGTTTAAAATTCTTTATTTAAAAAAAAACCTTTAAGTATTGAACCACCAGCTACTCCTCCTTTAAGCTGTTCAACTTCAGCTCCAGGTTTATTCACGTCAAAGGATCGTACAACAATAAGTCTAGCTTCAGAAGTAAAATCACGAAGAGGAACTGGAACTTTTTTACAAATATATTCACAGAGAACCTAAAAAAAAATTAATTAATTAGTTAATACAATAATTTAAAAACAAGGAATAACTAACACAATAAATAACCCATTTTTCCCCTTATACATAAATCCTCAAAAAACTTTTATAAAACTTTTCACAATTCTCCCCCTCTTTAATTAAACTAACATCAATATTGTATTTAAGCTGTGCAGAAATTGGAATAATTGGTGCCTGTTCAGCACAGGTTCCATTCACAAAAGATTTAATTTGTTCGTATTGATCATTTGCTTGATTTTCGTTAATCAAATCAATTTTATTTTGTAAAATAATTAAATTTTTTAATTGCATAATTTCAACAGCGGCTAAATGCTCACAGCTTTGAGGTTGTGGGCAAGTTTCATTTCCAGCTATTAAGAGAAGAGCGGCATCCTTTAAAAAAAAATTAAAAAAGAAAAAAAAATAAGTTAACCATAACAGCAGCTCCATTTAACATTGTAGCCATTAAAATATCGTGTCCAGGACAATCAACAAAAGAAACATGTCTAACACAAACATATTCACCCGTACAGTTTGGACGTTCACATTTAAAACGATCGGGAGTGCTTGAACCTGCTGACCTGAAATAGAGTTACAAGGCTTACAATTAATGATCTGAAGAGCTAAAATGAAGCCTTTAACAAAAAAATCTAAATATAGAAAATACTCTCAATCGTAAAAATGATCCAAATAATATTAAACTAAAATATTCATGTAACAAAAAATTTTATTTTTGAGAATGCAAGATTCTTCCTAAGGACCAGACCTTGATCCCTGGTAAATATGTTCTTCCCAAGATTTAAAAAATCTAATTCTTTTATAAACCTGTAACAATGTGGACGAGGACATTCAGGGTTAGAACATCTATATATTTTAGCATTTGCATATCCAAGTTTAATTGTAATATTTCTCTCCAATTCATTTTTAAATTTAACTGTATGAACACCAGAAATTGCTTTAACCAGAGTAGACTTTCCATGTGCTACATGTCCAATTGTGCCTTTAAAAATAAAATTTAAAAAAATTTATAGTCAAGCTGCATAGAAGCCAAGAATTAGCGAAAATCGAAGGTTTGTTTTAGAAAATCGAAAAATTCTCAAAAATAGGTTAATAAACTTAAAATATTAGTTCAGTATTTTTAATAAATTAACAATTAAAACTCGTCTACATTAATTCATTTCCTAACAAAAAACAAAATTATACCAATGTTAATTGTTGCCTGACGACTTATCACCTAAAAAATAAATTTTAAAAAATCTAGGAAATATAATTTACCTCTTCAGTTAAGGGCGTCAACTTTGTAGGGTCTAAACTTGAAAGATCCTGTTTTAAAAGCCAATCATGCTGTACTTCCTCTGCCTTGATATTTTCTAAAAATTAATTTAAATAATGAATTTTATTGGATTTTACCGTCATTATTTTTGTCAAGTGTCATGCCAATTAATAAGGAAAATAAATAACAATTTGCCTCAAGAACTGAAATTAGCGAAATTTAAAAAAAATCTAAAATAAAAGAAAAATTCTAAAAAATTAAAAAGCTATTTCAGTGTCGCCTGTTCAAAATCAAAAATTGGTTCTGATTCGACCTAAAGACTTTCACTAACATAACATCATTAACCCAATTTAACAATGCTTATAATCAATTTTGTCTATAAATTAGAGATAATTTTCAAAAATTAAAAAATGACTCCAAATTAATTCCCTCAATGAAAAATAATTCTCATAACTTTTAAACTTTGAATTTTTTTTTTCTTGTATTTTTATTATTTAAGGTGATATAATTTCTTTTATTTTACAACTAAAAATACATTTATATTTACAGATATTCCTTTACTTTCTATTATTATCCACATTTTGTGGATTTAATGTGACTTTTTTCTTCTGTTTTTGTTATATAATGCTGAGATTTTTGTTCCAGTAAAGACAACCAATAGCCACAGAACACAATGAAAATATTGCAAGAGGATAATGAAAACTAAAGGAATGCGAGAATGTTGAACCAATCTTTTATACTTAGTCCAGAAGATCACCAATCTATAAAGTAAATGCTAGGGGCAGATTGAGTATTGAGGTTTGCTTTAACTATCTAGACTTTCAAAACCTTTGAGACTCTAGTGGCAGCGATATAAGATTTTTATGGAGAATCTCGAATTAAAGACTCTAATGGCCATTTAATAAATCTTTACTTATAAGCTCAACTTACCTGTTCTCTCCAAACTCAAATGTACCTTTGATTAATAAAGCCTTGATTTACTGGATTTTCTTTACATCACTTTATCTTCTAGTTAACCCTCATTTTCCTTGCTTCACTCATTTTAAAGTTCTTTAGGCAACTTTGTGAGGGTGGGAAGTAGTAGAAACGAGAAGGAAGAGCAACCGCTGATCCGGCTGCTTTAAAAATCATTTTGTGTGGGATATAGGCTTATGATGGTGAAAATCGATTGTTTTTGCTCTCACATATCTCATATCTACCTTTGTTTGTTACACCAGAAAACTAATTTACTTGATATTTATCCAATCTGAATTTTTTAAATTTTTTGGTTTAAATAGGAGAATTTTAATTGTTTAAATTTTGCAAATTTTTAAGGAAAAATTTGGTAATTTTTTAAAATATTTTTTTTTTAGAAAATTCCCTCTTCATATTTAAATTAAATTCCTTCATATTTCCATAAGTATTTTTTAATAGTTTTTTTTACCTCATTTTTATAAATAAAAGGCAAATACATATATTAAATGAAAGGAATGAATAAACTTTAAGTAAAAGAAGGCTTCCATTGAGTTTGGTCAACTTATTTCTCCTACCCTTTTTTAATTTTAGTTTATTTTAGAATAGCTACACTTTTAATTTCTTTGTCCTTAAAAAATCTGATTTTCAATTATTTTTAAATTTATCCTCAATATTTCTTTTTCGTGCATTTATTTTCCTTTTCATTTTCTTCTGACATTTTGTCTTTTGACATTTTTGCATTTTTCTATGTTCTGGCATTTTGTCCTTATTTAAATTTCACATTCTTTCTTTCCTTTCAAAGTTCATTTGGAAACCAAACAAAGGATATTTTTCTCACCTTTCTTTACATCATCCATCAATAGTTTTATTTTTTCAGGGGGATTATTAAGACTTTAAATTAATTCTTAATTCTCAAAACTTTACCATTTTAAGATTTAACATACTTTTTCCCTCTTTCCTAAAATTTGTTTAAAGAAGAAGGTCATACTCTAATGACCTCTTTCCTCATTTCTCCCTATCAGCTTTTCCTCTTTTCAGGCCCAATGAAAAAGCTTTTTTTGCCACAAATGAATTGTTTGTTGTCTGTCAGCAGTTCTCCTCCCCACACATTCCATTTCCTTTCCCCATATTTCTTTTTTCCCAAAGACATTCGAATCGAGAAAAAGGGAACAAGAGAAAAATTTGAAACCGTTGTTGGGGGCGCAATGTCATTGGCACTCTTTTTTATTTTTCTCTTCAACAGGCAAACAGAAAAAAATTTTGTGTGAATTCCTTTTATCCTCTTCTTTTCTTTTCAAATTTCTCTGCTTCTTTTCCTTTACTATTTCTCTTTATCCTTTTACTTTTCAGTTAACGGGACTAACAAAAGCTGAGCCCTTTTTTTATTCTTTTATACTAAAGCTTTTTACTAGTATAATATATCTATTGCTTATATATATATATACAAGTCAGCAATGAGACTTTGTGACTTAGCCGTTTTTGTGTGATGAATGCGTTAAAGCCGATGAGTAAAAAAAAAATTTTTTTTTGGAGGATATATTATATACTTATTATGTAATTTTTTTTTTCTTGCGCGCGCGCCGCTTTTCCTTTTTTTATTTTTTGTTTATTTTTTCCTCTCCTCCTACGCTTTCCAAAACTAAAAGTTTTTGTTTCTCTTTTTATGCCATTTTTGAAGTCGCGCATTTCTTTTTTTTTTCTTCTGAAATATTATTAGTTATGATATTGTTCCTGTGCTTTTCACTTTTTTTTTTTTTTGAAAGAAAATCTGTCCTTTTTCCTATCATATTTCGTTCACTGATGCTAGAAATGAAACTATTTTTGTTAAATCAAGACTTCTTTTTATATCTTTTTGTTTAATGTTATTTTTTGCTAAATAAAGGACATTTTGTCGCCAGAACAGTAGATTGCCTCTTATTTCAAAAAAGTTGTAAAATCCCCGTTCTCTAATTAAACTCTTTTTTTTTCCATTTAAATATCAATCCCCACCCTCTCTTTCCATTTCCTTTTTTGTTTTCCCTAAGGACGCTTCTTATACACGCAAATAAACTTAAACAAAACAAAAAACACGCATAAGCCAATTTCTTTTTCCGGTTATATACATTTTTAAAAAATAAATAAAAAATTTCTTTTTAATTTTTTTTTATTTGAATATATTACCAAATGGAAATTTAAAATCTTTAAAAAAATTTTTTTTTGATTTTTAAAATTTCGATTTTTCGCTTTCTTTAAATTTCTGTTAATTTTTTATTTTTAATCTTTTCAGTTTCTATTAATTAAATTGCTGTTGTTACACAATTATTTTGCAGCAGCAAAAAAAACTACTAAAAATCACCTCGCAGTTCATTTATAGTCAAATAGAAGAGTGGTTGTGGGCGGCCAAGGCCAGCCAAAAATCACAACCAGCATATGAACGGTGGCCGATTTGATTTTGATGATGGAGGGACATACTGTGGTGGTTGGGAAGAAGGGTAAAAATTTAGAAAAAATTGAATTTTTAATTTAAAATTTTCTTCAGAAAAGCTCATGGTCATGGTGTTTGTACTGGGCCCGATGGACAAGGAGAATATACAGGAGCATGGCATTATGGTTTTGAGGTTTTATTTTTGTTTCTTTTTTGTTTCAAATTAATTTTAGGTCTCCGGTGTTTATACCTGGCCCTCAGGCAGTACTTACTCTGGACAATGGCAGAATGGTAAAAGACATGGTCTTGGTGTTGAACAGCGTGGTCGATGGTCGTATAAAGGTGAATGGACTCAAGGCTATAAAGGCCGTTATGGGAGGCGTGAGGCGCTCAATTCTGGTGCTCATTATCTTGGTACTTGGTCAAGTGGTCTTCACGACGGGTTAAAAAATTTTTTTATTTTTCATATTTTAAAATTTAATTTAAGTTATGGAACAGAAATTTACGCTGATGGAGGTTAAATAATACTTTTTTTTACTCTAAAAATTTTTTTAAGGTTCTTACAAGGGCCAATGGCTGCGCGGTATGCGCCATGGTTACGGAATTCGTACAAGTGCTCCTTGGAGTTTAGCAACACCAAATAATCACCAACACCACATTGAACAAAAATACAAAGGAGGGCACACATCTTTAAGCTCTTTACGTTCAAATTATGGAAGTGCTGTTATATTAGATGATGAAAGAGCTGCAACTGCAATGGATACACCTCCAAATCATCACGTCAGATCACATTCTAAAGAAAGACGGGGTGAACAAGTTGCAGGTTTGATTATATTTTGATAGAGTTATTTTAGTAAAATAAATATCAATAATTAATTAAAATAATTAAAGAAAATTTGAAAATTTTATTACGAAACATTATTTATGTTTAAATATAAATAAGAAGTAAAAACCGTGAATATCTTTTTATTTATTTTTGAGTTGATCTTCTGGGGTAGGTTCTTAGGACATTTTATTTTAGTGAAATTCTCCTAATAACAATTTAACTTCTTTTTAATTTTTAGATGAAAGTAGAGGAGGATTTGTTCTCAAAGCTTATTCGGGTACTAATAAACGACGTCGATCACTTTCTGAACGTTCACTGGCTGTAAAGAGAAGTAAAACTTTTTTAATTATTTTTTAAAAATTAATTTTTACAATTTTAAAGGTATTCTTCAACGAATTCGAAAACAAAATTCTACTGGAGACATAATTCACCAGCAACGAGTATTTTCCGCTGGGGGAGCCTCTTCGCTAAGGTCTAGTGGAAGTACTTTAAGTTGTACATCTGATGATGAAGATTCCGGTGATTTAAGACATGTTCCAAATTCTCAACGTTCTCAGGCTGCTGTTGAGGTTTTTTTTTAATTTTTTTGTTTAATTTTATTTTAAAAATTAGGCTGCCTTAGAAGAGCCTCCAATTGATGCAAATGCTGTTGAAATTTACAGAGGAGAATGGAAAAATGATATGCGTTCTGGTTATGGAGTTTGTGAACGTTCAGATGGTTTGCGTTATGCTGGGGAATGGCTAGATAATAGAAAACATGGATATGGGGTAAAATTTTGTAAAAATTAATTTTTTCGATTTTTTAAAACATTTTTTACAAAAAGTCTAAAGAAATTATTTTATTTTTTAGGTGACTTTCTTCAGGGACGGAACGTTAGTTTTTAATTTTTTTTTTAAATTTTTAAACGTCTTGAAAATTCTCACTAATAAATTTAATTTTTTCAGTAAAGAAGAGGGTAGATATAAACACAACGTTCTTGTTAGTTCAGCAAGGCGAAAAGGATTACTTTTTGTTCGTTCAACAAAATTAAGGCATAGAGTAGAAATTTATGCTGAACATGCCCGTCAGGCTGCGGATATGGGTTTATTTTTATTTAATTTATTTAAAAATTATTTTTATTTAGCTGCACAACGGGTTGAAATTGCAATGTCGAGGACTATGACAGCACAGGTTTATTTTATACTTTAAATTAAACTTATTTAATAAATATCAGAATATTTTGAGAAATTCTGTTTTTTATTTTTTAAGTAGAATTAAAAATAAGAAAATAAAAATCAGAACAAAAATCAGAACAAAAATCAGAAATAAAAATCAGAATTAAAAATCAGAACAAAAACCATACTTAAAATCAGAACATTAAATAATTAAATTAAGGAACGTGCTGATGCAAGCGTTGAGGCAGCCGAGAGAGCCAGGGATGATGCTGACACAGCTCGTATTTATGCTGCACAATTTGATCCAAGTTTTAAACAACCTGGTGTAGAATTGTTACGAGCTAGGGCAGCAATGCAAAGGTCGACAACTCCTGGACAGTAAGATTTTTTTAAATTAAATATCAGAACAGAAAAATTCAGACATTTCAATTGAATTTATAATAATTTAGATCTTCTAATATTCCAATGTTAACACCAATTCATAACCATGTAATGTCTAACCATGTTCAATTTAACCATCAACAACATTCACACACTAATTTTTCTAGTCCATCACAACAATATAGTACAGATTATTCAAGTGCATTTGCTGTTACCTCGTTAGTTTTTTTTAATATAAAAAATCAGAATTTCTGAAAAATCAGAACAAAATAATTTTTAATATTTTTTTTCTAGTCAACAACAAAATATTAATCAAATGCCTCCTCTCCCTACTACTTTTACTCAACAACAAATTAAACAAAGGCAACAACAACAAACTTCTGAATGGAATGGTAGTGGACAATTACATTCCCCTCCACAATATTCAGCAGATAGTGGTATTGCTGTTGGTGGTGGAGGAGGAGGAAATAATAATAATTTTAATCAACAACAACAAAGGCATTTAATACATCAACAATCAAGTGAATCTGGACATGTTAATAGAAAATTAATTTAATTAAAGAAATTAATTATTTTTTAAAGAGTTCTCAACAACAACAACAACATGATTACATTACTCATCCTCAACCAATTATTGAAGGTGGAGGATCTGATACAGAGGGTACTACTGGTGGATTGTTAGTTGCTGCTTCAACAGTAAAATTTTAAAAAATTGTAAACTTTCAAAATGTCAACTTTTCAGAATGGAGGTCAAAATAGTGCTCAACACAGCAATATTGTTGGTTATTCAGCTGCAATTTCTCCACTTGCATCATCTTCTAATTTTCGTCAACAATCTTCTTCTTCTGAAATGGCTACTCTTCAAAAGCCACAACCACCTCATCATTTAAGAGGAACGGCAAATATACGTGGGCGTTCTAGTCCTTCAACGATGTCCCTTAGTGATGACCATTGGGATCAGTACTTGTTGAAGTCTTCGAGGAGAGAGGCTTCAAAACATCAGCTTTTACCTGGTAGAATTAAATATTTGACCATTTTGTCATTTTTCAAATTTTAGGTATCAGCAGTGGTGGCATAGAAACTCCTCACCATTTTAGACGTAACAGACCTTCACTGATTAGACAATGTGAAGTTCTAGGTGCTAGTGGTACACTTGGTGGGAGTAGTGGTGGTGAATCTCCGAGTGGTTCAATGGTATATTTATTGAATAAAGAAAAACAATTTTTATTTTTTAAAGTTACTTAATCGAAGAAGCACAATAGTAAATACAAGAGAAAATAGTCGACAACGTGTTCCTCCAATTCATTCAGTTTATGGAGTAGATGATTCATCATTTCGTCAAGATCAACAACAACAACAACCTTCCTCTTCATCTTATGATCATCACCAAATTAATGGAAGAGAAGAGAGAGGGTCTCTTCCAAATTTGGAAGATTTGGCTGGGCAACCTTTACAATTGGGTCGAGAAGAAGCTGCAAAATTAGCTTCCCAACGTCGGCAGGATGTACATAAACAAATGGAAGAAGAAGAACTTTTGAGACAAAATCCGCTTAGATATTTGACTCATCCAAGTTTTAGAGTAAGAAAAATTAAATATTTTTTTTAGATTTTTTTTTCTTTTAGAATTGGATTATTCAATGGCGAATTCCTTTACTTTTAGTACTTGGCAACGTTCTTCTTTTTTATTGTTTTTTACATTTGCTTTCTAGTAGTAAAGGTGATCGAAAAAGTGGAGGAGGAGGAGGAAATGCTCACCATTCCGAATAATTATTTTTAATGATTTAAATAGGAATGATATTAAACTTGACATTAGAGTCTTGATTTCCCTTTTAATTTTCAATTTGTTAGTCAAAAAATCAAATCTGAGACTCAAATGACCTGTTTGTCTCAAATATGCTATTTGAGTCCAGAACAGATTTTTCCTTTCATTTCTCCGTTTCCACAAAAATATTCAAGACTCAAATGTCAAGACTCGAGTTTCTAGTCATCGTAAAAAATAAAAGATTAGCTAAATATTTTAACATTTCACTTTTTTTTTATTGTTAAAAATTTGAACAAACATTTTTGACTAAAATTCAAATAATTAAACTTAACACAATGTTTTTATTATTTTCAATTTTTTCTCCCAAATATATTTGTGGCCTTTTTTAGTTTTTTTTTTTTTTGTATATTATTTTTCTTTATTGTTCTTTTTTTGCTTCATTATTTTGTTTTTATGTGAAACGATGATCTTTATAAAAAAAAAATAGAAAGTATGAAAGAATATTCGAATTTAACAAAAAAAAAAAAATATTTTGGTTTGTGTTTATTTTAACTTAAATATTTTTAATTTTCTAAGACAATTTACCCATTTATTCAAAAGCTTTTTCCTTTATTTCATTTAATTTTTATCTTAGACTCTAATGTTCTTCTCCTTATTTCTGAAATGTTAAAATGGGAGCATTTGAGTCAGAAATATTTTTCACGCCTTTCTCAATACCTACTATGGCTATTTTTTCTCATATGTAGTTAGTTGCCATTATTATTGTTGGCGCCTGCATTGATTTTTCACAATGTGGAGGAGAGTAGTCTATACATTATATATTATTTTTTTCATGGCCATAACTTCTTCCCTCGAACTCAATGCTCATACAAAATCCTTTTTTTTTAAAGCTTATTCGCGGAGAGGGTCAAGTCTTGGTAAGACACCCAACTCATCTACATTTGAAAAAAAAAACAAAATTGGCCAATTTTGAATATTTCCCCTTTATTTTGATAGAGAAATTAGCTCAAAATACTTTTTAACGTTTTCTGGTTATAAAACAAAAGTTATAGGGAAAGAATCTGCTTTTTCGGGGGAAACGAATTTTTGGACATTTTTCGACGTTGACCTTCTTTTTTATATTTATTTAGTAGTAAATTCAATTCTCTATCAGAAGACAACAAATTTAATTAAATTAGATCTATTATTTCGAATACTACCGTTCATCTATCAATTAGTAGATGAGTTGGGTATCTTAGTGTTGATCATTTGGATATTCACCAACTTTTTGCCAGCCAAATATAGTTGGTAGCCATTATGAATATAAAGGTTGTAAGGGACCAAAATAAAAAAGCAGCATGCATATTGAATGCTTTTTTACACAATTGAATGTTGATGGTTGGTAGGCTTTG
This sequence comes from Meloidogyne graminicola, assembly GCA_036172905.1. NCBI lineage: Eukaryota > Metazoa > Nematoda > Chromadorea > Rhabditida > Meloidogynidae > Meloidogyne > Meloidogyne graminicola. Next base: position 283,668 of record JARPZY010000012.1, on the reverse strand, counting down.
CTATTTTTTTTATTATTTTTAAAATTCCTGGGGAGCCTTCTCCTCTCTCTGTGGAGATTAAGAAGTTGTAGAAAAGAAGGGAAGGGCATAAAAGAGTAAAAAAAAACTAAGAGCAAGCTAATAAAAGAGCAAAAAAAAAAGGAATTTGTGGCCAAGAAAAATTTATTCCCTCAACATTTTTTTTATAAAGACCCAAAACAAGCTGAAAAATCGGCATATTTCCTTTATTAAATAATAAATTTTTGTAATGAAATTTATTTCCATAAAGCCATTTAATCGCCACCGATTTTTGATTTTTTTTTCTCCTTACATTTTTTTAAAACATTCTTTACCGATTATTCTCAACAAATTACCCTTTATCCCTTTTCAATTATTTGACAAAATTCTTTCCTTCTCGCGCTTTTTCCCTAAACATCTTTTGTCTCTTAGAGTGCACTTAATTAGCACGAGATTATCTGACACTTGCTTTCACACAAACTCTTTGCTACTGTGCGCAATTACTTTTGCGTTATTTAATTTGAAAATAAATTTAATTAAGGCGATTTTAAATTGTAACATTAGAAGAAAGTTTCTTAAAAATTCTCTTTGTTTAAGAATTTTTTTTTATAAAAAAGTAAGGGAAGCTATTCTTTAAAGAAAACTATTTTTGGCGTTTTAAAATTTTACACATAAAAAATGCCATTCTAATATTCACTTGGCGCCTTGTCTAGCCTTTTCCTTACTCTTTTAATTTCCCCCATCCTTATTTTATTCAATACTTTTTTTTCTTAATTCTTTTTATTAATCGTCTATGCATTTATTTATTTAAATAGTTGATTTTTTGTTTTTTTTAAAGTTTGGACATTAGAGTCTGGATAGAAGAAATTCTTCAGTTTGTAGGTTGATTTTTTGGATTATATATTTTATTATTATTTTATTCTCAAAACATATTTTTTTAAAAATGTGCTAGCTGAATAAACTAAACAACATAAAACAAAATCCACCTAGCAAAATATTTAATATAATGCTTAAATAATAATATTTTTTTCCCTCGCATAATAGGATATTTTTCATAAAATTCTTTTTTTTTTTTTTAATAAGAGCCTTGTTGTCCACCCATCGAAATTAATAATTTTTGACCAGTTTTTATTCTTATAGAAAACTTTAGAGCTTTGATATTTTAAAATTTAAATTCTTATTCCCTAAGCTTCTATTTTTCCGCTTCTATTTACTTAAATAAAAAATTCCCCCCTCCACATTTTAAAATTTAAAAATCGATAAAAGGGAAATTATGAAAGTAGTGAATGATCATTTTATTCAAAAAAAAGTCTATATTCCACCTCTCCATCCATTTTTTATTAGGCAAGAATATGAGAGTTAGAGAAGTGAGAGGAAAAACTCCTCATAATTTCATAATAAAGCCTACGTTTTTCTTCCATTTACGCATTAATTAACTAAAAGTTGTTTAAACACAACTTAATAAATATTTTTTTAAAATTTTCTAAACACAAAATATTTTGAAAATTTAGTTGTTATTTTTTTATTTAACACTTTGAAATTCTTTCTTTATTTCTCTTTTGTCTGTAATGTTTTTTTTCCACTTTCCTTTATATTTTCTTTTTTCTAACCTGTTCTTTTTAGGATTAATTCGGTGATAGATTCGTTTTTTATGATTAATTTTATTTCACATGTTTTTACATTTTTAGAGAATACTAACCTTGTAATTCAAAGCTAAATTATATATTATTATTAAACTACATGCCTTCGTTCTTTATTTAACATTTTTTATTTAAATCCACCATCGAGCTTTCTTTAACCTTTTACAAAACAACGCTTTGACTTGTTCACTCCAATTTAGTAAATATGAAAGATCGACTTGGTGCATTGAAAGCGGTTAATTTTTTATTTTCTTTTTCTAGTTTTTTAGACCGCTTATTCATTTCTTACTTTTTTGCATTATTTAAAGGTACAATCAGAAGAAGAACACGAAGATGTCGCTGCTGCAATGGAAGCTTCTCAAAGCCAATTTATGGAAGAATTTTTTGAACAAGTCGAAGAAATTCGAGGAAGTATTGATTTAATAGCTTCAAATGTTGAAGAAGTAAAAAAAAAACATTCTGCGATTCTTTCAAATCCAGTAAATGATCCAAGTTTGTTTTTTGAATTTTTAAATTATAATGTTATTATTTTAGAGACTAAAGAGGAACTTGACGAGTTAATGGCAGAAATTAAAAAGACGGCAAACAAAGTGCGAGGAAAGCTTAAATGTTTGTTTTTTTTTCATTTTTTATTCATTAAATCTGTTGTAAGAGTCGAATCATGATTCCTTTCAGTGCTAAAACTATTGACACTAATATAATGCATTTTGTCTTTTTTTCATTTTATATATTATTTTCAGTAATCGAAAACAGCATAGAACATGACGAAAGCGGTGGCATGACTAGCGCTGATTTACGTATTCGTAAAACACAGCAAGCTACCCTTTCTCGAAAATTTGTGGAAGTAATGACTGATTATAACAAAACTCAAACAGACTATAGGGAACGTTGTAAAGGAAGGATTCAACGTCAATTGGATATTGGTTTGTTTTTTTAAAAGCTTGCCCAGTTCAGTGCTTATTTTTACTTTACCTTTTTTTAACGATTAATGATTGTTAGAAATACTGAACTGGTCTGGATTAGTTAATATTTTCAATTATTAATTTTTAGCGGGTAAAAAAGTTGGCGATGAAGACCTTGAAGAGATGATTGAATCAGGGAATCCTGGTGTTTTCACGCAAGGGATAATTACTGACACGCAACAAGCAAAACAAACATTGGCTGATATTGAAGCTAGGCATAATGATATTATGCGGCTAGAAACTAGTATAAGAGAATTACACGACATGTTAGTTTTTATTTTTTTACTCTTTGCAGTTTGGAATTTTTTTTGAATTGTACTATCCTTGAGATAGGACAGTGCATGTGTGCATATTTATAGGGTCCCTAGTATCAGAAAATCCTTAAGGTTTAAGTGATTACCGAGGCTGCTTTTTTCTGGGAATTTTCAGTTAATTTGTTCTAAATTTTTTTAAATTTAATAAATTAATTTTTTAAGGTTTATGGACATGGCAATGCTTGTTGAATCTCAGGTTTTTATTTTTTTATTTTTTAGAAATTAATTTATTTGTTTAGGGAGAAATGGTTGATCGGATAGAATATAACGTTGAACACGCAAAAGAATTTGTAGACAGAGCAGTGGCTGATACAAAAAAGGCTGTGCAATATCAGAGCAAAGCAAGAAGAGTAGGTTTTTTTAAATTTTTTTAAAATTGTTTTGGTATTTTTTGCCTTCCGACCATTTCAGTGCCAAAATTGAGTGTTAACTAAGTTTCGTCTTACTTGATTTTTTGGTTTTCAAATGCCAATTAATTGACACTCAATTTTTGGCACTGAAATTGATCGATGGTTTTAGAACTGAAAAGTACTTGTGCTTTTTTACAATTATTTTTTGTTTGCTGTGTTTTTTGTGTTTTGTTTGTACTTTTTAAATAAATTTTAAGGAAATACCCCAAAAAAAATTTTTTTAATTTTATTCCTTTATTTTTTGCTTAAAATTTTAATTTTTTTTTTAATTTTCTGTTATAGAAGAAAATTTTTTGTCTCTTTGTGGCACTCGTTTTGTTGGCTTTACTAATTGTTGGAATTATTTTATATTTTGTAATGAATTTTGCTGTGATGCCTCATGGCCTTCCACAAGTTAATGAAGGAGGGAATGATTCTAAAAATAATAATAATGAGTCAATTATAAATACAAGCCGTTACCAGTCTTCAGTTAATAAGACTTTAAACAAAACACCTAAGAACTGAGACAAGCATTCCTGTGAGGTTTATATTTTAATCTTATATTTTGTCACTTGGACAAAAAGGTCAACATTCATAATGGTCATTTTTGCAGATTGTTGGGTTTGACCATTTTGAGAATTTTACATTTTGTACTTTTTACCTTGTGATGAATTTATAAAAACCAAAAAAAGAAAATGTTTTTGTTGAGTATATTACTCTAAAAAGCTTTAAAAAAATTTATTTTTCCAAACTGTGTTTTACTCTTTTTCTTTGCTTTTTATTTTGTGCTTTTTTCCTTTAAAATTTTTTCTATTGTAAAATTTTTATTTAAATTTTTTAAATATTTCCACCGCACCCACTTTGTCTTCTATGTAATATTTAGACTTTTTTTTATTTCTTTTGTCATTTCTACGTCAATTTAGTGGTTTTTTATTGTCTCTTTGTTTTTATTCTAATAAACGCCTAGAGGTTTTTATCCCCGTTTTTATAGTGACTTGCTATTAGAGTCTGGTCAGCCGTCATTAGAGTCTTGGGTATTCAAAATTTTAAGTGCAATTAGAGTCTGGGCAATTTCTATTTAATAGACTCTAATGTTCCTTTTGCAAAAATCTCCTTACTATTAGAGTGGGCGTCTATTAGAATAATTTTTTATTTTTCTCGTTTTCGTCTTGTGGTTGTCTTAAAAATTAAAAAATTAATTTTTAAAAATTTTAGAAAAAAATAATTGTAATCATCTGTGTGCTCATTCTACTAGCTATTGCATGTCTCTTCATTCTTTCATTTGTGCCGAATCCATTTTGATGAGAGGGGAAAAATTTTTTAAAATAAAAATCAGGGCATATTGGAAAATTTATTTGCAATAAATTTCTTTAAAAAATTAATTTTTTGCCACCTTTTTTAAAGGCAAAAAAACATACAAAAGAGCTTTGAGTAAATTTTTAAAAAATTTTCTGAGACTCTAAAGACCTAAACTGAGACTTTTTAAAATTAAAGTACTCATAGCTTTTATTTTTAAATTTAATTTAAATTTCTCTTTATTGTACCTTTCATATAATTATTTTATTCGTTTTTTCCTCGTATTTTTTATTTTTGCATTTTAAAAATATTTCTAACAATTTTATTTTATAACAGAATAAAGCTTATTGCAAAAAATTAGTTTTTCTTTAATGCTTCTGCAGATTTTTTTAACAAAAAACAATCGGTCAGATAAAAAAAATGGTCAGAAACGTAAAAGGTTGAGCTTTGCATTAAATATCTTTTTTAAGAGATGGAGAGACTCTAGTGTCCAATCTTTCCGGAATTTTCAGAATTAAATATGATGAATTAGAGAAAAATAGAATAAACTTATTTTTGCGATAGAGAACAAGAGGAAACTTATTTTTTATTAATTTTTTTTTCAGAAACAAGTGTGTCTTTTGATCATTGCTTTATCTGTGTTAATGGCAATTGTACTCTACCTTATTTTAAAATTTGGAACCAGTAGCAGTTCAACACATTAATAAGAAGAATAGTCAATTAAATACAACGAAAATTAAAGGTTTATTTGACAAATATTTTTTATAAATAAGTAATTGACTCCCTTTATAAGTCATACAAAATACCTTATAACAGGAGGTATGCGAAAATATACAAAAAATAAACTAAAAAAACTTGAGAATTTTTACAAATTTAATATTTTTTTGTGCCTTTCAATAATCCGAACAAATATTTTTGCAACAACTTCAGGATTGTCTTCGTGTACGGCATGTCCAGATTTGTGCATTACTTCCAGTTGAAACTGTCCTTTCATTTGTCCAGTCTTTAAAATTAATTAAAAAAAGAAATTTCCTTTATAATTTTCCCAAGAAAAATTCCCTTTAAATAAAAAAATTTTTTTATACCAGCAATTCCTTATCCAATCTATCAATATTTGCTAGAATTAATACTTTTACTGCTTCACAGCTAAGAAATAATTTTGAAAGTCCTTTAAACCATCCTTTCCAAAAAGGTTCTGTTTTGGCTAAATTAGTCCTCCATCGAAGCATTTTCTTAAAAGATAAATTTAAATCCAAATAAAATTTATACTTTTCCACTACTGTTTTCAAAGCAAATAAGTCGAGAAGGCATTGAAACTAAATTGGGAGGAAAATTAAATTTCTAATGTAAAGGCTAGAGATTAAAAAATAGTATAGAAAATAAAGAGATTTTCTCCAGAATTTAAATAAAAAATTAAATAAAAAACCTCTAGCAGCTCTCAAATTAGAAGTTACTCTATTCTTCATACAATATTCAATTGCTTTTTCGATTGAAACAAAAGTTTGAGGCCTTTCTCTTAAAAATTGATGCATAACATTTAAGGAAGCCATTGCTGATCCTTCGACTACATCTATTGCAGAAACTATCAAAATATTTGGAAGCAAAGCAGAACTAGCTATATGAATGGCTATAGCACCTCCCATGCTAAATTATTTTAAAATAATATTAATAATTTAAAGGAAAAATAAACCTGTGTCCAATAAGGATTAACGGTGGAGGTGTCGTTATTTCGCTGTATAAATGATGATAAATTGAACAAACGTCTCTTAAAAAATATTTAAAATTAATTTTTAAACCTTCTGAATATGTTTGCTTAAATAGAACTTTTGTTAATTTAAAATAAAAATAATTGCACCGAGTGAGGTTCGAACCCATGCCACATTCAAGGAAAACTCCACTTGACCAAAAATCACAAAATATGTACACCTACTTTGCCATTCTTTCAGCAGACATATCTTCATTATTTTCTACTTGAGTATCGCCATGATCGCATAAATCAGGTGCTATTATTTGACATTCAATTTGTGAAGAAAGAAATTCCTTAATTTTAAATATAAATTAATAAAATTTAAAAAAAAAACCGAAAAGCACGCCCATGTAAGTCCTGTATATCCTCCTCCATGAAGTAAATAAAATATAGGTCCTTTATTTCCTTTCAAGTAAATATTGAATTTGTCACTTTCTATTGACAAAATCTCTTTTCTATCGAAAAATTCGTTCCAATTTAACGGTGTAAAATCCAACATTTTTTTCTTAAAATTAAGAAAATCTGCAAAGATTCAATTAATAAAAAAAATTCTCATAAGTATTTTTTACACAACTGAACAAAAATTTTTATTCACAACTGAACAAAAATTTTTATTAACATTAAATTTCGAAATAAACTGAAAAAGCCGTTAGAAGGCGCGAAAACTTTAATATAAAAGTAATAGAATACTTCGCACAATTACTATCTCAGTTAATTGTCAACAATGCAGCAGCTACAAAATATCTATATTAACTTCTCAACGACAGTGCTATTTCTCTTGCCTGTCTCGATTGTGTTCATCTGCTCATTGGTTATGGGGTCAGATTGTTGTTGCAAAAAGAAGAAGCAAAAGATGGGTCCTCGTCAAGTATGTTATTATAAAAAAAATTAAAATTTTCTCTTTTTAATTAAGAGTCGTAGGCCAAACAACAAAACCAACACAGAACGGATGATAAAAGGATCTAAAACAAAAACCTTCTTTCATCGACTGAATCCACTTGAAAAGACCGAGACAGACCTAGGCAGCCTTGACAAAATTGTATATTTTGAATAATTGATAATTTCTTTTTATTTTTTTAAGAATTTGGATGATAAACCACCCCTGCCTAGGAGCTACAGACTTGACTCAAAATCGGTAATTTTATTTAATTTTCCATTCTAATTTTAAATTTTCTTTTTTTAGAGGAGGATCAAGGAAGAGAACATTAAATTAGATTATTCTTTACCAACAATTTCGCATGCTACGACGATTACAGCGCGCTGATATAAGAGTGTAATTGGAGACTATAAAGATTTGTGTTTGTATATATATAAATAAAAGACTAATTTAATTAATAGTAATAATATATATATTGCCTATTTTTTGTTGTAAATATTGTTTAGATAAAAGCTTGTTTAAATTTTAATTTTAAAAGTTTGTTCTGACTCTAATTACATCGAAATAGTTCAAGTAGAGATTGGTTAGAGAATTAGAGATAAGTTTTTCGTTGCAGATTTTAATGTTTAAAGCTTAAGTGAATAAAATTATTCAAGTACTTTTAAAAAATAGTAGAATTAATCATAACATCTTTTATGTCCTCTTTTCATGTTTACAAAGCAAAAATCGATTCTTTTTCGGATCAAATTTCGTTCCATTTTTCTCCTCCCAATCCTTTCAGATGAAAGGAATGACCCAAGAGATCACATAAACATTAAGAGTCCAGACTCTTTTGTCTTTTTATTTTATTGACTGACTTTTCCACTGTTGAATTAACTAAATATTTTTTTTTCCATTTTTATTTTAACAATTTCCGTTTTTCATTCTAATCCCTTTATTTCATTTTTACTGCATTTATTAGATTTTATCTTTCAACTTTAATTGCTCTTAAATAAATATTTTTTTAATTAATTAAATGGAACAATATGATGCTGATTTAATTGAAGAGATTAAAAGTCTTATAAATGAGAAAGGTTTGGATGCTATTACAAGCAAATTTATTCGAACTCGACTTGAGGTTCGTTTGTTTTTTAATTTTTTTGAGGTTTTTTTGGAGGATTTTTGTCCGAACTAGTACTTTAATTAGATTTATTTGGATTTTCCCCTTTCACTAGCACTTTTCTTTGGACTTCTATATTTCTTTAGTTTCAGATTTTTATCCGGGTATTTTTTCATTAAAAATTTTCTTTAGACTAAATTTAACTGTGACTTTGAGCAACAAAAAACTCATTTGGATAAATTGACTGAGCAATGTATCAGTGATTTTCTCGATAATAAAAAAGAAGAAGAAAATATCAAAGAAGAGGCTCCCTCGTCATCTTCTGAATTTTCTGATGATGACAACATTAAAAAGTAAATTCTTTTAGATTTTTTTAAACTTTTTTCGGTTTTTGGAGTTAGCTCTTTTTTCCTTTCATTATTTTTCAATTATTTACAAAAAATTCTTCAATTTAGAAATAATGGCCAATCTTCTTCTGTCAATTCTAAAAAATCAAATAAACGCAAAAATGTTGAAAATGACCCTTCAACTTCTTTAGATGAAGATATGCTTTCCATAATTAAACGGCGTCGTTCTGCTGCACCTTTGCCTTCTAGAAAAAGAGTAGCTAAACAAAAGGAAAAGAAAGATAAAAGTGGACAGAAGAGACAAACACAATTTACAAAGTAAAATTTTTTTTAAATTTTTAGCCAAATTTTTAATTTTTCCAGAATTTGTGCTTTATCTCCAGAACTTTCTAATTTACTTGGTAAAAGTTATATGCGACGTTCTGATGTTGTTAAAGGTGTATGGGAATATTTAAAATCAAATAATTTACAAGACCCAAAGAAAAAACAATTTTATTTTCTTGACGAAAATTTAAAGAAAGTCTTTGGTTCTTCGAAAACAAGGTTTAAAGTTAGTTGAAAATTTTTTTATTTTATAGAAAAATTTATTTAAAATTAAATGAAAGGGGAGTTTACTTTAATCGAGCATAATTTTATTTTTTGGAGTTTTCAGTTTTTTTTATCTTTAGGGTTTTTAACATTTTGAAAATTATTTTTGCTTCAATATTTTATGTATTTTGGTTCTATTCTAATTTAATAAATCAAAATTTTTTCTTATAAAATTTCTAATTTTTTTGTTATTTTTACGAATATTTAATTTTAATAAATTTATTTAAAGGCTTTTGGAATGATGGGTGATTTAAGAAAACATGTTAAAGACGTTGAATTTCTTGACGCAGAATCTCGACGTATTGCGGAAGAGGAAATTGCAAAAATGTTAAAGGAAGAGAATAAAGGAAATAATTCATTGATTTTAACGGAAGGGGAAGACGAAGAAGGGGAGGAGGAGGAAGAGGAAAGCAATAAATCATTTAATAAGGAGAAGGATGCGAATAACAAAGTAAGCAAAAAATTATATTAATTTACTTTTTGGTTCTTTTATTTTGTTGCGTGAAAAGTATGTCCGCAACTTTTGTCCGCAAATTTTTTATTTGTTTTTTTTGGGTGTGACCATGTTTTCTTTTTATTTTTTACTTTTTCTTTTGTACTTATTTTTTAGAAAACATCTAAAAATTGTTGATTCTTGATTTAAAATAAATTAATTCGTCGGTAATATTTGCGGATAAAATTTGCGGACTTTTCTTGGGAATAGGGATGGATGGAAGTTTGGGCTTATTTTGATTCTCTCAATACAAAAAATAATTTTTAAATTTATTTTGAACCTTTCAAAGGACCAGAAAACTGAAAATAAGGAAACTATAAAAAGTAATGACGACAGCAACAATTCTAATGGAGAAGACGACGATGAAACAAAAAATTCAATTAAAAGTGTGTCAGATGAAAATGATGGGTCTTCTCAATCTTTATCATCCTCAGAAGAAGGAGAAGAAGAGTAAAGGTTAAAAAAATAAATTTTTGGTATTTTTTAAAATTTTTAATTAATTATTATTTTAAAAAGAATGCAACGGCGGGTACACAAAATTGTTTTTATTTTTGGGGTTTAATTTTTTAAAATTGCCCAATCAAAAGAAAAATAATTTTTGAATTGATTGTTTATGCAAAAAATTATTTTTTTTTTATTTCTTAAGTTGAACAAAATATATTCCTTTATTTTTTATTTTTACTTAATTATATCAGTAATAAAAAATTATTTTAATAGTTGTATCGCTGGTCGGTTGGTTGTGTTTTAGGTTTTGTATGTTTTAATTGATGGTTCTATTCCACTAACCTCCAGATGTTTTTTCATTACTTTAAATTCATTTTTAAATATGTTTTATCTTAAATTAAAAAATAAAATATATTTTTATTATTTTTTTTATTAAATTATATTTAATTTTTATATTATTTATTTTTAATTTTACATTTTTAAATTTTTTAAAAATTTCTTTAAGCAATAAAAAAATGAAAGATTTAAATAATTCCTATTCAATATTAGACGATTCACAAATTAATTGGTGTCCAGCTTCAGAATATCTTCAATTAGAAGCAAATTCTTTCTCATTTTCACTCCCCCAATTATTTGGCATTCAACAGGCAAAGTCTGGGGAAGATTTTCAACAAATGTTTAATTGTTTAACAAAATGCTTGGAAGAACGTGTTTGGAAGGCTAATTTACTTATTTCTACAAATAAAAATTTAACAGAGAGAGCAGAGGTTTTTTTTAAATTTAATTGAATTTATAATTTATAAGGAAATGTTGCGTGTAGCAATTGGACATACCCAATTATTGTTAACTAAAAGAATGAAACAATTTGGTGAACAATTGGAACGTCATTTAGTTTGTTTTATTTTTAACTTTTTAAGGTTAGGGTTTTTTAACTTTAAATAAATACGAGAGTAGCTTCAAAAAAAATCCAAGTAAAATTTTAAATTAAAAATAAATAAATCCCCAAATAATTTCCTCCCTCATTTTCTATAGAATCCAATACCCAATCAAAAGCCAACATTGCTTGACGATTTGCATGGACTTTGGGCTTTAATAGAAATGCAATTGGATGATATTCGTGCTTCTTTTGCTTCAATCGAAAAATGCCGTCTTAATGGGTGGGATGCTATGCGTATTAGTTCAAATATTCAAGTTTAATTTTACTTTATTTTTAACATTTTATTTAAAATAATTTCAGGTAATTTGATCGAATTTTGCGATCATTTTTTTGGTCATTTGGACTATTCTAAATTTATATAATTAAAAATTCTGAGAGTTTATAATATGGAGAGAGAGGTTTTATTTTAAATAAATTATATTATTTTAAGGCCCAAAAACACATTCTTGTTTCTTTTATTGATTTTTTGGTTTTATTTAACTAATGTGGTAAAATAGACAAAAAAATTATTTTTCTAGAAATTTTGGAATTCTAAGAAATTTTTAAAAAATTTATTAAAAATCAAAAAATGTCTATTAACCACAAATTTAATCATTTATTTACTCAAAAAGGCCTTTTTTCCTTTTTAAATGCCTCATAAACCACTTCATTTTTTCTTTTTTAAAAAGTCTTGCCAGTACTGCCTTTGAATTAAAAAAAAAATATTTAAATTTCTATAAAAACATTTTATTGTTGATTTTATGGTGCTTATTTTTCTTTTGTTCTTTCAAATTTTTGAAAAATATAACCGATAAATTTTTAGTTTTTTTTTTTTATTAAATAAGTTTTTTAAGCCTTTAATATGGCTATTTTAATTTATTTAATTTTTATTTTTCTTAAGTTGTTGTTTGGTGCAGTGCAATAGTTCTTGGTTTGTAATTGAGGTTGTGTTTGGTTCGCATCCAACTTGTTGCGAACGATTTTATCTTTAGTAAAATACACTTCTTATAAATGAGATTTTTAAAAATTTTTTAAAACTTTAATAATATAGTTTTTACCTATTTCTTTAGCATTATAATTAAATAAAATATTTATGAACCCTATCGTTGCAACCGTTGAATATCACCCACAAGATCATCAAAGTACAACGACAAAAAGCAACGAAAGTACGGCCTCTGCTTCTAACAATTCAAATAAACCTGAAGGAGGAGAAGTTCAAGTAAAGCGGTATCCTTATAATATTGGCACTCAATCGATCTTTCCTGGAGTAGTAGAAACAGCTTTTAAGGAAAAAGACGTGTCAACACAAGAAGAACAAAAGTCTGTTAAATTATCTCCTCCAAAGTTTAAAGGAGTTGGAGGTTATAAATCTAAACGGGTTTTCAAGGTTTATTTAATTTTTTAAATTTATTTTTTAATCAATAATTAATTAATTAAGGTAATAATAATTGGAGATGCGGGTGTAGGAAAAACTTGTTTAAGTTATCGTTTTTGCAATGGACGTTTTCCTGGTCCAACAGAGGCTACTATTGGAGTTGATTTTCGTGAACGTTCAATAATTATTGATGAAGAACTAATTAGGGTTCAATTGGTATTTTTTAAATTTAATTTGATCTAGTTATCTCAATTATTCTTAAGTGGGACACAGCAGGACAAGAAAGATATAGGCAATCAATTGTAGCTCATTACTATAGGAATGTAAATGCTGTAGTTTTTGTTTATGATATAAACAATTTTCAATCATTTAAATCGCTTCCTATTTGGATAGCGGAATGTAAAAATCATGCACTTACTTCGGGAGATGATACTCCTCATATTTTGATTGGAAATAAATGTGATTTACAAGTAATGAATACAGAACGGGTTAAAACTGAACAAGCACAGGTTTGGCCTTAAAATCTTATTTTAAGTCTAGGGGAATTGGGTCAACAGGGCGTTTGGCCATTTGAGTGCCAACAATTATAACAAATGAACTAGCGGGTACTTTTTGGTAATTTTGGTATCAATGGATAGAGGGTAAAATTACCTATAAAATACCAAAAAATCAGAATTCTAGGAAAAATAGAAAAAAAAAGTTAAGGTTAAAAATAGTGAAAAATATTTTCTCAAAATTTGTATTTATTGGATGTTTTTTAACTTTTTTCCCAATTTTACAAAAATTCTGATTTTTTTGGTCCTTTATGATAAATTTCTGCTTTATCCAATAGAATAAAATGCCATTAAATATTATCTTTAATCGACTACTTACATAGGCCTATTTTCATGGAAAAAGGTGTCCGCAAGTTTTGTCCGCAAATATTTTTTGTATGAAAAAATGCCCGCAAATTTAAATATTTTCTTTTAAAATAGATTTTTGCGGATGAGAATGATATGGCATTATTTGAAACTTCAGCATTTGCTGATTCTGAAGCAGATCATATTGAAGCAATTTTTATGACTTTAATACATAAATTACGTCATAGTAAACCAATGCATGTTCAAACAAATGAAGAAAGAAGTCAAAAAGGGGAAAAACAACAAAAAATTTTATTAAAAGCTAATGAAATTGATAAAGAAGGAGAAGAAGATGGTGGACTGTGTTGTTAAATAAAGTGAAATGTTAACTTTTCTGTGTTTTTTTCTTTCAAAAATTTCACTTATTTATGTATTTACTCTATAAAATTACAGTCATTCTATTTTTCGATACCCTTCATTCTATTAGAGTGAGTACGTTACATATATTTTTTAAATGAAATTTTCATTATGGGAAATTATTTAAAAAATGAATTTATCTGTTTTTACATCGGGACAACTTGTTCAATATTTTAACAATGGGGTTTTATTCTCGGACGTTTCGGTACGGATAAATGTTTTTCATCTTTATGTGTTTATATATTACTCTGTGAAATAAAGATTTATTATATCTTTTTTAATTATCAACTACATAATTAAGGATAGAAATATTTTATTAAAAAGGAAAAATTTAACACTTCAAGTTAGACTTGTTTAAATTTTATTTATTTACATCCTCCGTCTTTGATATTGCAAGTAGAACAGCACCTAAATTTTGTATTAAAAATTTAATTTATTTAAAAATTCTTTTCGAGTTTTACAACATGAATTCTTTTTTCTATCCTAAAAGGACATTTACGGTTTATATTTTTTACAAAAATTAAATATTATTTTGATAATTAAAAGTAGTAAAATTTTAAACTTTTATTTTTAACCTTTTTTGTATAATTAAATTAAAAAGTTACTCTGTATGTCCACTATACCAAAGAAAACAATTTTTGAACATTACTGCCGGTTTAGTTGGACAAGTTTTAAGACCTTCAATGCAAGCACCATTTTTAAGTCCATTTTCAGATATTGGACAACTTACTACAGCCTCGAACGTATCAACTTTAAACGCAATAAGTAAAAGATAAATAAAAAACATTTTAGTGGCCATTTTAATCAATTTAAAAATGAATTGAAGAGTAACAAATTTTCTACTACTTTTATAGTAAAACTTGATTTATTAAAAATTAAAAATTTTTTTTTTAAAAATTATTCAGCTGTTAATTCGTTTCTATTAATTTAAAAAAAATTATTTAAATCCTAAAAAACCTTAAAATATATTAAAAAAAAGGTTAATAAATTATTAAATATTTAAGAGAATCTAATTATATAATTGAGAAGAGTTTGTCTGTTTGTTTGTTTGTCCTTTTATAGTAAAGTTTTTTGAAGTGAATGAAAATGGGGGTTTTTATAGTAAAGTGATCTGGGAGAAGCGAAAATTGGGGCTTTTATAGTAAAACTAAAAGAAGAAGAGTTTAAGCTTAAAAACTCAAGTGTGTGAAATTAAGCATAAGAAACTTAAGTTTAAGTGTATGAATAGTATAAAAGCAATGCTTTTTGATCAGTTTTCATATGCTAGACCGTAAACGGTACAAATAAATAGGTTTGATAAGGTAGAGTGTGAGTGCTATTTTAGTGTGTATGTTTGGAGGGGATATTTGAGTCTGGATAAATGAAAAGTGATTTTAATGTACGTGACGCTTGAATACGTTATATTTAAGTCTGAAACAGTTGATATGGATTGTTTGAGTCTGAGACATTTGGGTTGTATTTGAATTGTAATGGGATAATTGAGTCTAGAAAAGTTTATATTAGTTATTTGAGTCTGAGACACTTGAGTAAGGTGTATTTGAATTGTAATGGGATATTTGAGTTTAGAAATGTTTTTATAAGTCATTTGAGTCTGAGACACTTGAGTAAGGTGTATTTGAATTGTAATGGTATATTTTAGTCTAGAAAAGTTTATATAGGTTATTTGAGTCTGAGACACTTGGGTAAGGTGTAGATACTGTATTTGAGTCTATCCATATGGACATGTGTTATTTAAGTCAGAGAGACAATTGTTATGTGATATTATAGGGTACAGTTAATGATATTAGAGAACATTACTATGAGTTATGCGAGTATTAGAATTTGTATCTGTTTTAGAGAGGATATTTGAGTTTGAAACAATAGAGAATGGTATATTTAAGTCTGTGATGGGATAAGTCTTTTTGATGGGATATTTAGTTTGATACTTTAAGTTTGTATGATAAAGTTTTAGCTTTGTTTTGATTTTGTTTTAGGTGTTTATGTTTTATGTTGTTGCTAGCGGAGTGGGACGGCCGAAGGCCGGCCAACACCGCTAGTTATTTTAAAAAAAGTAAAATGTGTAGAGTTTTGTTTGTTCAATTGTTCGGATTTTTCTTTTATAAATTAAACGATTAAATTTTTTTTAAAATGGGAAAATGAACCAAAAATTATTTTTTTTATTTGTCAATTTTATATTTTTTAATTAAATCAATATTGGCATAAAATGTGAAATTTACTTACAAATTTAGCCTTGAATGAATAAAAATTATTTAGAGAAATGAGATCTTTTTACAGAAAAAATAAAAATTAATGCGTTTAAAATAATGCTTTCATGCCTTAAAAAACAATTTAAATTAATTTTAAAAACATTAAAGTCAGAGAACAGAGAAAAATGTTTTTTTTTTTAAAACAGAGACAAATTCTCCTAGTTTTATATACTATTTTTTCTTTCTCTGACTTGGCTTAAAAATCACTGGGGAATTTTTTTTATGACTTTCCTATAAATAAATTATAATTAATTATTCTCTAAACACTATCCAATCCACTATCATCATGTCTACCAAAAGAGGAAGAACAATTTGCAGTTGTTGAAGTATTTGGGGAAATAAATGATTGTTGGTGTTGTTGTGAAGGTATTATTAAGGAAGATTGCCTTCTATTTAAGGTTTGGGAATGTATTTGAGGATATGAAGGTGGAGGAGGGTTAAGTGGAGGTGGGGGAGGTAATGTTGACTGAAAATAAAATTTAAAAATTTTGTTTTTGGCATTATGTCCAAATTAATTAATTAATTTACCTGATGACTAATTGTCATTGAAGGAGTTTTAATTGAAGCTGTACGGTTAAATTCATAGCAAGTAGCGTAAGGGTGTATAATTTGTTGTTGTTCTAATGAAGGTATTGGTTCACTTCCACCGCTAAAGAATAATGAAGGAGGACGTTGTTCGTTTGAATTAATTGTTTGGCCATTTAATAGCCACTGTCTTGGTACCAAACAAAATTTATTGTCCCAGGGGACGTCATAAGCACTGAAATTAATTAAATAAATAGTGATTAAATAAAGGATTGATTAAAAATGTTGAGACTCAAGTGTAAATGAAACAAAATTGTTGACACTAGAGTCTACGAATTCCTTCCGAAAAACAATTCCAGACTCTAGTGTTTCTTTAAAATTTATTTGAGACATAAATAAAACAACGAAGAGACTAAAGTAAAAATAGGACATTTGAGTCTAGGATAAAATACCTAATAAATAACCAATAATTTTTCTCTCACCTTTGCTCCCCCTCATGTGGATAAAGTGCAGAAGAAGAATTAATTCCTCCAACACAACATTGTTGTTGTTGTTGTTCATATTTTTCTCTTTGTTTTTCTGGTGAACAAGGCAAGGAACGTTGAGCACGTGGGGGAGAAATTAATTTTAAAATTCTTTTTGAATTATTTTTATTAAATAAATATTCTTCTTGTTGAGTATTATTTATTCTTTTTTTACTTGAACGGATTAAAGAAGAATTAATTATTGGGTGCCTTCGTTTTTTGTAACGCCAATGAATTGTAAGGGCATAACAGAGACCTTAAAAGTTATTTAAAGTTAATTTTTAAAGTTTAAAGTTTTTTAGGGAAGTCGAGGTCAGAGTAGAGTAACTCGAGACTCGAGGTCGAAACTCGGGAAATTTGTTGATTTTCCCAAAATTACTGAAATTAATTATTCAGAACTAAGCTTTAAAAAAGAACAAAAAATCTCATTAATCCCCCAAAAAATTAAAAAACAGTACAAACCACTTAATGAGAAAACAACAACACCAGATAACACCAATATTAAAATATTCTGTAATTGTATAGTCTTCCCAGTTTCATCCGGATTAGTTCCTTTAAGATGATTCTTAAAAATAAATAAAATTAAATATTTAAGTAATTCCTTACTTGTTGTCCATTATTTTCTTCATTATTTTCTCCAACAACTTTAATATCAACATTTGGGTCTACACACCATGGACATCTTTCTGTATGTTTTTGTATAGATAATGTTGTATTGAAACAACGGCCATTCATTTGAACATATATTGTTTTGGAATTTTGAGACTCTAATGGGTCTGGAACTTGAAGAATTGATTCTTCATTTCTGACACCTTTCTGAAAAGTAAAAAATGAATTACTCTCTAATAAACGCCCCTTCTCTCTCTAATAATAATATTTAATATAATTACCATAACTGTTTGTCTAACATTTTCTTCTTGAAAAATTCTTCGTGCCGTTGCTTCATCACAAACACGTGCAAAACCAAATGAAGGATCAGTTCCAGCAATTTGGCAACCTATTGAAATATCTTCAGGATCTCCAAATTCCCAATGTGAAATAAATGGGTGAAGAATATCTTTCTATTTAAATAATTAAATATTAAAAACATATTGGCATTAAATTGAATTTTTGGCAAAATGTTTTTTGGCATTTTGTCTTTTTTTTTTTAGACATTTTGCAAATTCCGGAATCGAATCCCTAACTATTCAACATTTAAGAATTTTTAGTGTTCCGTAATTTTAACTTTTTTTGGTATACTGTATTTGTTATTTTTGTATTAAAACTTAATAAAATTATATTAAGTAAAGAATATTAATTTTTGTTTATTTAAAAATATATTTAATGTTTGCGCAGCTTTTTCAGGTCAAAACATTAAAAAGGTTTAATATAGTAAAAGTAAATTTATGTGTCTTCTTTCCGTTTACTTTTTTTAAAATATTCTCTCCAATGGAGAACAAAAAAAAAATTTTTTAGGAAATGTGATCTCTTTTAACGTTCATAAAAGAGAAGCGAAAAAGCGGCATTAATGAAAGGACTAAAAACGCCACAGGAAATTAGTTTTGAAATGTGAGAAAATGAGGAAATTAAAAGAGGAGATAATTAAAAAATAGAGGTCGGTTCAGTTCCAGTTTTATAACTCAATAATAAATAAACACTTTTAAACAAATTTGGTACCAATCGAAAGAGAATTAAATTCTCTATTAAATAAAACTTAAAACGATTTTTTATATAATTTTAGATAAAAGTTGTGATAGAAAAAGCAAATTAAGCATAAGAAAGTCGTTTCAGTTCTAGCCGTATAACTCAGCAAAGAATGGACCTTTTTTAATGAATTAGGTACCATTCGACAGGGAATTAAATTTTCTATAAATTGAATCTATACGCAGAATTTTAGATAATTAAATAAAAAAGTTATAATAAAAAAACCTCAAAAATACATGATTTTTTCAATATTTTGGCCATAAATTTTTTACACAACAAACAATATTTTATTTTTTAATTTTATTAGATAGAAAATTTAATTCTCTATCGAATGGTACCAAATTTATTTAAAAAAGTTCATCCATTGCAGAGTTACATCGTTAAAACTGAAACGAGTCAATCTGTGCCCGGAAAAGACATGAGGAAATAAAAAATTACTTCAAAGAAAGAGAGGACTTTTGTCGCCCCAAGGTTAGGGCCCATTAATAGCCATTAATTTTCTTTTTTAAATTTTCCGATTATATTTTAGTTATAGCAATTAGTTTTTGTCGGTTTTCTTTATTTTTTAATGTTGTAATTTTAGCCACAAATGTTTGCTTTGAAAAAAAACAATTTAAAAAAGAAGAAGGAAAAAGTCTATTAAAGGAAAGGGGAAATAAGAGGCTTTTTTTGAATTTTCTTTTTTGCATGGGGCGATCGGCAAAAAATATTTTTCTTTTAAATTCGCGCAAATTAAAATATTAAGAAGCTAAAATAGGCAAAAAACTCTTTAGATAATAATTTTTTAATTTAATTTAAATTTTTAAATTTTACTTGTAAAAGAGTTTCAGCACCACCTTCCATTGGCCAACTCATAATTACTGTTTGGCTGTTTAATGTCATTGTTTGACTCTAAAAATTTAATTTATTGAATATTTATTATTTAAACATTTTTTTATATTTTTTAAAAATTATTTAAAAAATGTTTGCAGGCAACGGGGTTCGAACCTGCACCCCTTCCGTTTGTAAAGACTTAACATTACTTAAACCTCTATATCTCTTGAATGGATAGTTCGATTTTAATAAAATTAATATCATTCGATAGAGAATTAAATGGCCTACAAAATTATAAAAAAGTAAAATTTTAGAATAAAAAATAAAAATGTTATGCTCAAAAAACTAAACTTTTTACTTACAAATGTCAGTTTTTCTGATCTAAACTTTCCTTTATTTAAACTTAAAATTTATTTTTTATCAATTTTTGTAGCAAATTTTTTTCACTATCGAATGGCATAAAAAAAATTTTCAAAAAAGTTGTTAAAAATTAAAAAAAAATATTTTTACCAATTTAAACATTGGTCTATGACACAAAGCCGTACTCAAACAGCCCTTTCTAAACTCAACAGAATTTATTTCCACACTCAACCAAAACATGTTGTTTTTTGTTGTTTTATACTTATCATCAATTTTCTGAACAAAATAAGGATTGTTTTTAAGGTTTGTTATTTTTGTATTTTTCTTTGCCGTCTCTTCTGCTTCTAACGTTGAGAAAAGCATTAGGGAAGAAATAAATATAATTTTGAGCAGATTAACAATTTTAATTGAGAAAAAATTTGAAGAACAATTAATTTGTTGTTTTAATAAAGAAAATGGCATTTTTAAAAACTAGAAAAAAAATTTTTTTTAATTTAATTAATTAAAAAATCATAAGGGAAAAAGGGAGGACAAAAAGAAGAAGAAAAATTAAAATAAAAAAGAAGAAAAATATTAAAATTTTTAAAAATTATATTTACATAAAAGAAGCTTTAAAGAAGAAGAAGGGAGGGATTTGAAAAGATTTGCGCTTTCAGAAAAATTAAAAAAAAATAAAGAAGGAGGGAATGGTCATTCAATACAGAGCAACACATTATATTCTCCTCCTTTTTTTATTTAATTTTTTTTTCTTTTGTCAGGAGAATGTTCTCTATTCATTTTTCTTTAAGAATCGAGAAAAGGAAGGACATATTTATTTATTTTTATTTTTTTATTTCTTTAAAAAAATATTTAAACAAAAGGGGAAAGAAAAGGGGCAATTGTTTTCGCGCACTGAAACGGCTTAAAATAAAGAAAATTATTTCAAGAACCTTGTTCTTTTGAAAAAAAGAAAATATTTTATTAGCGCGAGAAAAAGGATTTGTACGAAAAAAAAAATTTTTTTTAATAAAAGAGCTTGTTAAGGCAGGGACGGGGATATAAAGACAATTAACAACAATACAAAAATAAAAAAATTAATTTTTGGTTGCTCTTGGAGAATAAAATTTAAAAAAATATTTTTAAAGGTTAGAAAGGATGTGAAGAATGCAAAAATTAATTTTTTAAAAATTTAAAATTTTTTTAAAAATTAAAAAATCAAACGCCAACCAACAGCTTTTTCAAACCATTAAAACTTTCTTCTTGCAGCAAAAAAGCTTTAAAACTTTTTTCTATTTAAATAAACTTAAGTTTAAAAAAAAATACATTTTTACAATATTTTTTATTTAAATTAACTAAAATAATTTCTTCTCTTGTCAAAAATACACAAAAATTGCCCTCATTCAATTTTTGTGTTTTTTTTTTATCGCTAAAATATATCTAAATATGGGGGAAAGAATGAGGAAAATAATGAATAAAATACTAAATTAAATAAAAGAATAAAAAATTAATGTTCTTCTTTCCTCTTATAAATATATATACTTGTTTATGCACCCCTCTTTTTCCAGTTAAATCATTCCCCTTCTGAAAAAAAAAGGTTTGATGAAATGACAATTTATTTTTTAAAGTCAATTAAAAATACAAAAAAATACTTTTCTATACACATTAAGTAATAAAAAGAAGAAGAGAAATTAATTAAACTTTAAAAAAATACATTTTTGTATTTTTTAAATAAAATACAGAAAAATTAAACTTTACGCAAACTTGAAGCTTTTTGAAATGAATAGACGGTTTCGGTGCAACAAAAAAGCTGTAGGAAGGATTTTTAATTATTTTAAAGAATTTAAACGTTAAAAAATTATTTTCTAATCACTTTTCAATCTTTTAACTATTTTTAATATTTATTAGCCAATAGAGCATGTCAAGAAATTTAGAAAAAAAAAATAAATGATGAATAGAAAAGAGTACTTTAAAATTAAGCGATAATTAATGAAGAAAAAAAAAATAAATATTCAATCATCCAAAAAATATTTTGGTTTGTGAAAAGAAAATTAGTTAATTTTGTTGTTTTTAAGGCGTGAAAAAACTACTATTTAAAAAAATAGTTTTTTTAGGAAAATTGAAGAAAATGGTTACGTTGAATGTATGCAATAAATTAGAGAAAACTAAAAATCATTTTTCCATAAAAATTGATAAAATTAATTTTTAAAAATATGCAAATTACTTAAAAATAATTTTTTGAATCAATTAAATAATTTTTAAAAAAAAATGTAAAATAAAAAAATTAAATTTAAAAAAAAACCCCAAAAATTGGACAGTTTGGACATTTTGTCCAATAACTTGATCTAAACTAAACCAAAAATTTTGAAATTTTTAGGTTAGCTAGAAAACTGTTTAAAGATCAAATCTACAAAATTTGGCCAATTTACATTCCATATTGACCGTTTTATGGCCTCGCACCGAAACGTCCACTGAATAAAATAATTAAATTTTTGCACGAAATTAAAGATAAGATATAAAAAAAAATATAATTAAATTTATTTTTAGATAAAATCTTTTTTTAAAAATTAAAACCTGTAGGCAGTATTCCCACAAAAAAAAAAGTTTTTTTTTCGAAAAAAAATTCCTAGAGAGAACAATAAAAAATAAAATAATAGAATTAATTCTAAAGAAAATATAAGGGCAAAATATGTTGTTATTATAGAGACAATCCAATTAAGCAATTACTTTATTAAAATATAAAAACAAAAATACATTTTATAAAAATAAGAGAGAGACAGGAAATTTGTGTTTTTAGTTGTATTTTTGTTGTTATCGCGTTATAAACACAACAGTAGTGATTAACTCTCTACTTGTTAGTAATTATGGTCATGAGAAAAAATAAAGTTTTGTAAAAGGAAAATTGAGTCAGAATGTATTTTTTAATAAATTCTGATTTGTGTTTTTTTTTATTTTTAATAAACAATTCTGTATTATTGTATTTTTATTGAGTAGAAAAAGTTGTAATTCTGATTTGTATTTTTATTTAATTCTACAGGTAAAATGTGTTTCTACCTTTTAATAAAACTTGAAATGTTCTAGTATGCAAAATACATAAATACAAATGTATTTCTATTAAAATTCTGATTTGACCTATAATGCAGACGTTTCGGCGCAAAAATATAATCAAACTTTAATGCAATTAAAGTATATCAATGTAAATAAAAAAAGACAACGTGGGAAAAATACAAAAAACATAAAAATAGATAAGTGACCTTTTTTTTACAAAACTTAGCTTAAAAAATACAAAAATACAAAAGTAAAAATTTAAAAAATTTAAAAGTACATGGAAGCTAATAATAAAATAATTAACCAAACAAAAATCCATAACATAAAAATATATTATGTTTTGCCTATCTTTTTTTTTTTCAAAAGGCACTTGAGCTTTATTTTTTTATTGTCTTTTATTTTGTTCTCGATTTTGCGCAAAACAAATATATATTAAAGCTTAAAAGAATGTAAATTATGAATAAGGGAAAAGAAGAAGAAGAAGAAGATTTAAAAAGGGTAAAAATGAGAATAATAGAAAAGTATATAATTTATTCTGAAAAGTATATAATAGCTAAGCAAGGTTGAATGGTTTAAGAGTTCTGGTTTTTTTTAAAAAGTTAATTGTTTTGTATTTTTTTACATAAAAAAATACAATAGGTATATATATTGTATTTATTTAATATTATTTTGTATTTTGTAAATAATAAAAAAGAAATTGTATTTTTGAGTAGAAAAAATCAGAAATTATTTTTGTATTTTTCTAGTTTGAATAAATAGAATTGTTTGTGTTTTTTAAGTTTAAGAAGAATTATAATGTGTTTTTGAATTACTTAACAAATAATCAGAATTTAAATGTTTGTATTATTCAAACTTTTTTAAACAAAAAATACATTTTATTGTATTTTTCATATAAAAGGCGCGGTATATACAATTGATCAACAAAATAATAAAATAATAAACTTGAAAGTAAATAATACTAAGAGAAAACACAATAAAAACTAGAAGAAAACGCTTTTCTCTTTAAAATAAATTTTTACGAGGGATAAAATGGCCAGAAAATTAAATAAATTGCTTCTGTTATTTAAAAGAAGTATTTTTAATGTTTATTAAATAGAATTAGGTTATTAAAATAATTAAATAATTATAAAATTTTTTTTAATTTTTATAAACTTATTTAATAAAATAAAAATAAAAGGGGAAATATATATATATCTTTATGTAAAGGACAGTTTATTTATTCATGGGTGTTTGCGCTACCCCTTAAATGTGCAAAAAATGAAAAAAAAATAGAAAAAAAGTAAAAAGGCGGGCCGCACAAATTTGTGGCCATCAGGAAGGATAAAAATTGAGTAAAGGGGAAATTGGCTGTTCAGGATCAAATAAGGCATTTTAGAGTCTTAAAAGTAGGCGACGTTTAAACAAAAATAAATTGTTAATTAATTAATTAGTTTTTATAAAATTAATATAATTTAATAGAGAATTTAATTCTCTATTAAATAAAATAAATATTAAAATATTTAATTGAAATTAAAGTCTAAAAATCAAGAAAAAACCCTTTGTTTTATCTAAAAATGTTTGTTTTTTTTTGCATAACTTTTTTTCTTTTGATTCAAAAATTTTGATCTAAACATCATTTTGTAGAGAATTTAATTCTCTATCGAATGGTACTAAATTTATAAAAATTGGTTCAAAACTTGTTAAGTTATAGGCCTCGAAAACAACTAAATTGTATTGGTTTTTTATTCTCTTCTTAGAAAAAAAAATATTAAAAAAAAAAAATAAAGGAGTGCCTAAGTCGGTCTTTGTGCTTTGTGGCCAATTGCTCTTGTGGAAGATTTAAAGTTATATACTCTTTTTTCTCGTATTAAAACCTCTTTTTAAATCCATTGCTTTTTTTATTTAAAAAAGAAAAAAAATTTCATAGGCTAAAGCCGATCTAAAAAAAAATATTTAAGTTTAAAGTAGAAAAAGAAAAGCGGTAGAGAAAAGTTATAAAAAGAAAATAAAAATAAATTTAGATGGATGACACACACAAATTACTACATAATAAATATGTATTTTATACCAGACTTTTATTTATTGCACCTGTGTTTTTGAAAATAAATAAAAAAAGTTGCAACAATTAGACTAAAGATTGGGGATTAAAAAGAAAAAAAAATACAAAAAGAAATTAATTGAAATAAATAACACAACAAAATGCAATAAGTTTTTAAGTTTAAGCTTAAATAAACTGAAACACAATAAAATGTTAATTTAAAAATAGAAAAAATACATAAATTAGAAATATTAAAAAACACAAAAATCAGAATTTTAATAAACTTAATAAATACAAAAATGTGTTTTTTACAAAAATTATTTATTCTATTTTGTATTTTAATCCTTCTTTTAGTATAAATCTTTAAAAAAAACACATTTTTTAGTTAAAAATACTTTTAAAATCCATTTTTAAAAGTAAAAATGAGAAAATACAATTTCCTAAGTTTCCTCCTTGTTAGGTTATAACAAAAAATAATTTAAAAAAAAATAAAAAGAATTTTTTTATTTTTTATAAATAAATTATGTAATTCTGACTTTTGTATTTTTTAATATTTACCTAATTAAATATTATCTCATTTTTAATATTTTAAATTATTTTTTCTTTCCGTTTTGAATAAGTGTGATGGAAAAAAATAAAAAAAAAAAAGGCCGATTGTGGGAAATGTGAACAAAAAATAATAAAAAAAAATAAGGAAAATTCTTTTATGTAACGGCCGCGCATTTTTGTTTGTTAATAAATATTGCATGGATGAACGTCTTAAAAATAAGAGAAGAGAAATGTCAAAAATAATAAAAAAGGAAAATATTTAAAAAAAAGGTGTTAGAAATAATTTATTTATATTATAACTATTTGAGTCTTAAAAAATACAAAAATTTTATATTAAAATAAATTTAATAAAAATACAAAAATCAGAATATTGCTTTTGTATTTTCTTTAATTAAATAAACTTGATGAACTAAACATTATTCTGATTTGTATTTTAGTATTTTTTGATAGGTAAAAGAATAAAAACAAGTTCAAATTCAAGCTTAATTATTTAAAAAAAAGTGTTTTCTAAATATAAAAAGACTTAAAAAATACAAAATAAAACTTGAAAAAATACACTTTATTTAAAAAATCAAAGATAAAATACTTTCTTTTTACCTATTTTTTAAGTTTCCCACTTCCTACACTTAATCTTAACACACTCAATTTTTTTTTATTTTTCTTTGTTCTGATGGAATTTCCCATAAATAAAAATAATAATAATAACAGCTATATTTATTTATAAAAAGGCGGCATTTTTTTAGGATTTTTAAAAATAAAAGAAAAAAAAAGAATTATTTAAAAAAAAAAAGGTGTTGGGAAAAAAAATATTAAATAAATATATAGGTATTATTATTTTATTTATTTATTTTTTAAATATTTTTTCTAAAGGAAAAAAGGGAATAAAAAAAAGGAAAATGTTGTGCATTAGGGTTAAAATTAAATAAAAAAAAAATATTTTTTTTTTAAAATTTTTTTTAAATTAATTAAAGAGTTAAAATAAAAGTTAAAAATTTAAAATAATTATAAAAAAATTTTTTCTTTTATTTTTAAAAAAATTAAAGGGAAGGGGGGTTAGGTGGGGAAAAGGCACATAGCGTGCCCAGTCGTTTAAATAAATTAATGAAAAAAGGAAAAGATATTTTCTTTTACTCAATTAAGCATTTTAGAATATTCTCTTTTAATTTTTCCTTTTTTAAATATATCGTGGGAATTGAAAGAATTTTAAAAAATAAAAATAAATTTCTTAATTTGTTAAAAAATTTTTGAAAAATTCGAATTATTAGACTTTTCGAATTCGAAAATTTCGAATTTTCTTAATTAAAATGTTAGGTAAAATGCTGGCCATTTAATTAAGAATATAAAAACTTAATTTTGTTTCAGACTCCAATGTACACTTTCTAAATAGCCTCAGGGCAATTAAATTAGGAAGGGTGTAAATTTTAATTTAATTATTTTAGGGAATTAAATAATTTTAAAAAAAATGTACAGAAGTAGAGAAAAAAAGGAAAAATTAATTTCCAAAAAATAAATTTTAAAAATATTTATTTATTTACTACAATGTTGTCTCCTTTTTTTTATTTTTTTTTTCTATTTTTATATCCAATTAAATAACAAGCAATGTTGCGCTTTTATATTGGGAATTAATATTGAAGGAGAATATTTAATGAGAAGAGAAGAGAGAGTAGAGGAAATAAAGAGAGACAGAAAATAAAAAAAAGGGGGGGAGGTATTACTTTAAATAATTAAAAGAACCTTAAATAAGACTCTAATATATCTTTCAAAAAATTCCAGACTCTAACGACTAAATTAAATTTTTCCTGGGGAACGTTAGAGTCTGTGAAATATATTGGACATTAGAGTCTGAGAATTTAAATAAATATAATGCAAAAGTAATTAAGGATGGAGTCTAATTATTCTTTTTTCTGTAGTGAAGATTGTTGTTTAGTTGTTGTTGTTCACTTTAAAATTTCTTCTTTTCTTCTTTCCTTAATTATCCCCCCCCCTCCTTTCAAACTAAAATTGCACGCACATTGCCTTTCCAAATCCTTATTTTACTACAAAAGGGACATTAGAGTCTGAGAAATATTAAAATAAAAGGTTTAGAATTTCAGACTCAAATGACCCTTTCCGATATTTTCATTAAAAATAAGGAAAAAATAAATTGTTTTATAATTCTAAAGGTTTAGAAAAATAAAAGAGGGAAAGGCTTTAAAAATAAAATAAGCGTGTACACCCCTTTCCTTTATTTTCTTCAGGATTTTTACATATTTGCGTGCAAAAATAAAAAAAATAAATAAATTCTTTAAAAATAAAATAATAAAAAGCGCAGGAAATAGGCTAAAAGAAAGGAAATATATAAAAGAAAAAAAGGATCAAGAAAGAAAATGATTTTTAAAGAGAAAAAGGGAGGGGAGAG
Organism: Meloidogyne graminicola; assembly: GCA_036172905.1. NCBI lineage: Eukaryota > Metazoa > Nematoda > Chromadorea > Rhabditida > Meloidogynidae > Meloidogyne > Meloidogyne graminicola. The sequence continues at coordinate 255,789 of JARPZY010000012.1, read as the reverse complement.
CACTAAATTATATATAAATTCTTTAAGAGAAAAAGAATTAAAGAAAAATAAAGGAAAAAGAAAATAAAAATACAAAACTTGAAATAAAATACAAGTTTTTAAGTTTATTTTTTAAGTTGCAAAACTTGAAAAACACAAAAGAGGAAAAAATGAAACACTTAGAAAAAAAAAGTTGTGTTTTCAAGTTTATTTTACAACTTTTATAAAACACAAGAAGGATAATTCTAAAAGAAATACAATAATTTTCCCTGAGTAAATTAAAAATACATTTAATTTAATTATTAATTGTGTGTTTTTAAAGAAAAATAAATTTATTTAAAAATACTCAGATTACACACTTATATTCTCTCATCAAAAATTTATTTAAAAATATATAAATAATATTAATAATTATTTATTTATGCGCGAAGGCCAATTGCCTCCACTTGGCCTTGTAATATGTATTTAGTGTTAGGAGGATTTATTTTTCTAAACAATAGAAAATTTATTTTTTTTTTATTTTTAACAGAAAATAAAGATTTATTTTCTGTTAAAAAAATAAAAAAATTAAAAAAAAATTTTTTTTTAAATGTCAAAATGTCAACTTACAAAAAGTTGAAAAAAATTAATTATTTTGTAATATTTAAATAAAACAATTAAAAGAAGAATTAAAAATAATATTAAAATTAAAAGAAGGTTTATATAAGTTTTAAAGAAGAAGAAAAAGAAAAATAATTTTTACATTAAATTTAGGGCAATCTAGGATTTACATTTTCTTTTTTGTTAATTTTTGTAAAAAGAAAAAAATATTTTTTTTTTTTAAATTTTTATACATTTTTTAATGTTTTTAAAAATTAATTAATTAATTTTAGAAAATTATTCTTTTTTTTTTAAATAAAAATAATATCCAGGTGCGCAATATATTTACTCATTAAAAAATATATTAATTTGACCAGTCAATATATATAAGTAGAAAAAGGAAAAAATAAATCAAAGAAAAACACAATTTTTATTTAAAAAATTAAAAAGGCCAAAAAACAGTAGGTGGTCAAAGCTATAAAAAATACAAGCAAAAAATTAATAAAATTAATTAAAGGTAAAATGTGTTTTAAGAAAAAATACAAAAAGGAATTAGTTAAAGAAAAAAAATAAACTTTTTTTAGTGGAGAATAAGTATTTTTTAAGATTAAACCTAAAACTTAATTTTTTAATTCCCCAAGTTTATTTTTTAAACTTACAAAACTTAATAATATTAAAATACAAAATACAAATTTATGTATTTTATTTAAATGTTACACAACATAATAATTTCCTCTTGTTTTACTATAAAAGTAACCAATTTTTATTATTTTTGCATACTTAAGCAATAAATAGGTAAAAGAGGAATAGAAGCTTTTTCATCACCTAAATGGAAGGAAAAAAAGGTGAAGAGGAGGATTTTCTTTAAAAAAGAAAAAATATAAAAGAAGAAGACAGGTTTTTGTTTGTGTATATATAATTGGCCACAATAAATAAATAAATCTTTTTATTTTAACACAATTTTTGGATGAATAATCTTTTAATAAAAAGAAAATTTTTCTTTAAAAGGTTTTATTCTTATTTAGGTCTTTTTAGTTTAAAAAGGGTCAAAAATGAAGGTTTAAAAAAATTAAAAATTTATAAATTAACAGAAATTTTTTTTCTAAAAATAATTTTTGGCCTAAAACTAATTCTTTGTGTCCTTAAAATCTTTATAAGAAGGACATTAACAATCTTCTATAAAAAGTCAAATATTTTCCCCCACCCATTATTTAATAAAATATTTAAATAAATCTCTATCTATGTATGTATGTACATTTATTTATTTATTTGCATTTTATATGGCAAATACACAAACACACACTTAATTCTCTTGGGAACAGTTCCTCTTTTGCTTCTTCCTTTTTTCTTTCCTTATTAGTCACCCTGAGGCAGCGATTAGTGGGTGTTAAATCATTGAAGGAAATTAAAGGGAAATACCCAAAATATCAACACTAAAAACTTAAAACATTAGAATAGGTAAACCTAAACAACACCCAAAAGATCAACTAAAATAATTTAACCTAAAAGGCCACCCAGTAGAAAAATCAACAATTAAATTTCCAAAAGATCAACTAAAGAATAATCAAATTTCCAAAAGATCAACATTATTTCAACTGTTGATCTTTTGGGTATATATTATTATGCCAACATACTAACACAAAAATGCTTAACGTCCATCACTTTTTAACCCGAAAAAAGAGGCGGCATAAAAATCCCCCGAGGCTTGCTAGAATAGCTTTTTTGCGGTTGATGGGATACAAGTGTTGTTTAGTAGTTAGTTGCTCATCATTGCTTAAATAATATATTTTTGTTCGAAAAAATAAAAGTTTTAAAAAATTAATTCCCAAGCGAAACAAAAAATTTTTTTTTTACTTAAAATTTTTAAGTTTAAGAAAATGTAAATTTTTTAAACTTAAAATTATTTAAATAAAAAAAAATACATTTTCCAAGTTTTTAAGTTTCAACTTAAGTTTAATAAAATACATGCAAAAAATACATTTAAAAAATACAAAGTTTTTAATTTTAAACTTAAATAAAAAAAAAAGGTTTAAATAATTCTTAAAATACAGAATTAATAATTTAAAAATTATATAATATTTTAATTATTAAAAAAAAAATAAAAGTAATTAATTATATTATAAAATAAACTAAATTAAATTAAATTAAAAAAAAGTGAAACAGTATTTGCGGAAAATAAAATATAAATATTATGAATATTTGAGTAAATTAACATTTTGAGTACATTATGTAAAATAAAAAATGAGCATAAAATAAAAAGGGACATTTGAGTATTTAAAAAAAAATTTTTTTTAAAAGAGTCTTTGAACTTTTAGGATATCCCATTTTCACCACCAATATCATCACAATCTTCAGTTAAAATATTTAATATTTCTGCAAATGTAGGTCTAGCTTTTGGAGATAAAAGCCAACAATCACGCATTAGATCAACAATAAATGCTGGGGTACCTTCGGGGGTTTCTAGTTTATAACCTTTCTCTACTAGTCTTAGAACATCTTGAATTGGCTAGAAAATAAAGAATTAATGACAAAAAGGTCAACTTTTGTTTGAGACAAAATGGTCAAATTTCAAAATGACCAAATTAAAAAAAATAATTTTCTTACAATTCTGGGATAGGGAACACGGCCAAATGAATAAACTTCCCAAAGTAAAATACCAAAGGACCAAACATCACTTTTGTTAGTAAATTGCTACAAAACACACAATTTTAAATTAATTTTCTTAATTTATTACATTATGTCTTAAAGCCTCTGGAGCACTCCATTTTATTGGAAATTTTCCTTTAGCCGAATCCTTTGCAGGTTCTTGTGCAGCTACAGCAAGTCCAAAATCACTTATTTTTGCAACTAAACGGTCATCTAATAAAATATTACGTGCTGCTAAATCTCTATGGACAAAACGTCTAGCCTCCATATAGGCCATTCCTTCTGATACATCTCTAAAAGAGTTGGTAATTAAATTCTAAAAAATATTCTGAAGTTGATAACTAGAAAAGAACTTTTATTTTACCTTTCTAGAAAGGTCCGGGCCCAAAAAATTATTTTCTAAAATTGTATTGGACTAACCTTCTGATTGTGAATAAAAAAAAGAATAAATCAACACCTAATTACCAAAATATTTTTTCAAAGTTTTCTTAAATTTAGGAACAAAAAAAAAGCTTCAAATTCTACCCAAAAAATCTTTAAAAAAAAAATTTTCAAAACAAACATTGCAAAATGTAAAAGTTGTTCTCTCTCTACTTGTTGCCTTCCTCTAGATCTCAAAAAATCAACAAGATTTCCATTAGCCATAAATTCTGTTAACATAAAAACTTCTTTTGTTTCCTCCACCATTACAACACCAATTAATGCTACTAATTTATCATGATCTAATCCTCTTTAAAAAAAAATTTTTTTTTTTCTAAATATAAAAACAAACATCATAAAACGTGCTTCAACTAACAATTCATATCCCATTCCGTCCTTTAATGTTTTTACAGCAATTTTACGGTTTTTATACGTTCCGGAAAGGACATCTAATTAAAAAGAAGAATTATTTAATTTAAATAAAATTGAGGGGAAAAAAATAATTGGACATTTTGTCTATTTTAAAAAGATTGTTTGATTGATTATGTTTAATAATTAGAATAAAGAAGAGAATTTAAGTCTTTAAGAGAATCATAATTTATTTAAAAAAGAGATTTTGAATTTGTGACTTGTCGAAAAATGGAACGAATGTCTTATAAATGATTTACTTAAATATTGCAATAAAGCACATTTTCAAGCAGTAAAATCAAAGAATCATAAATTACAAGCAAAACATTCCTAATAAAAGGACCCTGAGAATCTAAACAACCCCCAAAAAAATTAAAAAAAAAACCTCCAAATTCTCCATGCCCAATAACTGAACCAAGACGTAATTCATTTATTGAAAGTAAAACTTTTGATTTAGAAAATTCTACTCTTCGTTCTTCAAAAAAAGAGGAATCATAAACATATTTTGCTGATTCACAAAGTAAAGGAGAAATAAGTCGATGACAGAGACCATCAGCGTCCCTTTTGTAATGCTAAAAAATTTTAAAAGAAATTTAAAGAATATTTAAAAATATACAGCAACAAGTTGAGTTAATGATTCAAACAATCTGTGAAAATCATTTTAAATTTTTTTTTAAAATCTTACTCTTCTTTGTCGCAAGTGAAAAGTCCATTAATTATATAAATTCTAAAGAAAATAAATTTTTTGAATGAAAAAATCGAAAGAAAACCTGTAATGTTCAACTTTGTAGTTGTGGGCTACACAAAGAGTAAAGTCGCCTAAAATAACAAAAAATAAACGATCAAAAAAATTAATTCCCCAAGAAAGGTTCGAACCTTCGACCCAATTACAGATGTGAAAATAAAACTTTCCACTAAATAAATGTTTAAAAAATATAACCTGGATAATTTTCAGATCTTCTTATCAAAAATGTTCCGTTTGTGCAAGAACGCAAACGCCTAAAAAAAATTTTTTTTAACAAAATATTCTAATAACAAACTTTTCTGTTTCTTCTCTGGATAAAGATTTGTGGAACCATTGAGCTAAAAAATAAAAAAAGATTAGGCTTTAAACATTAAAAAAAACCTTGTGAATCTACAGGCTCAAGTAAATTAGAATGATTCATTGCCCAACCTCCATAACTTTCTTCTAAAAATAAAAAGTTTTTTTTTCGATTATATTTGAATTGGCGAAATGTTTAAATAAATGATATTTCTTCCAATTTTCTATTTACAAATTTTTTAAACATAGGTTCCATTAGGTTTAATCAAATCAAGTAATTTAGAGTGAAAAAAATGTTCCATTCATTAAAAAAAATTTTTAAGAATTAAAAGAAGCTTTTCTGACATTTAAAACACTCCAAAAAATGTTAAGAAACTCATTTTTCACTCCCCAATTTTCTTCATAATTTTTTACTATATAAGCACTTATTTTCAAAACTTCCTCTCACTACAACAACTAACAATTCGCTTGCTTGTTCTTCACGCCAATTATATAAGACTTTCGCTTCACTTTTCTATTCAACACGCGTTAATTTTGCTGTAATGTCATCAATATCTTCTGGCACAGGTTAATTTTCATTTTATGTTTTAATCGCTTTTCTTATTCAGGACAGCGTTATATCGTTGAAGAAACCATACAAGTAGTAGTGCCAGATGATAGAATAGGCGTTTCATTCTTCGAGAAAAGTCCTACGCGTGTGTCAAAAATTAAATACGACTCTTGTTTCATTGGTCAATTAATGTCTGGCGATGTTATTTTGAGTGTTGATGGAGAGGTTTAAATTTAAACTTGTATTTTTTTTTTGTATAATTAACCCTCAATTTTCACAGCCGATAAGCTCTGGTGATGAATTCATTGCGTATTGCTGCAGAGGATCTCCGCCCAGAAACGTCACAGTTAAGTATCGGCGCGACAATTATTACAAAATGGTGACGATAAAAAGAACAGAATCTAGGACTAAAAGAGGAGAAACTCAGGGAATTTACATTCAAGCGCGTTGGAGACCTGATTTGCCACTTGGAATGATTGTCGAGAACAGGGCAAGCAAGAATATTAGGAGGTTTATGAATTTTATAGTTTTAATTTAAGGGTGAACATGTAATTGTGGTACATGTGGATCCAGGCAGCGCTGCATACCAACATTTCCAATACGGGGATATCCTAGAAAAAGGTTTAATTTTTGACTAATAAAATAAAAAAAAAAAGTTTTTTTTATTACAGTGAACGATTCTCTTGTAAGAAATACAGACGGTGCAAAGTCAGCTATAAGGGAAAGTATTCAGAACAAGCGATCGGTCATACTGAAAATTGTCCGCAATGTAAAAAAGAAGACCCAGACAGAAGCAGCTCAGGATGTGCGTTTTATAATGCGACGAAATTATGGCTTTTGGAACAGAACGCACGTAAATAATGCTTGTGAGGACGATCCAGCTGGAAGCCGCTCTGAATCTGGAGAGGAAACTAATGCAACTGGATCTTCATCCGGACAGCGTTCTTCAAATAATCAACGTTCAGACAGTCAACGTTCAAATACTACTCGACCAAATAGTTTGCAGCTTTTAAAGAGTTTTTGTCTAATTTTTCCTATTAAAGTCTACCATACTGATCATGTGGAAACTCAGCAAATGCGGGCTGATGAATATGGAAAGCAGCTAGTGGCAACACCCCCGCGTGCAGGAGGAACAAGGGACGACAATGATGATGCATCTACATCATCGAGTAGAGGAAGCTAGCTTTGTGTTATATAAAAATTGTTGCTAAAGTTGATCTGTGATATTTCTAGTTAATTTCACTTGTATTTTTCTAATGTAATTCTACTAAAATATTGTATTCATTTTTGTATCAGAGTAAATAAACCAATTTAATCTTTAGATTTTGAGTCCTTCTTTTCTAATATTTCTTCCTTTTCCTCGTCTTCTTTGTTACTAAAAAAAGTCCTGTATAATGCATAGCTGACAAGGAGTAAAAATGACACAAGAATAACTATTAAAAAATATCCAAGTCCACTGAGTATATCCTCCTATAAGCTAAGATTTAATTAACAAAGTATAATTAGATAACCTTTGAAATTACTAACCGTTCAAGTTTTGCCATTTGAGTTTTTTCTGTTTGGCTCTTTTGTATAAAAAATTTTCTTTTTCTTTCGTCTGCTTACACTCTTTTTTTAGCACTTTGTATCTTTAGCAAAATGTCCTCTTTTTAAACGCTCTTTTATTATGTGCTGTTAGAGAAGGAGAAAAATAAAATGAGAGCTTTTGCGAGAGACTGAAAAGCCGAGCCGATGATGTTAGTTCTCAAAAGAAGCGAGAAACTTTTCTGCTAGTGCGTAGCGGCGAGAAATCTCTAAAAGTTTAGTCGCTAGCGATTCTCTCCTTTTCTTTTTGTTCGTCGCTCTCTAATTAAATCGACGGCAGACTGAAGTTCTCGCTGCCGTCTTTCACTTCTAATGTTCGACATATAAATAAAGCTACATAAATTTATATTTATTATATTTTTAGTTTTGTTCCCTTAGCATTTATGGTTAGAAAAACTAAGTTCTGATTATTCTTTACTAGAAAATGTTTTAAATTAAAAGTTTATTTCATGTTTTAGGCATAAAATTATAATTTAACCTAGCGACTTATTGATTGATTAACTGCAAAGCATAAAAAAGAACATACATATTTTACCTCTTTGCACCTTGCATAGCTTCTCTGCTTTTCAGAAAATACATACATTGAAAAATTCTTATTAATTTTCTTATTTCTATATTTCTGCATGTCTAATTGGAATGACCTTTCAAGAGAAAGGCTAATTCAGGAATACAAAAAACATCCCTGTTTATGGTAAGAATTTTTAGGTTTTCAAATAAAAAACATTTTCAAGGTCAAGCAAAGACGATGATGCCAAAAATGTTGAAAAGAGAAGGGAATGCTTAAATTTAATTACTTTGGAATTGAATAAATATGAAGAAAGGCCTTTTTCGCGTAAGTATATTTAACTATTGATTATAAAGTTATTAATTGTTTAAACTTTTCTAACGTTATTTAAAAATATTTAAGAAGACGAAATTCGAACTCAATTCAAAAATCTACGTGATATGTACCGGCGGAAAAGAAAAAGGCTTATATCTCAACAAGAGATTAACCCTGGCGCTGTAATTGATGAGCCTGGATGGGTTTATTTTACTAGGCTGAAATTTCTTGATGATGATTCTCAGATCCATACCGACTTTGGACCGTTTGTTTTTTTAAATTTTATTGTAAAATTTTTACAATTACAATTCCATACTATTTAAAATGTATTTTTAAGTCCAACAGAATCTCAATTTCCTACTGCCCTGACTCCACCTCTTCCACCTCCTAAAAAGAAGGGAAAAACTACAAATGGAGGAATATCATCAACACGAACACCAGACGATTCTTCTCTGCCTACACCATTAGAAGCTGAAAATAATTCAATTGTTATTGCTATTAAACATGAGAGAACAAATAATGAAATAATTCCACAAAAATATGAAATTACCCAAAAAATTAAAAATAAAAATGAGGTCGAACAGAAGAATCTTAACATATCATCTTCCGTAATTTCTTCAGTAGAATCATTACAACAACAATCACCGTTAGATAATAATAGTGAATGCCCAAAGAAAGGTTTTTATGTTTTGACCATTTTGTCTTTTTGACATTTTTAAATATTTCTTTTTTTATTTTCCTCTTATTTTCTCGTAGTCTTATCAACATCTCAACAAACTTCAAACTCCTTGGATAATCTCGCCGAAACTGCCATTTCTTCTTCTTCTTCATACACTTCAACAAAAAACAACGAATTAATACATGAACAGGGAAGAATAACATTTTTCGAAGAAAACACAAATAACGACGAATTTTCTTGTTTTGGTCGTTTCATTGCCGCAACATTAAGGAAAATTTCTACCCGTTCACAACTGGATGCATTAGAAGCTCGTAAAGCTATTGGAGATGTTTTGTATGGTACAGAACTTCGTTCTTTACAAAAACAATAAAAAAATTTTATTGAAACTTTTAATTTTATTCTAATCAATTCCTAAAAATGCTCTAAGAAATTAACCCAAAAAATTTATATCCTTTCAAAGCCTTTCATAAAAATACCCAAAAATATAATTTTTTTATTCGGAATTTTTTAAAATAAATGTTATTTTTATTTAACCCAATATTTATTTGCCTTTTTGCAATAAATTAAAAGAAATTTTAAAAAATAAATGTCCAATAGGAATAAATCTTTCAACTATTTAATTACGCATTCCGAGGCAACCTACACATTGAACAATCAATCAAATCAGGAGAATTTAGCATTGTACCTGAAAAAGATTTAAATGAAGCATGTTTCAAATTATTTGAAGCATGTTTAAAATTTTATTAACAAACAATATTTGCATGTCCATTTAGGTAAAAGTATCTGAAACATGCTTCAACTAATTTGAAGCACGTTTCAAATGATCTGAAGCATGTTTCAAAAGTATCTGAAACATGCTTCAACTAATTTGAAGCACGTTTCAAATGATCTGAAGCATGTTTCAAATATTCAGAATCATGTTTAAAATTTAATTAACAAACAAAATTTGCATGTCCATTCAGGTAAAAGTTGTTGCTGCTGCTGTTGTTGAACATTTTTTGGTGTTGATTTCCTTCCAATTTCTTCAATTAACATAATTAATGTAGCAAAACTTGTATTTTCTTTTGCCCATTTTTTTGCTTCATTTTCATCCTTTTTAGAAACAATTTTTGCTAATTCTTTAATTTCTTCCTTCGGAAATTCTACAAATTTATTTGTAAATAAAAATAGAAGAAAATGAAAATTTGAAGCAATTTGGAGAAATTGTTCAGGTAATTTAAATAAATTTAAATATTTTGCAACATCATTTAATTCCTTTTAAAAAATTAAATTCTTTTAAAAAAATAAAAAAAAAAAATACTTGTGTCTGTCCAATTTCTGTTCTATTTTCTATTGAAAATTCTTTTCCACGAATTATAGGTAATGTATAATTGGGAACTTTTCTTACTCCACATGGAACATCAACAAGTAAATATTCAACAGGCATAGGCTTTCCATCACGAAAAACTTCTTCTCCCTTTTCATTCTTTTCCTTAAAAAATAAAAAATGTCCTTACAATTAGAATTATTTAATTTAATACCGTATACTGCACAGAAGTAATATAATGTTTTTCGTTCAATGGCTTTTCTCTAACCCAAGCTAATTCAGGATGTGTTTTTGTTGGACATAAAATATCAGCTTCTACCATTGCAGTGCATTGATTAGAGACTTGATAACCATGTAAATCAATGCCTTTAGACTTAAAAAAAACAATTTTAATAAATTTAAAAAATTATACAGAATTTCCGGAAGCAACAACAGTAACAAATTTAGAGCCAAAATAGCCTGTATCACAATAATTTGTAGCATTTTTAAATTTTGATTGTAAACACCCAGCAGTTATGCATTCAGAAGCTGAGAGCAAAAATGAATTCTAAATGAATAAAAACGTTTTATGTTAAAAGTGTAACAATAAAAAGAAAAATATAAAAAATCAGAAAAACATTAAAAAGAAAAACAAGTTTTCCGAAGCTTTCATATAAATAAAAAATTATTTTCCGGAAAACTCCAAAGTAAGTTAGTCAAGTATTTTCCGAAAGTTTTCAAAATAATTTAAAAAATTAAAGTAAAACCTCATTTCTAATACATTTAACAGTGCCTAATGTACGGGATTCATTCCACAAATCAGTAAAAATCCAACCAACTCGTTGCAATCCCAACCACTCACAAAGTTGATCAACAGCCCCATTTAAATTATTTTCTCCCTCATTTTCATCGTTTACGTCAAAACCAACAGAATTTTCTGTGCATTGTTGAAAAGGTTCATAAATAGCACAGATTACAGCTTTTATACCCAAAGGAACTTCTGTAAATTGTTCATATTTTCCAATTAAAAAGCCAACACGTTGACAAAGAGAATTACGCCAAAAGTTGAGAAATTCGTTGACAATTGTGTCATTTTCAAATTCAATATTGTCTACATGGCGAAATGGCTATTAAATTAATGAACAACTTTAAAAACCCCCAAAATCGAATAATGAAAAGATTAGAAATAAAAATATTTATATTAAAGAAGAAGAAACCTGTCTAGTTAATGTAACAGTTGGAGGTCTACAATTTGTACAAATCCCTTCAGGAAAAGGCCTATGACGATGACAATCCAAATCAATGCGATAATTTAATGTTTCAAGCATATTTTTTGAACGAGTTCCCTTCCCATGTAGATCAGATAATTTATGGACATAAGAATGGAAGGACATGTGTTTAATGCCTTTGTCTGCCAAATATTTTTCGTCATAAGGCTAAAAATAAAATTATAATGATAAAATGAATATTAACCCTTTTGACAGTTTATTTAAAAAATACAAGGTCTAAAGACTAAATTAAATTAAAAAAGAACAAACATCAAGAGGAAGACAACCAACACATTTCTGTCTTGGCCCATGAGTACATGAAGTCCCTTCTCTTTTAATTTTTCCATCCAAAAGTGAAAGAGCTTGATCAACATCATCAATTACCACCCGTTTTGGTTGAGAGTTCATTTGTGTTTAATAAATTAAATTATTTTTTAATTAAATCTAAATAAGAAAAAGCGACAATTCTATGTATTTAAAAAATTCTTTTAAATAAAAACTACCAAATAAATAAAAAATTCAAAAAATATTTTCAGCAAAAAAAAAGCAATTAAATTATAAAAAAAAATAAAAAAGGGTGTATATTTATTTATATATAACAACTAACATAAGTATTTATTTTAATCAAAATGTTGAGGAAAAAACGATTTGGATTTTATGTTATCGATTTAAAAAAAACTCTTCTCTTTTTCTTTTACTTCTTAGCTCTCTATTATTTTAACCGCTTTTGAACAGAAGAATGGCAACTTGGCCCAAATAGAAGTAGATAAAATGTTTGGTCTCATGACTGGAAAAATTAAAGAATTAATACTTTTATGGGTCTTAATTAGACAATAAAGGACATGTAAATTATTTTTAGACAATGAAATGAACTTGTTTTTGGCAATGACTTTTTCCCATTAAAATTTTTAAAAATTCAAAAACAACTAACGTGACATAAGATCCAAAATTACGCCCAACAATGCAATGCCATGTCGGGTTGAATTTTTTATCGAATTCCTTCTTGATGTAAGCAGCAATGTCCTTTTCAATATTGTACCTAAAATTAAACAATTAGGACTAAAGCAAAAAAAATGAATGAGCATTTATGATTTAGAAAGTCAATTTTTCATTAAGGGTGGCTTACCTCACACTCATTCTAAAACCTTAGTAAAAAATAACAAATCAATAAAATTACTTTTCCAAAGCCTGAGTAGCGCATTCAATCGCCTCAGTTTGCATTTCTTCTGTCATATCAGCATTTTTGATAACCGCTTTTCTATCAGTCATCTTGTTGGTAAAACTCTTTTGGAAATAGAAAGATTAAAAAACTTATTCTGAAAAAGAAAATGTATTTCATGTAGAAAAAAATAATAAATAAAGCAAAAAAGAACTAGTAGCATTTTTAAAAAAAGTTTTCTCTTTTTCTCTATTCTAGAGAGTGGACAGTTAATAGCCAAACGCCAGCTAAACGTCAATTAAAATTAAAAAAAAAATTTTTTTTTGAAAACATAAAATAAATGGAAATCTTAAAGAGTGATCTTAAAATGTGTGAAGCGAGATTTTGTAAATAATTTTTGTGAAAGAAGTATTTAATAACAACTAAAAAATCTAGTAAAGTGGATAAATTTAACCAATAAGCATTCAGCATTTGGATGCAACACTAGCTGCATCCAAAATGTACCAATTGTTCTATTCTATATTGACCTTCATTTTTAGGTTTCTTTTTAAACGTTAAAATAGGTAGAAAAAGAGAAGTAAAAGCAAGAGGAAATCTTATAATAATTTTTTGAAAAGTTTAAGGATGAAAGATGAGTAAATAAAAATAAATTTATTTTAAATTTTGCTAATTTTTAAATATAAAGAAATGAATTAAAATTTGAAAAAAAAATATACAATTTTATGAACATTTAAAAAAGACCAAAATTACTTAATTTTTTTCACTCGCTTTAATTTTGCGAATAAATAGCTTTTGGAATATGAGGACCAGCTAGTCGCAAAAAATAATCGCACCGACGCTAACTATAAAAATTTTTTCCTTTTACAATTGAGTAGGATTCTTAAATTTTATTTAATTTTTTGTCACAAATACCACTAAATAATTCTTCAATTGCCATTTCATCATCTTTACTTAACTTTATTATTTGATTATAATTCGATTGATTGCTTAAAAAAAAAATTATTTTAATTTAAAAATTAATTCCAAACTTTTCTTTAGTAGTCATTTTGTAATACCGATTCATAACCGAATTCCGAAAAGTAGAATGACGTAAGCCTAAAGCGTGCCCAATTTCATGTACTGCAACATAGCCTTTAAAATTATTATTTTTAAGAAAATTTTCTTAACCTTACGCAAATTCAAAACTGCTTGTTTTTCTTTGTTTTTATTATTCTCTTCTGTTTGTTGTTCTTCTCTTTTATCTATTCTCCACTTCCATTTCTTTTCTTTTATCTCATTTGATCCCCCCAAATCCCAATATTCGCTAGCATCAAAATGAACAATTCCTAATGGGGGGTATGATGAATGTGCTACTAAACCTCCACGTCCATCAAAACTTTCAGCATCTCCATGCGAAAAACTGGCAAAGAAAATGTCAATATCCGCAATACGTCGAACATTCATTAAAGAAGAGCGAGTAATTGGTGAAAGGTCTGTAAGATGAAGAGCTACCCCTCCTCCTCTTCCATCTTTTAAATTACCAGCTGCTGACCATAATCGAATTGCATCAGCAATTACACGTCTAAACTTATTTGAATTTTTATTTTATGGCGAAATGTCTATTTCCAAACAAACTTTGTTTGTGTAAAATGTTCGTCTGATGGGAATAGACCAAATGGGTCACGAAAGGCCCAACTTAATTTGCAAGTGTTCCATCTTTGATTGTGTAAAACTAATTAAAATTTTATTTATTTTGTCCGATTTTTATTAAACTTTTATTAAAGAAAAATATCACTAACCAAATCTTTTATTTATTCTATGTTTAAAATTATTTTTTAGGGAAGAAAATTTAAATAAAGCAGATAATGAATGAGAAGATAATAAAAAATTAAAAAATAACAATATCTTAAGCAAACGACGAAAATACCAAATTTTCATTTTTTAAAGAAAATAAGTGAAAGTTTAAATTTTTCAAGGCTTTTCATTTATAAATAGATACAAGGTAAAAAAATTTAGAAAAAAATTTTAATTAATTATAAGATTTAAAGAGGAGATTATATCAAGTCAGAAAAACATGTTATTTAATTAAGAGAAAAAACCGGAAGTTTTTGCACACCTTTTTAATTATTTATTTAAAAATTTAGTTTTAATTATATTTTTTTTTCTTTATCACAAAACAATTTTATAAAAAATAACAAAAATTACATCTAAAAAATTTAAAAAAGTTTACCTCCTTAAATAAACAGTTTTTTCCTTTCTTTTTTTCTTTTTCCCATCATTATTTTCATCAAGTTCAGGGGCAGGAGCAAAGAACCAAGGTCCAAGTAATTTTGTCCACAATTTATAAATTCCAAACATTGGAAGAAGAAACATTAGAAAATAAAAATAAACAGAAAATAGACTTCCAATTTGAACCAAAACGCTTAAAATAATCACATCTTTGCAGTACCTTTAGAAAAAATAATTAAAATTCAAAAAAAATTAATTACTCTCCAAATGCTTGAGGATCGTTCAAGTCTAAACCAGCGTCAATTATCTGATTTTTTTCGTTACGTATTCCTTTCATCTAAAGAGAAAAAAATTTATTTTGATAAAAATTAAATTACCATTGAAGACATTAATCCAATTGAACAAAGTTGGCAAAAGAAACTAATAATTAGACCAATCTGTCAAAGTCCAAACTTATTACAAAATAAGTATACCATAAATTACCCAATCACCACGTGAAGCATTAAAAACAAAAAAATTCAAAATTCCAACAATAGATAATGAAACAGCACTGACAGCAGAATAAGCAATAATAGTTTGTCTATTTTCTTCATAAATTTGGCGTTGACCACGAGCTGCTTGTTTCACATGTTTTTGACTCATTTCTTTAAAAAATAATTAAAACAACTATTTAATTAAATAAATTAAAAAAATAAATAATAAATCGTCAATCGAATATATAAAATAAGAATAAACCAAAAACTAACAATTTATCAAAAAATTAAATATAAACCAATTCTGTGAATAATAAACCAAAACTATGTGTAAAATACACACAAAAAAACAAACAAAAAGATGTGCATTATTTATCAAAACCTTTAAATGAGACAATTTTTCTTCAAATTTTCTTTTAAAAACGCCAAAATTTATTCTTCCATTAGTGGAGTACAAGACGAAAGATTTCGTTTGAAATAAAGAAGGTACCAGCATTTGGCTTCAGCACAAAACAATGATTGAATGAATTTGGAGGATCATCATCAGTCTGAAAAAACAGAAATAAAAAAATATATAAACTTCTAAAAGTCAAAAAACCTTCAATTGCCCCATAACCGTAACAAGGATTGACCCGTCTTGAAGTGGCTGGCAATCAGTCTAAAAATATAGAGTAAAATAAAATTACTTAAAAAAACCTTAGTAATAGCATGTTGAATTGCTCGAAATGGAAGAGACTAAAATAAAGTAAAATAAAATTTAACAAAAATTGAGTTTACCCCAAACTTCTCCAATATTGCTGCCCGACCTTTAACCTGATTCCCTTCAAAAGTCATAAATGATTGTTCAGCATCGTAAAGGTCAGTAAGTCCAGCTGTACGAACAGCAGCATCGGGCACGTCAAACCTGCTGTAGTAATGTTGAATAAACGCCTAAAAAATGCATTAATTTGAAATTAAAATTTACAAAAAAAGTACCTGGCCAACTTGGTCAAAATTTGGATTATAAGCCATTACTATCAATTAAATAATAAAAAAAAACAATCTATTTGGTCAATAAACCTTAAATAAACAAAATATGATTAAAATTATGCTAGAAATAATCAATAGTAAAAGTTAAGGTTAAATAAGTAATAAGAAAATGCTAACTGCCTTCTAAAGAAAAGGAACACTTATTTTCCTTACTTCTCTAACATCCTTTCGCTCTCTTAATTTAATTACTGTTTCTTCAATTTTTGTTTAAGAATTCTTTCAAAATATCAACTTTATTGAAATAATACAAAACACCAAAAAATTTATTTTTCAACCGTTAATTTTCCAATTTTGAAATCAAGTTTATGTTTTCGGGTTTTCTTAATTTTTTTTTTATCATTTAAACTTTATCTTTTTTAATTATTTCATTATAATTTTTATAAAATCTCTCTTTTTAAAAATCTGTTCTTTTTCGTTATTTTCTCTGGCTTATTCTCTTCTCTTTTTTTTATCAATGATACGATTCAATTTTCAAGGTCTTTGAACATGTGTTATAATAAATCTTACGCATACGTGTATTATAAGTTAAATTAGAATCGTTTTTAGTTCCATTTATAGAAAAATGTTAATTTATAAATTTGGTCCTTTTTTTTAACTTTAATGAACCTTTACATTTTGTCATTTAACCGAATAAAATAATTAAAAGTTTTGTTTCAATTTCAGATTCTATTAAACTTTATTTAACTTATGGACATCTTCAACGTTAGATATATTCCCCGAATTGGGTTTCCAACGTTAAAAAATTACTTAGTCTTCAGCTCCATTCTCTTCTTTAGTGGATTCTATTATTATTATAGAATTGTTCAAACATTAGGAACTAATTTAAATGTTTGTTTTTTTGTATCTAAATTTAATTATTTTAATTCAGTTAAATTTGGAGCAGCAAAAAGATGGAGATAATATACAAGAAGTTGAATCTTTTGTTGAAGATAATTTTATCAAAAAATTCGTTCTTGTTGTTCAAAAACATCGTCTACTATTTTATGTAAATTCTTTTATTATATTATGTTTTAATTTTTTCTTAGATTTTACTTAACACTTGTTGTGCTATAATCGCTTTTATGGGTAAAAAATCTATAGAATTTCTTTTTGGTAAATTAACAAGTCAGGTTATTTATTATACATTTTTATGAATAAAATAATATTTTAGGAAGAATCTTCTCTCAGAAAATATTTTAGACGTTTCGTTCAGACAAAACTAACTTTCCTTATTTTTATTTCACATCAAAATTTGTTGGAAGATATTCTCTGTTGGACACCTTGGTTGGCTTTGCAAATTGCTTGTTTATTAATTTTAGAATTGGCAGAATTGCGAATTGCAAATGTATAAACAAAATTTTAATTAATTTTTCCTCATTTTTAAGACGTACAATAATGTTACTTCAACAATTTCCAACCGTCGACGTCTTTTTATTGCTTCAGCAACAACTAACATTTCTTCTCTACTAATGATCTTCTTTGTGATTGGCATTAAAGATTATATTATTTTTAATTATAGTTTCTTCCTTTTAGCTGATGTATTTATTTTTAAGAAAGAAAATTTAAAAAAAATTTATTTTTTTTTAGTGTTTACTTCTCCTTATCCAGTCATTTCATCTTTTATTCAAATTATTTATCAATACCCAAAATTTAAATCAACAACAGCAAGGAAGCACTTATTATATCGATTTTATTTATGGATTAATAAGAGATTGTTTAGAATTTGCAAATTATCTGCACATGATTTTCTATTCTCATTTAGCTATTACATACTGCTGTATTTTCCTAATTATACAAGCTCAATATTATTATGGACGTATTTCTTCAAAAATTAAAAAACATCGGCAACAAAGAGAAATTCTTTTACATATTAGCAATAGGTTTAATTTTTTATTTAAAAATCAGAAATTCTTAATTTATTATTTTTAAGTTATTTACCAGCTAATGAAGAAGATTTATTAAAAATTTCTCAATGTCTAATCTGTTGGCAACATATGAAAAATGCTCGAAAACTTCCTTGTTCTCATATGTAAATTTATTCAATTAAAATATTTTTAATTAATTTTTTCAGTTTTCATGAACATTGTCTACGCCGTTGGCTTGAACAAGATTCTAGTTGTGCTGTTTGTCGAAAGTCTTTATCATTTAATTTAAATAACTTACGTAATCAACAACAATTAAATATTAATAATAATACAATAATTGTTGGTGATGATGTTGGTCAAGCATTACAAATGATTTTAGAAATATTTTCTCCTCACAATAATCGAATTGTTAGATGGGCACGTCGATTAATTTTTGATTCTATGAATGAAGAACATGTTTATTTATTTATTATTTTAAATTTTATTTATTTTATATTAAAGGTCACTAGAATGGTTAATCAAGTAGCTGAAATGTTTCCTCAAGTATCACTTGATCAAATACGACAAATTGTCAATAATACAGGCTCTGTTAATTCAACAGTTGATACTTTATTACAACAAAATATGATTGCAGCAGAAAATTCTGTTAGAGAAGGGGGAAATATTGAACAAAATGGTCAGTTTGGAGATGAAGCTGCTAGTGTTTCTGATGATTTTGATGAAGATGATAGAAGTTTTGTGAGTGATTCTTCAGAGGAGGAAGAAGTAAATTTTTATATATTTTTAAAAATTAATTTTTAAAGAATGTGGAAGATAACCAAAATAACAACCAAAATGCTTTACAATTAATGCCTTCGTCTTTACATTCCCCGTCATTACAACCTTCACAAATGATACAACCTAAAGGATTTATAAAAACTAAGAATGAATGGCTTAATAATCAAATGACAAAAATGCTTATTGAAAATAGAAGGTTTTTTTTATTAAAAAAAATTTAAATGATCTTTTTAAAGGAAATACCTTGCTTCTCCTAGAGCGCAAGACTTGGCTAATTCAAATATTAAAATTTTATTTGAAGGTTCAGGTTTATCAAATTAAAAAATATTTTCCTAAAATTAGAGAAGAAAATAAAAGAACAAGCATTTCTATACACTTTTTTCTTTTTTTTTTCCTCTTTAAAAAAATATATATATATTGTCGATCATCAATTTATATAATATATACTTTATTATTCGTTTAATATTCTCTAGAATTTATATTTAAAAAAAAAATTTTTTTTGTTTTTTTGTTTTTTCGTTTATTTTTTTGTTTTTTAATGTTTTATACATTTATTTATTTATTATTTTGTTTAATTTTATTTTATTACTTCTTTTAGAACTTTATATTCTCTAAAAATGGTAGATTCTCTTCTATCTGCTTATGGTTCTTCTCAAAATTGTCAATTGACTTTTGTTGATACTGACGAGGAATTTCAGGTTTTCCTTTTTGTTTTTATTTTCTTTATTTTTTAAGGCTGGAGTTGTTACTCAAATTGATGCTTCACAAAATGATTTTGGTGGGCAATTGTCTGCTGCTTCTCAAGATGGATCTAGAGGAATTGCTTCTACAACTTTATTATCTGAATCGCAAACAGAACCTGACTTAAACTTTCAAGATGATGACGAATTTGGTGATTATATTCCTCCACATGCTTGCAAGTTTGTTTAAAAATATTTTCTTTAGAATTTTTAAAAAATCTTTTTAAGATATTGCGGTCTTTCTGACCCTTCTTCTGTTGGTCAATGCACTGTTTGTGGCAAATGGTTTTGTAATGGAAAAGGAAATACTGCTGGCAGTCATATTATAAATCATTTGGTTCGCGCACAACATAAAGAAGTTGCTCTGCATAAAGATGGTCCTCTTGGTGAAACTCAGGTTTAATTTAAATTTTTTTTTTTATTAATATTTTTTTTTTAAGTTGGAATGTTATCATTGTGGTTCTCGGTATTATTTTCTGTTTAAATTTTATAAACTCAAAAATTTAGAAATATTTTTCTTCTCGGCTTTATTCCTTCAAAAACTGATTCTGTTGTTGTAATTCTTTGTCGTCAACCTTGTGCCCAACAAAATACTCTAAAAAATGCAAATTGGAGTGCAGAAGATTGGAAACCTTTAATTCATGTTTGTTTTGATTTTTTTCTATTTTCTTTACATTTTTTTAGGAACGTCAAATCCTTTCATGGCTTATTAAAATTCCTTCTCAACAAGATCAACTTCGTGCTCGTCAAATTACTGCTGCATTAATTAATCGTCTTGAAGAATTGTGGAAAGACAATCCTGAAGCTACTGCTGATGATTTGGAACGTCCAGGAAAATATACTAGTGAACCTGAACATGTTTTACTTAGATATGATGATGCTTCAATTTACAAGTTTGTCTTTTTAATTTTTTGTTTAAAAATAAATTCATTATAACAAAAAAATAATTTATTTACTAAATTATCGACTAATAAATAAATAAAATTTTTTGATTAATTTTTTATTTTTAAGACGTATATTTAATCCATTAATATCTATGGAAGCAGAATATGATAAAAAAATGAAAGAATCAATTAGTTGCCCTGTTGGTCAAGTAAAATGGGATGTTAAATCAGCAAATAAAGTTCATGCAACTTTTCAATTACCTGGATTTCGCGATGGAAGTTCGTTTAAATTTTTTATAATTTTATTATTTTTAAAATTTAGATATGAAATTAATGATTGGCGATGATCTTCGTTTAAAACATTACCAAACTTTAGACGGTTTGAAATTTATTTTTTTTTTCCCATTTAAATATTTTTTTAAGGAAGTGAATGGACATGTATGGGTCGTTTAATTAAAATTCCTGACAGTAAAGACATTTTCCTTTTTTTTAATTATTATTTTATTTGTAGATCACAATGAGGATTTTACATTAGAAATGTTTGCAAATAGTAATAAACTTCCAACAGATAAACGAACAAATTTTATTTGTGAATATGTTTGGAATTCTACTTCTTTTGATAGGTTTTTTAAAGTAAATTTATTTGTAAAAAAAATTTTTTTTTAAAGAATGTTTGCTGCATTAGGACGTTTAGAATCTAAAGAAAATTGTGTTTCTCAATATATTTATCATAAATTAATGGGTCATGATGTTGATGATATTTTATTTAAGGTTTTTTTTTAAATTTAATTTTTATAATTTATTATTTTTAGCTTGTAATGCCAAAAAAATTTTCTGCTCCAGGTCTTCCCGAATTGAACCACAGTCAAATTTCTGCTATTAAAGCAGCTTTACAACGTCCACTTTCTTTAATTCAGGTTTTTCATTTAAAATGATATCTTTTCGGCTTGAAAAACTTTTTTTACTTGAAAATGGTCAATAGACATAATGGTCAGACTTTATTAATCAATCTAATTAAATGTTTCAATTTAATCATACATGTCTGACCATATTGTTAATTTGGCTAAAATAAATATTTTAAAAGATTTGTCATGATCTACTTGAAATTATTATTTTCTTTATAAATAGGGCCCTCCAGGAACAGGCAAAACAGTTACATCCGCTACTCTTGTTTATCATCTTGTAAAACAAACAAATGGTCAAGTTCTCGTCTGTGCACCATCTAATATTGCAGTCGATCAATTAGCAGAAAAAATTCATAAAACAGGACTTAAAGTTATTCGTTTTTGTGCAAAAGGTCGTGAAACTGTTGATAGTTCTGTTGCTTTCTTATCTTTACATAATCAACTAAAAGCTCTTCAAACAGGAGAATTATTTAAATTGATGAAATTAAAGGTTTGTTAGGTATATTTTGAATAATTAAATACAATTTTTTTAAGGAAGAAATTGGAGAACTTTCTCAATCAGATCAAAATCGTTTTATGTCTCTTAGACGTCAAAAAGAAAATGAATTATTATCTAAAGCTGATGTAATTTGTTGTACTTGTATTACTTCTGCTGATATACGTTTAGCTAAAAAAGAATTTCGGTTTAAATTTTTTATTTAAAAAAATAAATTTATTTTTCTATTTAAAGTTGTGTTTTAATTGATGAAAGTACTCAAGCTACTGAACCTGAAGTAATGGTTTCTGTTGTTAAAGGGGCTCGACAACTTGTTTTAGTTGGTGATCATTGTCAACTTGGACCTGTTATAATGTGCAAAAAATCAGCAAATTCTGGTCTTGGACAATCACTTTTTGAACGTTTAGTAATTCTTGGTAATCGTCCTTTACGTCTTCAAGTACAATATAGAATGCATCCAGTTTTGTCATCATTTCCTAGTAATGTATTTTATGAAGGATCTTTACAAAATGGAGTTACTGAAGGTTTTTTTTTTAATTTATTAAAATTTATATTTAATTTTATTTAGTTGAAAGAAGACTTGATGCCTTTTCATGGCAATTTCCTAATCCAGAAAAACCAATGATGTTTTGGAATTGTAATGGACAAGAAGTATAAAAGGAAAAATTTTTTTTTAATTTTTAAAAATTTTTATTAGGAACTTGGCTCTTCTGGAACTTCTTATTTAAATAGATCTGAAGCTGTAAATGTTGAAAAATTTGTTACACGCTTATTACAAGCTGGATTTTCTCCTGATCAGCTTGGAATTATTACACCTTATGAAGGTTTTTTTTAATTTATTTGGTTTTTTAATTTAATAAAAATTAGGTCAACGTGCTTATGTTGTTCAATTTATGCAAACTCAAGGTTCACTACATAGTAAATTGTATTTGGATATTGAAGTTGAAAATGTTGACGCTTTTCAGGTTTGATTTTAAATTTTTTTTTTTAAGTTGTGGATCTTTTTTAAATTTTGATTGAAATTTTTTTAATTACCAAAAAATTATTTATTTTATCTTTATAATTTTTATATTTTTCTTAGGGTCGTGAAAAAGATATAATAATTGTTACTTGTGTTAGATCAAACGAGACAGGAGGTATTGGTTTTCTCAATGATCCACGTCGTTTAAATGTTGCTTTAACTCGTGCAAAATATGGATTAATTATAATTGGAAATGCTAAAGTTTTAAGTAAACAATCATTATGGCATCATTTATTGGTTACATTTAAAGAAAATGATTGTCTTTTTGAAGGACCTTTAAATAATTTGAAACCTTCTCCAATTACTTTTTCGAAACCAAAACCTTTAACTGCACAACATATGCCTGTTAGTTTTTATTTATTTTTTTATAAATTAAATTTAAATAAAATTATTATTCTTTTAAGGGTTCTCGTTATGTTAATAGAACACTTGGATTTACTATGAAAGAATTAGGAATAGGTCCATATGCTGCTATTCGTTCTGCTCCTGTTGTTCAACAACACCCACTACAACAATTTCAAGATCCTCAAGGGATTATCTTTCCAAATTTAACGTTCGGAACTAGAAGGTTAATTTAAATTTAATTTAAAATTTAATTTAAATTTAAAGTGCTCAATTACCAGTACCAATTCATATGTTTTCTTCTTTTGTACCAGTACCTCCACAAATGCCCCCAATGCCACCTCCACATCCTATACCTTTAAATGCAATTCATTTACCTGGAGTAAATAATGGAGTTGGTAGTTCTCGAAAGAAGTTATCTAATAAAAGATCTGGTCAATCAGGACAAAGAAATTTAATTAATAGTAGCAACAATATTCTAAATAATTTTAATTCACAAGCATCACAAGAACAATTTATTCCAAGTTTTGTAAGTCAAAATTCTCAACTTTCACAAGGAGGGATTTACAGTGATTATGGTTAATATTATTTGTTTTTTCAAATTAATTAATTAATTTAAAGATTTTTCACAACAACAACAATTATTTTCTTCACAACAATCTTCTTTCAATCCTATACAATTTAGTCAACAAAGAGATTTACTTGATCAACAAATGCAAAATTTAATGCTTTCTCAGCAGCAACCTGACGCTGAAAAACATTAAGAAAAAAGGAAAAAAAATTCTTTTTTTTTCTTTAAAATTGAGAAGGAAAATTTACTGGATGCAAAAGGTTTTATTTTTTAAATTTTTAATGGGGAAAAAAATTTTTTTTTTTAAGTTTTTAATTTGTCCTTGGATTCGAGATTGTTTAAAAGAACTAACTAAATTTGCTGGATGTTTTTGAATATTTTTTTAAAGAAGAGAAAAAAAACATTAGAAGAATGGATATACTATTTAAGGTTTTACATTGTCTTATGTTTAAATTGTTATAATACGAAATAAATTTAGATAAAAAATATTTTCTCATAAATTAATTTATATTTAATTGAAATAAATAATTATTGAGATATTATTTTATTAATTTTATTTGATTTAATATGTTTTATACATTTTTATATCTATTTTTTAAAGTATTCTATTTCTCAGTGAATTATTAATTTTATAAAAGAATGGAAAACAATGATAGCGTTGATAATTGTCCGCCTTTAAATGATGATGATTTATCTCCAGTAAAAAAGCATGCGAAGAAATCTAATTCTTCACTTGACAAGGTTTTTTTAATTTAATTTAATTCCCTGTTAAATCTTATTTTAGCTGAAACATTAAAGCTTTCTCTCTTTTAGCATTCAAAACCTGGTATACGTCAAAATTATCATCTTAGAGATATTGTCCCAGTTAACGAAAAATTATTTTCTTATTATAAACAACAACCAGTAATTCCTGAGTCTGAATGGGATGATTTTGTTGCTTCATTAAGGAGAGAATTGCCCGTCTCTTTTCGTATAAAATGTTCACTTGGGTTAATCTTTTCTTTATTAAAAAATAAAATTAATTCCTTATTTTAGAGAAAAAGACTATTTAAATGAATATATTCAACAAAAATTTGTTAAAGAAATTGAAAATATTTCCAAAAATTCTTCAGAAGTTGATCTTCCAAAAAAAGTTGATTTCGTTCCGTATGCTTATCAGACTAAAATGTCCAGGATAGCAATTCGAGGACATCCTATTTTGAAGGATTTCCATGAATTTTTGATTAATGAGACTGAATTGGTACTTTTTCTTTTAAAAAGTTAAATTTAGAATTTGCGGACAAAACTTGCGGATTTTTTTCCCTTAAAATTTCTTTTAATTAAAAAGGGTTATATAAGTCGTCAAGAATTATGCAGCATGATTCCACCTCTCTTCCTTGATATTCAATCCAATCATTATGTGTTAGATGCTTGTGCTGCTCCAGGAAGTAAAACAGCACAAATCATTGAATTAATGCATATTTCCTCACCAAATCCAGGTTTTATTTTATTAATTTTTTTAAAATATATTTTTTAGATGGAATGGTTGTTGCTAATGATATTGATTATAAAAGGTTTGTAAAAAAATTTTTTTCTAAAGAGGAAAATTAAATTTTAACGATAAAATGAAGTTTTGTTCCAACATTGTTTATTCCAAATATTTTTTAGATGTTATTTACTTGTTCATCAAACACTAAAACGAATGCCTACAGCTAATTGTGTAGTTGTCAGCCATGATTCTGGACAATTTCCTGTTATGTTAGATTCAAACCAGCAACCAATATTTTTTGACAGAATTTTATGTGATGTTATTTGCAGGTTTTTTTAAATCAAATTAACTTAATTTTATTTAATTTTAGTGGTGATGGAACTTTTCGAAAAAATCCAGAATTATGGGACACTTGGGAGCCAATGAAAGGTTTTTATTTTAAATATTTTTTGAATAAAATTTTGAAGGTGTTCACCTTCATAGATTACAATTACAAATTGCTTTTCGATGTTTTGAGCTTTTAAAGCCTGGGGGCTTAATGTGCTACTCTACTTGTTCATTGAATCCTTTAGAGGATGAAGCAGTGATTGCACAATTATTGAGGAATTTTAATGAACAAATAGAATTAGTAGATGTTTCTAATAAAATTACAAGTTTAAAAAGATGTCCAGGACTTTCTTATTGGAAGGTTTTTTAAATTATTTTTTTGAATTAAAAAAATTTTTTTAAAGGTTTTTAATAAACAAATGGAAGAATATTCGTCTATTGAAAATGTCCCTAACGAAGCATTGAGACATTTTAAACCTTCGATGTTTCCGCCAAAAAAGGAAGAACTTGAATCAATGCATTTAGAACGTTGTTTTCGAACTTTACCACATCATCAGGATACAGGAGGTTTTTTTGTTGCTATTTTAAGACGTAAGGAGTCTGTAAAGTTGAATGAAAATAATAATTTGGTTGAGCAACAAGAAGCAGTAAACAAACAAATAACAACACTTATAAGTTATAATTAAAAGTTATATGTTGCGCTGTGGTGTAGTTGGTAGTGCTATTGATTTTGTGTATCGAAAGCTGTGTGTTCTAATCCTTCTTAACCCCAACTTTTTAAATTTAATTAAAACATTAAGGAAACAAAATTTTTCTCGAAAAAGAAGAGGATTTGTAAACAAAGAAGAACCATTTATTTTTCTCGCAAATCATAGCGAAGAAACAGACTTACGAGAATCATTAAAAAAATATTTTGGAATTTTACCTGAAAACTTTTCACATAAAAATTTGCTTGTACGTTCAACAAATACTGAAAGAAAAAAAGAAGTTTATTATGTAAATAATGCCTTAAAAGAATTTTTAATAAATAATAATGAAAGGTTTAAAGTTGTTAATGCTGGAATGAGCATTCTAAAAAATATTATTTCTGAAAAAGTTTCTCCTTGTCACTACAGAATTAAACAGGATGTAAAATAGTTTATTAATTTAATTTATTAATTAAAATTTTTTTAAGGGTTTACCTATTCTCTTACCTTGGATTACTAAACGAATTATTGATTTACCTACTCCTCTTTTTATTCGAATTTTACATGGTGGAAAAACTTCAGAAAAGGAAATCTCTCAGTACCTACCTTTAAATGATCTTGGAGAAGAGGAGTCTTTATTTTTTAAAGGTTTGTGAATTTATTTATTAGATTTTTTTGTTCTTAATTGTGTCCATAATAAGGAAAAAAAAGTTTTCCACTGATGGGATTCGAACCAGGGCCATCCATTTTGACGCGAATCGCCACTTCACCGGAATGTCAAATTTGATCAATTTTTTAATTTTACAGATTTTGAACCAGGCTCATTAATCCTTCGAATAAATTCCCCATTTTCTAAAGTAGTTTGTGCCTGGATTGGTGCAAATTCAATAAGTGCTTTTGTTTCACGTGAAGAACGTTTTCATTTGTTAAGTATTTTGGGAGAAGATATTACTAAATTTAAAAGAAAAACAGAAACAACTAGACAGGTTTTTTTTTAATAGAATAAATCATTTTTTTAATTTCTAAGGGAAAGGCAGCAGCTAAATTTAATAATAATAATAAAGTAAAAGAAGGTTTACCAGTAAAAGAAGAAAAACGTGAAGAAAATTAATTAATTTTGTTTTTTTATTTTTGTTGATTTTTTCTAATAAATTAAATTTTTTTAAAAATTTTATTTGTTTAATTATTATTATTTTAATTTAAATATTTTTTTAATTTTCTTGTTAAATTATAATTTTTTTAGATTAAATTAGAATTGTTAATGTCATCTACAGGTCCTCGACCACTTGGCACTGATGGCACAGATTTTAAACATCGTCAAAGGGTTGCAGCTTCTATTAAATTAAGGTTTAATGTTTTTAAATGATATTGAAGTTTGGGTTAGGGAAGAATTTTTTAAAAATTGTTTTGGGAGGTCATGCATGTGGGAAAAGATTTTTATTAAAAATTAAATATATTTCTTTTTTTTTTCCTCAGTATTCAATACAAATTCTACTTAAAATTGCTCTTTTTACTTCACTTTTTAATTCTTCTACCACTGTGGGCAAAAGTTGGTGGTGAACTAATTTTTACACATTTTAAATTGATGAAGCAGCCAACAGTTTGGAGACGGATAGATCTTCCTAGAGCATATCCTTGGGTATATTTTTCTTTAAATTATTTTAAAAATAATTTATTTTTTAGGAATATATGTGGTGTTTATCGTTTATTCCAATTATTCTTGCAATTCCTTCTTTTCAAAAAAATAAAGTTTTTTTAAAATATTTCTTAAGTTTTATTTTTTCTTTAGCTTCTCCTTCTCAAGCTCAGTTACTATTCTCAATTTTTATTTGGAATAACTCCATGTGCCATAGTAATTTTTAACTTTATCCAGAAGATCACCATTAGTTTTATTATTTTTTGAATGGTGATCTTCTGAACTACCTTAATTTTTAAATTTTCTTTTAAGGGATTAGGCAGTCAATTTCCTGAATTATTAGATTATATACGCTTTGGAGAGCAAAGTAAGGTCCCGACATTTAGTGGAAATTTTCCAATGGTATTTTTAAATATTAAATAAAAATTCTTTTAAGGTTATTCTTTGGTATTTATTCTTCCTGGCAGTCTTTCAGGTTAAATTTACAACAAAAAATTTTTAAGGTTTTTTCAAATTTTAGATTCAAGGATTTTCAATGTACTTCACTTTTAATTTATTAAATGCATGGAAAAGAGATCCAATAACTTTAAAACAATCCGCAGAGAAGGCACAAGGTGTAAAAAAAGATGAATAAAAGGTTTTTATATGAAAAAGCACTTATCTACAGGAAAAGATATTTTTAAAGGTTTTACTTTTTTGTTAAAAATATTTATAAGAAAAAATGTATTTTTGTCCCCATGTATGGTAAAAATGTTCAATTAATATAAATTTACAGAAAAAAAAACTAATTAAAATTAATCAGCTTCATAATCTTCCAAAACATCTTCTAAATGTACATTATGCACTTTCTGTATTGCCTTCTTCGATTGCTTCCTCTTTGGTGCATTTCCAGTTTCACCAACTTTCTTCCCTGGTGCCAAATCCCTCGCAGTTTCAAGTCCATGTTTTTGTAAGTATTCTTCAATTTTTGTTTCATCCAAATGTTCAACACCTGCTGAACGCCAAAGTTGAATAAATTCTTCATCAAGTTGGTAATCTGTTTCTTCATCGTTAAAAAAGAGAACTGTGTCCTTTCGTTTATTAATCTTTTTTTTTAAAGAATAATTTAAATTCATTAATTTTAAAAATACTTGTGTAGGTAAATCAATACATTGAGGACCAAGTGCTTTAACCAA
Source organism: Meloidogyne graminicola (assembly GCA_036172905.1). Lineage (NCBI taxonomy): Eukaryota > Metazoa > Nematoda > Chromadorea > Rhabditida > Meloidogynidae > Meloidogyne > Meloidogyne graminicola. The sequence goes on along the minus strand of JARPZY010000012.1, from coordinate 226,788 downwards.
AGCTTCTGGATTTGCAACACAATCCCCCAACTCTGATAGTAGGATTCCTCCCTTTCCGTCTGTGTGCTGCTTCTTCAAAAGAGCAAGTAATGTTGCCTTTAATTTAATTTTTAAAAATTAATAATTTCTAGAATAAAAACCTTATTTTTAACTCGATGTGGGGGTTTATAAATTAATTTATTTTCAGCATCAACCTCCAATCGAGGATTTTGTTTAAGTGCTTCTTGCAACCAGAGGAGTGTCTTCTTATTTAAGTCGTAAACCTTGAAAACAACAAGAATTATTTATAGGAGAAAATATTCAAGGACTTCTAGGAAAAATACTCAAGGACTTCTAGGGAATCTAGGCAGTAAGCAATGTTCAGAGAAGGGAAAAAAAGTTAAAAAAAACCTGCATTTCATCAAGTACTTCAGTTAGGGTTAACCCCCACTGTTGAATATTAAGATGGCGTTTGCGCATATAATCTATTATTCTTGCCATCATACTAAGAGAACAAAAGTTATTAATTAATAACAATCCCCCATAATTTTTTAGAAAATTTAAACCTGAAATTAGCTGCATTTTGTATAGCATTATTATTATTAGCAGCTGTAGTTGTAGAAGAAAGTGTACTTTTTGAATCCTTAGTAGGAGCTACTCGTTTCTTTTTACTTTTTTGTTGAACAGTCGATGAAGACGTCCCTTCAGTTGAATCTTTTTTGATTTGTTGCATTGTATCCATTGAACGGATAGCCTGACGCATAAAATCCTGTCGTTGTTTTAAAAGAGCCGGATCCATTTTAAATTATTTAATAAAGCTAATGATAAATCTAAAAATTGAGACTGGTATCGGTTAAATAGCTCAATTTAATGAATTTAAAAAATTACAAAATTGGCATTTCGATGAATAAAAGGATCTTTTGTGACAAAGACGGTTTAACACTAAATTTTTTAAAAAGGTTACTGTATTTGCTTAATTCCAATAAAACACAACATTTAAAGATACTAAAAGATCTTTCATAAAACTAATTCTTTCTTGATCTTTTAAATTTTAGAAAGTATTTTAGTTGAAAAATTTATTTTTTGAATAATTTTGTTCATTATTGCCCTGATAGAGTTTTCCGTCCATTTTGTCCATCATCACTATTTGGACATTTTGTCGTTCACTTTGATTTATACATTTTGTTTTTTCCATGAATTGACAAAGATTTTTTATTAAATTAATTAGAGAAAACGCAACAGAAAAAGAGAGTGAAAAAGAAGCAAAGTAACTTTTAGAAAATTTTTACTTCTCGTCTAAAATTTATTTATTTACTAATATGGCAAACATTGTAAATATCTTTTAACTGTTTATTAGTTCTGATCTGGTTAATTTTTGAGTTTTGTGATGAGGGATGGAAATTAAAGAGTATAAAATTTTTGCAAAATAGTGTTGGTTAGAGAAGGGGAGATTTGGTTGAAATTTTTGTAAATTGCACCCTGTACAATAATTTCAACTATATATCTATGTAAGGAAAGAAATTTACGGCGAAGGTCTGGTGGCTGGTTTCTTGTGCCTTATACAATATTTTTCGATGTTACGTTGATTAACAATGCTCACAGAAACGAAGCTTTTGGAAAAAAATTACAACAAATGTATACATTCAAATTACTTGTATTTACTTAATCTTTATTTTTTTTTATTCAACCAGCTAAATTGTTTTGAAAATTTATAGCTAATACATAAACAAAATTGTGATTATTGCATAGTTGCAATCCTTTTAAAACAATATTCTTTTCTCTACACAATATTTTTTTGTAATGTAATTTTATCTCTAACTTTTCCATATTTAGAAAGGAAGTATAAACGGCCATTTAAAACAATAAATTACATAAATATATAAAATGGAAAAATAATTAAAAATTTAAATTTTAGCTATACAATTGTAGTAATCGGAATTAAAATGTAAAAATTTAATTCAAAATACATAAAAGAAAAATTAATTAGATCCTTAATCGAGCATTTACAATTTATTTAAATAATTTTAATTGTTTGACTTTTCTTAATTATATTTTATTTACCAATTTAATTTAAATCTAAAATATAGTATACGTTACCCTTTTAAACTAATAACATTAATTTTGCAATGAATGAAATATTTATAAAAAAAAATAAGTATTGCTAGTTAAGTTTAATACATAAATTTATGTTAAGGAAATCTACATTTACTTAAATTCTTGTAATATATTGTAGTTTGCGTAGACTTTTAATTTAATCTATTCTCGTGAGAGTAATGCCGAAGATTAATTTAGGCGAATCGATTTAATTTTAAATAAAATAAATTTTTCAACTAAAATACTTTCTATAATTTAAAAGATCAAGAAAGAATTCGTTTTATGAAAGATCTTTTAGTATCTTTAAATGTTGTGTTTTATTGAAATTAAGCAAATACAGTAACTTTTTAAAAAATGAATTTTAGCGTTAAACCGTCTTTGTAGATCCTTTAAGCTGCCAATTTTGTAATTTTTTAAATTCATTAAATTGAGCTATTTAACCGATACCAGCCTCAATTTTTAGATTTATCATTAGCTTTATTAAATCATTTAAAAATGGATCCGGCGCTTTTAAAACAACGACAGGAGTTTATGCGTCAGGCTATCCGTTCAATGGATACAATGCAACAAATCAAAAAAGATTCAACTGAAGGGACATCTTCATCGACTGTTCAACAAAAAAGTAAAAAGAAACGAGTAGCTCCTACTAAGGAATCAAAAAGTACACTTTCTTCTACATAATGCTACACAGCTTATGCTAAATATTTTTAACAAAAAACCTCATACATCCTTTTTTCTTCTGTGCCCTCTCTGTTGATTTTTTAAAGTTTTCGATCTCTTTCCTAGGCATTTAATACATTAAAAATTTTCTTTCAAGTTTAACATGAAAAACTGTTAAAAGAATAAATATCAATGGCGGACTGCTTCAATAATTTAAAACGACTAAAAATTAGTAACACACTCTTCTCACATTTTTTGCTTCTAAATAATTCAAGAATATATAAAATAGTGATTTAAATTCACAAGAATCATAAATAAAATTTATAGATGAATCTTATTTAAAAAACATAAAAGGACAACCTTAAAAGATTATATAAACCGTAACATTCATTCCATATACAATTAACATTTCTTCGTTCTTTTTTGAATCACAATTGCTGCCGTTGCGTAGCCACAGTAGAAAAAACAGAATTTGCAGTGGCTCGACAAACTTCCTCGGCATCGGAACGCCATCCATGGACATGTTCCTGCAACCGTGTAGACCCGATCCAGAGAACTCGACTCGCCAAAAGACCTGATCCAGAGAACTCGACTCGCCAAAAGACCTGATCCAGAGAACTCGACCCATCAAAAGACCTGATCCAGAGAACTCGACTCGCCAAAAGACCTGATCCAGAGAACTCGACTCGCCAAAAGACCCGATCCAGAGAACTCGACTCCGCAGAGAAGGTTCTGAGAACACGGGGCCCTTATCAGAGAAGGTTCTGAGAACACGGGGCCCTTATCAGAGAAGGTTCTGAGAACACGTGGCCCTTATCAAAGAAGGTTCTGAGAACACGTGGCCCTTATCAAAGAAGGTTCTGAGAACACGTGGCCCTTATCAAAGAAGGTTCTGAGAACACGGGGCCCATCATAAGTTGAACAGAAACAACGCCCTCAAACGCATTCTTGTCCGAAGTCGTTTGGAACAGCGTAAGAGCTGCATCTCAGCCACAATCAAATTCTAAACATTATTCATAAATGCATAAAAAATTAATAAAACCTGTTAAACTCTCGAAATTGATTGTTTGAGGACGTGGAAAAAGCCAATGCCCGTCCTTAAAAGCCTCAGAAAAATCCACAAATCCATGGCTAGAAATTCTGCTGCAGCAGCCTTCCAATTGTATAAGATTCGCCAGATTCTAAAAATCAAAAATAATTGATTTAAATAAATTAAAATTAAACCATTTAATGGCTGCCATTTAATTAGAAGCTCTTTTTCTCTTCTTTTTCATCTTCTTGTCCACTCTTTTCTTTTTTTATTTTTATGTTGTTATGCATCATCGCATATTGCCATTTAGCCATATCGTCACTAAAAAACAAAAAATTACTAAAAAATTAAAATTTTCCCCTAAAGACTTGAATAATGAATTTAAAAGAATTTAAATTCCAATTTAAAGTAAAATTTTTTTAAATTAGTAATTTCATGTATAAAATTAAATTAAATTAAAACCTTTTATTGGCAGCCATTATTTAAATATCTTTTTCTTCTTCTCCATTTTTTGTTCTCTCTTTCTTTTCTTTATTGCTCTTAAGTTATCTCTCGTTCGCTCATTGCATTTAGCCATATCGTCACTAAAAAAACAAAAAATTAGTAAAAAATTAAAATTTTCCCCTAAAGACTTGTCTAATGAATTTACAAGAATTTAAACACAATTTAAAGTAAAATTTTTTCTAAATTAGTAATTTCACGTATAAAATAAAATTGAAACAAAGTGGCCTTACGTTCCTGAATTATTGCCTCTTCTTTTTTCTTTATAATCGTCTTTTCTAATCATTTTTCAATGTATTATCGCACATAGAAAAGCTCTTAAGCAAATTTTTGTTGTTGAATTAAATTCTATTTCTTGTCTGGGTTTTTGAGAGTTATCTTTACATATTACTTTTTTTAATATCAAATCACATTTTTTAAAATATTTATTTGGCCTTTATTTTGTATTTCTTTTCTTTTTAACACAAAAATCTTCAATTCTCCAAGAAATTTTTTCATTACTATTCTTAAATTTCTTTTTAAGATTATTTCTTAAAAAATCTTTTCTTATACTACCATTTATTAATTAAATAAATAATGTCTGGAGGAGGAAGCAGCAGTGGAAGTACAAAACCTTTGTTGGAATTGTATGTTAAGGTTAGTCAATTTTAATTAATAATTTAACAAAAATATATTTTAGGCATCAGGAATTGATAGCCGAAGAATTGGTGCATGTCTTTTTTGCCAGGAATTTTGGATGGAATTGTATGCCCTCTATGAGGTTGGATGTGTTCGTGTTGAGGTTTTTTCTGTTTACCTGATCTTTAAATTTATGGTTTATTAGGTAAAAACTGTGAATGTCAACTCTGAAGGATTTAAACGCAATTTTTCTGGTGCTCAACCGCCTATTATGGTAGAGGAAGAAAAGTTTGAAATATTAATGAAAAATTTATAATTAAAAGAAAATTCTTTAGAGGAGTTACTTATGCAGACAATAGCGAAATTGAACGCCGTATTTTTCATCTCTGTCAAGGTTTTAATGTTCCGCTTTTCGAGAAAGATTTGCAAGTTGAGAAGACTATTCAAAATCTTTATCGGGTTCTTTTTTCCAACTTTTAAATAATTTTTTTAGAATTTTAAAATCTTTTTGCAAGCAAAAGCAACTCACGATAAAGGTAAACGACAGCCTAGTGTAATTGGTGAAGGCCTTCCTCCACAGGTGGCAACTTCTCATAATAAATTATTAGAACAGTTGGCTGGTATTGACCAGGTTTTGCTTCTTTTTAATGAACGTGGACGTTTATTTTTTGTCTTTAGTTATTAGCTGATCGTGGTTCTCGTTATTTATTAGGTGAATCAATGACTGAATATGACTGTGAAGTTATGCCTCGTTTGCATCATATACGGATTATAGGAGAACGTCTTCTCAATTTTTACATTCCACGTCAATTTACTCATTTATGGGCATATATATTAACTGCTTATCGAACAGCTGCTTTTATTGAATCTTGCCCAGCTGATCAGGATATTCTGCACCATTATAAGGTTTTTTTAAATTTTCTGTTTCGATTTCTATGATTTTTAGGAACAATTAAATTTGGCAATTGATATGCGAGTAACTCTTGAAACTCCAACAAAAACGTTAACTATTCCAGAAGGTTTGTTTTAATATATTCTTTTCCTCTTCAAAATGTTCTTTAGATGTTCTTCAAGATATACGCCGGCTCAATAATGGAATTCAAACAGGAGAGGGAAGTAGACAGTAATTAAATAAGGCAATAAAAATAACAAGAAATACTACTCTAAAAAATTAATTTTCTTTTCTTTTTTTTTTAATTTTGGAAGAGATTGGATAATTTTTAAGTGCAAAATTTTATTTTGAAAAAAATAATTGAAAATTGTCCACTCCTCCTTGTAAGCGATATAAAATAAACTTGCCCTTATTTTTTTTTTATTTAACAAAAAAAACAATACATATCTTAAAATATAACATTAATTTGTTGCTTATTTTTAGTAAAATAAATAAATATTACGATTATTTTTTCTTTCGATTTTAATTTTTATGATTCATTCTAAACTAAACCTTAAAAGTTAATAGATTTTTTTATAGCTGTTAGAGAAAAATAAAATAGTGTTGAAAAAAACACGAGGTTTTTATCTGTCTCTTTTTCTAATGTACTATTTCTTTTTTTCTCTCTCTAACTTTGAGATTCTGAATTTGATTTTGTTTTATTTTTAGCAAAACTTCACGTTTTTATTACTCTTTTTATAACTATTTTAAGTAAACGGATGGATATAATCTTTGATTTCTAGCTTAATTTTAATTATATTAAATAAACATCAAAAAAAATATTTTGTCAAACTTTTACTTTAATAAAATACATAAAATGGCCACAGTTCCTTATTTTACAACAAGTCGTCGTCATCAACGCAGTCATTCACAATTACAACAGGTTTGTTATTTTTTAAATTACTTTTTTGTTAAATAAGCCATTTTTTTTCATTTTGGAAGCTAACCTTAATTTACTTTTAATTTTTTTAAAGTTAATTCCATTATCCTCCCAACAACAACAACAAGAAATGCAACAGCCAAATACTTCTACTTGGCCTCCTTTTCAATTAAGACAGCCAAAAGAAACTTTAAAAGATTCAAACAAATCTGAAAAAGGTGTTAGATTGTCCATATTGGGAAGTGAATCTTCTTCATATTATCGATTACCTGGAATTTCAAATGAAAATAATAGTAATGATGGAATTGATGAGAATGGGACAAGGTTAAAATTTCATTTAGAACTATCATTCATTGGTATGTCCTTTCTCCTAGAATTTTGATAATCCATGGGTTTACATCCAACTGAATGTGCAAACATTTTTTTGATGAAAAAAAAAATTACTTTTTTTCTTTTAACACTTATTAAAAAAATTTTTAATTTTTAGAGGACGTTGTTTACGATTACTGGAAGAAAATTTAAAGCTTTTAATAGGCTCTTTGGCCCTTGCTATTTTTGGCACTGCTCTAATTTTCTTCAGTTTTTTTGTAACTTTTCTGCCTAATGATATGGGTTAATTTAATTATTTTATTATTTAATTTTTTTTAAAGATGTTCACGGCTGGATTTTTCTCGTTGTTGGCATTTTATTTGCAATTCCAGGCTTTTATCATTTAATTTATATTTGTTGTGCTTTAAGTGGACGAGCAGGTTATTCTTTTGAACAATTACCTACGGTTGCTAAAAATACAAAAACTTCAATTATTTATTACAATTAAAATAATAATTTTTTTTTGAATCTCTAATTTTTTATTATTTTATTTTAAACTTTCCTTTAGCCATTTTTTCTTTAACTTTACTTATTTGCATTTTTCTTCTCAACCTCTATAAAAATGCCCAATAATCTTGTCATTATCTCATAATTAAGCAAAATGGTACTTTTTTTAAAGAGATATTAATGAACATTTAATTTTAAAATATTAATGGTCTAAAAAAGTACCTAAATAATAAAGCATTATAAGTATTCTAATTTTTTCGCTTTTATTTAATTTAATTCCATTTATTTTAATTAAAATTCCATTAAAAAAAAAGTTTTAATTTTTCTTTATTAAAAATTTAAGTTTGTACTCTTAATTTTATTTAAAAAATTAAGATTACAAACTTAAAAAAAAAAAGTTTTAAGTATTTATTTTGAGCAATAGAAAGAGTATAATATTTTGCTAAAAAATATTACTTAAACAATAACATCTTGACCAGAAGCAAATTCTCCACTTTCTTCTGGATTTTGTTCGATAATTCCTCCACTATTTGATTCTGCTATTGTTGATAACCTTTTTTGTGAAGAGTCTGTACATTCTTGGCTTGGAGAACGAGAAGTTCCCTTTTAAATTATTTTTTAAAAAATAATTTAGAAAAAACTTGTTCAACGTGCTCATAACTTTTTGTTAAATCTTCTTCATCATCCATGCCCTCTGCTACCCAAGCCATTCCTCTCCAAACCTGATGCATGATATGAACAGCTGGTGCAAGCATTGCTACTGTTGCCCTTGATTCTTGCCTTTAAAAAATTAATTTATGGACAGTTCGGTGCTTCTTTATTTTTTACCTTAATGTCAATCGTCCACCTTCTCCACTACTTGTTGGTTGTTGTTGTTGTTCTCCTCCTTGATTAACATTAATACCATAATGTGCCATCATTCTAGAACGGAGACCATTCATTTCAGGAGTGGCAATAACTGCTTTAACTGAATCTTCTGGGCTAGGATACATTTCCTTTAATTAAAATAATAATTGTTAAATAAATTTACAACTTGTAGCATTAAACAAAAGTTGGAATACCAGCCAGGATTTGGACAAGCATTTGGATTTGCAACACATAGAGCACATGCAAGCATCGTTCCTAAATAAATATATTTTTAAAATACTTTAATGATTTTAATAAAAAAATAATTATTTAATTTGAGCAAGTTTTAGAGTTTTTTTTATTTTTAGTTTAAAAAAAGTTGCACAATTTATTAATTTATTTGACAAAATAAAATAAAAATTTTAATCAAATAATTTTTTTAATTAAAATTTCCTACCTACCAACAATGCAAAGTAAAACAATATAAAGCCCAAAATTATAAGTTTCCAAATCAATTATGGACAAACAAACACAGGCCATTGAAATTAATAATAATAAAAGAATTGAAAGGCACGCATAGAACATTTTTTAATAAAAATATATTTTTTTAATTTGTAAATTTTATAAATTCAATCAATGTCCATTAGTCGATATAACATAAAATTAATAGGGGAATAAAGTCAGCTAGCTAAATAGCTTTAAGGCTTCTTTTACAAAAAAAACGAGGAGGAGCATCGCGCGGCCATTAGTGTGTCATCTCTTTGACAAGTCAAAAACACCAATACCAAACACATATTATAATGTTTTTTTAATGTGCATGTCAATTATTTATATTAAAGGATGACATTAATGGAATATGTAAAATATGTATATAGTATGTAAAATAATAATTGTAGTACAAACAATAAGTAGGATTTAAAACAGTGAAAGTTTATGTTTTTAAAAACAAAGTAAATTTTACAAATTGTAAACAGAATTTTAAATATTACAACTTATAAACAAAGTTTTAATTTTTACAATTTATAAAAACAACATGTTTGTAAAAGTAAGTTTTACAATAACTTCTTTTAAAATTACAAATTAATTGAATTATTTACAATTCTGATTGCTAAATACAAATCAGAATTTTTCTGCAACTTCTCGTAATTTTTACTAATTACTTTATGTATTTTTCATTCTAAAAGTGCGCACATGCATTTGACATATTTTTCCTCTTATTTTTCAAAGAAATGTTTTTAGTCTTTTATTAAATTGGCTAAATTCGTTAGAAAAATCCGTGCCCAAATAAAAAGGAAAAAGTTTGTTGTTGGCATGAGTAAAGAGTATTATAAAAAAACAAGAAATTTTTTTTTATTTTTAAGAGACTAAAATTGCCAAAAATCAGCAAAGAATTTTTGGTATCATTTAAATGAATTAAAAAAATTTTAAAAGTTTTGGGAGGAAACAACCATTCGTCCAATTAGTTAAATTCTCTATCGGATGGGTAAATGATATAAAAGAGAAAAAGGAAAGGAAGTAAAACGAGCCAAAATATATTCATCCAAATACTTTTTTTCTCATTACTAGTGCAATCAAAATGGGGCTTTTTTAAGTCTCGCAATTTATAAATTAGAAAAATTCCTCTCTTATTTTTTGCCGACAATAATGAGAATATAAAATGAGAGGCAAACACATTTTTATCACCAGCTCTTTTTCTCTCTCAAAAAAAAACACTAATTGTAACAAAAAATCCAACAGAAAAAAGTTGGAATAAGTGGAATGAGTAGTAAAGTACAAGGTTTTATTATAAGAGAAAATATAATTATTTATAATGCTTAATATAATTATTCTGATAAGGAAAATATTTATAAATAATAAAAATATGAAAAGAATAATTGTAAAACATACAATAATCAGAATTTGTAAAACATACAATAATCAGAATTTGTAAAACATACAAAAATCAGAATTTGTAAAACATACAATAATCAGAATTTGTAAAACATACAATAATCAGAATTTGTAAAACATACAAAAATCAGAATTTGTAAAACATACAAAAATCAGAATTTGTAAAACATACAAAAATCAGAATTTGTAAAACATACAATAATCAGAATTTGTAAAACATACAAAAATCAGAATTTGTAAAACATACAATAATCAGAATTTGTAAAACATACAAAAATCAGAATTTGTAAAACATACAAAAATCAGAATTTGTAAAACATACAATAATCAGAATCTGTAAAAAATAAGAATTCTGGTTTTACAATTCAACTTATATCCTGCAACCTATTTCTTTACATCTCTTTTTAGTTTTTTAATAGATCTTGGAATAATAATTATTAGAATTTGTTTCACTTTCTTCCTTTGTATCAGGAGACGATGTTGCTTTCTGTCTTTTAGAATAAGAAGAATAAAATTCTCCAAAATAATTATTTTTATAATCTTCCTTTTCCCAATCTGGATCAGTTAATTCCCTTCTACTTCTAGGACGGGGTCTTGGTTGTCTTCTTCCACTAGTTTGAGGTTTAAAAATATTTTCAGTAGTTTTAAGACGTTTTGAGGAAGAAGGAGATGATGGGTTAAGTTGTGGAGAAGAATTCCAAGGTTCTCTATTAGTAATACAACCTAAAAATCAGAATTCAGATTTTAAAATTTTAATTTTGAATTACCTGAATGAATTAAAGTTTCAATCCTCTCAGGAGAAGCACCACTACTTGTTGGCCTTTGTTCAATAATTAATGGGGGTAATTTATTAATATTTATATTAGAATTCCATGGCTGTCGACCAGAAATAATACACCCTGAATGGACTTTTTGTTCAATTTGTTCTCCAATTTGAGGAAGAGTAAGTCTATTTAAATTTTGTTTTTTATAGGTTTTGGTAGCAAAATATTGGTAATTCGAAGTTGATGGTAAGTCAGGATCGAAAGTTGGTTCTGAACTGGTTTCTTCTTCAAACGAATATTCATGGATGGGTTTTTGTTCCTTCAACCTGAGCAAACGCTCCCTACGTTGCCTGAAAAATAAACATGTTCTGATTTGTATTTTAATTATCTTATTTTACCTGATTCCAAGTTTAATATTCTGGTTTTTTTCTTTTGTTTTTCTTTTTTCTTCTATCGGGGGAGTAATTTGTTCTGGTTTTTGTGTTTGTTTTTCTTTTGATTGTTGTTTCTCCATTTGTCGTTTTTCTTGTTGTTGTTTTTGTTGTTTTAATTCCTTTAAAACATGTTGTTCTGTTCTCTCTTGTTTTTGTTTGTTGTCAACTCTATACCCTTTTACTACAACATAAACATCCTTATCATCTTGTTTGGAAACTAGTTGAGTTATTTTTTCAGGTTTAGTTACTCGTGAAAATTCTTTTGTTGTTTTAATTTTAGGTTTAAACAAAGAAGTAGAAGGTAAGGTTAATTTTTTCGGAGGAATTGAAGGAATATTTGTTTGAATTTTTGGTATAAGTTTTTCATCCTTTTTCTCTAAATCATTTATTTTAATTATTTTTTTATCTTCAATTTCTTTTAACTCTTTTATTTCCTCTTCCAATTTAATTTCCTCTTCAACTTTTTCTTCAATCCCTTCTTCTTCATCCCTTTCCTTAATAACCTTCTCCGCGTCCTCCATTTCCTCAATTTTTATTTTGTCAATTTCATCTTCAACTAATTCCTTCCCTTCTTCCTCCTGTTCATTTAATTCTTCAATTACTTCACTTCTTTCAGTTTTTTGTTTTTCTAAAGTATCCATTTTAAGTAAAATATCGTCTAAGGAATCCCTTCTTTCTATTAAAGATTTTAAAATTTAATTTCATTAATTTTAAAAAATTACCTGTAGCAAGTGCAATTTGATCATCACCCCCAGAATATTGTTCACCCAAAACTTTAAATTGATCCCAAATAGTTGGTGTCCCAGGTCGAGATGTTATACTTGAAGAGCGTGGTGGTAATTGTAATTCTGTTTCTTTTGTTTCTTCAATTTCCTTTTTCTCTTCTACTCTTTCAATTGAAAGTTTGGGTAATTGAATTAATTTTTCAGAATTTTCTTTAATTATTTCAACTATTTTTGTATTTACAAAAGTTTCATTAGTGTCAGAAGTACTCGATTTTTGTATTTCTATTTTTTGTAAAGTTTCTCCTTCTTTTTCTTCTACCTCTTGTTTTAATTTTTCTTCGTCAGTAATTGTTGTAGTTGTTGTTGTTTTTGTTGTTGTAGTATCTTTCTTTTCAATTGTTTTTCCTTTATCTAAAAATGTTGCTATTGATGATTGTCTTCTTAAATCAGCATCTGTTACTTAAAAATATTTTTATTAAATTATTTAACAAATTTAATACCTTCAGTCTCTTCTTCTCCTTCTTCCATAATTAAATAATCTTCTGAATCATCAAAAATTTTTGATTGTTGATGTTGTTGTTGCCAGGCTTGTGCTAAACTTGCAATGCGCCCAACTTCACCAATTGATGGAATCTTTAAAAATTTTTTTTTATTTTTAAAATAAATTTTTATGTTAACCTTTAATGTATTTTCTCTTTCTGCTACAATTCCTTTTGATTCCTCAATTGATTCTGATATTATACTTATACCACTTGATTGAGGAATAACATTTATAGGGGAAGTAGTTATTGTTGTAGCAATTGTTGTTGGTAATAATGTTGGTTGAGTTTGTTTTATTCCCTAAAAAACATAAAAATTCGGATTTTTGTATTTATTACTAGTTTTAGTTTTAGATTTTTCCAGCAGCGTCGTAACATAAAAACATTTGTATTTTGTCTTTGTTTTGAAAAACAACACAACCAAATAAAAGGAAGTAACAAACAACAAAAACAGAATAATATTAATAAAAGTAAAAATAACCAGAATAAACTTAACAAAAAAAGAATTAAAAAATAATGATTAAATTATTCTGACCTATTGTTTTTATTAATTTCTTCAACTTGTTCTGGTTTGTTAGTTGTAACATAGACTATAGTTTGTTGTAAAGTTGAAGAATAAAATTCAACATTTTCAATGTTTTGGTTTGTAATTTCACTTGTTATTGTTCTATCAACCTCCTGAAATATTTCTGTTTTAATTTTGTAAAATTCTGGTTTTAATAAATTGTACAACAATAAAACTTGAATTACAAATTCAAACTCAAGTTTATTCTGATTTTACTTGCTTACACTAGTAATCATTAAAACATTTGTTGTATATTCTGTCAATGTTGTCTCTCTTAGTGTTGTTGTACTCTCTGTTGTTGTTTTTTGTGTAGTCATTTTAGTTGTTTCCTCTATTTCAATATTCTTATTATTTTCTAATTCTTCTGATTTTGTTTCTTCTTCACTTTTAATTTGCTTTATTTCAGAAGAAACAGCTTTTACAAAAGGATATATTGGTGTTGTTATCCAAGTTTTATTTTTATCAATTTTTTGTTTTATATTTTTATTTATAGGTTTAATTATTTTTCCATGTGGAGGCCAAATAAGTTGTTTTTCAGAATTAAGTTTTGAATAATTTAAAAATGTTTCTGTTGTTGTTTGTAAATTTTTAAATTTATAAGAGGGGAACAATAAAGGCAAAAAAGGGCCAAAACTCATATTGAATAGACCCTTAATTAATTCAAAAAAATTTAAAAATTTTGAAACAATTTTACCACGTAATCTAAATCTTCATCAGAACCATCTAAACAATCCCTTTTACCATCCATTATCCATTTACTTAAAATACATTGACTGTAGCCTTTACAGTAAATTGAATTATGTAAATGACAGTGACGACGATCCTTCGCTTAAATTAGAAATAATTAAAAAAAAAAAGTTTAATTTACCAGATAAAAATTTACAAAAGGAGGGAACTTTTAATTCAACATGTTCTAAATTATTGTATGTTTTGCAACTTGAATTTACTACAAAAAGTAAACATTCTGTTAAGTGAATAGAATCTGCACAGAATTGACTATCCCCACATTTTATTTGGCCGGGAAAACAAACTTTAAATTTTTTGCAAATTATTTTTATAAATTTATTTTTTTTATTACATTCGTCACTTCCATCTGTACAATCATTATTACCTTTTAATTTTAGAATAATTTTATATTTTTTAAAAATTAATTTTACCATCGTGAAAACGTATTAAAGGGATACATGTTCCATCACCACAATCAAATTCTGATTTCTGACAACAACCAGGAAAGCGTTGTTGAACAGCTTAATAATTTAGAAAATGGGTAGACAAGAATTATATTAAATTTAAGGAAATTTAAACAGTTGAAAGAACGTTTAAATATTATATAAGACATCCATACCCTTTTTAGGTATTTTACATAAAAAATATAATTAAAAAATAATTCCCTTAAGATGTTAGGCCTCTTTCCCTTCAAAAAATTAAAATTAAGAAAATTACCCTGAAGAGATAACCAATACCCAGACATAACAAAATATGGAGTAAATGATAAAGTAAAAAATAAAAAATAAAATAAATAAAAATAATTAATTTTATTTAAATTAATTCCTTTTTTAATTTTTTTAAAGACCAGCATTAAAAAATATTTTTTAATTTTTGAAGTTTTGAGCAGTTTAACGTGTTCTAGTAAAATAATAAATATAAGCTAGTTTTTAAGCTTGAAAATTAGAAAAAAAAGTGGACAACAAAAAAGAGAGGAGCTTAATGTATTTTTTTTAAATGGACAGCCATTTTATTTAAAAAATGGAAAAAGAAAGGAAATGTTTTTTTTTTCTTTGTCCAGCAGTGCTACAAGTATATATATATATATATACCAACCACCCTCACAATCTTCTATTTCCTTTTTTGAGGAAAAAAAAGAAAATATGCTAATAGCCCCTTTAAATACTGAAAAATCGAAATAAAAAATATTTAATAAAAAATCGAATTTTAAGAAGAAAATTATTTTTTCATTTTTTTAGTTAGTAAGGACATATCCCAAGACGTTGGTCATTAGGACAAAAAAAAATTTAAAAATTTTTTATTCTAACAAACAAATAAAATTTAAAAAAGTAACAAAATAAAAAAACTAAGGTTGAAGTAAACAAGGTGAAAAAGCATAAGTAGATAGAGGAAGTTCTAAAAAATTAATTTTAAAATTAATTTAAATAGAAATTTACCTGAACAATTTTGAAGCCATTTATTTAAAAGAATACGCATACTTAAGAAATAAAATTAAATTTAAAAAAATTAAAAACCTTTCAATATCCATTTTGTCATAATTTAGTTTCCGAAGATAAAGATGCTGAAATTAAAATTAATCAAACCAGAAACTAAGTTTATCAAATGTTTTAAATGTTAAGTTTCTAATAATAATTCTGATTTAGAATCAGAAAAAAAAACTTAGAACATAATATTCATCTTTAAATCACAATTGTAAAATTGTAATTTCAAAACTTGTAAAACCAGAATTTGTAAAAAATCAGAAAAGAAACTTACCAAACGCAATTCATCTCCACTTAATGTTTTATTCTGGTCCCCTAACATTTTTTGGTCCAACAATTGTAAAATATAAATATGTTGAATTAATGCATTTGATCCAAAAGACAATGGAGAAACTTTATAAAGCCGTTTTAACAAATACTTAAGTTTTTTTAAATTATTTTAAAAAATCAGAATTTTTGTTTTTCATTTAAAAAAAAATACAAAAACTTTACAAACCAATTGTAAAAAAGATAATTCCTCAATTTTTGGAAGATTATTAAGTTTTGATAATTGTGAAAATTCAATGGGCAATTGATTTACAAACTATTAAAAAACAAAATTAAATTCAAAAAATTAATTAATTTACATTTTTATTAATTTCCAATAATTGTTTTAAAATAATTTTATTTTTATTTAATTCATTAAGTTGAACTTGACTAATTTGTTGAGATGTCCAAAAATGTCTAGTCAAAACAAGTTGAGGGTAAAGGATCCTTTAAAATAAAATAAAAATTAAATATTAATTAAATAAATTAACACATTGTAACAATAACAAGGGGAAGGCCAAGGGGAACTACAAAAGAAACAAACAATAAAGAAAGCATTTTTGGTAAATTTTGGCTTGTCTAAAAATATAAAAATTAATATTTAAAAAACTATTAGTTAAATAATTAGAAAAAATAATAAAAATTGTTTATTAGGACTCTTGGAAAATTTAAAAAGAAAGGCGTAAGGGTGTAAAGAAATTTAATTTTGAAATTAATTCAATACAAAATTCCCAACTCTCCCATATTAATTCTAAATTGCATACCCTAATATAATAATCACTTCACCAACAATTGGTATTTGAAGGAAAAACAAAAGAAGACAAATATAGACAAATTCAGTTGGAAACTTAATAAACAATTTTTATAGCAAATTTCAATTTTTTATAATAAAAAAATAAACTTGTAAATAAATTAAAAGCTCAGAAATTGAAAAATCAGCAAGAGAACGTTCCTTCATTAAAATTTGTTTACGAAGCTTAAAATAGACTTTTGTGTCAGAAAGACAAAATTTACTTCCTTAAAATAATTTGTTAAATTAATTTAAAAATTAAAAGTAACCATCAACTGTCATTAAATAATATTTATGAATTTTTGGATAATTTTTAGACAAAAATTGATCAACTTTAGAAGAAATCGATGAATTTGAATTTTTAGAAGTACAAAAATTTTGTTGTCTCAAAATCAAAATTTTACCATAATTCAGCCTTTTTTTATGGTTCAAAAGGATGAAAGAAAAGCATTTTGTACTGATATTTTGATGTAAAGCTGACAAAAGCATCTAGTAAAAACTTGAAAAATTTTACGACAAAAAATATTTCAAAAAATAGTGAGACTCAAATGTCAAAAAATGTATTTTTAGTTAAACAGAATGCCAAAAATTTTTTAAACAAATATAAGAGAATTTTTAAAGACCCCCAAAAAATTAAAATTTCATTTTAAAATTTTAATTAGAAAAGACAACAATTAATTTACCTTCCTCGTGTTTTAAATATACGTAAATATTTTAAAAAACATTGAGAATTTTTTTATTTTAAATTTTTCTTTAAAAAGTAATTTAATTAGTTTAAAATTAAAAAAAAAACGTTTCTTTAATCTTTTTTAAAATTTTTTATTTTTCTAATTTAATTGTTTGTTTCCTTTTAAAATTCTTCAAATTCCAAAAATTTTTGAAAATAAAAAAAAATACATTTAAAAATAAATTTTAAAATTGTTGTCAATTTTATTTAATTTTCTCTCAGATCATTCAAGTTAAATAAATACACACACAAAAAATTCTTTTCTTTTTCCGGTATCTTTCTTTATAAAAGAAAAAGTTTTATAAGGCAGAACTTGTCATTTATTGTAGATGGTAACTACTTATAGCCCAACTTAAATATCTTTTTAATTAATAAATATTTTTAAAATATTTTTGTATCATTCGATAGAGAAATAAATTTGCTACAAAATTGTTTAAAAACAAAAAATTTTATTTCGAAAAATAAAAAAGTTTTGATAAAAAAACTGTTCAAAAGCGTTCAAAACGACTAATTTTCTCAACAACTTTTTTAATTAAAAATTAGTTTAAATTCTCTTTGAAAGATAAAAACTATTTTTTGCTTACTTAGAGATAAAGCTTCTGATAAAAATAATAACATCAAAGTAACCGTTCGGATCAAAAAAAATTCCTTTCCGCTTGTCAAATTTCCCATGTATTTTTGCACATTAAAAGAGATAAAAATTCCATTCATTTGACTGCATAAATAACATAAAATTTTTTCCGCTTATTTGATCCACAAATTTATTTATATCTTTTAAAAATAAATTTTCCCCATTTTCTCTATAAATTCCTTTCCGCTTTCGTTCTGGCCTTGTCTTCTTTTCAAGTTTTATTTTTAAAAGAAGAGAATTTGCATAAAAAACGATAAATAAGTTTTTAATGTTGTTTCTGAAGAACTTTTATTTTTGTTCTGATTATAAAAATCAGAATTTTCATTTTTATTTTTGTTTTTTCATAATTCTGATTTTTTATTAATAATTTTTTACAATTCTGGTTTTTCGTTCTAATTTTTACGGATTAAGTTCTGATTTTTATTTGTGGTTTTTATAAAAATAATTCTGATTTTTAAAAATTTTTATAAAATTCCTTTATTTAAAATCAATCCAAAGGTCCTACCCAAAAGATCAACTAATATTTAATTTCTTCAAAAAGGTGATCCAATTGACTTTGTTCAAATAAATTCCATTCTTTTTCCCATAACAATTTCCGTGTTCCACCCAGTTAATCGAAACTAAAAATTATACTAAATTATTTCCTGTACCACATTATATGTAAATCTTCTGTTAGTAAAAATAAGGCAACTGGTACCGGAATGTTTTTTCAAGTCCTGATACTCGAATAAAATTGTTATTTAGATGAATAGGGGTATATTTAGTCACAATTTCCCCCCGACTATTTTATTTATTTTTCCACACCATCATCATTAAAATCTATCAAAAGAAAAGAATCGATTTGTTCGCTCCAATCGGTAAATGTCTTTTTTTCCCTTCTTTACAATATTTAATAGTACATTTAAACAAGTTTATAGTTAAATAAAGTTCTGAACTTAAGTGAGTAAAAAGAATTTTAAATCAGAAGAGGAATACTCAAGTTTTTGAGACTATGTCACATTAGAGTCTATGAATAATTTATTTTGATCAAGTGTTGATATTTTGGATCTACTATTAAAAGGAATGTGTGGCGGAGACAGCGATTGACATCGATGGGAATAGCTTTTAATAGGAGTGTCTTTTCCCCCAATTTTTTTCTTCTTCTTCTTTGTCTCGAGAAAAGAAGAGAAAAATTCTTTCCCCTCCACCTCCTTCCATCAATGAAAAAAAAAAAGTTTAAAGAGGAAAGAAAAAGGAATGTTTTTGAAGGAGGCAACGCGGTTTAGTAAAAATATTGTTAGTTGTTGTAAAGCTAAATAGTTGTTGTACAATAGTATATATATTTCTTTCCCTTTAGAAAAGTATTTCCCTAAATTTTTGATGCCTTAAAATGATTCACCTACTAAAAGTGTTTTGCCGTTCTCACACCCACTTACTACTTACTTACTACTCCCCACTTATTTGTCTTTCTTCTACATAAACCAACAATTTCCGTTTAATCCCCGCTCACTAAAAATTTTTTTTTTATTTTATAATAAATTTTTAAAATTATTTTATTTAAAAACTTTTGTATTTTCTTTTTTTCAATTGTTAAAAATTAATTTTATTGTAGCAACTTATTTTCATTTAAAATAGAATTAAAACTTTTTCAGAAATAAATATTTATTTATTACAAAACAGAAATACAACTTTTTCTGAAATTACAATTTTGTAAACTTTTTACAATGTTTTAAATAATTCAAGTTTAAATAAAATGCAACATAATAATCGACAAAAACAATTAAATGCAATTCGTTCTTCTCTATTACCTTTTCAACAACAACAACAAAAATTACCACAAGAATTAGAAGATAATCAAAATAGATTAGAAAATATAGAAGATAATAAAGATGATGATCATTTATTAGACGTTAAAAAATTAGAAATGGTTAGGTCTATTGTAGATTCTGGTTATGATCAGGTAAGAAAAGATAATTGAAACAATTATTTAATCAAAGAGTTTTAACTATTTTCTTAAGGAAAGTGCTTTTTATGCGCTCAAGTTGGTCAATTTTAGATCTGTTGCAGATGCGCTTCGAGTACTTAATTCAATCAAAACAGTTATTTTATCTTTACTTTTAAATTTATTTAATTATTTTAGGATATAATTCAACAACATTCTAGCCGTAATAATGTTTCTAATCTTCCAATTGTCACAGTTACTACAACACCAATATCTTCCCCTTCATCTTCACGAAAAATTCAGAATAATGCTTTAAATAGGCCAATTCATAGAACACCAACACTTGCAAATACTAGACCATCTAATCAAATGCCTCAAACACTGTAAAATAATTTTTTAAGAATTAAACTTAAAAATTATTTATTGTAAAAAATAAGTTTATTTTTACAAAATACAATTAACTTTTAAATATTCTGATTTTTTATTTAGTCGTCAAACTCAAAGTTTTTGTCCTTATGATACTCAAATATTAACTGCAGCTTCAGCTGCTATTGCTTCAACTAAACGAAATCCTCCTTTTCCCTTTAATGCTCAACCATTTACTACAGGAGGGGGTACAGTTATTCGAATTGAAAAAAATCAACCTAATTTTGCTTCAAAAAATAATGAAATTCCTACCTCTTCATCCCAAAAACAATTATTATTATTACAACAACCTCCTCAATGTGTTCAGAGAATTTTTATAGACCCAAAAGTTGCTAATTATCAAAACAATGCCATACAGACACAGGAGAATCGAAGAAGGCACACTGAAGAAGTAAATAAAATAAAATATTATTTTTGTTAACAATTATTAAAGTTAAATCGTAAATTTCTTGTCGTTTCTTCTGCGTCTGCTAATAATCCTTCTTCCTCTTCTTCCTTTTTTCAAACACCTTCAATTCAACAAAATAATCAAATTAAACGTTCAATATCTCCATTACCTGAATCTGTAGCTAAAAGATTAAAGTCTGGAACATATGAAAGAGGATGCAAACCGTAAAAATTAATTTTTATTTATTAATTAATTTTATTTTTTTTTCTTTATAGGTGTCGTCCTTCAATGTTTAGGTTATTTTTTGATGAAAAAAATAATTTTAAAAATTGTTTCTATTCTTTAAAGATTTTTTATGGAACAACACATTGAAAAATTAACTCAACAATTTCATGAAAGAAGAAAACGTGCTCGGCAACTAAGCCATGAAATGGAAGCAGCTGGTTTAGCTGATAATGTTAAAGAAAATATGCTAAGGCTTTTAAAGTTGGATTTATAAAAGTTTAAAAAAATAAAATAATGTTTAGGAATAAAGAATCAAAATATTTACGTTTACAACGACAAAAAATGAATAGAAGTATGTTTAAGGTAAAATTAAACTTTAATTTAATTTACAAATCTTATATTAATTAAAGCTTATTAGACATATTGGAATTGGAGCGTTTGGTAAAGTTACTTTAGTTCGTAAAAAAGATACTGATCAAGTTTATGCAATGAAAACTTTGATTAAAGCAGATGTTATTCAAGTAATTTTATGATTAATTTATAATTCAACTTTTTTTTACAATTGTTATTTTATTTTATCTAACAATAAGTTTATTTTTATTTTACAATCTCAATTTTATTTTTTATTAAGCTATTTTAAGTTTTACAATCAATTTTATTTTAAACAATTTATATATATTCAAGTTAATTACAATTATTACAAATTCTTCAATTTATTTTATTTTTACAGAAGCAACAAGCAGCACATGTTAAAGCAGAAAGGGATATTCTTGCTGAAGCTAACAGTCCTTGGATTGTAAAATTGTTTTTTTCTTTCCAAGACACTAAAAATCTTTACTTTATTATGGAATATGTGCCTGGTGGTGATATGGTAAATAAATTACAAATTAATTTAGATAATTAATTAATTAATTTTAGATGCAGCTTCTTATTAATATGGGAATTTTTCCTGAAAGTTTAGCAAGGTAATTTTTATTCAAATAAATTAATAATTTCTTCTCAGATTTTACATTGCAGAATTATCTCTAGCCTTGGAATATGTACATTCGTTAGGATTTATTCACAGGTAAATTTATGAAATATTCTAAATTTTTAATCTTTTTTTTAAAGAGATATAAAACCAGATAATATTTTAATCGACAAAGGGGGACATATCAAATTGACCGATTTCGGTCTATGTACAGGTCTTCGATGGACACATGATAAACGTCATTATGTGGTCTATGATAACCATGAAGATGGAGCTACACATTTACGTGAAGATTCGTTTTCTTTACCTCCTGGTTTTGATCAACGCTGTAAAGTATTAGAAATGAGACATCACCATAAAAGGTATTTTAATAGAATATTTTTATTTAAAAATTAAAATTTTAGAAATCGTGCTCATTCTGTTGTGGGAACTGGAAATTATATGGCACCAGAAGTAATACAACGGACGGGTAAAAATAAATAATTTTTAATTAAACTTTAAACAATGTTTTAGGACATACTCAATTATGTGATTGGTGGAGTGTTGGAGTTATTTTATATGAAATGGTTTTTGGACGTAAGTTTGTAATTATTTTACAAATTGTAAATATAACAAAAATAGATTTGTAAAATAAATTTTGATATTCACATGTTTTTTATATTTGTTTTTACAAAAGTCATCATTGTTTTACAATTCAAGTTTATTAAAATAATTTAAGGTCCTCCATTTATGAGTCGTGTCGATGACCCTGCTGAAACTCAATATATGATTGTACATTGGTACCGCTTTCTTGATTTAAAAAATCCAATGGGTGCTAGATTGTCACGGCATTGTATAGAATGTATTGCAAGATTGTGTTGTGATCAAGGTATTCGGTTAGGTCATCGTCAAGGAGCAAAAGATATTAAAGAGCATGTTTGGTTTAAAGTATTACTTACATTAGATATATTTTTATAATTTTTTTTATTCTCTAGGGAATTGACTTTTCAAATTTACGTAATATTACACCTGAACATGTTCCACGTTTACTACATCCTGAAGATACCTCCAATTTTGATACTTTTGAAGTATGCCTTGCAGATGAGGAAGGTGATGAAGGAAATGATGCTAATGAAATAAATGACGATAAAAATATTAATCAATTAACAGCATTATCTCCTTCAAATTACTTGAGGGAAAACAGAGAAAATGGAAAAAAGTATCCACAAACTCAATCTAAAAATTGTTCAAATGGTCATCAACAACAACAGCTTCCTCCAAATTTTATAGATTTTACATTTCGACATTTTTTCTCTGATGGAATTGGAGGAAGTACTAATGGTACAATTTATTTAGTTAATTATTATAAAACTTTACAGTAACGTTCCGGAAAGATTTAATTTTGTAATTCAATAATTCCGGAAAAGCACATTTTTACAATTATTAAAACATTTTCTAAACATTTTACAATTCTATTTAAATGTTTTAATTAAGGAATACCTCCAAGACATGGACATAATCAAATGCGTCCTAGTTTATCACCATTAATAGAATCAGCTGAAGCAGCCAGGAAAGCTAATGAACAAAAACATGCTAAAAATAAACAAATAAATGGAACTACAGAGACAACAAAAAATACAAAACAAATTTTGCCATCAATTCCAATTTCTTCACAATCACCTACATCACAGACAACAATTTTACAGATTGGAGGTATAGGAATGTTTAAAAATATTTTTAATTTATTATTATAGAATTTCCAAATAAAGAATCTAATAAGGACAATAAAGAAAAATCTTTGCTAGGTAGAAAACCATTTCAGGTAATAAAATGTATAATTTTTGTTAAAAACTATAAAATTCGCAGGCATTACGAATAGACGATAAAAATAATTATTGGTCTAGTAGTAATGAAGATGAGGAGGAAAATGAATGGACAGCTGCAGCAAGTCGATGCTAAAAATAAAATAAAAAAAACAATTAAGGATATACTAAACTTGATCTTTTTTGTTTATAATTATATTTTTTTCTTTATTTCACAATTGTAAATATTGTAAATAATAATTGAAAAGTTTGTTTAGATGAAAACTCTAAAGTGTTGTTTATTTATGTCAAGCTTATTTAAGAAAATCTATTTAAAACATTTTTATTAAAACAAGTTTATTTGAAATTACAATTGTAATAATATTACTTAATTGTAATTTACATTATTTAATAATAAATAAAATTTATCCACATTAGTCGTCAAACATCTGTTCATACAATGCAAAAGAAATTCATGCATGGAACTCTTAGGTGAGTGGTCCTCAATAAATTCTTCATTATTCCCTCATCCCTCTCATTTATGGGCGCTGTTAAAAGTCAAAAAATCTCGCGTGAATAATCGATTTTTTACTTCTCATTGATCGAACGGCTAAAAAGAAAGAGTCGAGAATGATTGAATTATTTAATAAAACGTGTTTGTGGGTAGCCATTTTAAAGTTACTACATATATTCCTTCCTGTTGTTTTGAAGTAAAATCTGTGTGTGGTTAAATTAGAAATTAATACTCTGAAACGTTTAAATCTGCTCTTTTTTAGTTCTTTTTCCGATCAAAGTTTTCTTCTTTCTTTTATATGTAAACTTAAACAAAACAAACAAAACAAACAATTTTTCTATTTTTAATATAATTTTTAATTAAAGTGTGTTTTAACTAAACTTGTTTTTGATGTTTATTTATATTAAGTTTTATAAACATTTTGTTTTGATTCTTTAAAATTTAATAAGGTATAGTGTTTTATAAAATTCTAATTAATTAATTATATGTATATTTTTATTTAAACAATAAAACCCTAAAAATCAAAAAAATTTCTGATTAATTAAATTAGACAGTTAAAGTGCAAACGTAAAGGAAAGTTAAATAAAAAGTAAAATTAAGAAAAAATATAATTTCACAATTCCTCTATTAATTATATTTTCTATAATCATTTTTTTAGTAAAAAAATAAAAAAGAAAGTGAAATTTCTTTAAAGGCTTTTATATAGTGCGCGAGAAAAATTTAAAGCGATGAAAACAAATTTTGCATAACATTGTTTTTAAAAGTAATATTTAGTATCAGTTTTTATTTTAAGTTGTAAAACAAGTTTATTTAAAACAATTTAATTTAAAACAAGTTTATTATAAACAAGTTTTTTTTTAACTTTAAAGTTTATTTTTTTTTCTATTTTCACTATAACAACCTTATCATTTTAAAGGAATTTTTAATATAAAAATAACGTTTTGTTAAAAACACACGAACTTTGCATTGGTCTCTTGAATAAAAAAAATGTTGCACAAAAAACAAGGCGTTGGAAATTTTTTCTTTTTATTCCGTCTAGTCGTGTTTTCTTTATTTTTTACAGTGTTTTTTATAATTCAAAAATTTTTTTGAAAAATTGATTCAATTTTTTTAATTAAAAAAAATTCTTTTATTATTTTTTTACTATTTTATTCTATCTTAAATTACTTTTATTACCACAAAAATAATATAAATAAATACCTTTACATATTTTCAAATTTTTCTCTCATTTTTGTCTTCCCACAGGAGGAACTTAAAAAAATGTGTAACTGATTTGTCACTTGTTTTTGTACGTTTATTTTCAAGTTTTTCTTACACTTTCCCTCTTTTTTCCCTTTCTTTTTTAATTCTTCCGTTTTTATTTTTTAATTTTAATTATTTGCCAAAGAAAATAGTAAAAAAATGAGAAAATAACACACCACATCAATTTACGCGATTTAGATTTCAAAATCGTTTAATTGCGTGATCAATTTTAGGGCAAAAAAAAAATATAAAAATTTTTAATATTTTTTAATTTTTAATAAAACAATTATTTATTTGAAACATCCAAAATATTAAAAAACATTTTATAAACTTACAAACATTTTATAAAAACAAAAAACAAGTTGGTTTCTTTTCCGTTATGGCGGCAATTTTCCCCAAGTTTTTTCCGCATTTAATATTATTTATTTTCTCAAAAGGATTAATTTTTTTTAAATAAAAAGATTATTTTGGATGCATAAATTTAATAATTTTTTATAAAATATTATAAAATGTACTTATAGTTCATTAATTGAATAACAGAATAAAATTTAACATTATATATACATACTTATGTATTAGTAAAATAATCTTATATGCCTCCAAAATAATCTTTTTCTTTAAAAAAAAAGTAATCCTTTTGAGAAAGTAAATAATATTAAATGCAGAAAAACTTGAGGGAAAATTGCCCCATAACGGAAAAGAAACCAACTTGTTTTTTGTTTTTAAACTTAAATGTTTTTTTCTACTTAAATAAAAACTTTTATAAATTAAAACTTGTTTTTCAAGTTTTAAATAAAGTTTATTTTTTTTATAACTTTCTTAATTTACTTTCATGCAAAAAATAAAAAAAACTAGGCGGAAATACTCTAAACAAAAAGCATATGTTTGAACTTTGGATGAACATGTGTGATTTTTTTTTTTGTTTTAATTTTTTTTTTTTTTTTGTTTCAAAATAAAATGAAAAATGTTTATTTTCTTAGATTAATTTATTTTTATTAGAAATAAAACATTCTTTTAATTTTTTTTTTAACTAAAATTTTACTAAATTAACTACTAAAAAATGCCCTATATTTTTACCCTCTCTATATTTTTTAATCCTCACTTATTTTCTTTTTAAATAAAATCAATCTGCGCATAAATACCTTAAATAATAATATAATACAAAAGGGGTTTCAATTTCACTCAATTTCCTGCTACAATTTCAAGGTTGTGCACAAATAAGCAAAATATATGTAAATTTTAATTAAATAATGCAATCTTGAAAAATTAATGTTTTAATTTTTTTATACATAACAAATTTTCTGCTCTGTCTAATAATACCAAAAACATTTAAATCGTAACATTTTTTCACAAGTTATGGAGGATATTGCACAGCACATCTCTCATTGTGCACAGCCTAAAAAATAAATCCGACTACAAATTTTATGTTCCTCTGCAAAAATTTAAAATATTTTTAATATTATTTTTAGTTCACGTTCTTTTTATTTTCTCCTTGATTATTATTTAATAAATTTTTTTAATTTAAATTGTTTCAAAAATCCCTCTTACAGCTTTTTTAAATTAACTAGTTTTTCTACTACGTTAAAAAAGCTGTAAGAGTTGGAGTAATTCTGATAATTTTTAAAACTTTTTCAGAATAAAATGGCGGATTCAAACTTACCGCCTAGACCACCACAAACATCCAGAACAGGTTTTAAATTATTTATTTAAATTAATAAAAATAAAAGGAGTTCCCCAATGGTCAATTACTCGAAGAGAAAGAACAGAAATGACCCCTCCAGGTCGAAGTAGCAGTCGTAGTGGAACAGAAGGTGGGGATTCTGATTCTGACAGTGGAGGAGGGCTTTATAGAGCTAGAACTGTTACTAGTACTGAAAGGGTTCAAATAGTCCAAATGCCAATGGAATTGAGTCAAGTTAGTGCAGAACAATTACAAATGATTACTTTGTCTCCACAAACAGAAGCTAGTAGAGAAGTAATATTTAAAAAAATAAAAGATATTTTTTAATTAATTTTTCTTCTAAAGGTTTGTACAACAACTACAACTATTGAAGCTGGAGCAGTGCCTATAATTGGAGGTGTTAATAATAGAGGGGTAAGAATAATTTCTGAAATTTTTAAAATTATTTTGCTTTTATTATTTTCTTTATTTTTAAATTTTCAGGTTTCTCTTATTTCTGGTATTTTTTTAAACAAAGAATCACGTAGAACAACAACTATAATAACAACAACAAAAACAACATATAAAATATTAGAAGATACTAGTGATGAAGATTTAGAACTTGTTCAGATGCCTGAGTCAACAATCTCAACATCCACAGGTAGTAAAAACATTTGGGAATGTTTTTAAGTTTTCCAAACATTTGGGAATGTTTGTAAGTTTTACAAAATTGGGGAATGTTTGTAAGTTTTACAAACATTTTTTATAGGTACAACAATAAAAGAAAGAGAAGAAAATGATTTTATAATAATAAAAAATGGTTCAAGTTCAATAACTTCAACAAGTGAAGACGAAGATTTTAAATCTTCTAATTCTTCAATTTTATTTAAAAAAGTTCATACAAAGAGAGAGGAAGAAGAAGAAGGAGATGAACAAACTGTTATTACAACTACAAATATTGGACAAATAAATAATGAAAGGGAAGAAGAAGAAAAGGAAAAAGCTACTACAAATATTGCTGTAAATTTTAAAATTAAAGCGAAAAAAATTCATTATTAAATCCTTTTAAGGATATCCTTTGGGTTTCTTAATTTTAAAAATTAAATATTTATTTTTTAGGCAATTCCTTCAGAAATCCGTTCACCCCCATATTCTCCACATTCATTTGCAAATACTTCAACATTTTCATCGCCTAGCGAAGGTCTAATGCATACATTTGATGACGAAGAATTTGTAGCTCAATTAGAAAAAGTAACAACATTAACAAGACCAGTTAGAGAAATTAATGAAGAACCATTAGAGAATTGGGTAATGTTACCAGATAGTCAACAACAAATAGAATGTAATGCACAAACATTAGAAAAATCAGAAAATAAACTTGAAGCAAATAGAGGAGAAGAAATTTCATTTTATCAACATAATGTAATTCCTTCAACTAGTCGTTGTGAGGAAGCTAAAAGTGTTGAAATTGATAATTATGTTGATATTTATTCTAATGGTTATTATTCAACCTTAATTCCAACAAGCTACAGTAAACAATTAGAAAATATTCAACTTGATAAACAAGTTAATGTTTATTCCTCCGGATATTCTGATGAATTTCCAATTAAAAGAAAAGAAAAAATTTCTGAATATCCAAAAACGGAAGAAAAATTTGTTGGAAACATTTATAAACTAAATAAAAATGAATTAGAAGATTTGCCTTTACAGATTGATAAAAGATATATTGGTTATTATGAATTGCTGCCTTCAACATCAACTGAAAAAGAAACAGAAAAGAAACTTGGAGCATTTGAAAAGTTAACACATATATTTAAAGGTATGTTTTAAAATCAGAATTTTAACAAACTTGAAATCAGAATTTTAACTAATTTAAAATCAGAATAAATAAAACGCATAAATATTAAAATAAACTTGAAATCAGAATTTTATAAACATTAAATAAACTTTAACTCAAAATTTTTAATTAAGGCAGTAAGGTTGCTACGGAATACTCTTTTGATTCAGAACCTTTTACTGGGTCAAGCCTTAGCACAAATAAATTTCCTGACGCACCAACAGAACCTATTCATTCATTTGTTAATGTCTATTCATCTGGCTATTCTGATGAAAAAACAACAAAATCAGAATATCCTAAAAATGAACCTCAATTTATTGGAAAAGTTTATGAAGCAAATAGAAGAATAGAATTAGAAGCATTACCAATGGAGACTGAAAGAAGAAATATTTATTATTATGAACAGCTACCAGAAGCTGAGAAGAAGCCTGGAGCGCTAGAAAAATTGACAAAAATATTTAAAGGGAGCATGAGGAGTGAGGAATTTCCTTATGATTCAGAGCCATATTCTGGTCAAATTGCTAGTACAAGTAAAATAAATGAAGCAATGACTGAACCAATACATTCCCTTATTAATATTTATTCTTCTGGACGCTCTGATGAAGCAACAAAATTTCCAGAATATCCTAAAATTATAGTACCATTTATTGGACATATTTCTGAAACAAAAAGATTATCTGAAACTGAAAATATTCCATTAAATGTAGAAAATAAACATGTTGGATATTACGAACACTTACCCCAAACTATTGATGAAGATGGCACAAAACATGGAACAACATTAGAAAAACTAACACAAATATTTAAAGGAAGCAAACATGTTGAAGAATTCCCTAAAGACTCAGAACCTTATTCTGGTTTAATTAATGCAACAAACAAAACTTCTGATATTTCGATTGAACCAATAAACTCTTTAGTTAATGTTTATTCTTCTGGTATTTCTGATAAAGTTTTAAAAACAACAAAATTGTCAGAATATCCTAAACTTGAAGCTGCATACATTGGACATATTTCAGAAGCTAATTTACTCAATGACATCGATTTTGTACCTTTGACATTTGAAATTAAGCATATTGACTATTATGAACATTTGCCTTTAACATCAACAATATCAGAATTTCCAAAAATTGAAAAACAATTTATTGGAAATATTCCGGAATCAACAAAACAATCAGAATTACATCAATTACCTCTTAATGTTGAACAGAAACATATTGGATATTATGAACATCTTCCACAAACATCAAAAGATGAAACAAAACAACAAAAAACATTGGAAAAATTAGCAAACTTTTTAACAAAACAAGATGTTTTTCCAAAAGACAATGGTAAGTTTTATTTTTTAGTATTAAACATGAAATGGAAATTATTTTTAAATAAACTTGAAATCAGAATTTTGTCGTTTAGTTCCATTTTCTGGACAAGTTTCTGAAACTGTTCGACTTTCAGAATTAAATGAAACTCCAATAGAACAACATGTTAATGTTTATTCTTCTGGTTTTTCTGATAAAGTTCAAACAAAAATTAAAACTTTATCAGAATTTCCAATTAATGAAGAACCCTTTGTTGGAAATATTTTTGAAGCAAAACGGAAATCAGAAATTTATGGACTTCCTTTGGAAATTGAAACAAAACATGTTGGTTATTATGAACATTCACCCTCTTCAAGTTTTAATGAAAAGAGATTTGGAGCAATAGAAAGGCTAACACATCTCTTCACAAATATTGAATCACGTGATGCTTATCCCAAACAGTCAGGTTTGTACTTATATTTAAAAAAAATATTAAACTTTGTCAGAACTCTAAAAATAAAACTTGTTTTGTATAATAATTTAAATAGAAATTATCTTTAAAATCGAAAATTATAATTGGCACTTTCAGAACCGTATTCTGGGCATCTTTTTAACGTTAATCACTCTTCAGAATTATTTGAAACACCAATAAATTCAAGTGTTAACGTTTATTCTTCTGGGGTTTATGATGAAACTCCAATTATAAAAACATCAAAAACGATTGATTTTCCTATAAATGAGTCACCTTATTTTGGAAATGTTCATGAAGCAAGACTTCAACAAACATTTAGTGAACTTCCTTTGGATGTTGAGAAGAAGCATATTGGCTATTATGAAATTGTTGAAGAGGAGGAAAAGAAGCCTGGAACATTAGAAAAATTAACAAAAATATTTAAAGGAAGCAAAACAATTGATGAATTTCCTTTCGATAAAGAACCCTATATTGGCCCCATATCAAGTACTAGCACAACTATTGAAGCAACAAATGAGCCAATAAATACTTTTGTTAATGTTTACTCTTCTGGTTGTTCTGATAAAGTTGAAGAAACCAAAATGGTAAAAAATGTTTCTCCTATTGATATAGGTATTTTATGGATTGATTAATAAACTTTAAATCAGAATTTTAAAATAAACTTTGAATAAACTTAAGTAAATCCAAATAATATTTTTAGATACACCTAAAATCTTAAACTTAAAATATCAGAATTTAAAATAAACTTGAATTTTTATTAAACTTGGAAATAAAGTTTAATACAAAAATAAAATTTTAATTTCTTTAGTTCCTTTCTCTGGAACATTATTTGAAACAAGTCGTTCTATAGGAATGAATGAAGTTCCAATTGAACAAAATGTCAATGTTTACTCATCTGGACATTATGATAATATTACTACAACAAAAACAAAAGTTGAAACTCCATTAACTACACAAATTCAGAATGAATTGGATTATTTACCTTTAAATGTCGAAAATAAACACATTGGCTATTATGATCAATACTCTCTTACTTCAAGTTTGGATGAACAAAAGAAGCCTGGGACGTTGGAAAAATTGACAAAACTTTTTAAAAGGAGCAAAAGCAATGAATTTCCTATTGATTTAGAACCCTATACTGGCAAAGTTGTAAACACAAACATTGTTTCTGAAGCAACAACAGAACCAATACAGTCTTTGGTAAATGTTTATTTTTCTGGAAGTTCAGATGAAATTCTGACAACAAAAATATCAGAATATCCAAAAATTGAAAAACAATTTATTGGAAATATCCCGGAATCAATAAAACAATCAGAATTACATCAATTACCTCTTAATGTTGAACAGAAACATATTGGATATTATGAACATCTTCCACAAAAATCAAAAGATGAAACAAAACAACAAGGAACATTGGAAAAATTAGCAAACTTTTTAACAAAACAAGATGTTTTTCCAAAAGACAATTGTAAGTTTTTTTAGTATTAAACATGAAATGGAAATTATTTTTAAATAAACTTGAAATCAGAATTTTCTATAAATATGTTTCATTTAGTTCCATTTTCTGGACAAGTTTCTGAAACTATTCGACTTTCAGAATTAAATGAAACTCCAATAGAACAACATGTTAATGTTTATTCTTCTGGTTTTTATGATAAAGTTCCAACAAAAATTAAAACTTTATCAGAATTTCCAATTAATGAAGCAAAATATGCTGGCTATATTCCGGAAAATAAACTTTATTCTGATTTAGCTACTATTCCTTTAAATATAGAAAATAAACATATTGGATATTATGAACATTTACCTTATTTAAAAGATGAAGAAAAGAAGCCTGGAGTATTAGAAAAATTAACAAAAATCTTGAAAAGAAGCAAAATTGAAGGAGAATATCCTTTTGATTCTGAGCCTTATTATGGTCAACTTTCTGAAACTAACAAGGCTTCTGAAGCAAAAGAAGTGGTGCCAATTCATTCATCGGTTAGTATTTACTCTTCTGGGCTTTATGATGAAATTCCAACAACAAAAATGTTTGAATATTCAAAAATTGAAAAACCTTACCTTGGAAATGTTTTTGAAACAAAACAAGAGTTTCAATTGCTTCCAATTCCTTTAGAGGTTGAAAAGAAGCATTTAGGTTATTATGAACAAGTTCCTTTTATTGAAATGAAGAATCAACAAATTTCAGATCCCTTGCGTTTAATTGGTATGTTAACTTTTATTTTTATTCGAAACTGAATTTTATAGGGCCTTTCTACTCAACTGACCGTAATTCAGAACTTAGCGAAGCTAAACTTGAAAACTTAGTTGATGTTTATGCTTCTGGTTTTTCTGATAAAGTTCCAACAAAAATTAAAACTTTATCAGAATTTCCAATTAATGAAGAACCATTTATTGGAAATATTTTTGAAGCAAAACGAAAATCAGAAATTAATAAACTTCCTTTGGAAATTGAAACAAAACATGTTGGTTATTATGATAATGTTTCAATAAATAAAGAAGAAAAGAAGCCTGGAACATTAGAAAAATTAACTCAAATATTTAAAGGAAGCAAAGACTTTCCCGAAGCAACTGAAGCATTTACTGGTCCTATATCAAATACTGAAATTTTTGGTGAAGCAAAAACTGAGCCAATACATTCGTTGGTCAGTGTTTACTCTTCCGGACGTTCTGATGAACTTCCAACAACGAAAATACCAGTGTATTATCCTTTTCCTTTAAATGAACCTCCATATACTGGAAACATATTTGAAGCAAAGAGGGAAATTGAATTTAATTTAACTCCTCTAGAAATAGAAAATAAAAATATTGGCTTCTATGAACATTTGCCTAGTGAATCAAAGACTGGGAAATTAGAGCAATTAATTAAAGTATTTAAAGGAAGCAAAACTGAAGGAGAATATCCTTTTGATTCAGAGCCATATGTTGGACCAATTGCTAACACTCACATTTTTAATGAAGCACAAAAGCAACCAATACATTCTTTTGTCAATGTTTATTCTTCTGGACGTTCTGATGAAACAACAAAATTACCAGAATATCCTAAAATTATAGAACCATTTATTAGCAACATTTTTGAAACAAAATTAGAATCTGAATTGGATCCATTACTTTTTGATGTTGAAATGAAGAATATTGGTTATTATGATCATTTACCTATTAAAACAATTGATAATGAAGAAAAGAAGCCTGGAACATTAGAAAAATTAACAAAAATATTTAAAGGAAGCAAAACAATTGATGAATTTCCTTTCGATAAAGAACCCTATATTGGCCCCATATCAAATACTAGCACAACTAATGAAGCAAAAAATGAGCCAATAAATAATTTTGTTAATGTTTACTCTTCTGGTTGTTCTGATAAAGTTGAAGAAACAGCAAAAACTTCTGAATTTCCTAAAATTGAAACATCATATATTGGACATGTTTTTGAGTCAAAATTAAAATCAGAAATGGATTTAATACCTTTAAATGTAGAAAACGAAAACATTGGCTATTATGAACATTTGCCTTTAACATCAACAATATCAGAATTTCCAAAAATTGAAAAACAATTTATTGGAAATATTCCGGAATCAATAAAACAATCAGAATTACATCAATTACCTCTTAATGTTGAACAGAAACATATTGGATATTATGAACATCTTCCACAAACATCAAAAGATGAATCAAAACAACAAGGAACATTGGAAAAATTATCACAATTTTTAACAAAACAAGATGTTTTTCCAAAAGACAATGGTAAGTTTTTTTAATATCAAACATGAAATGGAAATTATTTTTAAACTTAAAATCAGAATTTTATATAAATAAATATGTTTCGTTTAGTTCCATTTTCTGGACAAGTTTCTGAAACCATTCGACTTTCAGAATTAAATAAAACTCCAATAGATCAACATGTTCATGTTTATTCTTCTGGTTTTTCTGATAAAGTTCCAGCAAAAATTAAAACTTTATCAGAATTTCCAATTAATGAAGAACCATTTATTGGAAATATTTTTGAAGCAAAACGAAAATCAGAAATTAATAAACTTCCTTTGGAAATTGAAACAAAACATGTTGGTTATTATGATAATGTTTCAATAAATAAAGAAGAAAAGAAGCCTGGAACATTAGAAAAATTAACTCAAATATTTAAGGGAAGCAAAGACTTTCCCGAAGCAACTGAAGCATTTACTGGTCCTATATCAAATACTAAAATTTTTGGTGAAGCAAAAACTGAGCCAATACATTCGTTGGTCAGTGTTTACTCTTCCGGACGTTCTGATGAACTCCCAACAACAAAAATAGCCCAAAAAACTGAAGGGTACTTTGAACCTGAAACTCCTTTCATTGGAACAGTTAATGAAACAAAACGAAATTTGGAAATTAATTCAATACCCTTAGAAGTTGAACAGAAATATATTGGTTATTATGAACATTTACCTTCAACAAAATTAAAAAAAGAATATCCAAAAATTGAAGATCCATATATTGGCTCTTTACATGCATTGCAATGGAATGAGACGGAGAGTTTGCCAATGGAAATTGAAACTAAAAATTTTGGATTTTATGAACAATTACAACAAACAAAAATTGAAGAAGAAAAGCCTGGAGTTTTAGACAAATTAACAAAAATATTTAAAGGAAGCAAAATTGAAGAAGATTATCCTTTAGATTCTAAGCCATATTTTGGCAACATTTCCAGTACTAGTACCTTTCCTGAAGCAAAACCAGAGCCAATAAATTCTTTAGTTAATATCTACTCAACAGGCTATTATGATGAGATTTCAACAAAATTACCAGAAATTCCTAAATTTGAAGAAGTATTTATTGGACATCTTTTTGAATCAAAACAACAACCAGAATTAGAAACTATTCCATTAGAAATTGAACAGAAACATATTGGATATTATGAACATTTACCTTTAATTGAAGAAGAAAAGAAACTTGGAACATTAGAAAAACTTACTAATATATTTAAAGTTGGCGATACTACTCAATCTAGTTATCCTAAAATTTCTGGTAAGTTGTAAAAACAAAATTTTATAAAAACACTAAATAAAACATAAATTCATACAAACATCTATATATTCAATCAGAACTTTTCCCAAACATTTTATTAATAAAATCAGAATTTCTTATAAACATTTTAAACAATTTTAAATATGTTTTACATTTCAGAACCATACTCAGGAAAAGTTGCAAATACAATTTTAATACAAGATACCCCATCCGAGCCTATCAATTCATTTGTTGAAGTTTATTCTTCTGGTCGTTCTGACGACATTACAAAAACGAAAATACCAGAATTTCCTATTAATGAAGCTTCATTTGTTGGGCATGTTTTTGAAGCAAACCGAAAAACAGAATTAGGTACATTACCTTTAAATGTTGCAAAAAAACATGTTGGCTACTATGATAAATTACCTTCAGAAGAAGAGAAAAAATCAGAAATCAAAGAATCAAAAACATTTATTGGTAAATAATTTGTTATGCTTCAGGCATTTAAATTTTTCTTAATTTTTTAGATCCAATGTTTATAACAAGTCAAAAACCAGAATTGTTAGAATCTCATTTAATTTCTCATGTTAATGTCTATTCTTCCGGACGTTCTGATGAAATTCAAAAAATTTCAGAATTTCCAATTAATCAACCGCCTTATTTTGGATACATCGCTGAAATAATTCGTCAAGAGAATATGGATATTATTCCATTAGAAATTGAACAGAAACATATTGGATATTATGAACATCTTCCACAAACATCAAAAGATGAAACAAAACAACAAGGAACATTGGAAAAATTAGCAAACTTTTTAACAAAACAAGATGTTTTTCCAAAAGACAATTGTAAGTTTTTTTAATATTAAACCTGAAATGAAAATAATTTTTAAATAAACTTGAAATCAGAATTTTATATAAATAAATATGTTTCGTTTAGTTCCATTTTCTGGACAAGTTTCTGAAACTGTTCGACTTTCAGAATTAAATAAAACTCCAATAGAACAACATGTTAATGTTTATTCTTCTGGTTTTTATGATAAAGTTCCAACAAAAATTAAAACTTTTTCAGAATTTCCAATTAATGAAGAACCATTTATTGGAAATATTTTTGAAGCAAAACGAAAATCAGAAATTAATAAACTTCCTTTGGAAATTGAAGCAAAACATGTTGGTTATTATGATAATGTTTCAATAAACAAAGAAGAAAAGAGGCTTGGAGCAATAGAAAAATTAACTCAAATATTTAAAGGAAGCAAAGACTTTCCCGAAGCAACTGAAGCATTTACTGGTCCTATATCAAATACTGAAATTTTTGGTGAAGCAAAAACTGAGCCAATACATTCGTTGGTCAGTGTTTACTCTTCCGGACGTTCTGATGAACTTTCAACAACAAAAATGACCAGTGTATTATCCTTTTCCTAAATGAACCTCCATATACTGGAAACATATTTGAAGCAAAGAGGGAAATTGAATTTAATCCATTAACTCCTCTAGAAATAGAAAATAAAAATATTGGCTTCTATGAACATTTGCCGTATGTGAATCAAAGAGCCTGGGAAATTAGAGCAATTAATTAAAGTATTTAAAGGAAGAAAAACTGAAGAAGAATATCCTTCTGATTTGGAGCCATATTTTGGACCAATTGCTAACACTCACATTTTTAATGAAGCACAAAAGCAACCAATAAATTCTTTTGTCAATGTTTATTCTCCTGGTTGTTCTGATAAAGTTGAAGAAACAACAAAATTACTTCAGAATATCCTAAAATTGAAGCTCCATTTATTAACAACATTTTTGAAACAAAATTAGAATCTGAATTAGATCCATTACTTTTTGATGTTGAAATGAAGAATATTGGCTATTATGATCATTTACCTCATTAAAACAATTGATAATGAAGAAAAGAAGCCTGGAACATTAGAAAAATTAACAAAAATATTTAAAGGAAGAAAAACAATTGAAGAATTTCCTTTCTGATAAAGAACCCTATATTTTGGACATATTTCTACTACATATAAATTGCCTGAAGCAACAAATGAGCCAATAAATAATTTTGTTAATGTTTATTCTCCTGGTTGTTCTGATAAAGTTGAAGAAACAGCAAAAACTTCTGAATTTCCTAAAATTGAAACACCATATATTGGACATGTTTATGAATCAAAATTAAAATCAGAAATGGATTTAATACCTTTAAATGTAGAAAACAAAAACATTGGCTATTATGAACATTCGCCTCCAACATCAACAATAACAGAATATCCAAAAATTGAAAAACAATTTATTGGAAATATTCCGGAATCAATAAAACAATCAGAATTACATCAATTACCTCTTAATGTTGAACAGAAACATATTGGATATTATGAACATCTTCCACAAACATCAAAAGATGAAACAAAACAACAAGGAACATTGGAAAAATTATCACAATTTTTAACAAAACAAGATTTTTTTCCAAAAGACAATGGTAAGTTTTATTATTAAACATGAAATGAAAATTATTTTTAAATAAACTTGAAATCAGAATTTTATATAAATAAATATGTTTCGTTTAGTTCCATTTTCTGGACAAGTTTCTGCAACCATTCGACTTTCAGAATTAAATGAAACTCCAATAGAACAACATGTTAATGTTTATTCTTCTGGTTTTTATGATAAAGTTCCAACAAAAATTAAAACTTTATCAGAATTTCCAATTAATGAAGAACCATTTATTGGAAATATTTTTGAAGCAAAACGAAAATCAGAAATTAATAAA
This sequence comes from Meloidogyne graminicola, assembly GCA_036172905.1. Classification (NCBI taxonomy): domain Eukaryota; kingdom Metazoa; phylum Nematoda; class Chromadorea; order Rhabditida; family Meloidogynidae; genus Meloidogyne; species Meloidogyne graminicola. The sequence continues at coordinate 188,381 of JARPZY010000012.1, read as the reverse complement.
CTTCCTTTGGAAATTGAAGCAAAACATGTTGGTTATTATGATAATGTTTCAATAAGCAAAGAAGAAAAGAAGCCTGGAACATTAGAAAAATTAACAAAAATATTTAAAGGAAGCAAGGACTTCCCCGAAGCAAAAGAAGCATTTACTGGTCCTATATCAATTACTGAATTTTTTGGTGAAGCAAAGGAAAAACCAATAGAGTCATTAGTCAATGTTTACTCCTCTGGACGTTCTGATGAACTTCCAACAACAAAAATAGCCCAAAAAACTGAAAGGTACTTTGAACCTGAAACTCCTTTCATTGGAACAGTTAATGAAACAAAACGAAATTCGGAAATTAATTCAATACCCTTAGAAGTTCAACAGAAATATATTGGTTATTATGAACATTTACCTTCAACAAAATTAAAAAAAGAATATCCAAAAATTGAAGATCCATATATTGGCTATTTTCATGCATTGCAATGGAATGAGACGGAGAGTTCGCCAATGGGAATTGAAACTAAAAATTTGGGATTTTATGAACAATTACAACAAACAAAAACTGAAGAAGAAAAGCCTGGAGTTTTAGACAAATTAACAAAAATATTTAAAGGAAGCAAAATTGAAGAAGATTATCCTTTAGATTCTAAGCCATATTTTGGCAACATTTCCAGTACTAGTACCTTTCCTGAAGCAAAACCAGAGCCAATAGATTCTTTAGTTAACATCTACTCAACAGGCTATTATGATGAGATTTCAACAAAATTACCAGAAATTCCTAAATTTGAAGAAGTATTTATTGGACATCTTTTTGAATCAAAACAACAACCAGAATTAGAAACTATTCCATTAGATGTTCAAATAAAACATATTGGATATTATGAACATTTACCTTTAATTGAAGAAGAAAAGAAACTTGGAACATTAGAAAAACTTGCTAATATATTTAAAGTTGGCGATACTACTCAATCTAGTTATCCTAAAATTTCTGGTAAGTTGTAAAAACAAAATTTTATAAAAACACTAAATAAAACAGAAATTCATCCAAACATCTATATATTTCAGAACTTTTTCCAAACATTTTATTAATAAAATCATAATTTCTTATAAACATTTTAAACAATTTTAAATATGTTTTACATTTCAGAACCATACTCAGGAAAAGTTGCAAATACAATTTTAATAGAAGATACCCCATCCGAGCCTATCAATTCTTTTGTTGAACTTTATTCTTCTGGTCGTTCTGACGACATTACAAAAACGAAAATACCAGAATTTCCTATTAATGAAGCTTCATTTGTTGGGAATGTTTTTGAAGCAAACCGAAAAACAGAATTAGGTACATTACCTTTAAATGTTGCAAAAAAACATGTTGGCTATTATGATAAAGTACCTTCAGAAGAAGAGAAAAAATCAGAAATCAAAGAATCAAAAACATTTATTGGTAAATAATTTGTTATGCTTCAGGCATTTAAATTTTTCTTAATTTTTCAGATCCAATGTTTATAACAAGTCAAAAACCAGAATTGTTAGAATCTCATTTAATTTCTCATGTTAATGTCTATTCTTCCGGACGTTCTGATGAAATTCAAAAAATTTCAGAATTTCCAATTAATCAACCGCCTTATTTTGGATACATCGCTGAAATAATTCGTCAAGAGAATATGGATATTATTCCATTAGAAATTGAACAGAAACATATTGGATATTATGAACATCTTCCACAAACATCAAAAGATGAAACAAAACAACAAGGAACATTGGAAAAATTAGCAAACTTTTTAACAAAACAAGATGTTTTTCCAAAAGACAATTGTAAGTTTTTTTAATATTAAACCTGAAATGAAAATAATTTTTAAATAAACTTGAAATCAGAATTTTATATAAATAAATATGTTTCGTTTAGTTCCATTTTCTGGACAAGTTTCTGAAACTGTTCGACTTTCAGAATTAAATAAAACTCCAATAGAACAACATGTTAATGTTTATTCTTCTGGTTTTTATGATAAAGTTCCAACAAAAATTAAAACTTTTTCAGAATTTCCAATTAATGAAGAACCATTTATTGGAAATATTTTTGAAGCAAAACGAAAATCAGAAATTAATAAACTTCCTTTGGAAATTGAAACAAAACATGTTGGTTATTATGATAATGTTTCAATAAATAAAGAAGAAAAGAAGCCTGGAACATTAGAAAAATTAACTCAAATATTTAAGGGAAGCAAAGACTTTCCCGAAGCAACTGAAGCATTTACTGGTCCTATATCAAATACTAAAATTTTTGGTGAAGCAAAGGAAGAACCAATAGAGTCATTAGTCAATGTGTACTCCTCTGGACGTTCTGATGAAATTTCACTAAAAAAACTACCAGAGTATTATCCTTTTCCTTTAAATGAACCTCCATATAGTGGAAACATATCTGAAGCAAAGAGGGAAATTGAATTTAATTTAACTCCTCTAGAAATTCATATTTATACATTCCAACGAAATGAGGCAGAAAGCTTACCAATGAATATTGAAATAAAGAATATTGGTTATTATTGAAGCACCAAATGAGCCAATAAATACTTTTGTTAATGTTTACTCTTCTGGTTGTTCTGATGAAATTAAAAACTTAAAAAAACCAGAATTTCCAATAAATGAATTATGTTTTGTTGGTCATGTTTATGAATCAAAATTAAAATCAGAAATGCAATCAGAATTACATCAATTACCTCTTAATGTTGAACAGAAACATATTGGATATTATGAACATCTTCCACAAATATCAAAAGATGAATCAAAACAACAAGGAACATTGGAAAAATTAGCAAACTTTTTAACAAAACAAGATGTTTTTCCAAAAGACAATGGTAAGTTTTATTACTAAACATGAAATGAAAATTATTTAAACTTGAAATCAGAATTTTATATAAATAAATATGTTTCGTTTAGTTCCATTTTCTGGACAAGTTTCTGAAACCATTCGACTTTCAGAATTAAATGAAACTCCAATAGAACAACATGTTAATGTTTATTCTTCTGGTTTTTCTGATAAAGTTCCAACAAAAATTAAAACTTTATCAGAATTTCCAATTAATGAAGAACCATTTATTGGAAATATTTTTGAAGCAAAACGAAAATCAGAAATTTATGGACTTCCTTTGGGAATTGAAACAAAACATGTTGGTTATTATGATAATGTTTCAATAAACAAAGAAGAAAAAAAGATTGGAACATTAGAGAAATTAACTCAAATATTTAAAGGAAGCAAAGACTTTCCCGAAGCAACTGAAGCATTTACTGGTCCTGTATCAAATACTAAAATTTTTGGTGAAGCAAAAACTGAGCCAATACATTCGTTGGTCAGTGTTTACTCTTCCGGACGTTCTGATGAAATTTCACTAAAAAAACAACCAGAGTATTATCCTTTTCCTTTAAATGAAGCTCCATATAATGGATACATATTTGAAGCAAAGAGGGAAATTGAATTTAATTTAACTCCTCTAGAAATAGAAAATAAAAATATTGGCTTCTATGAACATTTGCCTAGTGAATCAAAGCCTGGGAAAATAGAGCAATTAATTAAAGTATTTAAAGGAAGCAAAACTGAAGGAGAATATCCTTTTGATTCAGAGCCATATTCTTGTCAAATTGCTAGCACAAGTAAAATAAATGAAGCACAAAAGCAACCAATACATTCTTTTGTCAATGTTTATTCTTCTGGACGTTCTGATGAAACAACAAAATTACCAGAATATCCTAAAATTATACTATTATGAACATTTGCCTTTAACATCAACAATATCAGAATTTCCAAAAATTGAAAAACAATTTATTGGAAATATTCCGGAATCAATAAAACAATCAGAATTACATCAATTACCTCTTAATGTTGAACAGAAACATATTGGATATTATGAACATCTTCCACAAACATCAAAAGATGAATCAAAACAACAAGGAACATTGGAAAAATTATCACAATTTTTAACAAAACAAGATGTTTTTCCAAAAGACAATGGTAAGTTTTTTTAATATCAAACATGAAATGAAAATTATTTAAACTTAAAATCAGAATTTTATATAAATAAATATGTTTCGTTTAGTTCCATTTTCTGGACAAGTTTCTGAAACCATTCGACTTTCAGAATTAAATAAAACTCCAATAGATCAACATGTTCATGTTTATTCTTCTGGTTTTTCTGATAAAGTTCCAACAAAAATTAAAACTTTATCAGAATTTCCAATTAATGAAGAACCATTTATTGGAAATATTTTTGAAGCAAAACGAAAATCAGAAATTAATAAACTTCCTTTGGAAATTGAAACAAAACATGTTGGTTATTATGATAATGTTTCAATAAATAAAGAAGAAAAGAAGCCTGGAACATTAGAAAAATTAACTCAAATATTTAAAGGAAGCAAAGACTTTCCCGAAGCAACTGAAGCATTTACTGGTCCTATATCAAATACTGAAATTTCTTCTGAAGCAAAGGAAGAACCAATAGAATCATTAGTCAATGTTTATTCCTCCGGACGTTCTGATGAAACAACAAAATTACCAGAATATCCTAAAATTATAAAACCATTTATTGGGAATATTTCTGAAACAAAAAGATTATCTGAAACTGAAAATATTCCTTTAACTGTAGAAAATAAACATGTTGGATACTACGAACATTTACCCCAAACTATTGATGAAGATGAAACAAAACATGGAACATTAGAAAAACTAACACAAATATTTAAAGGAAGCAAACATGTTGAAGAATTCCCTAAAGACTCAGAACCTTATTCTGGTTTAATTAATGCAACAAACAAAACTTCTGATATTTCAATGGAACCAATAAACTCTTTAGTTAATGTTTATTCTTCTGGTATTTCTGATCAAGTTTTAAAAACAACAAAATTGTCAGAATATCCTAAACTTGAAGCTCCATACATTGGACATATTTCAGAAGCTAATTTACTCAATGACATCGATTTTGTACCTTTGACATTTGAAATTAAGCATATTGGCTATTATGAACATTTGCCTTCAACATCAACAATATCAGAATATCCAAAAATTGAAAAACAATTTATTGGAAATATTCCGGAATCAATAAAACAATCAGAATTACATCAATTACCTCTTAATGTTGAACAGAAACATATTGGATATTATGAACATCTTCCACAAATATCAAAAGATGAATCAAAACAACAAGGAACATTGGAAAAATTATCACACTTTTTAACAAAACAAGATGTTTTTCCAAAAGAAAATGGTAAGTTTTAGTATTAAACACGAAATGAAAATTAATTTTAAATAAACTTGAAATCAGAATTTTGTAAAATAAATAATCAAATGTTTCGTTTAGTTCCATTTTCAGGACAAGTTTCTGAAACCATTCGACTTTCAGAATTAAATGAAACTCCAATAGATCAACATGTTAATATTTATTCTTCTGGTTTTTCTGATAAAGTTCCAACAAAAATTAAAACTTTTTCAGAATTTCCAATTAATGAAGAACCATTTATTGGAAATATTTTTGAAGCAAAACGAAAATCACAAATTAATAAACTTCCTTTGGAAATTGAAACAAAACATGTTGGTTATTATGATAATGTTTCAATAACCAAAGAAGAAAAAAAGATTGGAGCAATAGAGAAATTAACTCAAATATTTAAAGGAAGCAAAAAGGAAAGAGAATTTCCTTTTGATTCAGAACCATATAATGGACCAATTAAAATAACTGAAATTAATCCTCAACTTCAACAAGACCCAATACATTCATTGGTTAGTGTTTACTCTTCTGGAAAATCTGATGAAACAACAATAACAAAAAGTTTAGATTATCCTAAAATTGAAACAACACCTTTTGTTGGTTATATTTTCGAAGCAAATAAACCATATGAATGGAAACAAGAACCTTTGGAAGTTGAAAATAAACATGTTGGATATTACGAACAGTTGCCTACACTAATTGAAGAAGAAAAAAAGTCTGGTGCATTGGAAAAGTTTACTCAAATAATTAAAGGAACTAAATCAGCAGGAGAATTCCCTATTGATCTGCAACCATATACTGGCCAAGTTTTTACTATTAGTAAAACTTCAGATATAGAACTTCAACCAATACATTCACTTGTTTCAATCTACTCTTCTGGACATTATGACAAACAACCAATAATTACAAAGATAAAAGAATATCCGGAAACTGAAGCTTCATTTATTGAAGATATTTATGCTTCAAACTATCAACCGGAATTGAAATCATTGCCTTTAGAGGTGGAAAAGAAGCATTTGGGTTTTTATGATCTTCTACCCCCAACAAAGGAAGAGGAGGACAATAAACCTGGGGCTTTAGAAAAGTTGACACATATATTTAAAGGTATAAACATGTTTTATAAACAAACTTGAAATCAGAATTTTACAAACTTTAAATAAAAAACTTAAAATCAGAATTTTTATTATTTTATAGGCAAAGCAATGGAAGAATTTCCTATAAAATCAGAATCATATAATGGTCCAATTATAAACACAAACATTGTTTCTGAAGCACAAAATGAACCAATTCATTCATTTGTTAGCATATATTCTTCTGGACGTTCTGACGAAGTTTCAACGCCAAAAATACAAGAATTTCCTAAAATTGAAACACCATATATTGGACATGTTTTTAAAACAAATAAACTATCTGAAATTAATATTATTCCATTAGAAGTTGAAAATAAATATATTGGATTTTATGAACAAATTCCCCAAACAAGTACAATAACTGATAAAGAAGAAACAAAACATGGAGCATTAGAAAAATTAACTAATTTATTTAAAGGAAGCAAAAAAGAAGGAGAATTTCCTTTTGATTTAGAGCCATATAATGGACCAATTAAAATAACTGAAATTTATTTAAAGGAAGCAAAAAAGAAAGAGAATTTCCTTTTGATTCAGAGCCATATAATGGACCAATTAAAACAACTGAAATTAATCCTCAACTTCAACAAAACCCAATACATTCATTGGTTAGTGTTTACTCTTCTGGAAAATCTGATGAAATTGAAACAAAAAGTTTAGATTATCCTAAAATTGAGCAATTTAATTCTGAAGCAATTTATGAAGCAAAGAAACAAGATGAACTGCAGCCTTTACCTTTAAATATTGAACAACTATATATTGGTCATTATAACAACTTACCTGCTCAAAAAGAAGTTAAATTAAGGGACAAAAATGAAATTTTTGATAAAAAATCTTTAAAATCTGAAGAAGGGTTTTCGCGTGGATCAATTGAAACAATAATCCCTTCATCTTCCAACGATGAAATAAAAAAGGAAAAAATTTATGAAAAAAATATTTTTGAATTAAAAGAAGAGGAAAAGGCAACATTTTTAGAAGCAAATGAAATTAAAAGTATTTTAATTGAAAATTTTGTTAATGTTTATCATAATGGATATTCTGTTGCAACTTTTGTAAGTGAAGAAGAAGAAATTCCTCAAATAAAACTTGAAAAGGTTGAAAAACTTAAAAAGGACAACAAAATTAAAGCAAAGAAAGTTGAAAATTTAAACAAACTTGTTGAGTTAACATTTTATCCTATTGAAGAAAAAGTTGGTTTATATCATCATGGTTGGTATGGAGGAAGATTTTCTGAATTAAATGATGAAAAAGAAGATGAAGAATTAAAAAATAAATTTACTAATGATAATTTAACCGATATTAGAGAATCATGTAATGTTCGGGGAATTGTTAGTAAGGAATTTAATTTTAATTTTTTATTAATTAATCCCCGTGTTCCTTCCAGCCTACTTTGTAGTGCGAAGGGAACAAAAAATTCCAAGTAAATGGTTTTTAGAGATTTTATTATTTTATTTAATTTTGAGTAAAATATTTCTAAATAAATTGAATCGTTTTCTAAATTACAGTAATTATACCTTTTAAGATGCGAAAATGCTTCAAAGATCAAAAGAAAAGGAAGTCGCAGAACCAGTTGAATTACATGTTCATATAAGTGAGTTGAAGCAAAACGATGTTGCTACAGAAAATGAAAAGAAAAAATTGAAACAATTATCATTCCCGACTACTTTCCCTGTTAAAGAAAAAAAAGTTAATTTAACAGAACGTACACTTGATGAAAGTCAATTACAAAATATTTATGCAAAAGCTACATCCTTCAGAAACGGTTACAAAATTTTTGTAATTATTTAAAATAAAAAAAAAAAATATTATAGAAAATATACCACTAGCAGCTACACAAAGAATAAGACGGCCTTTGACAATGAAAAGTGAAGATTTAAGCATAGACTCTAAGCGTATGTTTATTTTACTTTCCGGAAGGAATACAGAAAATAAACATTTTTACAGCTAATTTGTAATTCTTTTCTTTCCGGAAAAGTTTAATTTCTGATTTATTTACTTTACAATAATTTTTGTAGCAAAACCACTTCCACGTACAAAATATTCATCACAATATTCTGATAGTTTATATAAATACTCATCACCTGGATCTATTCGTAGACCTTTAATAGATACAACAAAAGGTTGGACAAGTGTTACAGAAGCTACTACAATTACTTATGCTAAACGACATTCATTTGATAGAACAAATGAAGAAGGAAAAGTACAGCATGTAGTTGAGGTAAGTAAATAATTAATTGTTTGAAACATTTTTTTAAAGGATATAATTGTTTATAAACATGGTGGAAGTGCAAGTACAGGCCCCGTTAGGAGAGCATTACCTCCAGGCCTTCCTATAGCTCCAACACCTAAAAAAACATTTTTGCCTAGTTCATACTTGGATGAAAGATATAATAATATTAGTCAACGTTATAATTATTATAGGTAATCAAAAACAATAAAATAGCAATTCTTTTAATTTTGTTTAGAAGTCGTTCACAAGATCAAGAGCAAAGAGGACAACGAAAACATGATAAATGGTTACAGACTGATCCGGAAGAATTAATGGAATTAAATAATATTCCTGTTGAACATATATCTCGTAGTACAGGAAGAACAGCAAAAACAATAACAGAAAAAAGAAGTCATCATTTAAGAACTTATAGATCATATTCTTCACATTTATATGATAGGTAAAAAGAAAATAATTAATTTTAAAAAATATTAATTTATAGGCATGCTTATGCAAGGGATTATAGCAGTCCAAGAAGAAGCTGCGAAGGAAGTCCTAAAGCTTATTATCGTACAGAACGCTCAACACATTCTTTAGGAAAATTAAATGATGATTTTCCAATACAAAATGGTAAAACTTGAAACTTTTTGTAAAATTTTTTCCGGAAGTTTTACAGTAAAAATGTTTAAAAAAAATATTTTTAAAACTTTATTTAATTCCAACTTTAAGGTTTTCCACGTGCAGCCCCTATAGCAACTCAAACACCCCCAACTCAACATAAACGAACATTTATGAATTATGAAAGTTCAATTAATAATAATGAACAAACTAAGAGAATGGTAATTGTTTTTTTGTTAATTATTAAAACATTTTTAAAAAAAATTATTAGATCCATCGTCCTACTCAGCTTCAAAGTTTCAATAACAATATTGAAGAATTAACACCTATTTCTAGCTCTTTTATATACTCACAAAATGGAAAACCCTCAACAGATAAAATTGATGAAACAACAACAATAATACAACGTTTGAATTTTTATTTAATTATTAATTCTTTTAAAGTTTGTTCTGAAAAAGTTTTATTTCTGAAATAAATTTTCCGGAAAATTTACAGTTTTTATTTTTTCTCTTTTTTAGATTCAAAAACTTTGCCCTTGGAAACACGAATGCTTCCTCCTGGAATTCACTCTCCCCCTTCACAATTTACAACAACAAATGGTAATCAAATTGAAGAAAACATAATTATAAACAAAGAAAAAAAAGAAAGTGGGAGAAGAACATCTCGAGCTTCTTTGCGTCATGCAAGACAACGTATTCGAAATTATTGTGGAGTTCTATAAATATTTAAAAAATATTTTTCTTTAAATTTTTAAAAGGAATGTGATAATGAAGCTTAAAATTAAAGGAAAATAAAAGTTAAAATTGTCAACTTAATTTTATTTTTTAATTTTTATAATATTCGAATAATTTCAAACTAAAAAGTTCTATTTTTCAAAAAATGTAAACAATTATTTACCGGAAAGTTTACAGTAAAATCATTTTTATTTTTGAAATTATAAACTTTCCAAAGTTTATTTTCTTATTTTTTTATTTTTTTTATGTCGATATGTATATTTATAGTTTTCCGGTGCTTATTTTTATGATAAATTGATTTTATTAATAGGTTTAATAATCGTCTTCTAACATTGCATAAAAATTATTTTCAATAATTTATTATTTAAATTATGCAAATATATTAACAAATAAAATTTATTTAAAAATTAATTATTATTTTATTTAATGTTTTTTACTTTTCTTCTCTGTCACTCCGCCACTAATATTTGAAGAGGAAATATTTGTATAATGTTTATGTGAAATTCCAACCAAAAAGAAGAGAAATATTGCAGAAAATAAAATTGTTAAAGTTATTGCAATTCTAAAATTAGAAGAATTTAAGGATTAAATTTTTAGTTTACCTGTGTATAAGTGCTGAAGAAATCAATGCTATTAATAAGGCAATAAAACAATCAAAAAGCCCTGATTTTGAGGAAGTCCCAAATTGTGCCATTTTCTTAAAAACAAAGAAAAAAGTTAATAAAAAACTATAAAAATGGACGCTTCATAATAGAACATAATTTGGACTTAAATTTGTTTATAAAACAAAATAATAATTAATCCATTAATCCTTTCCAATCGATTCATAAAAATGCTTAGTTTCCTTTAGAAAATTTAGTAACAAAGACAAAAAAACATAATTATCAGAAAGAAGTTTAATAAAAATAAAAATTCCCAACCATATTACTAATTGAAGTCAGTGCAAAACAGAACACAAAAGCACCCAAAACTACAAAAAAAAAATAATAAAAATTAAATAAATGTTTAAAAAAAACCTCCAGCAAAAAGATTCCCTTGACGTGAATTTGATAAAAATTGTTTAAATAATTGTCCAATTCCGATACACATAAAAGTAAAGAAGGCGGAAATTAATCCACTAATTCCATTATTTGTAGCCATAAGTAAAAGAAAGAATCAAAAAAAAATTTATTAGAAAATTAAAAAGAAACGTGGACTTCAATCCCCAAACAAATATTTTTGTTTTTTAGTATCTTTCTCATATGTCTCTTCATTTTTACACTCTTTCTTTATCCAGAATGCCAAAATTAATTTTTTGCTTTTCTTTCAATTAATGAACTAAAAAATTTTTTTATTTTAATTCCTTTTAATAATTTAATTTTTTTCCATTTTACAGAAACAATGAAAATTTATTATGAAAATTCTGAAGAACATTTAAACAATCTAAGGTTATTATTTAAAAGCTTTAAGGTTAATTTAAAAATTTAAGGGAATGGTATAAACGAAGAAGCGCAGATTTTCAATCATCAAAATATTTGGAAAATAAAGCTAGACGTTCTTTAACAACTCGATTTAAAGATGAAAATGCAAAATATGAAAGAAAAATGGAAATTGAAGGTCAACGTTTTCGACAAGAATTTGACAATAAAATGAGGATTGCTTTATCAAAATATCAACCACCACCACCACCACCACCTCTTAAACATAATGAACTTGTTAGAAATGAAAAGGAAAAAATTATTTCAAGATATACAAGGTTATTTAATAAAAATCCAAAAAAAAAATTTCCCTTCTTTTTTAAGGAAAATAATCTGTTCTGAACTTAAACCAGAAGATTTTCTTGAATTTACGGACAGTGAAGAAGAGGAAGTTGAAAATAATGAAAATGTTCCTATTTCTGTCAAATCTTCTCCTGTCATCTCTAAAGCGTCTCCCAATAATTCTACTCCTTCTTCTTCACCAAATCAGCTTCCTTTAGTTAACGAAAAATCTCAATTTAATTTTAATTCTCAAATAGATGAAATGTAAGTGGGCATTTTGTCTAAATTTTTCTTTAAAATTTTTTGTTGACTAATTTTTCTATTTTTTTATTAAATTTTCTAGTACTGAATCAACCTTTTCTTTTTCTTCTCCACAACCAAAAGAGGTTTTAACTTTACCAGCTTTAAAGCCAATTTCTCCCGAAGAATGTACGCAAGAAACGGAATTAAAAACTTCTCCAATTTTCATTTGGTTAAATTATTTTGACAATTTTAATTCTGAATTAGTAAAAAAAGTAAAGGAATTTCAAGCAGATATAGCACAGGTTTTTTAATTAAATTATTTAAATGAAAATTCTGGGAAAAGACTTTTACACCAGCAGGGATGACCTTGCCTCCTTTCCTAAGTTTCCCTTTATTTTTTGGAATTAATCACTTTTTATTAATTTAAGCTAACTTCTATACCTTTCCTTTCACCTCTGTAATTTTTTGGTCATTCATTAATTTTTTTCTGAGGGTACAGGTTCGAATCCATTTGTCTGCAATTATTTTTCTTTTAATTATTTTCTTTCCTTTTATTTTTTAAAGAAACAATTACGACAACATTTATCTCGAACTTTAGCAGAACATATTAATGATACATGTAAAAAGGGTTGTACAAATCAGGAAATTGCTTCATTTTCCAATTTTCTTGTCGATTTATTTGAAGGGAAATCTTTAATTTCATGTAGAGATAATGTTGAATTTAATTTAGAAAAAGAAAATTTACAACAAATTTATTATGCGATGATGACTATTTGTGATAGATATATCGTTAGTTTTAATTTAATTTTTGATTAGGGTAACCCTAAAGATCACCTCTTTTTTTAAAACTTTCAACACTTTCGTTATCTTTTTGTATAAACTTTAATTAATTTAAGGAACAATTAAAATGGGAAGCTGAATTAGTAGAACAAACACGTCTTGTTATTATTTTGCTTATTCAAAAACAACCTCTATTTTATGAAGTTTTTTGTGCGAGAATTGTTGCTTCACTTGTACTCTTTTCTTTCAATTTGGATAAAATGTAAGAACATTTCTAAATATTATTGTTTCTAGAATTGCTGGGAGTAGTTTTTAACTAATAAAGAATTTTCCACAATGAAAAATCAAATAAATTTAAATTATTTTTTTCTCTTTTTTAGAATATCAAAATTGGACTTCTTTACTGAAGAAAAATGTAAAAATAATTCAGCACTTTCTCATTGGATTTCTGATGAACAAATAATATTTAAATTGTTTTGTAAAGTTCAATTAGCCTTAAAACCAACCAAAGATAAAGAAGAGAATGAAAAAAATGATGGTTGGATTAAACAAAAAGGACCTAAACTTTTATTAATGTTTTTTGAAGAAATTATTGGAAAATTGGCAACAGAGCATGTACCTCTTTGTACTCCCTTTGTTTTGGAAGAAATGTTTAAAAATGTTTGTTTGAATTCTTTAAAATTTTTTTGTGGAGAAAATTCGATTTTAAAAGAGAGAAAAATTTTTTGTTTTTTGTCCGCAAATATTGTCCGCAAACTTTTTTAAAGCTGATTTTAAATTTTTTTTAATTTTTTAGCGTTCTGTAAAAAACATAATTCGTCATTACCCACAATTTTCAATTGAACTAGGCAATAATTATATTCCATTAATAAAACAAAAATTAATAAAAATGGATAATTTACCTAACCTAAATGAATTAAAAGAAGAAACAAAAAGAATATTAATTTCAAGACAAAAATATTTAATATGTTTATTAGAAGCAGAAATTAATAAATTTGAAGAAAGAAAAGATTAAAAAAGTGAAAGGAAAATTTAATTCTTTAATTTAATTTTTGATAATAAAATGTTTATAATTTATTGACATTAATTGGAGAAAAAAGGGGGAAAATATTGTATTTTTTAAAATAAATTCCTCGAAATTAATTAATTTTAAGGCAAAAGTCGATTCTTTTGAAAGAAAAAGCACACTCTAACTATTCAGTTTTTTCAACGGGGAACTTAAAAATCAAAGCGAATAAACAACATTTTTAGAAACCAAAAGCCTCAACTTCTCTCAAATTTTACAATTTATCTAACATTAATTTATTCCACAATTAAACATTTTTAAACCATTAAAGTCTAAAATATATATTCCAAATAAATCAAAAAAACCTCTTTTTTTTAAATCTTCCTAACATACAGAATTTTGTTTAATTACTTCAAAGAATTTCAACCTTTGGATTGTTTCTTCAATTGATACTCGGTAACGCTAAAAAATAAATAAATAAAAGAATTATTAAAAAAAAAACATACAAGAATGGAAACCAAAAAGCAGAACAAGCATAGATTGCTGCTTTCAACAAATATGTGGGTGCATAAATTGGACGTCCATATTCCCAATACTGAAAAAGATTAAAAAAAATTGTTTACTAATAACATTAATTGGTACTCAAAGTTTTGTAGACTATTTAAATTCAATCAACTAAAAGAAACAAACCCCAAAAGCATATCCATCAAGAAAAGGTCCTTGTGGACTCTGTGGACGCCAACCAGGTCCAGGCTTCCAATTAGGAACAGAATTGTAAATTCCAGGCGTTCCAGGCAAATGTACTTTACGGTTAAGAGGACGCAGCATCGGACGAAAAACGTTGGTACAGATTGAAGACATTTTTAGTTAAACAGAGATAACACTTAATAATTTTATGAAATAAAAAATAAAGAAATTAAACAAAATTTAATATTTAATATGAGGAATTTGCAATTATAAAACTAAATATTTACTTTTCCCTCTGTAGTCTCTCTTTTTCCACACTCTCTTCGAAAATGAAATTTATAATGTAAAACTTGCCGTCATATACAAAAAATCAACTGGCCAAAATGTCAATTATGTAAATAGACAAAATGCCTAGTATTGAGAGGAAAAAAAAAGTGAGATAAATAGCTATATGTATCTCTTCAAGAACACACTATTTTTATGACTTATAATATTTTTATTATTTAAAAATATATTGATTTTACTGCAAAAAATTGTGAAAACAAACGATCAATGTTTACAAAATAAGCATAGCCTTGCCCTTTATGTTTACATAAATTCTTATCGTTCTCCTTCTGCACCATTTCTTCATTTTTGCTAAGCATAAATATATTTATTAGTCATTATTATGTACATTTTATAAAAAATATTATTTTACCTCTAATTTATTTACATTAACAATGAATATTAGATTACTTTCACCTTTTATTTTTGCTTTGTTTTTATTTAAATATTCAAATTCTAGCCTTTGGTCTGAAACAGGTCGAATGAGTGATATGCAGCAGGTATTTGTTTTTGCAACATTTCTATTTAAAATTCTGATTTCAAGTTTATTTACTATCGTTTGATTTATTTAGTTTTCCAAGTTTATTTTTTGATTTAATTTACCGTAACGCCTTTCCAAGTTTTTAAACTTTATTTACTCAAATTCTGATTTTTACAATAAATTCTGATTTTATTATACAATAGTGGCGTCTTCTCTGTTCCCGTTATCAAGTTGCCCAAGCTTATATGGAAGACGTTAATGCTCGAATTACTATTTTTGCACCTGTAAATGATGTATTTCTTTATAATCCAGATCTTAGAGCAATGGATCAAAAAGAAGTTCTTTCACATATTGGTCTTTAAAATTTAAATATAAATTTTAAAATTAATATTTAAGTAGATACACAAGTTAACGAACTTAGTAGTGGTCGTCGTTGGGAAAAACAAACATTAATTCGTTCAACTATAAATAGTGGATATATTTATATTACACAATTTGAGAATCCTGGACCACCAGGGAATTTTGTAAAAAAAATAAAAAATTAAAAAAACTTTTTCTTTATATTTAAGTCTTATTTTGCTAATGCTGGTACTATTTGTAATTATGTTTCTAACCAATGGGGAATAATTACCGGCGAACAGTAAAAATTATTTCTTTAAAAATTTAAATTATTTTTTAATTATTTTTGATATCTCTACAAAGTCTGCACTCCAATGGGACACCGTCCTTACCCTGGAACAGCTTTAGGTTTTGTTAGAGATGATGAAAATGCAATTTTTGTGGACAGGCATTATGATAATAGAGATTTAACGTTAAATAAATTAATTAAAAAATTAAATTAATTTTAATTAATTTTTAGTGAATTAAGAAATATACTTGATAGAGTGCCTGATATTGGTTTTTATTATTTTAATATTTAAAAACTTTTTTTTCTTTTAGCATTAGTAATTTATGGTAGTTCTGCATGGAATGGTTTCCATACTTTTTTTCTCCCAACAAATAAAGCATTTGCTAAAGTAATTGATAGAAATAGAGTGGATAGAGAAGTTTTGTTAGCACATGTTTCCGGAATGAATCGAGTGGGTAAAATTAAAATATAAAATAATTTCTGATTTATACAAAAAATACACAAGTTTGTATTTTTAAACTTAAAATTCTGATTTATTGTATTTCCGTTAATTTGTATTTTTATCAACTTTTTTGTATTTTGCCTTATATTAAACTTTGTTTTATTTACAATTTTCCCTTCTTCTAATCTTTTTTGCTTAAATACATTTTTTTGTATTTTTTCTTTGTTCTTATTCAAAAATTTTGCCTAACTAATATTTCCCATATATTTTACAATCTTAATTACTTTTTTATAAAAAGTTTGGCGTCATACTTATTTCCGGCGTTTTTACCCATATAAATATCACTAAAATTCACCTATTACTTTTTTTCTGTCTTTTCTTCTCAAACATTTACTTTAAAATTAATATGTAGAAAATCTTATATTCTTTTATAATTGAAACCTAAAATAAATAGAAAAACCAGAAATAATAATTATAAAGCAACCTTTTTATTATTCTGAAATACAAACTTAAAACTTATTTTCCGGAACATACAATAATCAAAAATACAAAAAATTCTGATTCTGTTTATTTCTCGAAAAGTGTTTTTTCTTCAGGTTTTATTTACATATCCTTGGTTATATGATGGTGGAATTCATTTCTATCCATCAATCAGGCAAGTTTAATATAATAAACTTAAAAATACAAATTAAAAACAGATTTTCTTCAAATATAATAGAAGACAATTACAAACTTAAATTAAGTTTGCGAAATATTACAGATCATAGAACCGGAAAATGGGATTTATATATAGTAACAAGTATTTATGAAGTTTGTAAAATAATTAATTATTAAAAAATAAAATCAGAATTATTTTTTAAATTTAGCGTTATGGTGAATTTAGAAGAGGTGCTGTTTGGGCAAAAATTCTTGTTCCAAATATTCCTGTACAGAATGGGGTTTATTTATTTTATTTTATTTAAATTTAAAAATAATTAAAGGTTGTTCATATAATAGATAATGTTTTGGGAATTGTTACTAATACTATTGATCAAGTAATTTTTAATTAAAACAAATTTTTTGTTTAAAATTTATTTAGATGCTTATGGATAATTATAGATGTACAACTTTAATGAGATTTATGGCTACTATTGGACAAGTAAATAAATAAAATTTTAATTTAATTAAATAATTTATTAGATTGTCAGAAATTATATGTCAGCAACTGGAGGTTTAGTTACTTTTTTTGCCCCTTGGAATGAAGCTTTTGAACGAATTCCGGAACCTATTGAGAGAAGATTATTAAGAGATAGAATATGGTTAGAACAGATACTCAAGTTGCATATTATTCCAGCAAAGGAATTAGTAACTGAAGAAATAACTAATGATACAATAATTGCTACTGTAGATAATATGCGACATTTGTAATAAATTATTTACTAAAAGAAAAAATAACTATCAGAATTTAAAACACTTTGAAAACACAAACTTGTTGTAAAACTTTAAATCAGAATTTACAAAAAATACAAAAGAAAATTAAGCAATTCTGATTTTATTGTATTTATTTTTGGATTAAATAAAATCAGAATTTTTTTCTTTTTAAAATAAACTTGAATTTTTTAAATTAAAAACAGATATTTCTCAAAGACTGAATGGCCTAAAAATAATATAACTTATTATGTTATTGGTGGTGGAATTCGAACAGCAGTATTTTTTCAATATTTTTTTTAATTGCTAAATTATTTATAGATACAAATGGAAGATGTAAGTGTTTGAAATTTAAAGGATTATTTTTTTATCAAAATTTTTTATTAAATTATTTTTAAGGTAACAGCCACAAATGGTATTATTCATTATATTGACAGGGTATTGGGTGTTCCCTATCAGGTTAATAAATTTAAATTTTAATTTAAAAATTTTAATAGTCTCTTTGGGAAGTTCTTCGTAACGAAACTAGAGCACAACGTTCAATGGAAATGTTAAATAATTTACAAGTAATTTTGTTAAAATAAAAATAAAATATTAAATTTTATTATTGAAGTTAAAATACAGTCTAGATCCTTGGCAAGTACTTACTCCAGAACAGAATATGACCTTCTTTGTTCCGATAGATGAAGCTTGGGATAGAGTTTGTATTTTAAGTTTGTAAAAAATACTTTCTAAGAAAGGTCAGTCCAGCAATGAAAAATAAATTACTTGATGGAAATCATTGGCAAGCATTACAATATGTTTATAAGGTAATACAATAAATAATAATTCTGATTTTTCTGGTAAAAAACACAAACTTAACTTTGTTCCGGAAAATCTTAATATTTTCCGGAAATTTAAATAAAAGAAAATACAATTGACATCCCTTTGAAGTCAAACTTAGTTTTCGTATTTTTTATTGTATTTTTTTGTGTTTTTATTTTTTATTTATAATAAAATATAAATGTTTTTAGAGGCATATTTTACAAGGGCAAGCACTTATGTATACAGGTGAATGTTCTTTTTATTATCCTCTTAATTTTTGGCTCAGATTTGCGTGAAAGAACATATGTAATGATGAATGATGAAAAAGTGATTATTAGACGTCGAGGGAGATGTAAATAATTTATCCTTTTATTTTTTAATATTTTCCTTAGATTTTGAGCTTTACTGGCCAAGAGGCAATCGAGTAGCCCGTATTATTGAAGGAGGTGAAATTGCTGGGATTAATGGTTTTATGCATTTAATAGATGGAGTAATTTAATAAATAAATTTATATAATTAAATAATATAATTAATAGGTACTTATTTATGAACCAGATATCCGTGCGGGGTCAAAAAATGTTTTAATTAATAGCCAATTATTATTAATTTTAATGTTTCTTATTTTATTCGGTAAATATTTTTTGTTAATTAAAATAATTTAAAAAGTATTTTAAACTTTATTGCAATAATATCGAAAATACAAATATGTATATGTGTTTCTGCACATAAAAATTCTGATAACCGTTCTGAGATCAGAACTTAATTAAACTTTTTTTTAAGTTTGTAAACTTTAAATAATTAATTTAAAAATACCTTAAAAATTCTTTTTATAATTAAAAATTACTATAAAAGCTTGAATTTTTCTTTATACTTAATTATTATAGACTATACAACAAGAATCTTCAATTTATTTATTTGGATTACAATGATTGAAGTGGCGTTTATTATTTGTGGAACGTTGCTGTAAATTTTTTTAAAAGTTCTAATTAAAAATTTATTTTTAGTATTATTTGCACCATTATCTCTTCTTTGGTATTCTTCATCTGTAACAAAAACAAACTTGGTTTCAAAGCTGATATTGCTCTCAAAGCTGCTGGTTTCAAAGCTGATGTTGAAATTGGTACTACGGACTTTATAACAAAGACAATGAGAACGGCAAGTGAATCCGTTACTGGCTTATCTTCACCATCGTTTATGTCAACTGCAATTCCAATAAATAAAGACCTGGAATCAAAAAAATCTTCAATTATATCACCTATTGCTATTGCATCTCCATCATTATCTACAACATCCATGTTGGAACCTACTCAGAGTTACATCGAAAATAAAAGGCAACAGGAATTTATCTTATTCAAAACGTTGTTCAGTCCAGAAGATTTCAATTCAGACGAGTATTTACAAAATCTTGACCAATATTGTTTATATTGTCATCTGTCCAAAACTTCCCAGGACAAAGTTCAAACAGAGGAACAAAAAATGTTTGCTGCCCGCCATGAGGCTACTCATGGTTGTTTGGCTTTTGATAATGGCCATGTAGTAGAAAAGGTTTTTTTTTGTCATTTTAAAAATATTTACTTAATAAAATTTAGATTTCAATAATTCCAACCGATAAATACGTAGCAGTGACAGAATGGAGAAACAAAAAAAACAATTGCAGTCGTACAGAAGTGATGTCACGACTCCAGATTACTGCAGGAGGACCTGCTTCTGACAAGTTCTTCTATAAAGATCAATTCTCTGGGTCAGCCCATGACAATAGCCAGTTGAAGATGAGCAGTTTTCAGATGGTATTTAATTTTTAAATATTTTAATTTATCATTATTTTATATTTTTTAGATATATAAGTTTGGCATGGGCCGTGAAGGCGCGATAACTATTGGTCCTAGTCTTAGCGACGACGAAAAGAAGAAAGTTGCAGAGGAAGTTTATTTTCTCATTGGTGAAGTTGTCCGATATGTGGAAAAATATGTAGAAGAGAATAATTTGCTTATTGATGAGGTTAGTTGTAAAAAAATAAATTTTATTTTCCCTCTAAACTCTAAGTAGCCAAGGTGCTAGTTGTGAAAGGAACGCTCAATGGGGAGGAATTCGTGAAGTAAGTAAACTGTTTTTTTTTTATCTTTTTTAATTCAATACATATTTAGGATTGTAACTGACTTCCGGCGACGTCAGAAAGAAGAGGTGTAAGTAAAAAGAACAGAAGACGTTTGTTTGATATTTTCTGTATACCGTATTACCTGTAATAAAAACCCCGGGGTTACTATTTTTCAATGCCTCAAAAAAGGGGGTTATTATTACAGGGGGGGGGGGGGGTGCTACTACAGGGGGGGGGTTACTATTTTTCAATGTATTTATTGACAATAAACAAAAATAAAAAAAAGCTTTAACAACAAAAGGTAAATTAAATTATTAAAATAAAAAAAAGTAAAATTAGAAAACAGAATTTAATTTACAAAATTAAGCAATTCTTTATTTCTCTTTTGGGTATTGTGACTTGTACTAGGTTTCTTATTTCTGAACCGATTTGGACAAATGAGGTGTCATTTGAAGGAGCTTCGGAAACTGAGTCGAACTAGGGGTGGGGGACGATGGTCCGATAACTAGGGACCGAGTTACAGACTTTTGAAAATCGAAAAAGTGAAGGGGGGAGTAAACTCAATTTTGAGTGAAAAATTCAATTATGCAAATGATAGCTCATTTGAAAGACTACTTAAAACTGAGTTGAATTAGACTGAAATCTGCTTAATTGGACAATCTTAAACGAAGTTATACTTAAAAGATTATGCTTAATTTAAGTGATTAACGTGGCTGCATTTAAATTAGTTTCTCTTATTATTTTATAGCCATTGATATGATTTCGTTTTCGAGCCTTTTTTTAAGATTGGGCGATATTTGAAGAAAAAAATTAATTTTTTCATTAAAATTGTTGATGCGTAATTGGAGGGAAAACCCACCCCAATATACTCCAAAATAAAGAAGTTTTTTAACGGATCACATAGATTAAAAATACTTCAAATAATGCCATCTTCAGACTAATTCAACTCAGTTTTAAGTGCTCTTTCAAATGAGCTATCATTTGCATAATTGAATTTTTCACTCAAAATTGAGTTTACTCCCCCCTTCACTTTTTCGATTTTCAAAAGTCTGTAACTCGGTGACTAGTTATCGGACCGACTTCCCCACCCCTAGTTCGACCCAATTTCGAAGCTCTTTCAAATGACACCTCATTTATCCAAATCGGTTCAGAAATAAGAAACCTAGTACAAGTCACAATTTCTCTCTTTTTAATTGTATCTAGGGGGGGGGGGGGGTGGGGGTTACTATTACAGGGGGGGTTGCTACTACAGGGGGGTTACTATTTTTCAATGGGTCGAAAAAGGGGTTACTATTACAGGGGGGGGGGGGGTTGCTACTACAGGGGGGGTCACAATTACAGGTAATACGGTATATAAGTAATAATTATATTTGTTCTGTTTTTATAATAACTTACTTTTGTATATCATTCAATTTTAATAAAAAAAATAATCCTTTAAATTTCAAACACTTACATCTTCCATTTGTATCTATAAATAATTTAGCAATTAAAAAAAATATTGAAAAAATACTGCTGTTCGAATTCCACCACCAATAACATAATAAGTTATATTATTTTTAGGCCATTCAGTCTTTGAGAAATATCTGTTTTTAATTTAAAAAATTCAAGTTTATTTAAAAAGACAAAAAATTCTGATTTTATTTAATCTAAAAATAAAATACAATAAAATCAGAAATGATTAATTTTCTTTCGTATTTTTTGTAAATTCTGATTTAAAGTTTTACAACAAGTTTGTGTTTTCAAAGTATTATAAAATAAATTCTGATAGTTATTTTTTCTTTTAGTAAATAATTTATTACAAATGTCGCATATTATCTACAGTAGCAATTATTGTATCATTAGTTATTTCTTCAGTGACTAATTCCTTTGCTGGAATAATATGCAACTTGAGTATCTGTTCTAACCATATTCTATCTCTTAATAATCTTCTCTCAATAGGTTCCGGAATTCGTTCAAAAGCTTCATTCCAAGGGGCAAAAAAAGTAACTAAACCTCCAGTTGCTGACATATAATTTCTGACAATCTAATAAATTATTTAATTAAATTAAAATTTTATTTATTTACTTGTCCAATAGTAGCCATAAATCTCATTAAAGTTGTACATCTATAATTATCCATAAGCATCTAAATAAATTTTAAACAAAAAATTTGTTTTAATTAAAAATTACTTGATCAATAGTATTAGTAACAATTCCCAAAACATTATCTATTATATGAACAACCTTTAATTATTTTTAAATTTAAATAAAATAAAATAAATAAACCCCATTCTGTACAGGAATATTTGGAACAAGAATTTTTGCCCAAACAGCACCTCTTCTAAATTCACCATAACGCTAAATTTAAAAAATAATTCTGATTTTATTTTTTAATAATTAATTATTTTACAAACTTCATAAATACTTGTTACTATATATAAATCCCATTTTCCGGTTCTATGATCTGTAATATTTCGCAAACTTAATTTAAGTTTGTAATTGTCTTCTATTATATTTGAAGAAAATCTGTTTTTAATTTGTATTTTTAAGTTTATTATTATTAAACTTGCCTGATTGATGGATAGAAATGAATTCCACCATCATATAACCAAGGATATGTAAATAAAACCTGAAGAAAAAATACTTTTCAGGAAATAAACAGAATCAGAATTTCTTGTATTTGTTTTTGATCTAAAAAAGAGAAAAAATAAAAACTGTAAATTTTCCGGAAAATTTATTTCATAAATAAAACTTTTTCAGAACAAACTTTAAAAGAATTAATAATTAAATAAAAATTCAAACGTTGTATTATTGTTGTTGTTTCATCAATTATATCTGTTGAGGGTTTTCCATTTTGTGAGTATATAAAAGAGCTAGAAATAGGTGTTAATTCTTCAATATTGTTATTGAAACTTTGAAGCGGAGTAGGACGATGAATCTAATAATTTTTTTTTAAATGTTTTAATAATTAACAAAAAAATGATTACCATTCTCTTAGTTTGTTCATTTTTATTAATTGAACTTTCATAATTCATAAATGTTCGTTTATGTTGAGTTGGGGGTGTTTGAGTTGCTATAGGGGCTGTTGTTGCACGTGGAAAACCTTAAAGTTGGAATTAAATAAAGTTTTAAAAATCTTTTTTTTTAAACATTTTTACTGTAAACTTTCCGGAAAAAATTTTACAAAAAGTTTCAAGTTTTACCATTTTGTATTGGAAAATCATCATTTAATTTTCCTAAAGAATGTGTTGATCGTTCTGTACGATAATAAGCTTTAGGACTTCCTTCGCAGCTTCTTTTTGGACTGCTATAATCCCTTGCATAAGCATGCCTATAAATTAATATTTTTTAAAATTAATTATTTTCTTTTCACCTGTCATATAAATGTGAAGAATATGATCTATAAGTTCTTAAATGATGACTTCTTTTTTCTGTTATTGTTTTTGCTGTTCTTCCTGTACTACGAGAAATATGTTCAAAAGGAATATTATTTAATTCCATTAATTCTTCTGGATCAGTCTGTAACCATTTATCATGTTTTCGTTGTCCTCTTTGCTCTTGATCTTGTGAACGACTTCTAAACAAAATTAAAATAATTGCTATTTTATTGTTTTGATTACCTATAATAATTATAACGTTGACTAACATTATTATATCTTTCATCCAAGTATGAACTAGGCAAAAATGTTTTTTTAGGTGTTGGAGCTATAGGAAGGCCTGGAGGTAATGCTCTCCTAACTGGTCCTGTACTTGTACTTCCACCATGTTTATAAACAATTATATCCTTTAAAAACAATATTTAAAATAATTAATTATTATTTATAACCTCAACTACATGCTGTACTTTTCCTTCTTCATTTGTTCTATCAAATGAATGTCGTTTAGCATAAGTAATTGTAGTAGCTTCTGTAACACTTGTCCAACCTTTTGTTGTATCTATTAAAGGTCTACGAATAGATCCAGGTGATGAGTATTTATACAAACTATCAGAATATTGTGACGAATATTTTGTACGTGGAAGGGGTTTTGCTACAAAAATTATTGTAAAGTAAATAAAAATTAAAAAAATAAAAGAAATTAAACTTTCCGGAAAGAAAAAAATTACAATTGTAAAAATGTTTATTTTCTGTATTCCTTCCGGAAAGTAAAATAAACATACGCTTAGAGTCTATGCTTAAATCTTCACTTTTCATTGTCAAAGGCCGTCTTATTCTTTGTGTAGCTGCTAGTGGTATATTTTCTATAATATTTTTTTTTATTTTAAATAATTACAAAAATTTTGTAACCATTTCTGAAAGATATAGCTTTTGCATAAATATTTTGTAATTGATTTTCATCAAGTGTACGTTCTGTTAAATTAACTTTTTCTTCTTTACAAGGGAAAGTAGTCGGAAATGATAATTGTTTCAATTTTTTCTTTTCATTTTCTGTAGCAACATCGTTTTGCTTCAACTCACTTATATGAACATGTAATTCAACTGGTTCTGCAACTTCCTTTTCTTTTGATTTTTGAAGCATTTTCGCATCTTAAAAGGTAAAATACTGTAATTTAGAAAGCTATTCAGTTTATTTAAGAATATTTTACTCAGAATTAAATAAAATAATAAAATCTCTAAAAACCATTTACTTGGAATTTTTTGTTCCCTTCGCACTACAAAGTAGGCTGGAAGGAACATGGGGATTAATTAATAAAAAAATTAAAATTAAATTCCTTACTAACAATTCCCCGCACATTACATGATTCGTTAATATCGGTTAAATTATCATTAGTAAATTTATTTTTTAATTCTTCATCTTCTTTTTCATCATTTAATTCAGAAAATCTTCCTCCATACCAACCATGATGATATAAACCAACTTTTTCTTCAATAGGATAAAATGTTAACTCAACAAGTTTGTTTAAGTTTTCAACTTTTTTTGCTTCAATTTTGTTGTCCTTTTTAAGTTTTTCAACCTTTTCAAGTTTTATTTGAGGAATTTCTTCTTCACTTATAAAAGTTGCAACAGAATATCCATTATGATAAACATTAACAAAATTTTCAATTAAAATACTTTTAATTTCATTTGCTTCTAAAAATGTTGCCTTTCCCTCATCTTTTAATTCAAAAATATTTTTTTCATAAATTTTTTCATTTTTTATTTCATTGTTGGAAGATGAAGGGATTATTGTTTCAATTGATCCACGCGAAAAACCTTCTTCAGATTTTAAAGATTTTTTATCAAAAATTTCATTTTTGTCCTTCAATTTAACTTTTTTTTTGAGCAGGAAAGTTGTTATAATGACCAATATATAGTTGTTCAACATTTAAAAGCAAAGTTTTAATTTTTTTATTAATTAATCCCCATGTTCCTTCCAGCCTACTTTGTAGTGCGAAGGGAACAAAAAATTCCAAGTAAATGGTTTTTAGAGATTTTATTATTTTATTTAATAATTAATTTTTATATAAAATTACAATATTTAAAATATTTTATTAAAATAATTCTTAATAATAAAGGATATATTTGTGAAGAAAAAATAAGAATTCTAGATAAAGACTAATATTTGAGAAGAAAAAATAAGAATCTTAGATAATTATTGTTAATTAGAATTCTTATTTTTTCTTCTCAAAAATTAGTTTTTATCTAGAATTCTTATTTTTTCTTCACAAATTTAGGCTTTATTATTAAAAATTATTTTAATAAAATTATTTTATTTATTTATTAATTTTTCATATAAAAAGTAATTGGAGAATAGAAAAAATTCAAGTTCAGAAAATACAAAGAAAATAATTCTGGAGATATTAAGAATATAAATTCCTGAAACCTTACAATAAATGTTTTCCGGGAATAAAAATTTATTAAAAGAATTTTAAATAATAAAAAATAATTAATTAAGAAGAAAAAAAGAGAAAAAAAGAAAAAATAAATTAGCATAAGAAATTTAAAATCATATTAAATTAATTTTTATTATACAAAATTATTTTTATAAAAATTAAATATTAAATAAAATAATAAAATCTCTAAAAACCATTTACTTGGAATTTTTTGTTCCCTTCGCACTACAAAGTAGGCTGGAAGGAACATGGGGATTAATTAATAAAAAAATTAAATTTAAATTCCTTACTAACAATTCCCCGCACATTACATGATTCGTTAATATCGGTTAAATTATCATTAGTAAATTTATTTTTTAATTCTTCATCTTCTTTTTCATCATTTAATTCAGAAAATCTTCCTCCATACCAACCATGATGATATAAACCAACTTTTTCTTCAATAGGATAAAATGTTAACTCAACAAGTTTGTTTAAGTTTTCAACTTTTTTTGCTTCAATTTTGTTGTCCTTTTTAAGTTTTTCAACCTTTTCAAGTTTTATTTGAGGAATTTCTTCTTCACTTATAAAAGTTGCAACAGAATATCCATTATGATAAACATTAACAAAATTTTCAATTAAAATACTTTTAATTTCATTTGCTTCTAAAAATGTTGCCTTTCCCTCATCTTTTAATTCAAAAATATTTTTTTCATAAATTTTTTCATTTTTTATTTCATTGTTGGAAGATGAAGGGATTATTGTTTCAATTGATCCACGCGAAAAACCTTCTTCAGATTTTAAAGATTTTTTATCAAAAATTTCATTTTTGTCCTTCAATTTAAATTTTTTTTGAGCAGGAAAGTTGTTATAATGACCAATATATAGTTGTTCAAAGTTTTAATTTTTTTATTAATTAATCCCCATGTTCCTTCCAGCCTACTTTGTAGTGCGAAGGGAACAAAAAATTCCAAGTAAATGGTTTTTAGAGATTTTATTATTTTATTTAATAATTAATTTTTATATAAAATTACAATATTTAAAATATTTTATTAAAATAATTCTTAATAATAAAGGATATATTTGTGAAGAAAAAATAAGAATTCTAGATAAAGACTAATATTTGAGAAGAAAAAATAAAAATCTTAGATAATTATTGTTAATTAGAATTCTTATTTTTTCTTCTCAAAAATTAGTTTTTAGCTAGAATTCTTATTTTTTCTTCACAAATTTAGGCTTTATTATTAAAAATTATTTTAATAAAATTATTTGATAAATATTAATTTTTCATATAAAAAGTAATTGGAGAATAGAAAAAATTCAAGTTCAGAAAATACAAGAAAATAATTCTGGAAATATTAAGAATATAAATTCCTGAAACCTTACAATAAATGTTTTCCGGAAATAAAAATTTATTAAAAGAATTTTAAATAATAAAAAATAATTAATTAAGAAGAAAAAAAGAGAAAAAAAGAAAAAATAAATTAGCATAAGAAATTTAAAATCTTATCCAAAATTAATTTTTATTATATAAAATAATTTTTATAAAAATTAAATATTAAATAAAATAATAAAATCTCTAAAAACCATTTACTTGGAATTTTTTGTTCCCTTCGCACTACAAAGTAGGCTGGAAGGAACATGGGGATTAATTAATAAAAAAATTAAAATTAAATTCCTTACTAACAATTCCCCGCACATTACATGATTCGTTAATATCGGTTAAATTATCATTAGTAAATTTATTTTTTAATTCTTCATCTTCTTTTTCATCATTTAATTCAGAAAATCTTCCTCCATACCAACCATGATGATATAAACCAACTTTTTCTTCAATAGGATAAAATGTTAACTCAACAAGTTTGTTTAAGTTTTCAACTTTTTTTGCTTCAATTTTGTTGTCCTTTTTAAGTTTTTCAACCTTTTCAAGTTTTATTTGAGGAATTTCTTCTTCACTTATAAAAGTTGCAACAGAATATCCATTATGATAAACATTAACAAAATTTTCAATTAAAATACTTTTAATTTCATTTGCTTCTAAAAATGTTGCCTTTCCCTCATCTTTTAATTCAAAAATATTTTTTTCATTTTTTATTTCATTGTTGGAAGATGAAGGGATTATTGTTTCAATTGATCCACGCGAAAAACCTTCTTCAGATTTTAAAGATTTTTTATCAAAAATTTCATTTTTGTCCTTCAATTTAAATTTTTTTTGAGCAGGAAAGTTGTTATAATGACCAATATATAGTTGTTCAAAGTTTTAATTTTTTTATTAATTAATCCCCATGTTCCTTCCAGCCTACTTTGTAGTGCGAAGGGAACAAAAAATTCCAAGTAAATGGTTTTTAGAGATTTTATTATTTTATTTAATAATTAATTTTTATATAAAATTACAATATTTAAAATATTTTATTAAAATAATTCTTAATAATAAAGGATATATTTGTGAAGAAAAAATAAGAATTCTAGATAAAGACTAATTTTTGAGAAGAAAAAATAAAAATCTTAGATAATTATTGTTAATTAGAATTCTTATTTTTTCTTCTCAAAAATTAGTTTTTAGCTAGAATTCTTATTTTTTCTTCACAAATTTAGGCTTTATTATTAAAAATTATTTTAATAAAATTATTTTATTTATTTATTAATTTTTTATAAAAATTATTTTATATAATAAAAATTAATTTTGGATAAGATTTTAAATTTCTTATGCTAATTTATTTTTTCTTTTTTTCTCTTTTTTTCTTCTTAATTAATTATTTTTTATTATACAAAATTATCTAAATAAAATTTTCTATTTATTTTGCTTACTTAGTTCATATTTATCTTTTAGGGTTGTTTCAATTAGATTCTTGCGATTAAGTGGGACCAAAATAGTACATAATGGAATTAAAGCTAAAAAGAAAACTTGATTAATTGTCAGGTATAAATATAAAATAAATACCATTAAATATTGCAAATATATTCCTATTTTTAATTATTTAGCTTTTTAAATATATATTATATATATCTCACCCAAAACCTCAATATTTATTCTACAAACATATTTTCTTCGAAAAGAGCAGCGCCCCCAACAACAACCCATCAGTCACATTCATCGATTGTTTATTTTTACTATTTTGGAAGAGTAAAAAAGGGTCGAATATTTTTTGTTAATTTTTTTTAATTTAATTATTCTCGATATATGAGTCATTCAGGTATTTTTAAGATTTTTTTTATTTTCGCGCACATAATAAGTATTTTTTTATCCAATTTATTTCATTTTTCAATAAAATTTTTCAATATTTAGCTTTAAAATCTTTTATTTGACATTTTTTAAATTGTAACTAATTTAGTTAAATTTAATTAAATGACTTCAATTCCATTCACTTCTATTGATATTTGTAAATTACCAGAAAAAATAAGGGAAAAATTAGCTCAACTTGATTTGGAATTGACTGAAGGTTTTTTTTTAAATTTTTTTAAAATTTAATTAAATTTAATTTAGGTGATATAACTGAAAAAGGTTATGAGAAGAAAAGGCGCCAATTAATTGAATCATTTTCGAAAAAATCATTAAAACAAGGTTTACTTTTTAATTTGCTTATCGATTGTTTTTTTGGTTTTATATAATTATTTTTTGTTTATTTTCTCTATTCTAAAAAAATAATTTTTCGGACATATTAATGATTAGCCTTTTTATTTAAATTTTAATCTTTTAAGAGTCAAATAAAAAAGAAGAACGAATTAAAAAACAAAGGCGCCGTACAACTAGAATAGAAACAAGATATCATTCTGGTATTTTTTTTAAATATTTATTTTAAATTTAAAATGATTTAATTTTAGAAATTAGGCAAGAAGCAGTTCATCAAGCTTTATCTAAACTTCATTTAAATAATAAATGTTTGGAAGAACAAAACAACGAACAAAATAATTTTCAACATTGTCTTTCATTTCGTCAAAGAATAAACTCGAGAAGTAGAAGAAGGATAAATAAAACACAAACAAGTGGTAAATGTTGTTTTAATTATAAAATTAAATAATTACTTTATATTTATGTTTTTGTGCTTTTTTATGTTTTTAATGTTTTGTTATGTTGATGTTTTTATATTTTTAATGTTTTGTGTTTTTTATTTTTTTCTTTGTTTCTGTATCTGTATTTTTGTTGTTTTTATTATATTTTGTGTTTTTCTTGTTTATTATCTACAAAATATAATTATTATATGTTTTTTAATATTTATTTACTTAAACAAAAACAACATGTTCATCTTTTTCTTTTGTTTGTTATTAGTACTACTTAAAGTATATATTTTATAATAATACTAATATGTTATTCTAGTTTTTACTATTTTATGTTTTCTTCACTCGCGCCTATTGTTCATCTCTCGTGGGTTTTTCTGTCCGGTCGAGAAACTTCTTCTGAATATTTTTTCCCCTTTATTTTTTTTTACTACATAACTTCCAATTTCTCTCTATTGTATTAATAACCAACCTAAAATGACGACCCAATATAATTTTTTATTTTTAAATAATATTTTATTGTCACAATGTGCCCAATTTATTTATTTATTTTTTTAAACATATTTTTTTATATGCGCAAAATTTTCATTGAAACTGGTTTTTATTTCAAAAAAATTTCTTTTGCTTGATTTTATGTCAAGGTTGTGATATAAAAAATTTACCTCATTTTAAAGTTTTTTTTTTGATACGTATTTTTAAAGTTAATCTTTCCTTTTGTTTATTTATTTGAAAAATTCTGATTTGTGTTTTTGTTCACTAATAAATTGTATTTTTTTCTATAAATCTTATTTGTTTATAAATCTAAAAAACAAAGTTTTTAATATTTGTATTTTTGTTTTGTTATTTTTAAATGAAATACTTTAATAACTATAAATCTTGTATTTTGTTTTATTATAATGAGTAATATTTATGTATTTTTTAATTTGATTTATTTAATTTTCATCTCTTCACTTTCATTAATTTTACCTTTTTAGTCACCTATTTTTTATTTTGCCTCATTTACTCTCTTCAATCGAATATTTCACCTTCCCTTTTTTTATATCCTAACACTTCTTCTTGTCTAATTTTACCCCCACTCATTTTACCAAATGTCTACTACTCTTAATAATATTATTCTTTTAATAATACCGCATTTAGTTTTGAGATCAACATCATCTGGTTGAGAGAAAGCATTAATGGTGAGACTATGAGGAATAAATGGGGAAAATAAAATAATGGAATTGGCAGTTTTGGGCAATAAAGACGACTTTTTTTTGTGTCCATTTTGCTTTATAGCAGCAACCGACACTGGACGACGATATATAAATATTTAGTAGGTAGTAATGGCCATTCAATGACAAAGAAATCCCTAGCCTCATATGTCTTTTTTTTTGTGTTTTGTTTTTCTTCAGTTATTCTATCCTTTTTTATTAAGGTGACTATTCCAAGTAAAGAGATAAAATAAAGTTTTAAGGAATTTAAGTTGAAAACATTTAATTCAGAAATTTAATTTTTTTAAGTTTGCTTCTGAATTATTTAAATTTTGATTAGATGATAAAATCATTTTGTTTTAATTATGTTGATATGTGTTTCACTCTAAGTTTTTGTTGATTTAATTTAAAAATTCTGATTTGTGTTTTTCTTCATAAATTAAGTTTGTAACCTAAAAACATTAAGTTTCTGATTTTTTTTTCTGATTCTGATTTTTTTAAGTGATTTTTTTTTACTTAAGTATTTACTCATAAAAATTACCTTAAACTCATTTCTTATTTTATTGTTTTTTTGTCATTTACCTTAAAGCTATTATTATATATGAGAATCTTATTATATTTATTGTTCATTTAATACTAAATAAAAATATATTTAAGATTGCAAATATATATACTAAGCAATTGAATTTCGCCTATTTCTTTTTTTCCCCGCCTTATAACAGATTTGCTTGAATACACTTCTTAAGCTTTTAAAAGGAAGTTAGTTGGGGAAAGGAATTTGTATATAACCTCTTACTACACAATGCTCTAATTTAGCAACAAAATTTTACTGCGCATAAACACACACCAATTTTTACTTTAAATTTATTTTTCCTATATTTTGAGGGAATAAATTTTTAAATTTATTTTTCATTTATTTTTAAATTTTCTTTAGATTATATTTTATACAAATTTCTATTTTTTCAACATTTTTATTAAAAATATGCGTGAAAAATTGACAGTTGAAACTGATAGACATATTGCATATTTAACAATTTGTAAGGGAAATGATAATAATTAAAAAAATTTTTAAATTTTAAAATAATAATTTTTAATTATATGAGTCATATAAAAATAATATTATTTAATTTATTTTAAACTTTATAGACAGCAGCTCTGATGATGATGATGATGAAAATGATTTAATAAATGGTGGTGGAGAAAATAGCAGTACATTTGACAGTGGTACTAGTGGTGGAAGTAACAAAAAATTTTATCGTGAAAAAAAATTAAAAGAAGACAAAATTGATGACGGGAAAGAAGAAAAAAAAGAAGAAGATCAAATTAATGGCAAAAAATTACAAAATTGTTTATTAAATGGTAAAAATATTTTTTCTTCTTTAAAGGACGAATCTATACCGCAGAATATTAAAAAGAGAGAAGAAGATTTTAATACAAATTTACAACAGAAAAATAATTTTATAGAAGAGACATCATCAGGATATATTTCTATGCTTCAAATGAACGATTATGTAAATATTTTAATAATTATTTTTTAAACTTAAGTTTCTGATTTTTTTTTTAGTTTAAACTTGAAATTCAACTTTTTTAAAGTTTAAACTTAACATTCTTATGTTTACAATTAAACTTAGAATTCTGATTTTTCTATCTTAAACTTTATTTATCTAAAACATTTTAAAACAGAATATTCAATCTAAACCTTGTTCTAGTCAACAATTTCAACAACAAATAATCGAACATAAAAACATTTCTTCACCAAAGAATAACAAAGAAAAATTATTGAAAGAACAAAAAGAAGAAAATAATAATGAAATTTCTGAAAAAATAACATTCCTTAGACGAAGAAAAGGAGGAGGAGGAATAGAAAATAATAAAAATAATATTAATTTACAACATAAATATACTACTCAAGTTGCTAATCGAACTTCTGTAAGTTTTTCTGGTTTTTGTATTTTTTTTTATTCTGGTTTTTATGTTGTATTTTCTTTTAATTTTTTCAAGTTTATTCTTGAACATAAGAGATAAAGTTTTGATTTTAGGTTTTACTCATTGAAGATCGCCCACTACCCCAATTACCTCCATTTATTACAAATTCTGATAATGATGAAATGGATGAAGATGAAGAAGATTATGAAAGAAATGAACAAGAAGACTTGGAAGAACCAGAATTACCTGTTTATGTTAATTCTACAAATGATTCTGGTTTGGGAGGGTCTTCATTTAATGTGCCTAAAGAGTATGCAAATACTAAAACACGTAAACACTTAAGTTTTTTAATTGTTTTAAAAATTGTATTTTTTCAGCAACAAAATCAATTCGTGTATCAGAAAAAATTCAACAAGTTTTAGATTCCCTTCAGGTAGCTTTAAAAAATTTAATTCAAAATAAAGTTTTATTAATAAAATAATCTAAGTCAGCGATGCAAGCAGCGGTAAATGGTTGCGCTTATTTTTACAATTTGCATAATATTTTTATAAAATTATTTTTTTTATTTTTACTGTAAAATGTTGAATTATTTTTAATTTTTTTTAAATATCAAATTTATTAAATTTTTTTTCTTTTCATTAATCTAAAAATATTTTTTTTTTTAAACTTTGATTTTTGATGAGTTATTTAGCTTTACACTGAAACGTCTTATTTTGAACTTTTTTTTAAAATTTTATTACACATTTTTAAAATTTTTTTTTTTACTTTTTTTTCTTTTTTAATTTATTTTCTACGTTTCATTCCAGTCAATAAAATAAATATTTTTTTTTATTAAAAAATATTCACTAACATCAGGTGTTCATTAAAATTCGCGAGGGGTAAAATTCTTAATGATTTTCTTATTTCTAAAAATAAAATTTATAAATAAAAACTTTATTATTATTTTAGTTAATTATTGTGTGGGCGAATTAAATAAAAAAAAATATTTTTTTTTGTTGCTATTTGTATTTATTATAATTAAGAAATAGCAAAAAATTATTTAAAAAAATATTTTTTAAATTTAAAAATTATTTTTCCATTATTGCTTCTATTCCTTACTTTTAATCTTCTTTTTTTTTTCACTTGCAATTTATTTTCCTTTTTTTTCTTCACGCACTTTTTTTTTTCTTTCAATTTTCTCTGATTTATTTGACACTTGTGGGTGTCAACTCATAAATCTCTCTCCCTTTCATTTCTCCTTTTTAATTCTATTTTTATTTAACAATAAATTCCAAGCCTTCCAGGATTGATGGAAATTGCAGCTTTCAAAAAAAATTTACAATTTTTCACAGCAAGATATATTTATTTATTTGTTTATATTTTTCAATCTCTTCCCCATCTGCTATTTATTTTTAGGTTCATGCGCATAATTATAAGAAAATACTTAAGTAATATTTAAAATTTATTTAATTTTATTACTCTTCGTTTTTATTTAAGTTTTGTATTTCTTATTTGTTTATGGTTTAAAACATTTTTTATTTTAAGTTGATTATTTTCCTTGTTAGCAAACATATTTGTTTTCTTTCTTTTATTATTTTTATTTCTTGTTTCTAAACATTGTGTTTATGTTTTATTTTAATGTGTTTTAAAATGTTTATATGTTTTGTTTTTTAATGGCTCGTCTTATATGTTTATTCTATTTCTTCTAAACATTGTTTTTCCTAATTTGATTTTCCCATGCTACAACAACACAATCCTATTTATATACCTTCAAAACATTACTTATCTTAACCAAAACTGATATATATTCCTGTATTTATATTTAATCCCTTATTATTATGGTCACAATTTTCCTTTTACCACAAACAAAATTAATATTTATTTTTACACAGCTGTCGTATTTTTTCTCCTTTTTTTTCTTCAATGTTTTAGTAGTTGTTGTGCCATGTGCACACATTTTCTTCCTCTATAATTTTTATTTTTAAAGGCCAAAAGCAACAGCTTTTGGTCAACATATAAATTTGCATTTTTTTTTTCAACTTTTCTTTCTCGTTAATAAGGAAGGATATTTATTTTATTTTTGTTGTGTTTGCAAAATAAATTTAATATAAAAATAAAAGAAAAATTAGTTTAAATCTTCACAACATTTTAAAATTTGTTTAACTTTTGTAATTTATTCAAATAAAACTTTTTATTTTTTGCATATTTTAGAAACATTTATTTATTTAATTATTATTCTTTGCCCTTTTTTTTTAATTTTAAACTCATCAAAAAATGTATGTTTTAATGGAGCATTCGGGCAAATTGCATTCACCTCCACCTCGTCATTGTCATCATCACCCTAAAGCAGTTTTGCGTGCTCGTGCTTCAATACATAAACATCAATCACCTCCTCCACCTCCTTTAGAACAAAAAACTCTAAAAAATGTAAAATGTCAATCGTTAGACAATGAAAGGAAAAAGGAAGAAAAAGAAGAAAATGAGAATAATAATAATTTTGATAATAATGATGAGGATATTAGCAAGTTTAAAGAATTTGTTTCAAAAATATCAAAAGGACATAAAAAACAACAACAACAGCGTTTATCAAATGAATCAATTAGAAAATTGTCAACAACATCAATAAAACATTTGTCAAAACAACCAACAAACCAAACTTCAGAAGAAACATTAATAAAACAGCCGACAAGAAAAACATCTAAAGAAACATTAAAACAACCAGAAAGAGAAACATTTAAAGAAACATTAAAAGATAAACAAAAAAATCCAAACATTGCTAATTTTTCTCCAAAACTTATTACAAACAATAAAACATTTGCTTCAAGTTCAAATATTAATAACTTTTCTCAGCTTCCGCCTCCTATTAGATTTCGGTGTCGTCCCCCTCTTTTAGCAAAGAAGCAACAATATCAATGGAAAGAGAATAATTTTATTCATAATTCTAATCAAAATAGTTCATTGCTAGAAAATAATGCATTGAAGCAATACCAAAGTTCCATTCCACGCTCGCCACAATTATTAATGCGTCATGGTAGCAGCAAGGTTGGGCCTATTGAAAAAGTTTCTGAGGAATTGAAGCAAAATAATAAAAATGAAAAAGTGAAGCATGAAGATTTGAAGACTGACAAAGAAAATAAAATTAAGCAAGGAAGATTGAGAAAAATGGAATTGAAGCAAGATAAAGATTTGAAGCAAAACTTGAAACAAGTGAAGGAAGTGAAACAAAATGTACATCAGGAAAAGGAGTTGAAGCAAACAAAAGAAAATTTGGATTTGAATCAAAATGAGGAACATAATGAATTAAAGCAGCATATGAAGCAAGAGATGGAGATGAAGCAAAATATAAAACAGGAAAATGGTTTGAAGCAAAATATGAAGCAAGAAAATAATTTGTTACAGGAAACAGAAATGGAACAAAAAGCAAAGCAAACAAAGGATGAAGACAACCAAGTTTCTAGCAAAAAACAAAAGAAGCGTCTTTTAATTAAAGCAAATAATGATTCGTTACAAAGAAGTTCGTCTCAATCTCGTTGTTTATCTACAATCTCAAATAATCAAAAATCTGAAAATTTTTTAAAATTTATGAGTAGATCAAAAACTTCGACAAATTTAGCAGTAAATAGTAGTCGAGAAGCAAGTGCTTCACTTTCTTGGTTGAGATCAATTCGAGGAAAATCACCATCACATTTAAAAACACGTCAGAACAACAACAACAACAACAATTATTTTACTTCAAAAACATTAAAAACTTCAAACATATTTGATGCAGTTGTTGATGTTTTTAACCCATTAGAAAATCAAAAGTTTTTTGAAGCAAGTTGGGATCTTCAAAACAATTTTTATCAAAAACTTGTTGGAGAAGAAAATCAATATACTCGTGTTCAGCGCGAATTAAAATGTTTAGCAGAGCGGCGCGCATTAACTGTTGGAAGTAAACATACTATTCGCGTTGCTGACTTTAGTAGTATTGAACATATGTTTTTAATGATGAATAAAAAATCTTCTGAAAAAAGACAAATTAATGAAAATGAAATGTTTCAGAAACCAAGACAGAGAGCTTTACAAGATTATTACAACGATGATGATGCTGAATTGGAAGGTTAGATTTTGGTCATTTCATTGCCAGTTAAGGACTAATTTAACTAAATGTTTTAGTACCTTAAAACATTTTTTTCTATGTTTTAAAACTTAAAAATGTTTTCCTTGTTTTTCCTTTTGTTAGTAATGTTCGTGGCATTGAACTGACCAAACATGAATTTTATAATGTTTTCAGTTTTTTAAAATTTTTCTTAGTAATGGCAAACATTGTTGATGAAAATACCATACGACCAACTGGACAATTAATTACTCCTTGTAGGGCCGATTTTCCTGGTTGTGCAACACCTCCCCCATTGCCTCGTTCAATAGAAACAGCACTTCATAAATGGGCACATACACAACCAAAAGCAATAGCTGCTGTCCAATTAGATACAAATAATACTTCTAAACCTTCGACTAGTTTAACTTATGGTAAAGTTTTAATTTTT
The DNA here is from genome assembly GCA_036172905.1 of Meloidogyne graminicola. NCBI lineage: Eukaryota > Metazoa > Nematoda > Chromadorea > Rhabditida > Meloidogynidae > Meloidogyne > Meloidogyne graminicola. Next base: position 150,436 of record JARPZY010000012.1, on the reverse strand, counting down.
AAATTTTTTAGAAATTAAAAAATTTTATTTAAAGCAAAGCTTCTTAGTCGTGCAACAAAAATAGCCTATACATTGTTAAATAAAATTGTTGTTATTCCCTCAACTTCAGGTGGTAGTGGAAAAGAAAAAGTACACTTATGCTTACCAGGGGATAGAGTAGCTTTAGTAAAAGACTTTTTTTTTTAAATTGTATTATTTAAAAATTTTTAGGTTTATCCAAATAATGAAGCTCAAGCCTTTCTTTGTGCCTTTTATGGCTGTCTTTTAGCAGGGGTTATTCCTGTACCTATAGAAGTACCAACAGTTAAGAGGGGCGATACTGCCGGTGCTCAACAATTTGGTTTTCTTCTTGGCAGTTGTGGTGTGCTTTTTTTCTTATTTTTTAAATTTGAAATAGTTTTGTTTTTAATATTTTTGCTAATAATGTAAAAGTTTTTTTTAATTTTTATAATAGGTGTAAGAGTTGCTCTAACCACAGAACGTTGTTTAAAAGGCTTACCACGTTCACAACAACATAATAACAATAATACCTCTTCACAAAACTTTTTGCCTTCTTCACCTTCTTCCAGTGCCAATTCTACTCTTTCACCTAGTACTCAACGTGATTCTAGTCAATCACCTGCACAGAATCGACAACAACAAAATCAACATGATTTGGCTGATTTTAAGGTGAAAAAAGTTTTAAAAAAAATCTTTAAAAATCTTATAGTATTGGCCAAAACTACACTGGTTAGTTACTGAACACTTGCCAAGACCCGCTAAAGAATGGACCTGTTCTCCGCTTTTGTTTGTTTTCTATTTTTGTTAAACTTTGACTTTCCTGAACATATTTTTATTTTTTTTTGGACTAGTTTTCCTGAACATGTTTTTATTAATGTTTTCCTTTATATTTTAAATGTTTTTCCGGAATATCTTTTAAGGTTTTTTCCTTTAGTTTTTGCCGGAATTTGTTTTTTAAATTAATTTTAAATTTATTAAATTTCTCTCATTTTACAGAGCTGATGAATCTATTGCCTATATAGAATATAGCACAGATAGAGAAGGGGCAGTTCGCGGTGTTCAAGTTTCTAGGCAAGCAATGTTAGCGCATGCACGAGCACTTTGTTTAGCACTAGATTATAAAGAAAATCAAACATTAATTTGTGTTTTGGATTTTAAAAGAGAAGTAGGGCTTTGGCATGCTTGTATTGCTTCAATATATGCAGGAATGCGTGTAATTTTTGTTCCATATTCTTTAATTAAAGCAAATCCAACATGTTGGTTATTACAAGCAACACAACAAGTAAAAATTAATTTTCAAGTTTTTAATTTTTAAAAAACTCTTTTCTAGACTGCCCAATTTGCTCTTGTTAAATCTCGTGATTTACATTGGTCTTTATTAGCAGTTCGTGACCATTCTCAATTACAACTTGGCTCACTTGAACGAATTTTGGTAATTTTTATTTACATATTTTTTGATTTATTTATTTATTTTAGGTTAGTGATAGTGCTAATCCCTGGGCATTGTCATCATGTGATCAATTTTGTTCGGTCTTCGCCCGTCGAGGCCTTTCCCCTACGGCTATTTGCCCTTGTGCTGGTTCCCCTGAAGCTGGAACTGTTGCATTAAGACGACCATTTCGAAGACAAGGGAATGACCAAACTAATGAAAATAATAATAATAATAATCAGAATTTACCTCAATGGGGAAGTGGTAGAGGAACACTTTCAATGTTGGCTTTAAGTCATTTAGTTGTTCGGTTAGAACCGGAAAATTCAATTAATTCATTGGCAGTACAGGTAATACATATAAAAAATAAATTTTTTAATTATCTTTTAAATTAGGATACTGGTCAAGTAATTCCTGGAGGTATGGCCGTCGTTGTAAAATTAAATGGTCCTCCAAGGCTGTGCAAATCTGATGAAATTGGTGAAATTTGTTTACATTCTGCATCTACCTCAAATGGTTTTTATGGTCTGAAAGGACTTTCTCAAGGAACTTTTTCTGTTTTACCTTTGGGAATTGATGATAAACCTATTGGACCTTTGCATTATGTTCGCTCTGGATTAATTGGATTTTTGGGTCCCAATGGAATGATTTTTGCTGTTGGCTCAAAACAATCTTTGCTTTTTGTTTCCGGAAGGGTTCATAATGCTGATGATGTAAATAAATTATTAATTTATAAATTTAATTTTCCGGAATATGTTTTCATTCATGTTTTCCGGAATATTTTATTTGTTTTTAATGTTTTTATGGAGTATGTTTTTATTAACCTTATTATTTTCCGGAAAACATTTTATATTAAACTTTTCTTTATTTTTAATAATTTAAGTTAATAGCAACTGTATTAGCTGTTGAACCACATAAATTTATTTACAGAGGTAATTTAATTATTTTTAAAAATTAAATATTTACTTTAAAAAAAATTAATTTAGGTCGGATATCAGTATTTAGTATTCGAGTACTTCGTGATGAGCGTATTTGTATTGTTGCTGAACAAAAACCTGAAGTTAACGAGGAAGATGCTTTTCCGTGGATGGTAAAACCTTATTTTTATAAAACATACATCTATTTCTTAAGGTTCGTGTTTTGCAAGCAATTGATTCTGTACATAATCAACTTGGCATTTATTGCATTTGTTTAGTTCTTCCAAATCACTTACCAAAAGTAATATTTTATTTCTCAAAAATTTATTCTAAAAATTAAAAAAAAAAGGTTTAAAATTTTTTTTAGACTCTACTTGGAGGAATTCACATAACTGAAACTAAACAACGCTTTCTTGATGCTTGCTTACATCCTACTACTTTATTAATGTGCCCTCAACATTGTGTATTAAATCTTCCAAGGCCAAGAGAACCTCCTTCTGATATTGGACCTGCTGCAATGTTTGTTGGAAATATTGTACAGGTTAACAAAAGTTTTAATTTTTATTTCCCGGAAAAATTGATTTAACGTTAATTTAAGTTTTGCTTCAAGTTCGATTTTTATTATTGTTTATTTTCCGGAAAGGTTAAATAAACCTTTCCGGAAGTAATCAAGTTTAATTAAAAATAATCGACTTTAGTTTTTCTTTATAGGGAGCAAGAATTGCTGGGGCTCAAGGCTTGGACTTGCCAACACCTACCTCTGAAGAAGAACAATTTTATCTTATAGATATTTTAAAACAACGTGCAAAACAAACACCTGATCATGTTTTGTATTCTCTTTTGAATTCAAAAGGGATTGAGGTTTTTATTTTAATTATTTTTAAATTTAATTATTTTAGACTGAATCTTTAACTTGTGCTCAACTTTTAAAGAGGGCAGAACGTGTTGGTGCTTTATTATTAGAAAAAGGTAGTCTTGCAAGCGGAGATCACGTTGCTATTATTTTTCCTCCAGGAATTGATCTTATCGCGGTTAATTGGAATTTTTGTTTTTTATAATTAAATATTACATTTAAGGCTGTTTTTGGTTGCTTCTGTGCCTCACTTGTGCCTGTTTGTATTAGGCCCCCTTCAGTGCACCATTTACAAACATCAATGCTTACTATACGGTAAAGTCAAAGAAACCTAAACATTATTTACTTTCCGGAATGAACTTTTAAGTTCATATCTTTTTCCGGAAAAATATATTAACATTTGTTACTATTAATTTTTTACGGAAAGTTTTTATTTGTTTAATTTCAGAATGATTGTAGAAGTTAGCAAAGCAGTTGCTCTTCTGTCCAATGGAGCAATAATTAAATTATTAAAAAGTAGAGAATTTCCACAAACACATAGAAGACGACAACAACAACAACAAAATGCTACAATTCAACAAAATTGTTGGCCAATAATTTTTGATACTGATGATGCTCCTTCTTTATCTTTTGCTAGAAATAAAGTTTTAAATAGAAGATTATCAGCCGAAGAATTAGAAGAAAGATCAACAGCATCAACTTGTTATTTGGTTAATTAATTACTTAAAATAAGGAACAATTTTTTATTTTACAGGATTTTGTTGTCAGCACAACAGGTCAACTTTCGGGTGTACAAATGACTGTTTCTGCAGTAGCACATCAATGTAGAAGTCTTAAATTAGCTTGTGAACTTTATCCATCAAGGAATGTTACACTTTGTTTAGATCCTTGTTCTGGCGGTCTTTCTTTTACTCTTTGGTGTCTTTTAAGTGTTTATTCTGGTCATCAATCAACACTTATTCCACCACAAGAAATGGAACAAAATCCTTTTTGTTGGTTACAAACATTGACTCAGAAAAGAATAAGAGATACATTTTGTTCCCCTAATGTTTGAATTTTAAACTTTAATGTTTTAATGAAATAAATGTTTAGATGGTTGAATTATGTTGCTCCGAACTTGCACCTCAACTTTCTCAACTTTTAGAAAAGGGAATTAATTTATCTAGGTATTTTATTAATTCTGCTTCAAGTTTATATATTAATTCTGATTTTCTGGAATTTTTCTTTATGTTTAAACTTAATTTGCTTCAAGTTTATTTTTTATATTTTCCGGAAAATACATTTTCAGACTTTTCTAAATATTTTTATTATTTCCGGAATTTAAATTATTTACTGGAAGCATTTTTTAAATTATTGTATGCTTACAGTTTTCAATTTATTTATAGCCTTCGTAACTGTATAATTATTGCTGAAGAACGTCCACGTGTTTCATTATGCAATTCTTTTGTAAAGCTTTTTATGCCCTTAGGACTTTCAACTAGATCTGTTAGTACTGCCTTTGGTTGTCGTGTTAATCCTTCAATTTGTATGCAATCTGCTTCATGTCCAGATCCAACATTTATTTATGTTGATGCTAAAGCATTAAGGAATGATAGGGTTACGGTAGTTGAAAAGGGGGCTCCACACAGTATTTGCCTTATGGAATGTGGAAAGGTAATTTAATTATAATTTGAAAGTATTATTTTAATTATTTTAAAGCTTTTACCAGGCGTTAAAGTTGCTATTGCTAATCCAAAGACTCGTGGTCAATGTGCGGACACTCATCTGGGCGAAGTAAAAGAAAATTATAAATATTCTTTTTCTTTAATTTCTTTAAGATTTGGGTATCAAGTGAACACAATTCTAAAAGCTTTACTTCACTATCTGATATACAACAATCTGACCATTTCAACGCTAAATTAACTACTGGTGATACAAAAACTATATGGGCAAGAACGGGTTATTTGGGATTTTTAAGACAAACACAAGCTATTACCGCACATGGGGGTACATATATTTATTTTTAAATTAATTTAAAATTATTTAAAAAAAAAGAATTACATGATGCTTTATTTGTTGTTGGTGCATTAGAAGAAACTTTAATGTTGCGTGGTATGCGTTACCATCCAATTGATATTGAAACTTGTGTTAATAAATCAAATAGACAAATATGTGAAAGGTTTTAAATATTCTAATAAAAATAAACTTTAAATATAAAATTAAAACTTGAAAATTTAAGGTAAAGTTTTAAGTCAAAGTTTGTTTCAATTTATTTTCAAGTTGCAAACTTTATTAATAAAATTAAGTTGGAATTTAAAAAAAAAAACATAATTTTTCTCCAAACTTAAAACTTAAGTTGCTTCTTTTCCTTTATGGCGATAAATTTCTGCAATTTTTTTCCGCAACTAATAATATTTATTTTCTCAAAAGGATTATTTTTTTTAAAGAAAAGGATTATTTTGGAGGCATAAATTCAACTATTTTTTAAAAATATCATAAAACTTCTCTTCTTTTAACATCTTCCCTCCAAAGAAAATTCACATAGGTAACTTCCTTTTCTTTAAAAAAAATAATCCTTTTGAGAAAATAAATATTATTAGTTGCGGAAAAAAATTGCGTTGCCATAAAGGAAAAGAACCAACCTAAGTTTTTTTTACTTTTTTAAGTGCTTCTTTTCTTTGGACTAATTTACTTGTAATAGTAGCAGAAACAACATCACCAGAATCTGAAGCTTTAGATTTAATTCCTTCAATAACTTCAGCATTATTAGAAGAACAACATTTAATTGCTGGAATTGTTGTTTTATTAGACCCTGGAACTATTCCAATTAATAGTAGAGGAGAAAAGCAAAGAGCACATTTAAGGGAATTATTTATTAAAAATCAATTAGATCCTATTTATGTTGCTTATAATCTTTAATTTTAAATTAATTTATGTAAATAAAATTTAAAAAAAAAATTAATCCAACAAGTAGCTTTTTGTTTCATTCAACAGCACCTGCGTGTTTAAAAAAGCTACTAGTTGGAGTAAAGAAAATAAAAATTGTTTTTTATTTTTCCCGCGTCTAATTTATTTTTATTTGCTTGAGAACAACTAAAAACTTTAAGTTTATTAAATACATTTTAATTACTTAATGTTTTTGAGGTTTTCTTTTTAACTTAAAGACCACACACATAATTTAAAAATTCTATTACTCTAATAAACCTTATTTAATTAAGTTTATTCTCTATTTTTAGTAATTTTGACCAAAATTTCTTTTTTTTATTAGGTATATTAATTTCCATCATTTTTTACAAAAAGCATTTCCGACATTTAATCACCACTCAAAACTAAACGGACAATAATTTATTTAGTGTACAAAACTTAACTTTTTTGTGTTTTATTTACATAATTTTTCTTAATTAAAAAAAAAAAGAAAAAAATTTTTTTTTAAGCAATTCTCTCCTTTTAGCATTTTTCTTTAATCCAACTTGTAGCTTTTTAAAATTAATAGAATTTCCTTTTTATCTAATGTTGTAGGAATATGTAATAGAAAAATTTATACAAAAAGACAGGTAAAAAAAAATATTCTCCACACTCATCCATTATCATTTTAAATAAACCGCAACATAAATATGTACATTTAACTGTGTTTATTCCGGAAAAGTTAAAAACTAGGGCAACTAATTCATAAACATGCAGAAAAAAACAAAACAACCGGATAAAAATTTCTTTTCCAAAAGATCACCACTAAAACAAAAATTATTTTAGAAGTTATCTTTTGGTGTAAATTATAATATTAAATTGCGGGGAAAATAATTTTATGATTTTTTTGTTTTAATTCTATTATAACAGACATTATTTGTTAAATATTTTTATTGTTGTGTCGGCAATTCTTTTTAAATAAAAAAATTATATTTTTAACTACTAATTGAGTAAATCTTTATTATTTAAAAATGGAACACTTTTAAATAATTCAGAAAATAATTTTTAAAAATAAAGAAGCTATTTTTTGGAGATATTTGATTAGACAAAAATTAATCATTTTTTAATTTTTTAACCTTCATTAATAAATGTTAAAAAAATTCACCTATCTGTCTACTACCAGTTTATAAAATAACAACAATTATAAGGAGATATTCATTTACATAAAAATATTTTTAATCAAAATAAACAACTAATGTTAATAATTAATTTTTTATTTTAACTTTAAAGAAGAAAAATGACAGAATTTAAAGAAAAGCTAAAAATTTCTGTACAAAAGGTAAAAAAATATTTTTAAAATTTATTCGTACTGAACTGTCCACTTTTTACAAAATTATTGCTTAAATTTGAGTTTCTATTAAAAACAAAACTTAAGTTTAGATTTTAAAACTTGAGAAGAACTTCCTATGCAGCAAAAAAGTTTTAAAATACAAAATTAATTAATTTTGTATTTTTCTTATATAAAAAATGTTTTCTAGTTTTTCTTTAGACTTGTTTCTATTTTTCTATTCAAATAACTGACTAATGGAAATTATTTATTTAATTTTTTTTTTTTTTTGCGTGGAAGCGTCAAGTTGCTTTTCTTTTTAAGTAACAGTGATTGGTCTTTTTTTGTTCTTCTTCTATTTTTGCTTCTCTTCTTTTTTTAATCAGTTTTCTCTATGTTTCTAATTTTTTTTTATTATAAAATAATGTTAAAAATTATGCATCACTTATTTACTTTATTTTTATTATTTTTAGTAAAAAATGTTTTTTTTTTTTTTAAATTTTTTTTTAAATTTTCAATGATTAATTCATTGCAAAATCATTAAACAAACATTTCAATTTCCTTTTCACTTTCTTTAAATTTTTTTGTTTTTTTTATTGATTTTTAAGAAGTTTGGTCAAATGGTTAAGTCCTGGATTTCTGCTAAGTTATTAGTGGGTTCGAGACCGCTTAGCGGCAATCATTTTTTAAAAGGGATAAAAAAGTCAGAAAATCAATTAAAATAAATAACAACTATTTTTTCTTCTTTTTCTATAAAAATTAATACTCCGATTACATTGCGGAAAGAAAAAAAATCACACGTAAAGTTAAACACATTTATATATGTATTTATACAATGCGCAGTCAGCCAAAAAATTTTATTTTCCTTTTATTTTATTGCACATATTTATTTCTATTTTATAAAATAAATTTATTTTTTTTTTAATGCTTTTTAAACTTTTTACTTTTTTTTTCTTTGATTTTTCCTTCAAAAAACAATCATTGCACTCTTTTCAAGTTTTATTATTTTCTATTCATTTTAAAAAGCTGCAAGTTGGATTAAACTTATTTTAAATTTTTATTTATTCTAAAAATTAAAATCCTTTTAATTAAAATCCATTGTTGTACTTTTGTAAATATTTTGAGTAAGAAGCGCGATTTTTAACCTTTTCTTCCTCCCACACAATTTTATTAATAAATTATATGTGTGCACTTTCCTTATGTCCTTCCCCTAATTTTACACACCCTTTCAAATCTCTCTCACCTTCTTTTATTAAAAGAGCATTTTACGCGGGTTTCTTTCCAAACCTAAAATTAATTAAAAAAAAAATAAAAGGCATTTGCGCAAAGAAATTATAAAAATAAATAAAAAGAAAATAGCGTTTTTAGGTATTTTACTTGTATAAGGGGGAAGAAAGTCGCATCAAAAATTATTCATTTATCGCCAACTATTCTCTCTAATCACAGAACATTTCTTTACTTAAATTATTATTAAAAATAGTTTTATTTATTTTTTAAAATTAATTTTTGAGAAAAAAAACTTAAGTTCAAGCTTAAAAATAATTAAAATAAATTATTGTATAAATTAAACTTTTTTTTTTTAAATAAACTTTACCAAGTTTTAATTTTATTTGTTTGATTAAAACTTTAAAAAATTAATTTAATGTTTGCAACAATTTTTAGTGCCTTCAGGAACGGGTTTGTGAACTTTTCCTTATGCAAGATTTTAATAGAAAAATAGAAAATAACAACACTTGTTCATTTTCAACTCCTCCATTTTTTCGTTCCCCTCCTCCTTTACTTCAAGAACGGATTCCTCAAGGATTATATAGCAATGGTGTAAATTTATTTAATTTTTGTTTAATTCTTTTTTTTGTTAATTTTTTTAGGTGCAGATAGTCTATTACCTCCAATTAATCGTTTAAGTGGAGACAACGGAAGAGAAGTAAATAGTGTGGGTGGCACCGGAAATGGCAGCGTTGTTCGAAACATTCCCATTCGAATGTTGAGTACTCCCGATAATTTATCAAAGGTAAATTTAAGAGAAAAAATTTTTTTGATTTAATTTAAAATTTGCGGACAATAAATTTATGCAAAATTCCGGAATTTATAAATTTCTTCTCATATTAAATAAACTTGAAACAAAATGTTTGATTTAAATTTTGTTTTTAAAAATTAAACTTGTTATTTTCTGTATGAGTTTAAGTTCTGTTGAGAGAATTTCCGGACAAATTATTATTTTTTCCGGAATGTTTATTGTTTGTTTCAAAACTTTATATCTTTGTTTCACATTTATTTTTCTGCAGAAACAATTACATACAAAAAAAGCGGATTGAATTTATTTTCCGCAATTTCTAGCATATTCTATAAATATCTTTTGTTTATCTTTTTTTATTTTTTGTTTTTGTTTTTCTATATCATTTGCTACCAATTAATCAAGTTTGACAGGAAATACTTTCTCTTTCTTTTGGCATCAATTAAATTAATACATATTTTATTAGTTGCCTCTTAGACAATAACAAAATCTTTTCGTTCACCTTTACTAAATCTAAGTAAAATATGCGCAGAAAACATTTTAATTTCAGAACGCAATTAAAAAATAAAAGTAAAAAAATTAAACAAATAAATCGAAAATTTGAAAGGTCTCAATTCATTAAAAATCGATTTTGAATAAATTAAACTTTTTAAATGCTAGAAGAAAAAAGACCTAATAATAAACAAGCTTTGTTGATATAATCTATTTTTATTTTCTCTCTTTATTTGCAGACTTTTTTTTTTTTTGCTTAAAAATAAAGAGAAAATATTTAAAATACAAGTTAGCAGTTGTTGAGTGAAAAAAAATGTTTTGTTCCTTTTCAGTTTCTATTTAATAATTATTTTGACTTATTTTTGATTTTATTATTTGGAGTTCTTATTTTTTAAAGGAAAATAAATTAATATTTTTAAGCAAAAATATTAAAAAATTTTGTTTAACAAAATAAGTTTAGAACTAAATAAAATTGTTTCAAGTTTATTTATCTCTTCGATCGCACTGTATATTTTCCGGAATTATGTATTATTTTTCCTGTTAATTTCGAAGTTTAATATCCTGATTTTTATTTATCTGTCTTGTATTTTTTCCGGAATGTTTATTTATTTTTAGTTTTGTTTCAAAGTTTTTATTTTCAGCCAAAGGAAGATCTTTCATTACCAAATCTAGAAAGAATGGAAACTTCACATTCCAAAGCAAATTCTTCAATAAATAATTTTACTCCTCTATCTTCCCCTGATTTAAAAAGACATTTTGCTTCTTTATTTTGGACTCCTCAACAAGCAAAAAGAATTGCAGAAAGAGAAAATCCTTCTAGTTTAATAAAACAACAACAAAAAAAGGAAAATAAACAAAATGAAAGTAAAAAGATATTTTCTTTAAAAATTTAAAATTATTCGAAGATCTCAAATATTTTTTTATAATTTAAACAAAAAATTTTAGCCCTTTCCCCGAGAGAACTTAATTATACCTCTTCACCTACTCAACAATTAAATAATTCTTCTGGTTTTGGAAATGGTTCAACTGTTACATATTATTCTATACCAATATCTAAAAAAGAAGAAGAAACTGAAACAAATTTAAAAAATAAAAATGAAAATAAAAATGACCAAAAAATTGAAAAAAATTTAATAGAAACACCAATTAATAAAAATAAATATTTACAACAACAAAGTTTTATTAATTCTGATTTTAATAAAAATAATAAACATTATTCTGCTATACCTTTTGGTAGAAGAAAGGCTGGATTATTAGGAGGGTAAGGAGGAGAAAAACAAATTTAAAAAAGAATTTTAATCAAACTTTATTTTAATTGAAAGAAGCTGCTTTTTGACATTAAAAAATTTTTTTTAATTTGTTTAGAATATTTTAATTTTTTGTTCTTAAAAATTTCTAATGTATTTATTCAGAATAAGTGCAATTTCTACTCCTTCCTTATTTCATCAAAGAGAGGATGATGATGAACCAAAATCTCATTATCAAAACATTGAAATGTAAGGAAAATCAATTAATTTATTTTTAAACAAAATTTTAGAATAAATTCGAATAGAATAAATTCTGAAAAACAACCACCTCCCCGGCCACCCAATCCACCTTTTAATAATAAATTAATGCAAACATCATTAAATAAATCGACAACAACATTTCCAATTAATTCAAACAACATAGATGAAACAAATGTTGGAAAACAAAACAATAATTATTATAACAACAACAAACGTAACAACATTTTTCCTTCACAACATTCACTTAAACATTCGCAAACAGGTAAATCCAACTTGAAACTGGTTTAGAACTTAGAAGAATGTTGAGTGCTGTAAAAAATGCTCTTATTTTTTTTTTACCAACTTGAAACTTTTTAAAATAAATAGGGAAGTATAAACATCTAGAAAAGCAACTTGTTTAAACTAAATTTTTAAGAATTTTCTACACCAAATAATGACATTATAAGCAGTAATCCAACCCAACAAATTCGAAATAGAAGTGTTGAAACAACAGATCTTTCATCTAGAAATGGTGGTTTAAAATCATTTCCTTTACTTCCCCGTCGTGATTCTGAACCTTCAATTATTTTTTTCGCTGCTGCTGAAACACCAAAATCATCTGAACAAAAAGAAAATCAACATTCAAAGCTTAACATTTCTCCTTCTTCTCCTCAATCATCGACTTCTTTTGCTAATAATGGAACATTAGAACGAGAAAATCGTCGAGATGAAAAAATTTTAAGGTTAATTAATCATTTTTTAAAATTATATCCTTTTTTAAGACCTGTTACAACAATTGCTTCTGAAGATTCTTCTTCTCTTTTATCAGCTACACCTTCATTAATGTCTTCCTCATCTTGTTCTGCTTCAATATCACCATCTCCTCTTGCTTCCTCTTCATCAAATACTTCTACATTAAAAAATAAAAATCAACAACAGTCACGTCAAAGAATAAAATCTCCAAGTCTTGCTGCATTAAGGCAATCACTTTTACGTTATCGTCCAATGCGTAAAAATAGCAGCAGTAGCAATAAAAGTGAAAATAATAACGAAGAAATTAAAAGTTTGTTTCAAGTTTTATTTATTGTATTAAAAGTTTTCCGAACTTAAAATTTGATCGAAAGGATTATGTTTATGTTTTTCCTGAAAACATTAGAAAGTGTTTTCCGGAAATATTTTATCTAAACATATTTTACTGAACATTTATTTTTTCTTATAAAAATAAATTATTTCAGCAACATCTAAAGGAAATTTAGAAGAAACAAAATCATTAGCATCAACAAATTCTTCAAATTTTTCTGATTCTTCTAATAACAAAGAAAAACAAAACAATTATATGTCGCGTTCAATGACTTTAACACCTTCTAAACTTTGTTTAACAAAATTTACAAACTCAAATAAAAATAATAAAGAATCTGATAAAGTAGATGCTGTAGAAGAAGCAATTCGTAGTTTGGAGCAATTTGGTAAATTTTTATAACTTTTTTTTTTTTAAACTTTCTCCTAAGATCCTAGTGAATTTGTTCAATATCAATATCACCAAGATAACAACGAAAATACTCAAAAACAACAATTAGTAGCTATTGAAGCATCTACACCGCAACCAAAATTATACTTTGCTAAAGCTGAACAATCTGTTAATTTAAGCCAACCTTATAGTTGCTCTATTACTAGTTCTCCAAATATTTCTGAAGTAGTTAATTGTTCTTATTTTTTTATTTTAAATTTTGATAATTTTTTCTAACTTTTATATTTAGCGTCCCTCTTCCCTATCTTCATTTTCTTCTCTTTCTTCAGCTATTGAAGATAAACAACCTCTTAATTTGCAACCTTTTGTTACCGTACCTTCAATTCTTCATAGAGGAATTTCCACAAATACAGCATTGTCTTCATCTGGATCTGCAACACCAACACAAAATGCTGTTTTTGTTTTGGATGGTTAAATAAAATTTATTTTAAAATTTAAAGAAATTAACATTTATATAGAGCCAACATCATCATCTTTTAATTTCCCATTGGAAGATAATCCAAATGATAAACAATTTGGTATTAATTCACCTACAAATACTCCTAGAGCTAATTCACCAACTTTTAATAATGAAAATGAAATAAATGATGCAAACAACAAAAATAGAAACAACGAACAAATAAATAATTCTGAAGCACCACCTCCTCTTCGTCGTCGAGGAGTTACTTTCAATGATAAACTTGTACAACATTTCTATGCACCTTTTGATGGGTTAGTATTGAAAAATTGTAAAACATTTTTCAATAAAAGAAACATTTAAGTCATTATTTTTCCGGAAAACATCTAAAAATTTATTTTATAGAAACATCGTTAAGTCTTTATAATAAACATTCCGGAAGATTAAAAAATTTTAAAACATATAAATATTACTGAAAACATTATCAAAAACAAACAGAAAATATAAAAACTATGTTGCAAAATTATAAAACAATTCAATATCCGGAAAAATCTCTTTATTTCAGTCCTCCCCCTGATTATAGCGAAAGTGGAGATGATAGCGCTGATGATTTGGAAGATGATATTTATAATGCTGAGGAGTTGCCGGAAGACAAAATAGATGATGTATTAGATAGTGTTACAGATAGTGAAGAATTTTGTTTAAATAATAAATTAATACCAACCTCTCCCTCATCTGTTGAAGCTAAGGTTTATTCATTAATATTTTTAATTTTACAAAATTTTAAAGGCACAGCTTCGTAAAAGGTTTCTTTGTTCTCAATTAAATGACTGTGTTAAAGTTATTGAAATTGGTGCATTTAAAATGAATCAATTTATGAATGCTAGTCTAGAACTTGGTGGTTGGAGACAACCACATATTCTTCGCCATAATTTAAGTGCCATACGTGATACAATGTATATAAAAATATTAATTAAAAACTTATAATATTTTTGTAGTTATACTGTTGAAATTGCTCTTGACGAATTAGATGAAACTGTGAGGAGAATTTCATTGCATAGGAATGATCCTAGACAAACTCATTTAAGATTATTATTCCAACCTTGTGAATATTCATTAACTTTATTACGAAGGTAAATTATATTATTAAAAACATCGAAACAAACATTACTTTAACAAAACATAATCCAGAAAAATTATGACAAACATTAAAAATTTAAAAATAATCCGGAAAAACATTTACTTGTCAGATAAAAAGCGTTAAAGCAAACATTTGTTTTTATTTCTAAAATAACAGGTTACGTGGATCTCTCGATTCTATGGGTTGGCAGCTTTCAGCATTGGCACGTCCTCGTGGATGTGTTTCTGGGCATGATGCTCTTGATCAAATTGTTGCCCTCCTTCCTCAAGTCCAAATATTTTATTATTTTTTAAATTAATTTATTAGGTTCCCAAAGATTGCAACAAACTTGTCCAATGGATTTCTTCACTTTCTGCTTGGTCTGATTCACAACAATCAAGCCTTCCACCAGCAGCAGTTTTTTTGCCATCATCATCTAATCATTTTGTTCAAAATAAACAACAAAATAGCAATAATGGTCTATTTACCAGGTCACATTATCCACTTTACCGCCAACCTTCTCCAACTTCTTCTCTTCAAAATTTTTATTATTCTTCATCTGGTGGAGAAGAAGAAGCAATTGATAAAGTAATAATATTTTTAAGCAATTTTATAAACATTAATTTTTCAGAATTTAAAAGGAACAACAGATGTAATGGATGGAGGGGAATCGACAAGTTCGACAACAAGCTCTATCCAAACAACATTAGAACAAACACAAAAACAAACAAAACACGAACAACAACAAAAACAACAAAACGAGAAACTATTAGATGAAAAGGATAATAATAATATTGTTGAAAACACTGATTTGGTACTAGAAGAAGATGATTTAGCAAGTGTATTAAGTCTTGAATCGAATACAACAACAGAAGGTGGACAACAACAAAATTATTTAAATGTATATTTTTGTTGATATTTTTATTATTTATTAGCATTTTCAGGGACATAATTCACCTTTACATTCACCCCCTTTCCGGTTAGGAAATTATGTTGCTTCAAGAGGATTATCTTCAACACTTGGTATTTGTCGTATTAACGCAGAATTGGCACGTTCATTGGCACCTGAACAAAGAGATTTATTTAGAATATGGGAGCCACAAGTTGAAACACATATTGAAACAATTTGTACTATTATTGAACAATTTTTTTCTTTACTTGAAGCAAATAAGGAACCGACATCTTCAGGGTTTCAAAAAATTCAAATGGTTAATTTATTAATTTTTATAATTTTTCTTTCTCATTTTTCAGGTTTATATTGAAGGACATTCATTGGTCGGAATTGGTAGAGTAATATGTCGAGACGATGCTGTGTTAAAGCATCGCCCACTAATTGCATTTCTTGAGCATGAGTGTTCAAAGTTGGATTCATTATTAAATGAGTGTTTGGGTGATGCAAAAGTTGCAAAAAGCCATTCGGTGATTTTTTAGTTGTTAAATATTTAAAACAAATAATCAAAACATTTTATCGGGAAACAATTAAACAAGCAAACTTTTCGCAACTCGAGAACATCGAACATATTCCGGAAAATTAATAAAACTGTATCCGGAAAACATAAAAACAAATTTTATATTTAAGCAAAACATTCAAAACAACAACAAACATTCAACTTCGCCACAAACTGTACCAGCAGTGCGCAGCATGTGTAAAGCAATTGTTTCTGTTTCAGAATCCGTTGGTCATTTGCGTTTGTTTTGGAAAGCATGTTGTGTATAAAAATAAAACTTTATTTGAAACAACATTATTATTTAGAATTTTATCAATGTTTTTTTTTTAAATTGACTAAATATTAAAAAATATTAAACTTGACAAAAATAATTAAATTAAAAATGTAGGCAATAAAAACAATGCGGAATAAAACATAAATTAGTAAGTTTATAATTTAAAAAATTTTGTTTTAATAAAAATTATTAAAAACACAACATTAATTTCCCCTTTAAATAAGTATTCAAAGGTTTATTTAAAGGAAATTAAAGTTTGTTTGAGATCAGATATGTATATATTTATTATTAAATAATTCTCATTAAAATCTAGCTAAATCGATGTAATGAAGTTGGTTGTTGTATTTGTTGTTGGTTATTAAATTTTCTTAAAAGTTCAGTACTTTCCTCTCCTTCATTATCCCCTAAAGGCAAAGTATTTCCAATAAATCCATTCCAATGTTGATGACAATTATTTATTCCTCCATTGCCATAAATACTTCCTGGACCTGAATTAGTAGTTGTACCATAACATCCATGATAAATATCAGTAGTAGAGAAGGGAATACCAAATGAATGAGTTGTTGCTGAGGGTAAAGATATTGGAGGAGGAGGTGGTGGTTGGAAGGAATTGATAAGTCTATGACTACTTCCACCTTCTGATGAGTCTGGATAGACAATACCTTCAAAAGAATTAATTAATTTATTAAAAAAATATATTTTTTATTACCTCCACTTCCACATCCAAACCCATGGCATAACCTTAAATTAGCAGCTGCTTCACGTTCTTCAGCCCTCCTTCTATCTCTTCGCTCCTTGGCACGTGCTCGGCATTGCCACATTAGACACGCACAAAGTAAAATTAGAATACTCAGAAAAAAGGAAAGTAGAAGCAAAAGGAAGAGAAATGCTTTAAAAATAAAATTTAAATTAGAGGAAAAACATCTTGCTCAAACTAGTTTAATTTAAAAACAAACAAAAATTATCTATGTTTTAAAAAGTTTTTCCGGAAAAACATTGTTTATTATTATTACCTTCATGTTTTCTATCATTTAATAAAGGCCAAACTGGCTTCCAATCAACATTATTATTATTATTATAAATAATTCCATTTTCTTTATTATTTTCCTTTTCAGGAATAATTAATTTTTCTTTAACTTGTTCAGTTTTAATTTTTTGCTTCTCATTTGTTTCTTCTCCAATAATCATTTCTTCTTCTTTTTTATTAATTTCTTTTTCCTCTTCTTTTACTTTCTTTTTATCTTCATATTCATCTTCTTCATCATTTCCATGATCAAAATCTTCATTTTCATTTTCTTCTTCCTCTTCTTCTTCCTCATCCTCTGCCAAAAGAGGATGTCGTTCAATACGTTGAGGATTTGGAGAAGTTGTTTTAGGTAAAGAATCTATATTAGAATTGTTATTCTGACGTTGAAAAGCATCCAATTCCTTTAAGAAATTTAAATTAATTTTTTACTTAATAAAATTCCAAAATTTACTCTAAAAGCTTAACAAACAAAAAGTTTTCTTTAAAGGAAGAATTATTTCAATAAAATTAAAATAATAATTCTTTTTAATTAAATACCTTTTTTAATTGTTCCATTGCTTCAAGTTTTCCTCTTAAAGCATTTTCACTAAAAACTTCATCTTCAACGCAAGCAAAAATTATACTTAAATATTTTTTATTATTTAATTGTTGTTGTTTTAAACATTTATTTCCTAAAACTTTATCTTCCACTAAAATTGAACACCAAGGTTGTGCATGACAACGACTTGCAATTTGTGGGAGTACATCAATTATACAATCTTTAAATTATTTAAATTTAATTTATTTAATTTTTTTTTCAAATAATTATTTTTTATTTTATTTTTTTCCCAAACAATTTTGCGCTAATTTCTTTTTCCGGTGATTTAAAATATCGTTTATTATTGTGTGTATTTTTATTCTTTTAATTTGCTATATTTAATGCTTTTTTGATGTTTGCCGAGTAATTTTATTTTTTTTATTTGACAATTAAAAATGGTTAATAAAAAGAGGAAGAATTAAAAAGAAAAATGTTCTCGTTATAAGGCAATCAAACGGCCAATTTCTTTGAAATGTCCTTAAAGCTTTTTCTTTATAAATAAATTAAAAATAATTTTTTAAGACCCTTTCTACCCCCTTTAACTTGACCTTAAAAATAAAAATATATTTTTACTTAAAGATATTTGTATTTTCTTTCTTAATAAAAGCTTAGAAAATTTAATTTGCATACATTTCCACACTTATACTAGCCAATCCCTTAATTAGGCAAATTATGGCCAGAAAATGACAGAAAAGAAAAAAATGTCAGAACCAGAAGAAATGCTTTATTTTATAGGTTGACACATTAATAAATAGATTATATACAATGTGTATATTTTCTTTTATTATTTTTATTTTATTATAATGAAAAAGAAATACATTAAAAACAGAATTTAAAAAACGCTAACCAGAATTAAACATTCTGTTTCAAAATCAGAATTATAAAATACAAATCAGAATTTCAAAACTAATAAAATCAGAACTTTTATTGTACAAAACACAAAACAAATAATAGAAGAAAATATAAAAACACTTAACGGAAAATACAAACTGATGTTGTTTTGACCTTAAAGCAGCAATAATATATGTATAATGGCCATAACGCGCAAGAAGCAATAAACAATTTTTTATGCTTTCATTAGTATAATTTAATAAATTATAACAGAGGGAAATTTAAAAAAAAAAAAATATATAATTAAAATAAATATCAATTTATTTTAAAAAATTACTAACCATTTGAGGATATTTGTAATTGCTGCTGTATTTTTCTATTGCCTATATTATTATTATTTCCTTCTTGTTTTCCACTACAATAATTTTGTTGTTGATTATTAGATGAATGTCCATAATGTGCAGAATATATTGAAAGTCGTTGGCCTCGTGCGCAGCTTAATCTTGTTTGTTGTCCTTCACAAAAGTTTTGGTCTTCGAAAGAAACTAGAAAAATACAAGGAAAATTAATTGAATTCTGACACTAATTCTGGCACCAAAACGGCCGGAATAGAATTTTAATTAAAAATAATCACCAGGTGTGCATTTATATCCAATCTGCAAATATTTTCCTGTATTAGGGCATGGATCTTTTTCTCCAAAAACCTCAGGTTGTACTCTAAGACGGCATTTACGTTTTGCGCGGCAAAGTTCTTGAATTCGCTAAAAATAAAATTAAATAAAAAAATTTTTATTTTTAATGATAAAAAATATTAAAAAATTGGATTAAAAATAAAAATTAAATTTTTTTTGCCCTTATCAACATTTAAAAAAAATTTTTTTAATAAATTCCAAAATTAATTTTTTTATTTAAACAATTTCCAAATAAAATTTCTTCATTTATAAATATAATAAAATAATAAATAAATATTTCCCCCTTTAATTTTATTTATTCTTTAAAAATTCTTTCCAATTTGTCCACAATAACAATCAATCAATTTCCCCCCTCCTCCAAACTTTAAAATAATTAAAAAAGGTTTTTATATTTATTATTGACTAAAATTCTATTTTTTTGGGTCTATTGGACATTTTGTGTATTTTTGGATTTTTTTTTTCAAAGGGTCACAGCTGTTGAATAATGAAAGGAGAACAATAAATACTATATAGAAAAAGGTCAATTCTTTTCTATTATTTTTAAAAATAAATTTTTTTTTCTACTGTCTGTTAGACTCAAAAATATTTAAATTTATTAAAAAGAAAAATTTTGGATTTTTTAATTTAAAGAAAATTTTTTATTAGGGCAGTTCAGTGCCAAAGAAAAAATTAAGTTTTAAGGCACTCGCGATTTTTAATTTTTATTGGCACTGAAATGTCCACTTAATAATTAAATTAATTTTCTTATTTTTATATTTTAAAGAAGATTCGGCATCTTTATAGAGAGAGTTCTTAACCATTTTTTTTTATTTATTCAATCAACAATTTATTTTATTACTTATACCAATTTGTCTCACAGATCATCCGTCCCCTTCCCTTTACAACTACTAATTCATCATCATGTCCTTTTTTTTTTTTACCAAATACCGGCAAATAAATATTCTTTTTTTATACATATATCTTGTTCTCCCCTCTTTTTTTTATTTATTTTCCTTTTCTCTTAACAAATTTTCAAAACCTTTTTGAGGAAATAACAAATGACCATTACCTCCCCCTTACTACTACTAACTACCCCAACATTACTACTTAAATACACCGTTATACTTTTTAGAGTAAGTAGAAAAATATTCCCCGCGGGAATGAAATAAATACATTTTTTAAGACTTTTCCTTTTTTGGATTTACATTTGAGGATTTGGAGAAAGAAATTTAAAAATAAAGAAAAAGTAAAGAGAAACGCGCAAAATAACAAATGGTTTCAGTATAAAAGGGCAATAAACAAGCATTAGAAACTAAAACACAAATATTTTATTAAATAAATAAAAGGATTAGAAGAGGAGCTTCTGGTATTTGTAAAATACATAAATTTATTACATTACTTAAAATTCTGATATTGTGTGTGGTGTAATTATTAAATTTAGTGGTAAGAGAATAAATAAATAGTTAGTTTACAATAGATAGACAAAGTTTAAATTAAAATCAGAAACTTTATATAATTCTGATTATTTCATCTTAAAAAACAAGTTTGAACTTAAATACAATTTATTTAATTAGCTAATTTTTCCTCTTATTTCTAGAATAAAGTTTTCATTTTAATTAAATTAACTTCTCGCAAAAGGTCAGTTCAGTGCCAGTCTTATTTTTTATTTTTTTTTCAATTTATTTATTTATTTTTTCCCAATTTTTAATACCTTCCATAAGCCCCTTTATCTCTTCCCCACTTGCCCACCCAATATTTTAATTCCTTTCCCCTACAATTTTTGCATTCCCGTGGTTTTCTGTCGACTCAATTTCATCACTCAAAATGCTCTTTCCCTTAAAATTTTCATCACTCATCCCCTTCTTTAGTTTTGCGCTTCCATTGTGACTAAATTCCGAAGAGGAATAAATTCCCAGAAGCAAGGGAGGTGACCACAAAAAAGCATTGTGAAAAATGTCCATTTTCCTCTTATTGTCAACAACCTTTTCCTCCCCTCCCCCATATGTGAAGGAAGAAATGATTAAAATTTTTCTATACTTTTAATGTCATTTATCGTTACTCTTCCAATTCTTTGGAATTAAAAAAAAAATAATTAAATTTTAAGTTTGCGTTTTTCAATTTATTTTCTCAATTTCAAGTTTTTCTATTGGTTACAAACTTAAGTTTACATTTTCAAGTATTTTCCTATTTATTACTATGAAATACCTTTATAAAAAACTAGAAAAAATACAAATAAATATAAGTAAAATGTGACCATTGAGTATTTCCTTTTCACTTAACAACCAGCAATAAAATAAAAAGATGAGTGTGTGTATATATTGGATGATATTGGGAGAGGGGGGATAATTATAGTACATTATATTTATATAAAGGCTGGCAGTGTTTGGTTGGCAAAAAATAATTTTCTACCTCTTTTACAAAGCATAATATAAATTTTAAAAACACTCTTTTATGAAGAGGGAATGTGCCATAAAAAAAAGAAAAGAATAAATAAAGAATAGATTGAAAAGGCTTACAAGAGGTAAGGGTAAAGGATAGGGGACACGCGCAAATTTCCCTATGGAAATGGACATTGGTCAAAGTAAATGAAAAAGTTGAGGGTAAGAAGGAGAAAATATTCAAGTACATAAATTAACTATATAATATATGTACATATATATATATTTGCCTTTTGGGATTGGAAAAAAAAATTTTAAAAATAAAATAAATTTTTAAAAGGTGAAACAGAAAGGAATACTAAAGAAAATTAGAAGCTTGAAATAAAATAAGACTTGATAGATTTTTAAGTTTGTAATTTTTTATATTTTTTTAAGTTTATTGTAAAACTTGACGCCTAGATTACTCTGCGTCTAAATATACCTCTCGTCTGTTAATTAATTAATTATTTTTATTTTTTTAATTTTATTAAAATAATTTAATTTTATTTTTCTATTTCTATTATTTTTAGATTATAAAAACACAAAAACATTAAATTCTATTTTTTTATTATTTTTTCTCTTTTTAAAGCTTTGCATAATTTGGCACGCAATGTTTTTATTTCTCATTTTTAATTATTTTTTGTTTTTATAAAATAATAAAAATAAAGGAATTAAAAATGATTTTTTAGAGTTTACATTGAATGGAAAAAAATCTAAAAAAATATTTTTTTTTTTTAACTTACATAATGTGTTTCAACAAAATCACAGCTTGTGTCCTCCTTTCCCAAAAAATTCTCATTATTTTTATTAAAAGGGCAGAGTTCACTACTAGGCACTAAACGACCAAAAAATGCATTATTTGGAGATATATAAGTATTTTTTGGGCATTGGAGGTTAACACGATCTCCTTGACATGCTTGAACGAGGCGAAGGCGTAAAGAGTCAGTTAGAAGAGCTGAAAAGGAATTTAAATATATTTTATTTATTTTAATGAAAGTTTAGAGTAGGTACAGACTTTTAATAAAATAGAAATTTAATTGAAGAAAAATAGAAAAGAAAGTAATGTGCAAGGAACATGTGAGTAGTGTGGAAGGAACATAAAAGGTAGTGTGGAAGGAACATATAAAATAAATCTTTTAAATATATTCAAAATCACGCTAATTTCCATAAATTGTTTGTGTGGTATTTTTACCTTTTTTATTAAATAAATTTCCTCATTTTATTTTAATATAAAAATCCTTTTAAACGCCCGAAAATTTTTTTATTCATTTAAAGCCGATTATGTGAAAATGGTCAAAATAACAAATGGTGCAATTACCATTATTTTTATTTTATTTGCAGCTGTAGTCAATGAAAAGAAGGGGAAAATTTATAATAAAAGATGCGCATAACAAAAGGGAACAAATTGGCCAATTCAATTTTTATGCTTTTTTATTAGAGGGTTTTTAAAATTATTTTCGTAAAGCAAGGTCAATCATTTAATTTTTTACATTTTTGGTCATCTATTTTTTACAGAATTGCGTGAATAAAAATTCAAGATTGTAAGGAATTAAATTATGAAAGGAATAAAAGTAGTAAGTTGGAAGGAACAGAAATTGTAGTGTGGAAGGAACATAAGGGTAGGCTGGAAGGAACATAGTTAATAAATTGAATAAATAAATAACAATAAAGAGATGATTTTAAATATTAAAATAAATAATTAGAATATAATAAATACTAAATTTTAATTAATTTATTTCCCACCTTCAACTAATTCAGAACGAATATTAGGTTCTTGTACAATCTGTTGTTGTTGTTGACAGGAAACAAACAAAATAATTAATAAAATAAATTTAAAAACAAAGAAAAAAAAAGAAAAATTAAATAGATAAGAATACATTAATTAAACTAAAAATTAAAAAATATATTTATTTTATGCGCAAAATGTCCAAAAAAAAATTCAATGTTTAAAAGAAATATTTTTTATTTATTTGTTTATTTAATGATGGCTTTTTTTCTTGTTTAATATAAACGAAAAGAGAATATATTTAAATATATTTGTTTATTTAAAGAAGGTAGTAAAAAAGGCCAAACCAATCCCCTTCTAATAAAATTGGCCAGGCAAAGAAAAATGAAGTGCCAAAATTGGGTAAAAAAAGAAGAGGGGGAAAATATAATGGATGGACATTTATTATGTTGAAAGAGTAAAGGAAAAAATTTAAAAAAAAGGTCGATAAAATTAATTAAAATTTAAAAAAAATAAAATTAATTAAAAGTTTAATTAAATTGTTTAATTAAAGAAAAAAATATTTTTTTTTTATAATTAATTAAAAATTGTGCCGCGCTAACAAAAAATAAATAGTAGTAGCGTTGCTAAATAAGAAGCTTTTAGCGAGTGAAATAAAACTAAAAGCCTAGAAAAAAAAAAAGAAGAGAGAAAGGACCGCCCACTAAAGTAGTGTTTTAGTTCCGGAAGAAAAAATAAGCTTAGATAAATAGATAAATTCTGATTTGTATTTTTAATTAAAGTTGTAAAAAATTTTAAAAAAAACACATCAAAATTCATTCTGTTTATAAATCTAAACGGGATTAATAATCAGAATTTTATTAAAATTCTGATTTGTATTTTAATTGAAAATATTAGAAAAATTCTGATTTGTATTTTATATTCCAACTATTTTATTAAAATTCTGTTTTTTGTGTTTTAAAAAATAAAAGTGAGAGAATAATTAAAATATATATCAAGTACTAAAAAAGTATTATTATACATAATAGTTACTTTTGCAGGCTCTTTGTGTGTTTTATGTGTTACGAGTATTTGACTGAAAGGATAAATCGGCGATTCTCCGCAATTGCAATTAATCCTCTTCTCTACTACCTATCATTTTTCCCGCCCACTGTTGATCACTTTTTTTATTTTTATTTGAAATTGTTAAAAATTATAATTAGTTTATAATATTTTTGAATTATTTTATAAATTAAATACATAATAGGTGAAATATTTTTTTATTGTTTTAACTTTAAATTAAATTCTTCTCCAATATTTACATATATTCTTTACACATTTAAACAATCATTTATTTATCTTCTTCATCTCTTTTTTTTTTTTAGCACTTACACCGCAATTATAGGTATTTTAGTATTATTTAATATTCACTGTTGCGCGCAATATCTCTTCGCAGATCTTTTCACATAAAAACTATTTTTTAGATTAAAGAATAAAAAAAAACAGCGGGCGGTAAAGTGAAAATTAAGTTGTTAAATTAATTAAATAAAATATTCTCATTGTCAGTATTATTAAGAAAAAATAAAATTCAGAACAAAATTTAAACATAAAATTCTGATTTTTTAAACTTAAAACAAACATTTTAAAATCAGAACTTGCATTTTTCTGTATTTTATATTACCATTATTATTTCCTTCTTCAGGCAAAATACAAACTTAAATAAAATAAAAAAGTTGTATTTTTTTTGTATTTTATATTTTTGTTATTATTTATTTTCAGGCAAAATACAAAGATAAAATAAAATTTAAATAAAAAATGTTTTTCCTATCTATTTATTTCCCCTTTTCAACACAACACCTTTTTTAGTTGACCTTGGCGATCAACAAAAATCATCAAAATTGTCATAAAAATAACTTGATGAGAAAATTAAAATATATATTTATAAAATTAAAAATAAATAAATTAAGCTCAAGAAAAAATTAAGAAAAAATAAGATTAAAGTTAATTCTCTGTTTTTCTTTCCAAAAAAGTAGTTATTATTATTCCCCTATAAATTCCCTAATTATTTTAATAATTAATTTAATAAAAATTATTTAAATTATTTCTATTGAGCCAATAAATCTAAAAAAAATTTAAAAATAAAATAAATTGAAAATAAAATAATAGTAAATAATCACAATTTTTAAAATAAAATAAACTTCCTTTTTATTTTTTATATTTCCATTAAAATTTGGTACTTGATCATAATGCCTAAAATTAACTGAAGAAGAGGAAGGTCCCATAGAAATACTTCTACGCAATTCTAAAAAATTTAAAAATATTTTATTAAAATTCAATTTTTTCTATACCTTTGTCAAAAATTGCTGCTTTATGTTGTTTTCGTAACCATAAAGAATTTGTTGTTGTTGTTGTAAGTTGACCAAAAGGATTTTCAATACCTGTATCTCCCCATTCATTTGAATCTCCATCGGTCTCTTCATCAATATTTGGATAAACACCTGAGCCTTTTTAATAAGTAAATTATAAATACAGAACAAAATACATAAAAATCAGAATGTGTTTTTTTTAATTAAACGTGTTTTAATATTCTGGTAAATATTCTTATTTAAACTTTTTGAAAAATACAAAAAAATGTTTTAAAACATCTGAAATGTATTTTATTTATCAGAATATTTACTATTTCTGATTTTTGTGTTTATTGTTTATTCTGATTTTTTAATACATTTACCTTCAATAGCAGTGTCTTTTATAGTGTTAGCATAAGAATTACGTTGATAATTATTTAAAGAAGATTCTATTTATTTAAAAAATATTTATTTTTTTATTTTCAGAATAAATTACCAACAAGCCTGATTTCCCCATAATGACTTCCATAATCATTATTGGCCACACATTTATATATTCCAAAATCACTGCTTTTAACATTTTTTATTTTTAAAACATGAACAGAACGATATTTTTCTGACACTGTTTGCTCCTTTAAAATAATAAAAAATAAATAATTAATTCCCCCTACTGTAGAAAATTTTTCTGAATCATGTAACGGTTGGTTTTGAAATAACCAAACTACATTTGGACGCGGCCATGCTTCTACAGTACACGCCATACGTATTGATGCTGCATTTATTGGTGCTTCAACTACAAGCATTTGAGGGACAACAACAGGTTCAACTATTAGTAAATAAAAATTTTTAGAAATTTTTAAATAATTAAAAAACATAGAACGTGTAATTTAATTGTCCAAGATTCGTCTGGAGCTATTCCATTAGATGCAGTACATATATATTCACTCATATGTTGTCTAGAAACACCTCTTAAAGCTAATTCTTTTCCTTTATGTACACTATCTAAAAAACAGAAATGTGTTTTATTTGTTTTTTTAAACAAGTTGGAAATACAACAAATTAATTAAACATTTACGGTGTTGCCTAACTTCCCAGATCTGCCCAACTTAAAATACAACAAACTTAAGTGAGAAACACAAAATTGTTTTATATATTAAAATACAATATTTAATTAATAACCTCCATATCCATCATTTCTTCCATATTTAATTATTTGTCTATCAGCTCTTCTCCAAACAATAGTAGGTAAAGGATTTCCTCTAGCATTACATGATAATGTTACATTTAAACCTTCACGAACTTCTACAGCTGCTGGTGTTGAACTTTTTAAAATTGCTGGGGGAACTATTTTTTAATTAAATTAATTTATTTAATTTTCCTTTACTTTTTAAATTTAAATATCCCATTTTTGTTAATACTGGATTTGAATTTAATTGACATATATAAGCACCTGCATCATCTTCCTGTTACAAAAATATTTTTAAGCAAGTTAAATTCTGATTTATGTTTTTAGGACATTTGGTAATTTGGACGTTTCGTCTTTTACTATTTTAAATAAAAAGGCAGAGAAAAAGGAAATATTCTCCTTCTCTAATTTTACTTCCTATTTAAATTTATTACAAATATTTAACTAAATAAACTATAATATGTAATTCTCTTTGGTTAATACCTTCGAAACAAAGGTATTTAAAGGCTGTAGTTAAGCCTTGTTTTAACTGAATTTTGGATTTGTTTCTATTTACTAGAAGCTTAAGTTTGTATTTTTATAAAACCTAAATTAAGATTGTATTTTATTAAAGGCTTAAACTTAAGTTTGTGTTTTACCTGAACATTTTTAATTTTTAATAGCCAAGTATTTCCATTTAATTTAGATAAAAGTTCATATTTATCAGTTCTTCTAAACACTGATTCTATTTAAAAATTATTAAAAAATATTCTTCTTTATAAAATTACCATCATAAGCAATTAATCTAGGTGGTATTCCTTCTCTAAAAAAAGCAACTGTGTGTTTTCCAGCATTTTCTAATTTACATCTAAATTCTACTGTGTCACTACGCATTGCTGTTATATTAAGCATTGAATCTTCAATTATATTTGGTGAACGATTTGGGCGAAGACAAACAACTTTAAATTATTTTTTGTTAATTTAATAATTTTTATACCATTAAAAATTTGGCATAAAACTGATAGAAATATTTCTACTGTCATAATAATAATTATTTTAAATTCTAATGGTTAACAAGGAAAAAAGAGTGTTAAGAAATGTCTTTAAAAAATAATTTTTTCTATTGATATTGTGAACACTTTTCTGAACAAAATTAGCCTTTATTTGTTCTATTTTTTAAAAATTAATAATAAAACAACTAATTTAACTATTAAAGAGCGTTATTGATGACAGATGGAAGCTTATAAAATTATAATACGGCAGCCTAAAATCTTGAAACTTTGTACAAATATAGTTTAAAGCCTAAAATATCTTCACTAAAAAATTCGGAATTTTAGACTTATTAAACGCAAAGTTATACGTTTTGGAACTTGCGTTACCTTCAGTTATTATTATCTAAAATTTAAATTAATTCTTGCTTCTTTTAATTTTTGGTTTATTTAAAATATATTCTTTTTAGATCCCTTTTTTTAAAAATTTAAAAAAAAAAGTGACCATTCTTCTTGTTTTTTTTTCTTCCCCTTTTAGTCCAAGTTCCCTATCCTCTACTCCTTAACCTCTTCCTATGCTTTTTTAACACTTTTATGTCCCCATACTTGTCAAACTCAACAACAACAAACCAACTTTTCAAACACTCATATATATATACTCATGGGAATGCAAATTATCTTTTCAAATATATTTTTAGTTAGTAGGATAAGCATAAAAATATATAACAGTATTTACTCCTTTTCCCTTTACTTTTTTTCATTCCTGAGGGTCATTGCTAAAATTAAAAAAAAACTTTTTATTTCGGGAAAGAGAGTCAATGAGAAGGGAATCGAAACAAAAAAACTTTTAATAAAAAATAAGCAATTCTTAGTGAGAAAATTTGTAAAGAGTTAACGTATACTTGAGTAAGTAAATGAACAAGAACTAACTTTGTTCCATTAAGTATAACTTTTAAATGGAAAAACATTTTGAAATAAATTAATAATATTCGATAGAGAATTGAATAAGCTACAAAAAAATTTTAAAAAGAAAATTTTATATTATGAGGATAAAAAGTTATCGTTAATCGACAAAATTATTCATTTTTTCAAGTTTTTCGTCTACAGCTTTTCTTCTTTAATTTTTTAAATTTTATTTAATTATCTATTTAATAGAGAATTTAATTCTCTATCGAATGGTACTAATCTTATTTTAAAATATTCATTCCTTCCAATGTTATAACCTCAAAACTAAACTCAACTAAGTTACTCAAGAGTTCCCTTACTTAAACAAAATTCCATTAAAAACAAATAAAAACAACAATAAAAATTGTGTTTTTATTTTATTATTGTTCCATTATGCAAACAAATCTCTGGATTGGAACGACAAAAATTAAAAATGAATTATAAAGTATATTTATTTTTATTCAAATCATTGCGCACTACTGACACGAATGACTTATTTAATAAATTACTTTAGGAAAATAAAAATAATAATAAATTATAAACTAATTTTAGAAGGCATATTCTTAAAACTCTTAATTTACCACTAAAAAATTAGAAAAGGACACTAGAGTCTCGGCTTTAATTTTTTGAGACTCTAGTGTCCAAATGTGTATAATATTGTTTTTATAATAAATCTAAAAAAACTAACCAAACTGTGCTAAAAAATGTGTTAAAAACAGCAAAATTAAAGGTAATAAAACAGTTAAAGAAGCATTCAACGTTGTCATTTAAGGTAAATACTTTTTAACAAATTGAAATAAGCAATTTATTGCTTCAAATTAATTGTTAAAAATAATATTTAGGCTAATAAAGAATTCTTTTTGTTGTCTTTTCTTTTGTTGACAAAAATTTGTTGAGGCGACATTTCATCCCAAAATTGTTTTTTTTTCTTAAGATTAATAAATAATACAAAATAAAATAATTTTAAAAATTAAAACACAATCGGAATAAAAACATTAATATAATTATAAACAAACATTTAATGGATTGTAAAACTAAAACTTAAAGTGAAGTTGTGTTGTATTTCGAATAAAACTTGTTTTCTCAAACTTGAACAAAGTTTTCGCAAACTCAAAACGCATAATATAAATTTAAGTTTGAGGTAAAAAAGGAATAGTTTAAATAAATTAAATAATTTATTTATTCCTTTAATCAAAAAAAAAGAAATTATAAGTCAACCAAAAAATAATAAATAAAAAAAGAAGTCTCAACTTAAAAAGAATAAAAACCTTATGGCGACATATACTCTGCGTGAATATTTTTATTTTATAAAATAAACTTGAAAATTAAAAACTTGAAATTATTAATGGAATAATAAATGAATGAATGAGGAAAAAAGGGTTAATTGAATTTTTGACATTTTAAAACTTGGACATTTTGAAAATTGAAATTTTTAGAATTTAACGAAAAAATATTTTTTTGACCTTTAGAATTTTGGGAATAAATAATATTTTCGGTGAAAATAAATTAAAATTCCTTAAAGGAGGTGATATTTGATCCCAAAAAATAATTTTTTAAACAATTTTTGAAAAAAACTGACAAAAATAATTTTTCAAAAAAAATTAAATTATATGAAAAAATTTTTTTAAAAAAGCAAAAATTGTCAAAAGCCTTGAAAATGCTTTTTTTTTAACAAAAATAAATGGATATATAAATTGCTCATTTTTTCCTTTGGAAATGACCCTTTCCTTTTTCCCTTTATTTTGTGCTCCTCCCCATATATACTCATGTAAATATAAATAAATATATAAATCTATTTATCATTCCAAAAAATATTTTTTTTTAATTTTTTGGCCAAAAATCGTTTCAAAATAATTAAATTGAAGGGACATTAGAGTCTCATTATTATTTAGAATTTATTTTTGATGATTTCAATCAAATTTCAGTTAGATAGAGTCTCAAAATCGATTAAAAATACTGTACATTTGAGTATATTAAAAATTCATCATTAAATTAAGGGCACTAATTTATCACTTAAAATGCCAACTTATTAAAAAAAAAAATTTTTTTTTACGTTCTCAAATATTTTTTAGAAATTTTATGGGAAAAATAAAGGAAAGAAAAAAAAATGCAATAATCCTCCCAAATAAAAATAAATAAATAAAAAGTAATTGAGAAAAAAAAATTTTATTTCAAGCTATTTTTTGTTTGTTTTTATTTTTTGAATTAAAATTAATAAAAAAATAAAATAAATTGAGAGAATAAATTAAAAGAATATTTTAATTGAAAAAAAATTTAACCACTCAAAATAAAAAATCAAACCCACAGAATAAAAAATTAATTATTAAATAAAATAATTTATTTTAAGAAAATCGTAGAATTTTAAAAAATTGAATTTCTTTAAAAAATTAATTTTTATTATTTAAAATTATTTAAATAAAATATTTTAAAAATATTAATTTTTATAAAAATAAATTTTTAGAATAAAAATAATTAAAAAAATTCTTATTTTCTTATAATTTCTTCTCAGGTTAATTATTTAATTATTTAAAATTATTTAAATAAAATTTTTATTAAATATTGTAAGTTTTCATATAAAAAGTAATTGGAGAATAGAAAAAATTCAAGTTCAGAAAATACAAAAAAATAATTCTGGAAATATTAAGAATATATAAATTCCTGAAACCTTACAATAAATGTTTTCCGGAAATAAAATTTTAGTAAAATAATTTTAAATAATTAAATAATTAATTAAAAAGAAAAATAAGAAAAAAAAGATTAAAGATATAAGAATAAGAAAATTTATAATCTTTTCCAAATTAATTTTTATTATACAAAATTATTTTTATAAAAATCAATATTTAATAAAAATTTTAGTAAAATAATTTTAAATAATTAAATAATTAACCTGAGAAGAAAAATAAAAATAAATAAGCCTTTATAAGATTTAAAAATAAGAATTTTTTAAATTATTTTTACTAAAAATTTATTTTTATATTAATATTTTTAAAATATTTTATTTAAGAAAACCGTAGAATTTTAAAAAAAGAATGAAGAAAAATAAGAAAATTTACCACCGATGAATTTCGCAGTGGTTTGCCCCGATACGTTAGGTATTAATTATTGTATTTTAAATTAATATGCAATAAAAATTTTAATATTCTTTAAAATCTGGATTCAAGGATTTCATTGTATTTCAAATTTAATTTAATAAACTCATGGACAATGACTTTAAAATAATCAACAGAGGAGGCACAAAGTTAAAAAAATGAATAAGAGGACGAAAAATAAGTTTAAGAGAAGGGGGAATTATTTGCCCTTTTGAAGAAACATTTTTTTATAATATTTAAATAATTAATAAATTGCCTTTAATTTTGTCATAAATATTTTGAATGATTTAAATAAAATATTTTAAGCTTTATTTAAAAAAATAAAATTTTTAGTAAAAAATAAATCTTCAATTTAATTAAAATAACCTCCTCTCGAATAATAAAAATTTTAAATTTTCCTTCCTTCAAAAAGGGAGAGTGTATGTAAAATTGCATTAAGTACTTCGGTAATCTAAATAAATATTGTTTTAGGTTTGTTCGGAATATATAAACTTTTCCGGTTATAGTCTAAAACATGGGGAAATAAAATAACGGAAAAACTAATCCGGTAAAACATAAGCAAAGTCTTTTTATAGTAATAATATAAACATTCCGGAAGTTATTTTTTATAGTAATCGTTGGTTTTTTGAAAAATAAATTAATCCGGAAAATAAATCCCGGAATAGTTATTTTTCTAGGTTAGAATATATAAAAACAAACCAATACAACAAGAATTCTGTTTCGCCATCCATCCCTTAAATATTGTTTAAAAAATAATATTATTTAAATAACTAACTTTCCAATATTTGGGGGAGGTAAATATTTATGGAAATTGTAATTGCCTGAAAGCATTTTCACATAATCAATAGTTAAGATTGCAAAAAATACAAGGCAGAAAAGCTTGTTTAAAGATTAAATATTTTAAAAAATAAAATTTAAAATTTACTATAGCTATTCCATTAAAAGCAATTTCCTTAAATTAATTTAAATAAATAATAATTATTTTAATAATACAAGTTTGGGACGTGTTGTATTATTCCGATTTCTAGATTGAAGAACAAAGTAGTTTATAAGCAATGTTGCCAAACATAAAATACCGAAGATTATTGCACAAATAAATATCTTTTAAAAAAAAAAATTTTTAATTTGATTTAAACCTTACCAATGTGTAAGGTGCCCATTGTCTTTTTCCATCAATTAGAAAAAATACAATAATTACATAACTAAGCATTTGAAGCCATTTTAATATTGCAAATTTTGTAGTGCATAAATTGGTAATTAAAGCAGTATTTGTTGCCATTTTTTATTTTGAAATTTAATAAGAGGGAAAAGAGCTTGTTTTGTGTCCTAGAAGGCGTTGATTGGAATAATCACAAAATTAAAAAAAATTTTTTGATGGATCAAATGTTTATTTTCTATTAGTTTCCCTTTGGAAAATGGCCAGTATTTTTATCACCACATAAAAATAAACAATTGTATATTGACAGTGGTTTTGTGTGAGAATTTTTTTTTACTAATACCCAATTGATCCTGAAAATTGGATAAATCTATTAAAATAATGGACAGGCGTGGTTTTTATTTTATTAGAGAGAAATGAAAAGGGATGATAGAATAGTTAGAACAACTGTTCCTTATTTTTTATTTCCTTTAGATCAGACTTAATGTTTACATTTTATGTTTAGTTTCTATTAAAGAAGACTGTTAAACATATAATTGCCATAAAGTTCGACATAATTCGGTTTGACTACTCGGGCCCTTTAAATCCAAATGATAAACTTATTTACCAGGACCTTAATTTTAAAACCTCAAAAACATTCATAACTTTGTTTTATAATAAGATGTCAATGATATATAAAATAGACGAAAAACCAACAAAATATGGACTTATGTCAACTTCTTCTGTGTGAGTGATATTTATTTTATTTTCAAGTTTGCTTTTGCTATAATTCCTCGGTCTCACGAACACATCTAGCCACCTAAATAAAAAATTTTACAAAAAATTTTAAAAATCTAACTTGTCGCCTGTATTCTGTCGGATTTTCTCGATAAAGTTTCTTAAATGTAAAAGTGAGAGTAGAGTGAAAATTCATACCGCTGCATCAACATTCGCAGGACTGTCAAAATTTGGATCAGAAAGCATTGAAATGACTGGAATTTAACAATAATAAAATGAAGTGAAAAATAACCAGAAATTAAGATAGTCTCGACAGTGTGAACAGGCAACCAACGCTCACTGGCCTTTTCATATCCAAAGCTATCGTCCCCAGGCGCATGAAGAATTGAAATACAAACATTTCCTTCTCGGTCTACTAAAAATAGAAGACGGAAAAAATTGGAAAATAATTTAAAAAAAACAGACTATTTGGATGAAGAATTCTAGAAATAAACCGCATTGTGGGAGGGCACAAAGGATATTCCTTAGGAAAGACAAGCTCTGCTCGAAAATTTCCGCCTTCACTAAAATTTATAAAGAAAAAATAAAATGAAAGTTAAAATATACTATGGTGAGCCAGGAGGTCCCATTATAAAAACTTGCCATTTGTATATCTAAAAATTATTTTTAAAAATAAAAATTAAAATATTGAATAAATACATTGCTTTCGTCGACAAGACCAGCGCTAAAACCATCGACTGGATTTTTTGTGAGGTCATTTAATTGTTTTTGCAATAAAAGTCGTGATTGGTCAAAGGTCATTTTATTAAAAAATTAAACTAAAAATTGTAATAAAGATTTCACAAAGAATTGATTAAACCAAAAAAAAATAAAACTACGTTCTTAAGAATTTAAAAATGGAAATAGTCATAGATAAAGAAATAAAGAAAAACTTTTCAAAGTGGTAAAATAAAAAAGGGTAAAAAGTCGAAAATTGAACGATTGATAGATAGGGTCAAAAAATTTTCTTTTTTATTTACATTATTACTTTAAGAGCTTTTATTAGTTAATGATACCCGATGATTGGGTGGATGAATCAACATTAGAACTATTTAATAGTGCTGACACGTAGAGAATTTAATAAATCTTAAATATTAAAATATTTTTTAGTTACTATGCTCTTCTTTTGCCTTGTTTATTGCCAGTAAATTTATTTAAAAAATTCCTATTTTTATTTGATTTTCAGATAATTATCATTCATTTCATTCTCATTGAAATTGGACTGGAATTTTTTATAAACAATTAAAGTTTCTTTTTTGTATAATTTAAATGTTATTTTTATATGCATAATTGATTTAAATATTTTAAAAATTATTTTACATGTTATTGTGTATGTAAAACTAAATTATCTGATATAAGGTTCAAAAAAGGTTTATAACAATCTTTTTATTATTTGTTATCTACTCATCTTTACTCTTTTTCTTTCGCATTATTTTTCCCTCACTATGTCATTTGAGTCCTAAATTTCAAAGGAAAATTTTAAATTCTTAAAAATTCAAAGATTTGATATTTATTCGAGATTTTAAAAAAACCTCCTCTCATCTCAAAATAAAAACCAAAATAAATCCATTGTCTTTTTTCTCTTTAATGCTTGACCCGCTTTATGGGTCGTTGGTTTGCGCGCGCAAATAAATATAAAACCGCTTTTTGGCTCTCTCAAGTGATGGTGGTGTGCCTTCTCTTCTATTTTTGGTGCTCACACACATGGCGTTTTGAATTGTTGAGGATTGATTCATTTATTTATTCTATTGTTTTCTTTTTCTTAAATCTGATGATAAAAATTTTTTAATTTTTTACCTTTGCTACAAGATAAAATTTGAATAATTCGATCCTTTTTAAATAATAAGACTCTAATGTATTCTTTTAGTAAAAGTCGAGAATTTAATCTTTATTCTTATATTTAATTTATTTTTAAATATTTTTAGTTTTAAATGGCTCCAGCGAAATTAAAGCCAGGCAATTTAAAGGATCCAGAAATTGCTGAATTATTTTCCACAAAGGATCCAGAAAGTCGATATGAAGATTTACGTGAAATTGGTCATGGTGCATTTGGAGCTGTATTTTATGTATATTTTACATTTTTTGGAAATGACTGGAAATTCTGTTCAGTATTTTAAACAAAAATAGACACGATAATTAAAATAAAAATCAAAGAAATTTATTTCTTTTATAGGCACTTGATAAAGAAACTAAAGAACCTGTAGCAATTAAGAAAATGAGCTTTTCTGGAAAACAATCATTAGATAAATGGAATGATATTATTAGAGAAGTTCGCTTTCTTCGTTCTATTCAACATCCACAAATTGTTCGCTACAAAGCTTCTTTTTTGAAAGAACAAACTTGCTGGTTTTTAAATAATTTTTTTAAATGAATTTATTTTTCAAGGTTGGTTATGGAATATTGTGTTGGTTCAGCAGCAGATATTTTAAAAGTTTGAATATTTTTTTCTTTTAAAAAATTAAAAAGAAAACTATTTTTTAAGGTTTATAAAAAGCCATTTATGCAAGTTGAAATTGCTGCTATTTGTCAACAAACATTACAAGGCCTTTTTTATTTACATGGAATGAAACGTATACACAGGGATGTAAAAGCTGGAAATATTTTAATGACTGATTCTGGTTTAGTTAAACTAGCTGATTTGGGAAGTGCTTCTTTAATTTCTCCAGCCCAAACTTTTGTTGGAAGTCCTTATTGGTAACTTTTATTTAAATTATTTATAATTTAATTTTTAGGATGGCACCAGAAGTTATACTTGCACAGGATTCTGGAATTTATGATGAGCGTGCAGATATTTGGTCTTTTGGTATAACTTGTATTGAACTTGGTTTGTTATTTCTAATTTTATTTAATTTTCTTAATTTTTAGCAGAATTAAAACCTCCATTCTTGGACATGAATGTTGGTGGTGATTATTTTAAATTAATATTATTTATTAAATTAACTATTAAATCTACTTACAAAATTAAATTTACTTTTGTTTTTTTTAAAGGCATATTCTGCCATGTATCACATTGCTCAAAATGATCCCCCATTTCTACAACCAATTGAAGACCCAGAAATTCCCCCATGGACTGAAGATTTTCATTCTTTTGTTGAACAGTGCCTTCGTAAAGATCCTCAACAACGACTTTCTACTAATGCTTGTTTAGCTGTGAGAAAAGAAAAAAAATAGTTTTTTTTTTAATTTAAATTTATTTTAAAGCATCCATTTATTACTTGTGAAAAACCTCCAAATGTAATAATGAATTTAATTAATCGAATTAAAAATGCAGTAAAAGAGCAAGATCATTCCCAATATGGAAAGTTACGTCGTCTAATTTGTATGGAAATTAATGGGAATTTAAATGAAGAAAATTCTGAAAGTGTTGAGGCTCAAAATGAGGTTTTTTTGACATTTTTTAAACTTAATTTTTTAAATAAGGATATTTCTATAAATTCTGAAGATGATATTAACCAACAAAAACAGCAACAGTCAAAACAATCACAAGAAAACAAAGAAGAAGATAACAAAATACAAGAAAATCAACAAGTACACTTACAGAACAACAACCAATTAAGTGTAAATAACAGAACAATAATTAGTTTAAATGGAACAGATTCTTTCCCATCATCTGAAACTGAACAACAATTACAACCTCAAACACCCTCAGGGATTTTAAGTATGCATTCTACTACTTTTGATCAACAGCAATTCAAGGTTTATTTTTGTTTTTATTTTTTGATGGGAGATGTTTTCTTGAAATTTATTTAAAGATTTTTTGGAGGTTTAAAGTTTTTAATTTGTTGGTTATTCCCCATATTTTCTTTTTATTTCATTGTATAGGATGATATAAACACTCTTCGTCGTTCCAAATTCTCCACTCTTAGAACTACAAAAATTATTGCCCGTGAACTTCAAGAATATCAAGCAGATAATTTATACGAACAAATGTGTGGTTATAAACGTTTAAGGCAACAACATCATAAAGAATTAAAACAATTAGAAGAACGTTGTAAAATAGATGCTGATAATCAAAGATTAAAACTTGATAGAGAACGTGAACAAATGGAAGGAAATTTTCAACGAGAAACTGAAAAAGTTCGTACACAAATTCAATTAGAATTGGAAAGGCGTAGAAGAGAAGATGAGGAAGAATTGAAAAAAGTTAATAAAACTAGAGAATCTGTATTAAAACAGGATTTAAAGAGTTTTGTTGCTGCTCAAAAGAAAGAATATAAATTTAATAAAGAACGTTGCAAAATGGTAAAAGGTCAAAATGGTAAAAGTTTAAGTCTTATTTTTAGGAACTTAAAGCTCAAAGCCTTTCAAAAAGTTCATTTGAAGTAGCTATGAAAGCAGCAAAAGCACGTCTTAATGAAATTAGACAGCAATCTGAACGTAAATTTGCTGATGAACAAAGTTTAACTTTGCAAACAGAACTTAAAGAATTAGGCAAACAACAATTGTTGCGACTTCATAATCTTGAAACACAATTGACAAATAATGTTATAATTTTTTTATTTTAATTTTTATAAATAACATTTTATTTAAAATTTATTTTTTAAATTTAAAGGAATTAAATATTCGTGCACGTCAATTAGATACATTACATGCTCTTTTAAATAAACATCATGAACTTATTAAAACTCTCGAATTTTCACATTTTAATTTAATTGAACAAATGAAACGTCGTCATTTGGAAGCACAACATGAAACAGAATTATCTAGTCAAAGAGATTATAATCGAAGAGCACTTGAAGAAAAAACTAAGGAACACGCTATGCAATCAAAACAACAGCCAAGAGAATTAAAGGTTTTTTTTTTAAAGAATTTTTTTTTTTAATTTAAATTAATTTTTTAAAGGCTAAAGAAGCAATAATAAGAAAACAATTTCGTTTAGCAGTTAAAATACAAACTAGGCAATTTAAAGCATATCAGGCACATATGCTTCAATTAGTACCTAAAGAGGAACATAAAGAATTACATATTCGTTTAAAAGAAGAGCAAAATCGAAAAATTGCTGCACTTGCTGATCAATATGAATTAACAATTGAAAAAATGGTTACTGAACAAACGGTTTAATTTTAAAAAATTTTTTTTTTAATTTATTAAGTTTTAAAGGTTAAATTAGATTCACAACAGGAAGAAGATCTTCGTTGTTTAACAGAAAAACTTAATAAAGAATTGTCTTTACTAACAGACTATCAGGAAAAACAAAAAGCCTCGTTATATGCCCAAATTGAACGCGAACGTGTTCAACTACAAGATCGTCTTACTTTACGTTTATCAGTTGTACAACAAAAAGTATTAAATTTTTTTTATTATTAAAAATCATTTTTTTAAAGATTAATGAAGATAAAACATTCTTTGATCGAACATGTGCATCTATTAGGACTAGGCAGAAAAAAGAAAATGGTGATGATGACTAATAAAAGATAATATATAAAAGCTTTCTTTTCTTTTATTTTTTTTTTCTTTTGCTCACTTTTTTTTTTTAAATTTTTCTCTTTTTTTTTTTAATAAATTATTAAGACTTTCATTAATAATTTTCTATTAACCCAGACCCGTAGAAATCTGTGTTATCTTAACTAAGATTGGCGGACACATTTCAATCCACTTTTAGTTAATTTAACAATTAATATGTTTGAACAAAATGTCAAGTGCCAAATGTCGATTTACTAATATGTCGTTTTTGCCTGACCGAAATGTCTACTAATTCATTTAATAACATTTTTTTAGTTTAATAAATATTGTGATAATTTTTTGTTAGTAGTGTAATAATTTATTTAAAATTGAACTTTTTGTATTTTTTAAATTTTTTTTTATTAATTATTAAAAAGAAAATTAAAAAATGTCACTTCGTTTCATTGGACAACATGATTTTACAAGCAAAGGAAAATTTATGTGGGAAATTCTTTCACAGTTAAGAAATATGGGCGAAGGACGTTATATCACTGTATCAAATTTTTTAAAAATATTATTTTAATTATTTTTAGAATCACTGGTGGATTAAAAAATGGCCTCAGGAATCTTCTTATATTAAAATTATTGCGGTTTGGATCTTTTAAATTTAGTTTTTTATTTGAGTTTTTCCCAATTATATATTTGTAATTTTTCCAGGCTCGACCAGAAATGGATCGTTGGCTTCAACGAGGCATTCTTTGGGGGGAATGGACATTTCGGGGTTTTCCTTTGGGTGTTTTCAAGTTTGAGAAAGAATTGAATCGCTCACAATGGATTCTAGTGCATAAACATGAAGAGAAAAAGTTGCTTGAAAATAAAAGGAGAATGCCAAAAATTCTTCTTCCGGCTTCTTTTCCTGTTCCTCCACTACAAGTTTTTTTTTAAACTTATTTTTAACATTTAAATAAAAATTAAGAAATTATTGGCGAATAAATTAGCCAAAAAGGTTGGAAACCTTGACAATCTTTCACATCTTCAACAAGAACGAGCATCTCTTGATCTTTGTATTGATCCAGAATTTAGACATTTATCTTCGTTATTTGAACGATTTGAACCTACAAATGAATTAAGGTTTGAATTTTTGACTTTTTTTTTTTTAATTCATTTTTTTAAGTAAAAATTCAAAGAATTCTTCAATTTATAACGAAGTCAACCCTAGTAATATTTTGGAATTACTCGGACATATGTATCCCGTAAAAATTGATGCATTATCTTCAGATGCAGCTAAATATACATTGCCTTTACATAAAGAAAATGAGCAAAATGTTGTTTAATTTTTATTTTTAATTGTTCATTTATATATAAATAAAATTGTCCGCA
The DNA here is from genome assembly GCA_036172905.1 of Meloidogyne graminicola. Classification (NCBI taxonomy): domain Eukaryota; kingdom Metazoa; phylum Nematoda; class Chromadorea; order Rhabditida; family Meloidogynidae; genus Meloidogyne; species Meloidogyne graminicola. The sequence continues at coordinate 109,832 of JARPZY010000012.1, read as the reverse complement.
AAAAATTGTCCGCAAGTTCGGGGGATAACACGTAAGTACCTTTAATTTTTGTTTTTTTAATAAAATTAGAACATATTTTGTACCCTTTTTTTAACATTGAAATTTGTTCAATATTTCTGACATTTTCTCTTAGTTATCTTAAAAATTATTTTTTATAGTCTTGGAAGTTAGAATGGAACAATATTCTGATTCAGATAATTCAGTTAAATTAATTTTAGTCACTGGAGGTGTGATGAGTGGAGTTGGAAAAGGTTTTCCTTAAATAAATTTTAATTTAAATATCTTAAGGTATTATTTCTTCTTCACTTGGCATCCTTCTCCAAGCCAAAGGGTATCGTGTTTCAGCTATTAAAATAGATCCTTATATTAATGTTGATGCTGGAACTTTTTCTCCCTTTGAACATGGTTTGGAAAAATTTTAATTTTTTAATAATTTTCGTTCGTAGGAGAAGTTTTTGTACTTGATGATGGTGGTGAAGTTGATTTAGATTTGGGAAATTATGAACGCTTTTTAAAGCTTAGATTAAGCAGAGATAACAATATTACAACTGGTAAAATTTATCAACAAGTAATTGAACGTGAACGACGTGGAGATTATTTAGGAAAGGTTAAATTTTAATTAAAAAGTTTTTTTATTTTTTTTTCAGACAGTTAAGACAGTACCACATATTACTGAAGCGATAATTGAATGGGTAGAACGCGTATCAAAAATTCCTTTGGATGGAACTGATAAAACTCCACATGTTTGCATTATTGAGGTTTTTCAATGAATTTTACAAAAAAAAATTTATTAATTTTATTTTATAGTTAGGTGGTACTATTGGGGATATTGAAGGAATGCCATATACTAATGCGTTTAGTCAAGCATTTAGACGAAAGACTGAGAGAAATCGTTTTATGACTGTTCACGTAACTAAGCTTTTACATGAGGTTAAACATTTGATTTTTTTTTAATTTTTTTATTTTTTAAGGATACTGGTGAAGTGAAAACTAAACCGGCACAAAATGGTCTTAAAAGTCTGCGGGAAACTGGCCTTATTCCTGATTTACTTATTTGCCGTTCAAAAAGGCAATTAAATGAATCATTAAGGGCTAAAATTTCTGGATTTTCACAATTAGAAGCTGATGAGATTATTGATGTTTTTGATTGTTCAAATATTTATCAGGTTTTATTTTTAATTAAATTTTATTTTTTATTTAAATTTTATTTTGATATTTTAAAAAATAGGTACCATTACTTTTGTATAACCAAAAAGTACTTAATCGTTTGTGTGAACATTTTCAACTTCCAGAAATTTTATCAGATTCTGAAACTGACATAAACATTTCTAAATGGCAAACTTTAAGTGATTAGTAAATTTATTATTTTTTTTTTTCATTAAAATTATTTTTCTCATTTTTTAGTGTTGAAAAACAAAGAGAAGAAATAACAATAGCTTTTGTAGCAAAATATATAAATTCTGATAGTGATGATGTTTTTTATGATGCTTATGCTTCTGTTATTAAAGCATTAAAACATGCAGCAATTTATTCATCTAGAAAACTTAAAATTATTTTTATTAATGCAGAAGATCTTGAACCTGTCAAAAATCGATTAGTAGAAAATAATAATTTATATGAAAAAGCTTGGAATTCTATTAAAAAATGCGAGTAAGTTTATTTATTTAAATATTTATTTAATTTTAGTGGTATTATTGTTCCTGGTGGTTTTGGTGATCGAGGAGTTGAAGGGAAAATAGCAGCGTGTCAATATGCAAGAGAAAACTGCGTTCCATTTCTTGGTTAATTTTTTAAATTAATATTTTTTTTTTAAATTGTTTTTTTTAAAGGAATTTGTCTTGGCCTTCAATGCGCTGCCATTGAATTTGCAAGAAATGTTTGTAAAATTACTGGTGCAAATTCAACAGAATTTAATCAAAAATTAACATCAGAACAACAAGTTGTTATTAATATGCCTGAACATGCTGCAGAAAAATATGGAATGGGTGCTACTATGCGTTTAGGAAGTATATTTCTTTTGTAATTATTTTAAGTTTAACATATTTTAATATTATTTTAGGTCGTACAACAGTGTTTTTAACAAAGAATTCACTTTTAAGTTTGTGATTTTATATAATAATAAGAATTGTATTTTATTAAGAGAGATTTTTAGGTTTTGTATTTTACAAGTTTTAAGTTTGTAATCTTTCGTTTTTTTTCTTAAGTTATTCAACATAATTAAATTAATATGTAAATTTATTATTTTAGGAAATTTATACAATAATGAACCTTCAGTTGATGAAAGACATCGTCACAGATATGAAGTTTTTTTTCCTTTTTAAATAATTTTTTAAATTAATTAAATTAAAGATAAATCCTTCTATCGTTCCAAAACTATGTCGTGCTGGTCTTGTTTTTGTAGGTAATATTTAGTATTTAAAACAAATTTAATTTTTTTCTTTTTAATTTTAGGAATGGGTGTAGATGAAGTTTGGGATCCTGAAAGAAATGTTCAATTACGTACAGAATCGGCAGCATCTCTACTTACTGTTGCAGCAAATGATTTGGCTGAAGACTTTGTATTTTTAACAAAATTTTATTAAAAAATTAATATTTAGGATCAATTAATTGATAAAGTAGATGAATTATGCAAACGAGGAGGTGATGGAACTAATGCAACTGCAATTCGTATGGAAATGGCAGAAATGTCTAGAGATGGTAAATTAAATAAAAAATTATTTGTTTTTTTTTTTAATTTTTAAGTTCATCCATATTTTGTTGGTGTTCAATATCATCCAGAATTTCTCTCTTCTCCACATAAGCCTAGCCCTCCTTTTTTAGGATTTTTATTGGCAGCTAGTAAACAATTAAATAATTTTATTGATAAGGTAGGATCGCCAAGTCCGCTTGAGAAACTTGAATTTTTTTCTTTTGACGATGATAAGGATGGGTGAAAGATTTAGTCTTAAAAGAAATCCTTTTCATTTATCAAGTTTGCATTTTTTACTTTTTATTGTTTTAATTTAATAAAAATACTCAAACCTGTTAAAAGTAACTTGACTTAAAAAATAAACTTGGGCAATGTTATATTATAAAATACAAACTTAGGATTTAAAAACCTCAATTAAAAAAAAATCAACTTTATTTTTACAAACTTAAATATAAAAATATCTTTACATTTTACAAACTTGATTGGCATATTATTATCGCTTTTTTCCCCTTTCTTCTCATCACTTTTCATCAAAATACTCAAGTTGAATAAAAAAAAAATGTTCAATTGATTGAGTATTTTTGGCCAAATACTAAAATACTTATTCACATTTTTACACATCAAATATAAGAGAGATGAAAAGCAATAAAAAAAAGAAAAGGAAAGGCAGATCGACCCCCAATCGGTGTTTGTTTTGTCCATTTTTCTTCTTAGCTGTCTCCATTTTCTTTTATATTTTTAAAGAAAAATTTAAATCTTGAATGACCACAGATGTTAACTATAATATTTTTATATTAAAATATTAATAAAAATATTATTATTTTTTTTTAAGCTTTAAAAATATAAATTTTGTATTTGATTTTTTGCTCTGATTCACCTACTAAACTACTTTACTTTATATTTTTGTAAATGTTTTTAGCCGTTTAAAAATAATTTTTAAAAATATTTTTAATTAAATTGATCAAATATATTTTGGCCTTTTGGATATAATTTTTGAACATTTTTGTTTTCTGTTACAACAAATCTCCCTAGTTTATATATTTACATTTCTCTTTAAAAATAACCTAAAAAAAATTCGCCAGAAGTGCCAATGTCGCAATACAACAAAAAAATTATATTTCCTTCTCTAATATAAACAAAACAATTTTGAATAAGTCAAGAAAAATAAAAAGTACTTCTTTTGGTTTAAATATTCTTATTTAAATAAAAATCCCTCCAAAAAATTAAGAAGTAATTCTTTTTTATTTATTTTTGCCTTTTTTCAATATTTTCGTGTCCTATTTTTCTTATCTTCTTGTTCTTTTTTTTAAGTCATCCTATTTATTAAGAAGCCATCAACAGACCTAACCCTTTACTCATTATCAATTTTTGCCTAAAAAAATTTTTGTTCATTTTCACTTAAAATAATGTTTTATTTAATTATTTATATATTAAAAGATCAACGACTAAATAATTTTTATTTTTTTATTATTTAAATTTTAAGCATTAAAACCTTTATTAAATTTTAATTTTTTTTTTAACTTAAAAAGAAACTTTTCACGCTTTTTGCACATAATTTACAATAATATCCACTGCGGGATGCCTTTTTATCTTTTTTTTATTTTTTTTATTGAAAAAATATGTCCCAAGTTTTTGGTTTTTTGACTGCCATTGTCCACAATATAAAATAAAAAATTCTTCAAAAAGTCCTTTTCTATTTTTTCCCATATTTTTTGCATAATTCACTTCCGCCAAACCTTTTTCCAAATAACAATATTTTTTTCCCCCTTTTTATTTTTTCAATGACTGGTAGGAAGAAGAAGAATACCTACATAATTGAAAAAAAAGGTTTTCCCCGTTATTTCTTTGGTTAGGTCAGTAAAATTATTTTTAAATAATAAAACTTGAAAATAAACTTTAAACTTTAATATTTACAATAATAAAACTTTTAATATTGTAATAAAAAAAAATTAAACTTGACAGTTACTAAATTACAACTTGACAGTAATTAATTTTACAAAATTAGTTTTTATTGTATAAATCCTTAAATGTTTCTTAAAACTTGTTTTTTCTTTTCTCCATTAAGAAATTAATCAACCATCTAATTTGAACCGATTTTTGTTGATACAAAAATATTGTACAAGGAAAAAAATATTTAGATATTGAAAGTCAATGTTGAGGGAAATTGTATAAGGGGAATAGCCACCCACCTGCAATTGCTTTAAGTGCTTTTATTCGCGCTTCTTCATCTCAATCTTTTTTTTTTTTATTCGTAAGGGCAATAAAAAAAAAACAAATTTCTTTCCAAATTTTACATTTTCCCCATCACCTTTTTTTGTTTGTTTTTTAATCATTAAAATATTTTTTTTTTATAGGAAAAGGTCAAAAATATTCCCAAAAATGGAGGACCATGCCCCCGTCTCAGACAGTAATGATTATGAAGAACCAATTCCTTGTACATCTACAGGTTTATTTTAAAAAATTTTATTTCTTCTCTATAATTTTATTAGGCCATTTTTACCATTTTATATTAAAAAAAAAAAGTTAAGGTGGGAAATATATTTTATTATTAAATATTTGTTTTATTAAATACTTTTAACGGGTAAAGTAAATAAACAAATATTTATATATTCTAAAACAAATATAAACACACTGTTATTTTAAGAGAAAGTAAAGTAATGTGTGTAATGTCCATTACTATTACTAAAACCACTTGGCACAATTCTTCTTTTTAGTCTCTCTTTTTTTTTTAGTTTATTTAAATTTTTGCTTATAAATATCTTTTTTGAACGGAAATGAGTAACAAGTAGAAATATTAAAAGAAGATTCAAAGAGATTATTTATGTCAATAAATTTAAAAAATTTTTCTACTAATTATAATTAACTTTGGGAAATTTAAACAATTGATTTTAGACTTTTTTGACCATTAAAATAAACTACTGAATGTGTTTTTTGAATTATGTGAAAATTTAATTATTATTTTATTTGCACCTGTCCTTTAAATTTATTCCTTTTTTTCTTGGGAACGGTGAGAAACACCACTAAATAATAAATAAATAAATATATATTAAGAGAGTCAATTTTTAAAAATTATTACATTAAAATCTTTAGAGGTATACAGTAATTATTTATTCGGGTTGGTATTATTTATTATTAAAGTTCTTAGTATTGTACAATAGAGAATAGAACTTTTGTATAAAACATACAATAAACTTAAATTTAAATAAAGTTCATTAAAACTTAAGTATTTAATTATTTTATAGGCTATGAATCCTATTAAATCTCTTAACAAACACTTGTCTTTTCTCTCTTTGTTTTTTTTAAACTTTGTATTTAAATAACAAAAACACAAGTCATCAAATAAAACTTAAGTACCTATATATGTATTTTTTTTATTAAAAAGTGTTTTTGTTATTTATATTCCCAACAATTATACTTAATATAACGGGGAATGTTTTTTTCTTCTCTTTATGCAAAAAATGATATTTTTTGTGTTTTTATTAATGTTTTCACGCCCCAAATGGCCCCGAGATTATTATTTTTTGATTGACTAGTCAAACCACTTTCAGAAAAAACCTTCTCATTTTCTTTTTTTTTGAGGATGTAAAGGGTAAAAAAATCTTTTGTCGGTATATTTTTATAATTTAATATTATACCTCCCCAATAATTAAAAAAAAATATCTAAATAATTTAAAAAACATTAAAAAAAAAAAATTTTAGATTCTACCAATGTTTTAAGAAATTGTTCAGCAATTGTTTCAGTTGTTGATGGTCGTTTACATACAACTTACATACCTTCTGAACCTTTAATTTCTAGGTAAACAATGTTTAAATAAATAAACTTGTTTTTATAAAATAAATAAACTTTAAAAATAAAAAAAAAGTTTTTATTATTAGCAAACTTTATTTTTAATGCTAAAAATGACTCAATTTATAACCTTTTTAAAGGAAAAGGGACTTATTTTTAATTAAAAATTGATTTTTTTTTTAAATATTAAATTAATAATAATTTTTTATATAATTTTAATCCTTTAATTTTACATAAATTTATTTATTTTCTTTTCCGTTTTATTAAAATTTAAGCGCGCAACCAAATTAGAAAAGCACTTGTTGGGGGGTTATTTCTTTATGTTGTGCCATCAAAGAAGAAAAATAAATAAGAGTCTGTCACATCATCAGTCTTTCATTTTTCTTCATTCTTGAGCTTTTTATTTAATTCTTTATTTAATTCATAAATTTTTGTTAAAATTTTCCTTTTCTTCTTTTTCTTCCATTACTACCATTTCACACTCAATCTGTTGCCAAACACATTTTTTCTCTTTTTTTTTTTTTTGTTAAATTATGCTAATTTATATTAAAATTAAATAAAAAAATAATTTATATATATATTTTTTTTTATCTGAAAATCAAAAATCTTTCAAAAAGGTTAAGCAATTTAATTTTTAATTTTTTTTTCTATTGCTAATCCTTCAATATTTTTTGAAATATAATATTTTTAAATAATTTTCTCAAAATTTCTAATCTTAATAGAACTTAATAATCCTTCCCCAAGTATTTCAAATTAACTAAAATACAGTTTAGTATATCTTATAGTTTTAACTTTTTTGTTTATTTATTTAATAAAAAATACATTTGTATTTATTTTAAAGATAATAATCTAAAATACTTTTCAAAAAATAATAAAAACTTGAAGGTTATAAAGCTTCAATGCTTCATTTATATTAATTTTTTTTTCTCGATTTGTCATTTTATTTATTTTTACCTCACATATGTATTGCTTGATTACGTAATAAATATATTGAGAGAAAATGATACTTTTATTTTTTACTATATTAATGAATGGAATAAATTAGTGCCAAAAAAAATTTGGAAAAAAAAATATTTTTACTAAATAAAAAAATTTTTTAATTTATTTTATCTCTCCATTAATCAGAAAAATAACCGCCACATGTGTTTTATTTATTATTATTTTTGGTTTAGGCTCGAACAATAGGAAGAAAAAAAGAGAAAATACAACAACTTTTATTGTATATTTACACATAAATAATTGGTCTATAAAGGCAAAACATTTCACACACAATACATTTGACTTTTCTTTTGTGTGTGACCGTCATTTGCCAGATTTTTAATAATAAAACACAAAAAGAGTATTTTTCCCTATTTTTAAGTTTATTTTTTTAATTTTTGTATTTTTCATTATTGTAAAGAAAATCTTTGTATTGATGTATTTACCAAATATTTTAAAAGTTTATTAAAAATTTTTGTATTTTATACAATAATATTTTCTATTAATATTTTCTTATTAATGCCATCCAATATTACTTTCCTTATTTTTTTCAATTTTTTCTTTACTTTTTTTATCCTTATTTTTTTTTTATCCCAAGTGGTCTACTCTAGCTATCTAAGAATTGTTTCTTTGTTAGTTAATATATAGTTTTACCTACCTGATTTTCGCGGCCGGCCAATTAACTCTCAACCTTGGTTGGGGGACACCACCACCACCATTACCAGCCATGCGGAAATCTGTGAAGATTGTTTTTATACAATGAATAGGTCTATACTTCATCAAATATTCAGAAGCTTCTTTTTAAATACTCTTATAATATGTAAGAATGAATTATTTAGGTAGTTGAATGACCAATTCTTCCAAAAAAATTTTTTTGTAAAGGCGCCAGATTTTTAATAAAATTGAATAAAAAATTGACTTTATTTTTTTTAAAATTATTTTTTAATTTTTAGAAAATATGATGATATGTCAGCATTTTTTAACAATTCAAATAATATTGATACAAATATTCGTCATAACCGGCAATCCTCTCTCTTTGATTTTGCCACAATAGGAATGAGGACTGTATCATCAACACATCGTCCTTCAATAAATAATTCACCTTGTTCACCTTTACTTGTCGGGGGAGGTTCTTCTAGTTCTGGAGGAGCTTCATATGCTTGTGGATCCTTGCTACCCTTGCGTGGTCCTCCACTTCCTCCACAGCCCCCAACTTGCCCACCACCTAAAAGGTAAATTAAATTAATTATTAGTTATTGTTTTTGTATTTCAACTTTATTTTTGTATTTTTATAATTAAAGTTTATTTTTGTAATTTAATATTTTTGTACTTTTATAGTTTAAGTTTATTTTTACTTTTCTATTAGACGGCCTCAACATACCCAACGTCATAGAAGGCATAAAAAATGTATAAATTGTTGTCTTAGACTTGGTCGTTGGCCTGCCATTTTATTCTTATTACTTCCAGCAATGCTTTTATTACTTTCACTTTGTTTATTACTTGTTTGGTTAACTTGTAAGTTTTATTTTTTTTTTTCAAATTTACTTTGATTATTATTTAGTATTACGGGAAACTTCTTCTTTTAATTCATTTTCTTCACAAAAATCTGTAAATGACCAATATAGTAATAAGATCTCTTTTTTGTCAAATGCTCAACAACAAAAACAATATTCTTCAGGTAGTATTTCATTTAAAAAAAAATTATTTTTTATATCCCTCTCATTAAGCCCCCCATCATTTACCAACAATTCTTCCTACTAATCTTCCTTTTAATCAACTATTTATTATTCAACTTCCTCCTTACCATTTATTATTTACTCAATTTTATATTAATAAAAATTCTTTATTTCAACTTAATTTAACTATTGGATCATCTTCTCGAATTATTATTTTTGCAAAGCAAACAATTCGTCCAAGTATTGGTTTATATGATTGGCAAAAAATTATTTCTGGAGAAAATTTACATTTAGAGAAGGAAATTAATTTAATAATTAATAATAATGAAAATAAAATAATTGAAAAAAAGAAGAAAAGATTTGGATTAATTAGACATTATTTACAAGCTGGAATATGGCATTTAGGATTTTTAAATGATAAAATAGAAGTAAATAAATTATTTAAAAAAATAATTTTTAAAAATTATTCAAGTCTGAATATATTGAATTAATTGCTCAATTAGAAGAACCTTTAGCTATTGACAATAATCAAATTATTTCTCAATGTCATTCTGATTGTTTTGGAAAGGGAGAATGTAGAGAAGGACGTTGTGTTTGTCACCCTGGTTATGGAGGGTTATTTTGTGAAGGTAATAAAAAATAAAAATTTTAGTAGGCTGGAAGGAACATATAGGTAGTGCGTAAGGAACAGAACATTTTCCTTTAATTTAATTCATTAATTAATTTTTTTTAAAGAAACTTCCTGTCCTGTTTTATGTTCTGGACAAGGTATATTCAACAAAGGACGTTGTTTATGTCATCAAGGATTTCGAGGTGTTGAATGTGAAGAAACAATTGAATGGTTTATTTAAGAATTAAAAAATTTTTTATAAACAATATTCAAGGTGTAATAATAAAGATTGTGGTATTGGAGGTCAGTGTCAAGAAGAGGATGGAAGCTGTAAATGTTTAGACGGTTGGAGTGGAATTAATTGCGAAAATAGAATTAATAATGAAATTCAAAAAAATGAGTATGAAGAAAATGTAAAAAATAACGAAGAAGAAAAATGTTCTCTTAATTGTTCTAATAATGGGAATTGTATTTTTATTACTCAAAATGAAAATAATGGAGAAGTAATTAAAAAATTTGAACAATGTAAATGTTTATCTGGATGGACTGGGATTAATTGTCAATTAGAACTTTGTACAAAAAATTGTTCTTCAAATGGTGAATGTATGCTTGGAACAAGAAGGGAAGGAAAAGGTGAAGATTGGTGGCATTGTGAATGTAATTTTGGTTATTATGGAGAATATTGTCAATTTAGGGCAGAAAGTAATTGTGAAGATGGAAAAGATAATGATGAAGGTATTTTAGAAAATATAAAAATAATTAATAAAAATAAAATAGATGGTTTAACTGATTGTGAGGATTCAACTGAATGTTGTTCTCATCACTCATGTTCTTCTAATTCTCTATGTTTGGGTTCACATGTTTCTCCTGAATTACTTTTAAAACTTGAAACAAATAATGAAAGTAAACAAAGAGAACATAATAAAACATTACAACAAACACCATTTTTTGAACGTGTTCGGTTTCTATTTGATAGCGGTGATTTGTCTGTGCAACGTTATGCTGATACTAAATTACTTGACCCAAAGTAAGAAATTTTATTAGAGGGAAAAAGGTTTTTCCGGAATGTTAAAATCGGGAGAGTAAAAAATATTTTCCGGAAAGTCAATTATTATTTGGAAATTAAAGTTTCCGGAATGTTTTGATCTAAACAATAAAAAGTCTTTTCCTTCCGTAAAGTTTTTAATATTTTTTTAAATTTCTTTTAAGGCTTCTTTCGGTAATTAGAGGTCGTATTCTCTCTATTCGAGGAGGTCCTCTCACTGGAGTTCGTGTTTCTGTAGCAGATCATCCACAACAGGGGTTTTCACTTTCTCGCTCCTTTTCACTACCACCAACAACATCAGAAAGTCAAAATGATTTAGATACAAGCATTGGTGAATTTGAATTAGCTGTAAATGGAGGAGAAGCTGTTACTTTACAATTTGTTCGTCAACCCTTTGGCCGTGTTCTTCGTACATTTTTTGTGCCTTCTAATCAAATTGTGGATGTTGGGAATGTTTGGATGGATTCTTTAGAAAAAAATAATGATGATAAAGCTCCTACAATTTATTAATAATTTTTTTGAATCTTTTAAGTGATTAGAAAAAATTATGAAAATATTTATTTTTTGATTTTTACTACAAAAAATATAAATAATTTAAATATTATGTATACAAAATAAAATTTTATTTATAAAAATTTTTTTATAATTTTGGAGAAAAATTGCTTTAAATAGGTTGAGAGAAGAGTAGAAATCTGAGGTTAAACTTTAAATTGAAATTTAATTCAAGTTTAAACTAGTATATAAACAAAGTTAAAAACTTAAACTAGTAAACATAAATCTCATTTCGTCTACAAACATTACTTCAAAAAAACTTCCGAATGGAATCAAAAAGCCCTTCAACATCAACTGCTGAACCAAGCAATGTGCTAATGTACAGACTGCGCACTGGTGGTGAAAATGGTTTTCAGACAGGTCTAATTTGTGAGAAAATTGTTAAGTTTAAAACTTTAATGCAATTAATTAATTTTATTTAAGGTTCGAATGCTTGGATATGTAAATGTTTCTATGGCTATGAGTGGAGTGGGAAATGGTGATGTTATTGATCTTCCAATGGTTGATGAACTAACACTTGCTAGAGGTAAAATAAATTATTTTGTTTTAATAAATTATTTCTTTTAAAGTTATTGGTTGGTGTACTCAACACAAAGATGATGAGCCTCTAGAAGAAGAGGAATTACTCAAAACTCGCAACAAACCTATTTCAGAATGGGACAAAAATTTTCTTGGATATTTGTCAAATTCGGATATTTTTGCACTTACAATTGTAAAAAAAATCTAAATTTTCTAAATTAAATTTTTAAATTTTAGGGTGCCGATTTTTTGCATGTTCCTGGACTCCTTGATGTTTGTTGTAAGACTATTGCTGGTATGCTCAAAGGGTTGTCGGCAGAAGCAATTCGTGCAAAATTTGGTATTAATGATGACTTGACTGCAGACGAGAAACAGGAAGTAATTAATAAAGTTTAAAAATAAATTAATTTTTTATAATTTAAGCTGCAAAATGAGCACCAGGGATTGAATAGGATAATGCTTTCTTGAGGTAAATATTGTAAGGGAGAATTGTGATAATATAAATATTTGCCTTTTCCATAACCTTTATTAATGTTTTCCCTATTTTTGTGTTGTATTACAAAAGTTGTCTTATTTTATTGCGTAATTTGAAGAGATGTATGTATCCTTCTAGGTTATAATAAATAAATTCATTTTATATTATTACACAATGCTTTAGGTTCTACAACTTTCGTTGGATCTAAGGGCAAATTAGATTTTGGTGTTGCAGCAAAAACCCAAAGTGGAAGAGCGCAACAAATAAATGCATAAAGAAAAAGGCAAGCCCTGTCTAATGACATTGCCATAAAACGCCAGTCTGCTTTTGCTTCTTCTTCCTCCTCTTCTTCATCCATTTTTTGTTGAGATAAATGTAAATAATCTGAAAGTTCACGAAGTGTTGAACGTAAAAGTTCTGTAGTTCCATATTCATTTATTAGAAAAGAATCTAGGCGATCTTAAAATTATTTAAGGTTGAACAAAATTATAAAGTTTTTAACCATCATTAAATCTTTTTCCTCTATCTTTGCTTCCAGTTTTTGCTCCTGTTAATAAAGGTCTTATTGATTCTTGTGTATATTGTTGTTGACCTATATCAGTTGAACAACGAGTTGTACTTGATTCACTAGCACGTAGAGAAGTCAATAAAAACATGTTTTAAATATTATAAAAAACATAAATATTTACCGGAAAAACACGTTTACTAGTTTGTAAATTTTCCCCTCTTTGTTGTAATTCTATAGTTTGTTGAGATTGCTGTTGTTGCCAGGTACCAGAAACAGGTCTTTCCCTAGGTGTCCGGCGTTTACGTTTTGGCTTACGAAATTGTTTCCCCTAATAATTAATTTATTAATGTTTTTGTTTAATTCTAATGACCGGTCGATTCATAAGTAAAATCCAAGGAAGCCATTCTAAGAAAATTGTACGTACCCAAGGGGTCATCTATTTAAATTTTTTTTAAATTTTTTCTTTAAAAAATACCTTATGGGTACGAGGAGAACGAAAATGTACATTAATAATTAGTAGAGTAAAAATAATTGATGACCCAAGAATTACCATTGCAATAGAGAAAAATGCAGCAATTATTGGAACAGAATCAGAAGTTGGAGGAGTTATATCTGCTACCTTAAAATATTTTAATTAAATTAAAAATTATTTATTTATTTGCCATTCCAAGAAATACAGTAACGGATAAAAGATTTGTTGTTTCTAAAGTTGAAATGATTTTTAAAAAATAGCTTTAAATTCAAACGTAAAGTAATTTTTTCTCCACATTCTGCAGGCATAGTAAAACCTTAAAATTATTATTTTTCTAAAATAAAAGAAAATCCTAACCAAGTACATTACTAAGTAAAAAAAGAACACTTGGAACAATCCAATTCATACCATAATAAATTACTTTTCTTCTAATGTGTATATACTAGAAGAAAATAATTAAATTTAAATAATTAAATTTAATTAATTAACAAAATGTAATTCAATAAAAGAATCGCCTTCATCACCAAAGGGAGGTGTTGAAATATTTGCAGGTGTTGAAATTAACTCCCATTCACCATTAGGTATATAATATGAAATATCTTTATTTTTAATTATTTAGATTTATTTTAAATATACCAATACTGTGTTCTTTTGCCAGATTCTGTCCGTCAATACATAAATCTAAAGCATAGCGTTGATGTGTCCAGGGACCAAACTTTTTAAATTTAAAATTATAATTTAAAAAATTATTTACTTTCAATAAACAAAGTTGTTCATCAAATGGAAACCTTAAAAAATCATTTTAATTAATTTAATTAGTATTAACCAAGTTATGTCAATTCTACATGATGATTTAATTATTGCTGGGGGTGAATATAAAATGCTAAAATATATAAATAATTATACATTTCAAATAAACCTTCCATCATTATTAACAACAAAATTAACATCAAATCGTGCATCAAAATTTTCATCTGCACTGAATAATATTAATGTTTTTTAATTATAAATAATAAAAAACCTGTTAAAGAGAAGAACGTCCGGTCTCCAAAGATTTCCAGTAGGTAATCTAATCTCTTATTAAAAGAAAAAAGAAATAAAATAGTTAATTACAAACTTGAGTTTGAAATTTAAAACTTATTTTACAACTGTAAGCTACACTTAAATTACAATTTTAAGTTTATAAAAAATTTTACAATTGTAAATTACAATAATGAACTAAAGCCTAATCGCAAAAAAAACATGTTTTACAATTGTATAATGTTTTAACATTTAATTTTAAAACATTCTCACTTTTAATCCCTCCATATTCTCTAGGGTCCCAACGCATTTTATAGTCAAACCAACGAAATTCCTCCCAAAGAACTACAGTTAAAACTTGATTCTTTTCATCTACATCCACAATTTGTTGTAAATAAAGTCTAAGACTTACTTTAACCTTAAAAAAGTTTATTTTTTTTTATTAATGTAATTATAAACAATTAACTGCTTCTGTATGGTTCTGTACTGGCCTTTCGACTAAACTATTAATTGGAAAAATTTTTTTAAATAATTTTACTTGGATCATAACGTTCTTTCAAGTCCTGTAGTAATCTATATTCATCATCTGAACATTCAGAAAATAAAAATTTTGTAAAAAATAAAATAACAATATTTAATTTATTAAAATTGAAATTCATTTCTAAATCAAATAATTATTATATTATTTATTTTAAATAATTACCTTTACTAAAATCTATTTAAGCTATGTATTCATTAAATTATTACAAATACGCGCAATGTGCATTTCTTTTTGATTTTTTAACTGCGCACTGCTTTTTCTCGTTACAAAATCTATGCCCAATATGTTTTTGTATTTAATCAGCTTATGAATTAAAAAACATCGGAGGAAAACAAAGTAAAACTAAAAAAAATAATTTTTTAAATTAAATTAAAAAGATAATTGCAGAATCTTTTAAGTTTAAAGGAAAAATTTAGAAGTTTTAAAGAATTTCTTATAAAAACTTAATCAAGGAGATACAAATCAGTACAGTAAATTATGTTTTTTGTATGAATAATTAGTCAAATATAATTATTTAGTAATTAATCAGCATAAAAATATTATAAATAATAATTACAAAAGTTATACTACATTGGCAAAAACAAATCGTACATAATTTTATTAAAAAATATTATATTATGACTATTTGTGTGGCCCATAAAAACTAGCTAATATCTATTTTTTGCATTTTTACTTTTAAAATGGGAGGAGAGGTTGACACATACATAAATTAAAAAATAAATATAAAATGATCAAAACAGTCCATTAAATCTTTTAAAATATTCCATTAAATAGTTATTTTGAATAATTCTATTTAGTTTTAATTAATTCACTAAAATAAATTAATTTTTAAAAAATAAATAAATATTTTTCTCAAAATTTTATTCATAAAAAACTGATTCACTTTATATTTATTTTCTAAAATTATTATTCAATAACATTATCATCTTTTTTTTTTAACTTTTGATTATTATAAAATATTATTAATCTTCAATAAATAAACGTTCTCGATCTGAAGTGTTCTCTCATATTGGTTGATATTTTAAATTAAATAAATCAATATGTCAGACGTTTCAGATACTGGAATTTGTTTTTTTTTAATTAAAATTAATATTTAAATTTTCTATAAAGCTTAATTACTCAGAGAGTGAAGAAAAAATTCAAAAATCAAACTACATACAAGTAACCAAAGAATTAAAAAAATACATTACTCATAAAATTTAAAATAATTATTTGATGAGTAAGTAATTAAAAATTAAAGTTTTAATTTAAATAACTTTTGTAATTTTTAAGAATGATGATGGGATTGACACCTATACAAACATTAGTAGACCAATTTCAAATAAAATAAACTTAAATTGCTACGTCAATATCAAAAACAGATAAAAACAATTTAAAAAATTATTTTTAAATAATTTCTAAATAATTTTATAACAGCCAAAATTAAATTTTTTTGATGAAATTTTTATTTAAAATCTCCCAAATTTTAATTTTATTAAGTTTAAAAATGCCCTTAATAAATACTAAGCACTTAAATAATTATGATCCTAATGAACATTCACCTTCATCATTCTTTTCCTTATTAAATTCATTTTCAATTTTTCAAAAAAATTTTTTAAGGTTATTTACTAATTTATTGACTATTTACTAAAATAAATTAATTAAATTTTTTAGTCCATCCTTTCCTGCATCTTTATCTTCGTCATTTTCAGAATCTTCAACTTCATCTGAAGTTAATTCTAAAAGTAATTCAAATTCTGAAGAAATAGATGAGGAAGAAGAAAAAAGAGAAAAATCTTGGAAAGAAGCATTAAAGAGAAGAAGGACTGTAGATTTGTTACAACAGAGAAAACATACAGGAGATATTGTTCAACTATGGGAAGAGGAAACCATGTTTGTTTTTGTAGTAAAAATACAATACAGAAAATTGAGAACCTTTTACAAATTGTAAAAAATCTGATTTTGAGTTTCCTTAAGTTGAAAATTACAATTGTAAAAAAATTTTGCAGTTTATAAAACAAACTTTTCCGTTTGTAAAAAGTTGTAAAAAAGTTGCAATTATTTATAATGATACTAGCAAATAAATATATTTAGGAAAAAATAAAAATAATTTTCATTTTAAAGAAAAATGCGAAATGCTCTTCGATCAGATTCAAATAATCGTTGGACAAGTATTCGTGATACTGATGGAAAATATGTTATCCCATTCATAATAACTGGAAAATACAGTAAAATAATTTTTTAATTTTATAATTAAATAATCTAAAAATAGCAAGACGACAACGTTCAAATATACAGCGTGCTATGGATTCAATTGCTAAAAATACATGTGTCAAATTTCGGTCAAAAAGAAAAAATGAATATGATTATGTTGATATTCAGAATAAAATGAATGAAGGGTAAATATTTCAAGAGTTATTTATTAAAACCTATAAAGATGCTATACAACCGTTGGTAAGGTACGTGGACGACAAGTTCTTATGCTTGAATCTGGGTGGAGCGAATCATGTGGTTGGGGTTGTCTTTTAGGTGAGTTAAATAAAAATTTATTGAATTAAATAAAATTAAAGCATATCCTGGTTGTACAGACCATTCAACCATTATTCATGAGTTAATGCATAAAGTAGGTCTTTGGCATGAGCAAATGCGATATGATCGAGATAAATATATTAAAATACATTGGGAAAATATTATTCCAGGTAAGAAAAAAACAATGTTTTAAGATATTTTAAATTATAAAATAATTTTCTAAAGGATTACGAAATCAATTTGGCAAAATTGGTCGTGAACAAAGCACAACTTACAATCTCCCATATGACTACAAAAGTGTAATGCATTACAAGAAAAACGCCGGAGCTAATTCAGAATATTTAGTTACAATGGAAACTCGTGATAAACGTTATGCGGTATGATTATAATTTAATTAAAAAATATTTTTTCTAAAGGATATAATTGGAAATGCAAAGGATGCTTCACCAGAAGATTATAAAAAGATATGTTCAATATATAAATGTAACAAGTGTATGGGACGAGGATTTAAGCCCTTGAAAAACAGAAGAAGAAAATAAAATTTTTAACAAATTGATTTTTAAAAAAATTTACAATAAAAAATCATTTTATATATTTAATTTGATTATTTTCATATTTAATTAAATTTGTTTTAAAGATAGTTTTAATTATTGATAGAATTTTCAGATCTTAGCTACGAAAGAGCCGCGACAAAGGAAAATAATTTTTTTATTTTTTTCACTTAAACTTTTTATAAATAAAGGAATGTTGTAATGTGCTTCTCAACATGGATATTACTTAACAACGCGCTAATTCTATTATTTTGCATTTTTGTAACTTATAATGATAGTTTAACTACTTTTGATTTTCCTGAAAAGAAGAAAGAATTTTATCGGTAATTTTTTTTTATATAAAAAAATTTTCTTTAAATTAGTGAAAAGGTCAAATCAATGTTTTATCATGCATATAATGGCTATTTAAATTATGCTTATCCAAAGGACGAATTAAGGCCGTTGGTTTTACTATTCTTTTGATTTTTTAAACAAAATTTTTAATTTAAGGCTTTCCTGCACTGGACAGGACACATGGGGAAGCTATAGCCTTACATTAGTATTTTATTTAAAATAATTTTTTAAAATTTATTTTTCCTTTTTTTGGTTGATTCATTGGATACATTACTTATTATGGGTAATCAAACAGAATTCGCTCGAGCTTCTCAACTTGTTATAAATAATTTGGATTTGGATAGAAATTTGAATATTTCTGTCTTTGAAACAAATATTCGTATTATTGGGGGTCTTTTATCTGCCCACATGCTTTCATCACATTCTTCAGGTTTTTAGTGACTTAAAATATTTTAAATTTATTTTTTAATAAAGAAATTATCCTACCGGATGGTTGGCCCTGTTCTGGACCTCTTTTGGATTTGGCCGAACGTTTTGCTCAAAGATTACTTCCAGCATTTCGTTCAAATACAGGAATGCCTTATGGAACCGTTAATTTAAGGTTTAATTCAAAATATTTTATTAATAAAAACTTATTCTTTAGATATGGACTTAATAGTTTTGAAAACACTGTTACTTGGTTATTATTTTAATTTTATCTAAATTTAAATTTCTTCAGTACTGCCGGTATCGGTACCTTTATATTAGAATTTGGAGCATTATCTCGTCTAACGGGAAATCCACATTATGAACGTGTAGCTTTACGTGCCTTAGATTCTTTATGGGATAGTCGATCAAAATTAGGACTTGTTGGAAATCATATTGATGTTCAAACTGGTGATTTAAAAATTATTTCACTTATTAATCAAAATTTTAGGAGTTTATACGGCTATAGATTCTGGAATTGGTGCTGGTGTAGATTCTTATTTTGAATATTTAGTTAAAGGAGGCATGCTTTTTCAACGTCCTAATTTAATGAAGCAATTTTATGGTAAATTAAACTAATTTTTAAATATTAAATGTTATTTAAAATAACAGAATTTGAAGAAGCTATTAATTTGCATGTGCGCAAAGGGGATTGGTTTATGTGGGTAGACAAAGATAAAGCAACTGTTTCTTTACCAATATTTCAATCTTTGGAAGCATTTTGGCCTGGATTGTTGGTTGTTTTTATTTTTTTTATTTACTCTAAATTTTTCTAAATTTTAAAAATTAATTGTAATTTTTCTAATAATTTTTAGACTCTTATTGGGCAAGTAGAGGATGCTGCACGTATATTTGGTTCTTATCTTCAAGTATTACGTCATCTTGGCCTTCCACCTGAATTTTATAATATTCCAAACAGAGAGCCAGTCCACGATCGTGTAGGCTATCCTTTAAGGCCAGAAATGTGTGAAAGTTTAATGTATCTTTACAAAGCAACTGAGGATCCATATTATTTGCATGTTGCTGCAGGGATTATTGATGTTAGTTTATTAATTTGTTAATAGACACCACCCTTTTATTTTAGACAATTGAACAATTTACAAAAACTAAATGTGGGCAAGTATTTTTATTTAATTTATTTCTACTTTAAAATTTAAGATATGCTTCAGTTCGTGATGTTCGTAAATTCTCTTTAGAGGACAGGTTTTTTAAATGTTTTTTGAAATATTTTTATTTATTTTCTTAAGAATGGAATCCTTTTTTCTATCAGAAACAGCCAAATATCTTTACTTAATTTTTGATGAAAATAATTTTATACATAATGACGGTACAAGTGCTAAGCTTTTGGAAACAACTGATGGGCCATGTATAATTGAAGGTTTGGAAAATATTTAATTTTTTTTTATAAAATAAGAGCTCTTAAATAAAATTAAAAATTTTTAGTTTCTGAGCTATTTGAAACTTCTGAATTATTTTCTCCTTCCTCACTTTTTTCATACCAATATTTTTCTTCTTTTTCCTCTATTTCTTCCTTATCATTTTCTTTTATATTTTTATTTTCTTTTTCTTCTATTTCCACTTTAAAATTAATTACAAATTCACTAATAACCGAAAAATGGTCAGAAGGCCAATCATTTTCGTATTGATCAGGCAATGGTTTTAATTCTTCTTTACCCGCATATATTTGGCTATTTATTGGCCAAAAATTTTCATTAGGTTTGTAAAATATAAAATCTATTCGATCTTGTGGTTCTGGAATAGTCCAGTCCCAATCTGGTCCACTCTTTTTTTGTACCGTTGACCAAGTTATTCCTTTCAATTTTTTGTTTATATTTTATTAAAAATATTACCTGGATCTTTGACCGGATCTGGAAATATAGCACGAAATGAATCATTTAATCCAGCATCCATAATCAATTTTGTAGCTGGCCATTCAAATACCCATCCACCATGAATTGATCTTTTTATTAAAAATTTTAAATTTTCCTTTCTAATCCTTCCTTACTTTGTTTCCTCTATCCAATCTAAATGTGAAGGAGAATTAAAATCTCCTGCAACAATAAGTGGTTGTATTTGTGCATTTTTCATATACCTTTTAAATATTTCATTATTTAAAACTTGTTCAATATTTTGAGCTCTTCCTTTAAAAATAATTAATTAAATTAAATAAATAATTCTTTTTACCATTTCCTTCTTTATTTCGTTCACCAGCCATTATTTGAGATGTTTCATTAACTTTTTTATTATTTGCTGCATATGGACCATAAGAACGATAATCCAAATGTAGACAAACAAAATTAATTAAATGTTCCTTTTTTGGATCTTCATCCTTTAACCAAATAGTTGCACCCATTCCATATGTTGTTATACTATTAAATGTTGTTGAAATATTTGTATAATTTTTGTTATTTTCTTCTTCATCTTGAAATAAATAATTTGTTATATTTTTATAAAATTGTAAATGTAAATATTGGTCATCTTCAATAAATTCATGTTTTGTAAGAATTGCAGTATCTGGATATAAAGCTAATGGATGATGACGATATTGCCATTTTGTTGTTGTTGAATTAAGTAATTCAATTAATTTTCCGGCTGTTTCTAATGTTTTTACTTCCTTTAAAAATTATTTTTTTTTATTAATTTTATTATTTCCTTACTTGAAGTGCTACAATATCTGGATCTACTTTAGCTATATGTTTTGCTATTTTTTCCATTCCATCCTTTACTCTAGCACCTGATAACCAAATATTAAAGGTCATTACGCGCAAAGGTCGATCTAATCCTCGTATATTTTTGTCAGTTTCTTTAATATTTCTAACCATTCTTAATGGAGAAAATGCAACAGAAACGAACGTTTCCCCAATATTTAGTTGTGTTGTAAATGATATTAAAAATAAAAGAATTAAAATTAATGATGTCGGAAGAATTAATAATAAAATTATTTTGGGCAAATATTTGAAAGGAGAGAGAAGAAAATAGTTAGTAGAATTAATAGATGGAGAATTTGGTGTGGGCATTTTATTTATACTTTTTTAAAATAAATTAATTTTTTTTTAAATGAATAATTCAAAAAAGGCCATATGATTTGTCTGCTTGAATAAGGAAATTGAATACTCTCTTTCTCTTTAATTAAAAGGAGAAAAAGAGAGAGAAAAGGGAAGAGCCGATATGGCTGATTGTATGAGACTGGATGATTGATTTAATATGACTGATTTCCCCGCTTTTTCTTTATTTCCATGTTGGACATTATAAAAACTCTAATTTCTTCTAAAAAATTATTATACAAAACCTGAACTTTTATTCTCGTAAAAAAATTTTTTGAACATATATACTATTTATAAATATATTTTTTTATTTAAGCGGGTGGGTGGATTTTTAATACTGAAGCCCATCCATTGGATGCAGGGATTATTCATTGCTGTTCAAAAAAACGCCATAATGATATTACTCTTTTGCGAGATTTTGAGCATAACATTGATCTTCTTTCATTGAACGACGATTTAAAAAATATGATGGAGGAAAATAATGGTTATTATATTTATTTTTTCATACCTTAAAAAAAAGAAAAGTTTAAATGAACTAAATTCTCAGAATTTTATTCCTTTTGGATTAATAATCTATTATGTTACTACCTTAATCATTGTTTGGTTAAGTTGGTAGCGTTTGCGGTTTACATGGGTTGTGGTTTAGTGTTCGATTGCGATGAAGAAAATTAATTAGTTGATTTTGATGATTTATTTAAATTTTACCTACATTATCTGAGCAATCTATTTTAAATTAATTTTATTTATTTTTTATATCTAAATTTATTTTTTAGTCTCATTTTCCACTGAAAACTTTTTGCGATTTTTTGATAAAAGCAAGGATTTGGAGGTATTTTAATTTTTTAAAATTACTTTAATAAATTCATTTTAGAACGAATCTGAAGCAAAAAGGTTTTCTCAAAACGGGTCTAATCATCATGAATATGATCGGCCGTTTTGTTTGGTATATTTTTAAATTATTTTAATTTTTATATTTATTAAATTATTTAAGAATTGCTGTACTCGATTTGATGATCCATTATTATTTCAAAATTCACAACTTTTTTGGTATTTAATTTATTTAAATTATTTTGGCTTTTGTGATTCAAATATTGAATGCTGTTATGATATTTATTTTGATGATGATGAAATAGACGAAAAAGAATTAAGTGAATATTCTAATCAATTACCAGGTTTATTTTTTAATTAATTAATTTTAACTTTTATTTATTTATAAGATTTGTCTTCACTTCCTTCAGAAGAACAAAAATTGGATGCTTTACAAGATGGTTTTTCATTACAAAAATTTAAATATTTACGGCCAAATCCAAAAGATGGACAACAAAATTTTTCTTTATTATTTGACAACAATCCTTTTCCGTTTGAAAGAAATTTTCTAGGTCTTGGACAAATTGTTTAAAAAAAATTTTTTATTTTTATTTACACATTTTTTAATTAAAAACGGTTATAACGATTATTTTTTGTTAAATAAAATTATTTTTGATTTTAATATTTAAAAAAAAATGGAATAGAATATTATAGGTTTTAACATTAAAACCTATTATTATATACATTTATTTTCTAATAAATAATATTTTATTTCTATGGCAACAAGAATAAAAATATTAAATGTATATAATTTGGATTAATTTGTGCGTGTAAAAGACACTTGATAAAAAAAAGGTTATTTTCGGTTCTACATAATAAAAAAAATATTTCTAGAAAAGCAGAATTATTAATAAAAAATATTTTCTAATGTAATAAATTAATTTTTATAATTTTCAATAATTTAATTATTATTCTTTTTAATTTAAATAATAATTTATTGTTAAAATTATTATTTCCCTTCTAGACTGCAATACTATTAGAAAGACCAATTTTTTTATTTTAAATTCTTTGCATTTTTTAAAATTATTATTTTAAATGCAAAAAAATAATTTTTAAGAATTTTATTAGCCAAAAAGGAAACGAAAAAATATCTATCATATTTACATTCCTACAATTTTATTTTTATTATTACTAAAGCTTTTTTTCTCTTTTATTAATTATTTATTGACCTAAAAAAGAAGAAAAAAAAAAAGTTTTCTTTATTTGCCATTCATCAATAAAGAAGTAGTGAGAATAAAAATAAAAGTCAGCATTACATTTGCTGCTTAATTGGATATGCCGCATGGGGAAAGGTCACAGCAAGTTGAGTGCCGAACAGATTAAGACGTTGGCAACGCAGACTTATTGTGAGAGATTTTATTAAATTTTTAAAAAAAAATATTTTTTTTATCTAAAAATCTTCCTAAAATGATAATTATTCTTTTTTAAAGTCACCGAAAAGGAAATAAAGCAATGGCACAAAGGTTTCAAAAGAGATTGTCCAAATGGTTTGCTAACCGAAGTGGTAACTTTTTCAAATTTAATTTATTAATAAATTTTGAGTTTTAGGGCTTCCAAAAAATTTACAAACAATTTTTCCCTCAAGGTGATCCTTCAGATTTTGCCAGTTTTATATTTAAAGTATTTGATGAAAATAAGGTGTTTTTTTTTAAATTTTATTAAAATAAATAAATAAAATTATTTAAAGGATGGAGCAATTGAATTTCATGAATTTGTTCGTGCTCTTTCTATTACAAGTCGAGGAACACTTGAAGAAAAGTTGAGTTGGGCATTTAAACTCTATGATATTGATAGGGATGGATTTATTAAAAGAAATGAAATGGGTAATTTTTATTTTGTTCTTTAGTATATAAACAAAGGAAAAAATGCCCCGGTAGCTCAGTTGGGAGAGCGCCCGATGCGGGAAGGGAGGTCGCAGGATCAAAGCCTGCTCGGCGGCTCATTTTTTTTATTTCTCTCTTACTTTATTTAAAGCAAAAATAAAAACAAAAATTTTTTTTATAAAAAAATTATCAATTTTTAGAGTTGATTGTTGGAAGTATTTACAAAATGTTGGGAAACAGTATAAAATTACCAGAAGAAGTTTTTTAAATCTTTTTTTAAATTTTAAATTTTAATTTTAAGGAAAGCACTCCAGAAAAGCGTGTGGACAAAATATTTGCAACAATGGATAAAAACCGTGATGCCCAATTAACTTTAGACGAATTTATTGAAGGAGCCAAATCTGATCAGTTTGTAAAAATTTCTCATTTTTTAAAATTATATTTTAGAAATATTGTTCAAGCATTAAGTTACTATGAAGGACTCGACAAATAATATTTATCATTTTTATTTAAATATTCTTTACTTAATATACAATATTTTTTAAATTTTAATTGTATATATTTATTAATGATTTATGTTATTTTTAGAGTTAAATTAGAAAAAAATTCTGTTTTAAGCTTAAACTTGAAACATTGAATAATACAGTAATCTTTTGCTATAAACTTCTTTTTTAATTCTTAAAATATTAGTCAATATGCCCAATATTATTAGTTTCTTTATTTTTATTTTCAAAATTTTCTTCCTCTTCTTTCTTCTTAATAATTATTTTCCCTAACTCTCGTTGCAATTCTTCACATTCCTTTTGCAATGAAACAGCCTTGTGTTGAAGCATACTTTTATTATCAAGTTGTTTTACAGTTCTAGTAAATGGGTTATAAATATTTGTATATTGAGGACACATTGAATTTGCAAAAGCTCTAAAAAAAATTAAAAAAAATATTTTCTCTTTACCGAACATTCTCTAGAGCTTTTTCAATAGAATCTGCAACAAAATAGACTGGTTGATAATCAGAATCTACATAAGGACTGAAAGGAATAAAAACTTTACAAAATAATAATTAAATAACCGTAATGCAGTAATTTCCGGATTAAATGGTTCATGTTCAGGTTCATTTGAACAAGCATACTTTAATAAAAAAAATAATTTGTTTTTTTAAAATTATTTAATCTTCTTTTACCTTTAATTCACCATATGCCGAAAGTAACCCAGCACCTATTGCAACAAGTTTTCCTTTGAAAAAAATTTTTTGTTTTTAATCAAAATATTTTTAAAAATACCATTTTGTTTACAAAGACCAAATTCAATTATAAACCAATAAACCTATTAAATTTAAAAATTTAATTAAAATTGTTAATTACAGTAGCTAAACGTTCAATTTGTTCGTCTGTTGCGCCAAGCGAAAGAAGGCCAATATCTTGTGAAAGTTGTGCCAAATGCTCATCATAAAAAGTAAAAAAATTAAAAAAAAAATAAAGAATTTAATTACCACAAACATTGGACAATGCCCAAGAATTTCGTGAATTACATCAGGCTCTGGGCAATGATGTGGGGCAATAAAAAAGGGGAAAATAAATAATAATTTAAATCTTAGAAAGTACCTAGAATGACGAACATAAAGAGTTGGCTTTTTAATTTAAAAATTAAAAATAGTTACAAAAAAATATTACTTGAAATACTCGAAATGCAAGACTTGCCAGAAAGTCACGTGCTGATAATAGCCCTCCACAAGGTCTTAATTCAAACCCAGTCTTTTCTAAAAAAATTTAAAAAATATTTAATAAATATTTACTTTGTATATAGGCACTCAGATCACGAATTTGTGGTATTCGATCAGGTTTACTGTAATAAATTAATTACTGTAATTTATCTTTAAAAATACTTACATTAATCCAATACGTTCCATTTCGGTAATATTTTTCTGATATTCTATACAAGTGTGAGACTCTCTTAATTCATATAATTGTTGATAGGCAATTCTCCAAGTATTCTTTAGTTAAAAAAATATTAATTTTTTTTTTTGAAAAATTTTACATGTTCTTCTTCAGTATATTTCACCAAAGGAATTTGTGATCCATAACGATAACTGTTTGCTAATTTATTTAATTCAGTTCTTCGTTCAATGTAGCGTTTATCACCAAACCCCTTAATCTTAATTTAAAAATAATTATAACAAAGTTAACAGGATGTGTAGGATCTTCAGTTGGTTCATATTTAACAACAACATGAGCACAAAGATCAAGTTCAGATACGTGTTGAGGAAACCAAATTTTGGTTGAATCTTCATCTATTTAAAATGAATTAATTTTTTTAAATAATAAAATTCAGTCAAGTTTTTTGAACGTATTTTCTTTTTTGAGCATATTCCCCTAGTGCGTAAGGAACATACTCCTAGTGCGTAGGGAACATAACACAAAAATAAAGATTATAAAATAGTACCATCATTTTTCTCGTATAAAAACAAATTTTTAAGTTCAATTCGTTCAACAGCCTTTTCAAGAACAAGTTTGTTTAAAATTTCAATAAACATCCACTTTTTTCCACTCAATTTAGTTTTTATTTTTAGCACTCCAGGAAATTCTTTTAAAAAAATTAACTTTAAATTAATCTTCTATTTTTACCAAAATCAGAAGATATTTCTAAATAAGTCAAATGCAATCCAATTTTTAAAAAGCGTTGTAACACCGACTGAAGGATTTCTTCTCCTTAAAAATTTATTAATAAATTTAAAATTTATTAATAACCTAAACAGTGCAAAATTACCAGAAGATTTAATTGACCCTCTTCATTTGCATTTTTAATTAATTCAATGCTATGATTAGTTAAACATTGCAACAACTTTTATATTTTCAAACATTTATAAATCTTAAGAAACAAATTACCGGTTTACAAAGAGTTAATAAACGTTGATCCTTTTGACTGCGCAAAGTATTTTGACGTCGAAGTCCTTCATTTTGTTCACGATCCAATGAAGCTAAAAAAAGTAAATTAATATTCACAAGATTATTGAAATGTTTGGCTTAAATTTTGATTATAAAATGACTAGAAAAATTATTTCGATTTTTTGGACCTTGCTTAATAAGCGAATCCCTTCGGGCAAAACGATTGCCTTCCTTTGATGTTTTTGTCGGCACGAGGGTAAGTGATGGCATTCCTTTTATGCTTTATAATGCAAATTAACAAAATAAATATAGTAATTAATTTATTTTAATAAAAAATGATATTTTTTAAATCTAAAATTTTTTAGTAAATTTTATAAAATAATTGTTTTAATAATTGTGTTTTAATAGGCAAAGTTTAATAATCATAGGGAAAATAATTTTTTTCCTTTAATGATTTCTTTGGAGCAAACAATAAACTTTAATCTTTAAGTTTGTAAAAAAATAAATAAATTTATTTTTTAATAAATAAAAATTTAAAAATAAAAAATAAATTTAAAAATTATTTAAAATTATTTGATAAATCCGTTACACCTAAAATTTTTTCCTATTTTAACAAAAAATTTTTTCGTTCTCTCTTTACAATAAAAAATATATTTAATTGTTTCCTCTCATGTATTTAAAAAATAATATTTCAAGTTTATTATAAATGTATTTATAAGCAGTGATTTATTTCTGCTTGAAAGCTTATTGAAAATATATAAAATTTTTAATAATATAAAGGAGTAGAATAATGAACATTTTTAAATAAAATAAAAAAAAAATAAAAATTTAAAACTTTAAATAATATTAAATTTAGGTTAATCTTCCAAAAATAACCAAATTTTATAAAAAAAAATCTGTAGTACGGATTTAGACTTTTTTGTGCTTATTCGAAAGAGGAAATTCTGCTGAATCTTTAAGCCCAAAAAATCCATAGGTTAATGGCATTTTAAAAAAGTTGGAGCAGGTCAAAGGATGTGGCACAATTAATTTTTTTAAAAATAACCAAATTTTATAAAAAAAAATCTGTAGAACCGATTTCGTTCTTTTTGGTCTCATTCGAAAGAGGAAATTTTTCTGAATTTTTTAAGCCCAAAAAATCCATAGGTTAATGGCATTTTAAAAAAGTTGGAGCAGGTCAAAGGATGTGGCACAATTAATTTTTTTAAAAATAACCAAATTTTATAAAAAAAATCTGTAGAACCGATTTCGTTCTTTTTGGTCTCATTCGAAAGAGGAAATTTTTCTGAATTTTTTAAGCCCAAAAAATCCATAAATGAATGCATTTTAAAAAAGTTGTACCTGATCAAATGTTTTGGCACAAATTATTTCCCCAAAAAAATCAAATTCTTAAAAAAAAAATCTGTAGTACGGATTTCGACTTTTTTGTGCTTATTCGAAAGAGGAAATTCTGCTGAATCTTTTAAGCCCAAAAAAAGTATAGATTGTGGCCATTTTGAAAAAGTTGGAGCAGGTCAAATAATGTGCGCAAATTATTTCCCCAAAAAAATCAAATTTTTAAAAAAAAAAATCTGTAGTACGGATTTCGACTTTTTTGTGCTTATTCGAAAGAGGAAATTCTGCTGAATCTTTTAAGCCCAAAAAAAGTATAGATTGTGGCCATTTTGAAAAAGTTGGAGCAGGTCAAAGAATGTGCGCAAATTATTTCCCCAAAAAAATCAAATTTTTAAAAAAAAAATCTGTAGTACGGCTTTCGACTTTTTTGTGCTTATTCGAAAGAGGAAATTCTGCTGAATCTTTTAAGCCCAAAAAAGTATAGATTGTGGCCATTTTGAAAAAGTTGGAGCAGGTCAAAGAATGTGCGCAAATTATTTCCCCAAAAAAATCAAATTTAAAAAAAAAAAATCTTTAATAGGAAGTTAAACACCAAATAAGAATCTTGAATATAATTCAGGTACCATTGATTTTAATAAAATTTTATTTTTCCACATATGGATTTTAATTGGCCGTGCAAATTTTTGCTCTATTAAGACAGTACCTGGTCCCAAATGTTTATAAAATCTTTAAATGCTCAGGTGCGCAAATAAGAATTTTGAATAAAACTCAGGTACCAATGATTTTAAACAAATTAATTTATTTATTTATTTTTTAAAAAATATATTTTTGTAAAATAGTTAATAAAATATTTCTTTTTAAAAGTTTCTGCTTGAAAGCTTATTGAAAAATATAAAAATTGTTAATAATATAAACGAGTAGAATAATGAACATTTTTAAATAAAAAATTATAAAAATAAAAGAAAATTTTTCATAAAAATAAGCTTTAAAAATAGTATTAAAACTTAAGTTCAATTTTTTCATTTTTAAAAATGTCAACTTGACAAAATGTCCTCATCTGTTTCATCGTTAAAGTTTGAACTTGTTTTTCTCCTATTCTCTTCAGATGAATCTTTAAAATTAAATTAAAATTACAAAACAATTATTTATTTTATAAGTACATACCTTTTCTTCCTCCAACAACCTCAACATGTCGTGTCACCAAACCCCCAGGCACAAACGTTTCTTTATTCCCTTTTCTCCAAGTTTCTTTTCCAACCTGTTTATTAGTACGAGGATCATTTACCACAACGGAAATAAATTTTTCTTCGGAAGATAATGGATCAAGCTATATTTTAAATTAAAAAAAATATTTTTTTTAGACAAACCATAGATACTCGTGTATCCCCTATATTAACACAATTTTTGTAAAATTCAAATTTAATCGGAAATGTTTTGCCAATCTCCTGTTTAATTTAATTTTACTAAATTTAAAAATTCCCTAACAGTTATTAAATCATTTCCAATAAGCATATCAGCTGGACAATCCCAAGCTACTAATAAAGGTATCATTCCATCACTTTTCCAAGGACCAATTTCAATATCTACCAAAACTTCTCCAATAAATTCAATTCGTGTTCCATCGCTTGTTTCAGCTGTTGGAGTATTAGATAATTCTTGTGCCTTAAAATTAATTAATTTAAATTTTAAATTATATTACCTTTAGCCCCATAGACTTAATTAAAGAAGAACCGCAAAAAGAATGTGTAAAATTAGTTGCAATAACAGCTCTACATTTTTGGCCATTTAATTTTACAACAATCAGTGTCATTATTTAAATAAATTAAATATTTAATTTTTGTGTCTAAATATTATTTTAAAATTAAAAAAAAAACAATGACAATAAAAAGCAAATGTTTTATTTATTTTCTTTTGTGTGGGCGAATCTCTTAAATTCTTTTAGTAAATAAAATATAATATTTTAATGTTCTTTAATTTTTTTTTTGCCAGCTGTTTTTAATTTTTATTTTTTAATTTCAGTAGATTTTGAAAATTATTTTATGATAAATATTTTTAGATGACAATTACTTAATAAATTAATTTTTTGAAAAAAAATAAATTAATAATCATTTATGTAAAAATAAATTTAGTATTTTTATAAAATATTTCTATTAATTAAATATAAAATTAGGCAAAATAATTTTTAAAATTAAAAAAATAATTAAAAAAGAATTTAATGATCTTTTAATGCTTGTATTAGTTTCAATTTGTAATTCTGTAAAAGAAGAGGAGTCACCTTGTCTTAATTCTACTGATGATAAAGAAATTGATTGAAGCTTTAAATAAATAAAATAAAATTTTTTTTTAATTTAAAATTAATACTTTTTGTAATTTTAATTGTCCATTTGTTGCTTTCTGTAAAAGTTCAAAATAATTGCATAAATGTGAATTACAAATACAATGTACAGATAAAGGTTCAGAAGAATTTTCTAAATATTCAACAGTACATCCTACACCTACTTTCTTTAAAAAAATAAAATAATTATTTAATAATATTAAATTTTACTAACATTATCATCATCTACTTTTAAACATCCTGCTAATAATTCAAATCTTTGTTTGGAAACACCAATAAATGAATTTGAAGAAATCCCATCTTTTAAAGGCTCAGTTTCTACTACCATTTCTCTAGTTGATAAACTAGCAAAACAAAAATGTCCTTCACATGTAGATGACCTAAAAAAAATTTTTTTTTCTTAACATTTTTTATAGAATTATACTTTTTATAAACATTTTCAGTTATTGGCTCATCATCATTACGTGCATGAAGACTGTAGCAAAAATTTAACTCATCTTCTCTACGACTTAATACTTGTTGCATTTGATGATTCCAAGTTTTGTTTCTTTGATTACAATTTCCACTAGGTTCAGTACATACACAACCTTTTAGAAAATAAATATTAAATATTTTTTGAATTCTTATGTATTTTTACCATTAACAATAGTTTCACTTGAAGCTTGATAGTTAGCACAAAGCAACTTTCCTTGCAGTTGATTTAAATAATTAGGTATTCTAAGAAAATTTTGTAATCGAGGAACACCTTTTCCACATCCTTGCTCATTTCCTCCAAAATCAATAAGACAATAATTTCCTTTACAAGAATGGGTGCAAGAAGAGGCGGAAGATTTATCCTCAAATATATCATTATTAGGGCATTGTTCTTGTTGTTCACCTCCTCCACATTCACAACAGTCTATTGTTGGAAGTTTTGCAGGTAAATAATTGTTTAGCTAATTTTTTAATTATAAATTGTTTAAATTAATATTACCTTAGTTTTTTCATTACATAAGTATCCCTTACAGTAACATTGTACTGATTCTGCCTGACCAGAATAACTACAACCATCAGTTCCTTCAGGAAGTCCATGAATACAACCTTTCTATATTTATTAATTTTAATTTTTTTTTCTTCAAAATTATCTTAAATGTTAATAAAGGAATACTAAAAGAGTGTAATAATAAAGTAATTGAAGAATAGAAAAAATTCAAGTTCAGAAAATACAAAGAAAATAATTCTGGAAATATTAAGAATACAAATTCCTGTTACAATCAATGTTTTCCGGAAATAAAATTTTATTTAAAAATTTATTTCTTTACCTGTACAATTCCAACCATTTCTTCGAAAAAAAGTTCAAGTTTTACAAAACAATTTTCAGCAATACAAGTTTCATTCCTTCCTCCATTACCGCAATCACATTTAATTGGATCAAAACTTCCATCCTCAAGTAACTTACACTGTGCCAAACAAGAATGACAAATATTTGTTGTTTTTTGAGCAGATAAAAGTGAACAAAAAGAAAGAAATAAAGCTGCAATTTTTATAAATTGTGAAGATGAAAAATATTTTTGGTTAATTAATTTTTTTAAATAATTAATTGAAAAAATATTTAATAAAAATAATAATATCATTATGTAATAGAATCAGTCTCTTTTAGCTTAAATAAAAACATTAAGGATAATTAAAGTAATTATTTTAAAATATAAATTTTGATTAAAGTAATTAAAAAATATTTAAAAAATTTTCATTTTCCTTCTAAAAATTATGTAGAAAAGTAAATTGGCCAATCATGCAAAAATAAAAAAAAAGATTCCTTCCGACATGTTAAGGTAATAAAAAAAAAAGTCTTTCATTTTCTAATCAAAATAAAAAAGGAAAATCAGGATTTTTTAATTAAAGAGATTGTTACTAAAAAGATTTATAATTAAGCGTTACATGTAACCACAAATTAAAAATATTTTTAAATGGCTAAATAAAATGCTATTTTTTTTTATGACGTTTAATAAATTCTTTAAAAAAGGAAAATAATTTTTAAAATTAAAAAAATTAATTTCTTTAATAATTTTTAAAATTTTTATAAGAATTTCTTTTTTTATTGCTACTTTAGTTTATTAAATAAATTTAATTTTTCAATAAGAAGAAAAAAAAAAGAAAGTTAAGCTAACATTATAATGCGCAGCTAGATATGAAAAAAATAATTATACACATACAAGTGAGGGAATAAAAAAAAAGTAGGAAAAGACACTACTAATATCAATGGATTTATTTATTAGAATTAATTTTTATACGATTTTTTTTAATACATATTTAGTATTAAAAACTTTGAAAATTAAGATAAATTTTTAAAATAAAAATTAAAAGATTTTATTAAAATTAATTTTTACATTTAATTAAGCTGAAATAAAAATGGGGGATTTAGTAAATAATCATAGCTATAAGCTTAAAGAATATTTTTATTTATTAACGTGTCCTTGAATGTATATAAAGACCTTGACCATGATAGGGAAATCATTAACGGGAACAATTAATTGTAGAAAAAAAAAATTATAATATTAAGTTGCAAAATATAAATTCATTAAAATATAAATAATTAAAATTTATCTTAAAAGATTATTCTAACTATATTAAATTTCAATCTATTAAATTCTTTTAATATAAAAAATTAGTTAATGTATAATGGATTAATTAAGAAAAACATGAAATGGATGTTTACATTTCTATAGATTAAGTTTTTATTTTATGTTGTATTTTGTTAGAAAAATAAATTTATTAAACCTTAATGAGGGAATATTTTATTAAAATAAAAACATTTGCAAATAAATAATATTTATACTTTTAAATCTTTACACTTAAGTATGTAATAAATATTTATTTATTTATTTATACATTTAATAATATGACGTTCGTTCAAGTGTCATTATTACGTCGTGAGGATGATGATGATCCCTCAAAGGGAATATTAAAGTAATACAAATGGAAAAATGGATATTATTTATTTTAATTGTTGTAGAATAAAATTTAAAAATATATAAGCGTGACCTTCTTACACATAATTTAAATAAATTTAACAATATTAAATTTTTAAGAAAATTTATAATCCCTTCCAAATTATTTTTTTAATAAAGTTTATTTTTATAAATAAAAAAATTTTTTTTTCGAATAATTTTGTTGATAAAATATTATTGCTTGAGGAAAAAACTTGCGGACAATTGCCGGCGTAATTGAAGAAAAGATTATTTTAATTAAAGCGCGCGATGAAGATCTTCCGTACATGCCATCGACCCCCCCCCCCTATTCAGAAGGGGGTCATTTCCGTACTACGTGTATTTTTTTTAATTTTCTAATTATTTTTATAAAACATTAAAAATATTTAAAATTTTTTAAATAATTTATTCGAAGAAAAAAGAATAATTTAAAATATAAAACCCGTTAAGATAAAATAAAAATATCATAAGTTAAATTTTTTCCCATATTCCTAATTTAACTAAATCTTTATAAATTCACTCTAAGTATTATTTCAGCATAACCAATTAATGTAACTGTTCATTTTATTATTAAATAATCCATTGAATCTCCTTTTGAGTAAATCACATAACCAAAACTGTTGATTACCAATTAAAAATTTATCCAATCCTCCGTCTTCTATTTGGTTAATGGGAAGATTCAACCATTTTGGAAATGTTTGCCCTTCCTTATTTGTATTATTTTTAAAATTAAAAAAAATCCTTGGAAATACTGTTGGCCATTCAATTAATAATTGTTTTCCATTTTCAGGGTTTGGGTCTCTAAAAATTTTGAAATTATTTCTTCTAAAATTTTTATTATTAATTACCCGAATGCAATAAAAGAAACCAAACGATTTGCAAAATCATCAACGGCTTTACCCACATTTTGTTCTTTAAATTCCTCAGGTAATCCATTAAGTAATAATTCATCTAAACAAGCAGGTTGACCCGATGCCCACAGATTTGTCTGACGTGCCCCTTCTTCTGCTTTATCTATTCTCGAAATATTAAGTGCTTCTAAATGTTCAAAAACAAATCCATAAACTCGCGCATTAAAAAGAAATGTTCGGATAACCCATTCAAAAACTGTTGGACCAGCAATAAAAAAATCAGTAGAAATCTTAGGAATTAAAAAAAATTAAATTAAATATATTTTTATTTACTCGTTTAATCAAATCTTCCATATTTTTCATAATTTCTCCATTAAATTCTTTTAATAATCTATCAAACTTTTCTGAATTTAAATAATAATTTTTTAATTCTTCAAGTCCAGATTCCCCCCAATATTCTTCTGAAGCTTTTTTAAAATCAATCATTTGCTTTAAATTTTCAATTAATTCATCTTTTATTGCATTATTAACACGAGTTTGAAATGCTTCATTCATTTGAGAAGGAACTATTTGTTCTGATTTTTGCTATAAATTCAAAAAAAAAAAATTTTTATTGAAAATAAATTTTTAATTACATTTAAAATTCTAGGATGTGTACAAAAGCCAATAATGCTTGGAATTTGTGAACTTTTAGAAAAAGGATTTTCTGGAACGTAGAAAACTCCGTTGGAAGCATTATTATCTTCATCTGATTGTGAAGTAATAATTGGCCATTGATTTAAATTTGGGAATTTAATTTTATTTTGAATAGAAATAATTTCCTTTTAATAAATTTAATTTTATACCAATTAATTTTTATGTACCTGTTGATTTAATCCAATTAAACAATTTTCTATTTTTATTTTTAAATCATTATAATTATTATTATTTTTATCTTTAATAATTTGATTCAATTCATTATCGTTTAAACAGTTTGCACCAATTGCAAATTTAATGCTTGAATCAAAAGTTGATTCATTATTTTTATTAAATTCATATTGAAACGTTAACGGTGAAAATAAAGACCCAGAAAAGAAAATTTGACGTTTAAATAATGCTGAAATTTATTTTTTTTAAAATAATAATTTTTAATTAATCTCTCACTTTTTCCTTGTTCAATTATTCCTAAAAGTGATACTAATCGAGCACCTTCACCACTAGCTAGCACAGTTATTTCTTCTTTATTCCCTCCAAAATGGACAATATTTTGTTTAATCCATTCTAATCCTGTTTTAATATCCCATAAAGCAAAATTCCTTTTTAATTCAGACCAACCAGGTAAGTAAAAATGGCCAAAAATTTTAAAAATATTAAAAAGTTTTTAAATATTTATTTTACCATAAAACCCAATTCTATAATTAATGGATACAACAATAATTCCATTATCTCCGTTATTTCTATTACAAGCAAAATTTTCTATAATTATAGAAGGGTCAAAATTAGCATTGCTTCTTTTAAGCCAATTCCCATCGTTAATAATCACAAGAATTGGGGAAGAAATATTTTTTGAGGAAAAAGAAGTACAGCGATAAATATTTAAAGTATGGCATTGTTCAGGTGCAGAAATTAATTCTAATGGTGGAGGATTCCAATGAAGATCAGGAAGTGCTCGAGTACGAA
Source organism: Meloidogyne graminicola (assembly GCA_036172905.1). NCBI lineage: Eukaryota > Metazoa > Nematoda > Chromadorea > Rhabditida > Meloidogynidae > Meloidogyne > Meloidogyne graminicola. Next base: position 73,342 of record JARPZY010000012.1, on the reverse strand, counting down.
TAAAACTTAAAAAATGAATTTATATTAGTCAATTAAATTTAAATTTTTTTTTACCCATTTGGACATCCAATTCCATAATTTATTGCATAAAAATCTTTTGGTAATGGAGCTAATTTTGCTTGCTAAAAATTAATAAAATAAATATAAAAATAATTTACCTCAAATCTATTTGTTTCTAATGCATAAGGAATATTTAAAAAATAATCTCCATTTCCTATAACCAATTTTCTACCAAAAATTGAAAATTCTTCTGTTAAATTATTACTTTTCCCTTCAAATTTTATTTTAATTTCTGAGAAAATATTTTCTTTAATATTTAAATTGAAAATATCAAAAAAATCTAAAAGGCGAAATTGTCGGGCAAATATGACAAATACAGTGAGCGATAAAGAGCAAAATAATGCTAAAAATAGGGAATTATTTTAATAAAAATTATTAGAATACTTACTTGCTAAAAGCAAATTTCTTTTGGAAAATTCGTTTGCTTTATTGCATTTGTTTAAAATCTTTTTAGATTCCATTGATGAACGCAAGTTTGTTGAAGCAAAAGAATTTTGGAAATTTTGATTGGTTTGCATTTACAAAAGATGAAAAATAATTTTATTTATTAAGAATTAGGAAAAAAAATATTCAAAATAAAAAAAAAAAACAAAAAAAAAATTAAAAATATTTTCAAAACAAGAAATGAAGAATTTTATTTATTTATTTATTTAGCATGGATTGTTTGATAACAAATCAGCTAATCTTCGCTTGTTTTGCACATAAATATTTAATAATAACTGCAGCGGGTAAAACTGCGCTTTCTTTATTTTATATCGTTATTTTAATCGGTGCTTCTTTGAAATAATTGACAGTTATTAAAATAGAAATTAGGAATAGCAAAATTTTAATAAGTTTTCTCAATATTTTAAAAGAAGTTCGTTAAGAAAAAAAAACATTTTTATTTTGAAAAACAAATATACATAGTTTTGATTACAATTGTAATGCAATAAATATGTTTTACAAAACGTTAAACTTAAGCTTTAAAACATTTTTATTTTGGAAAACAAATATACTTGTTTTAATTACAATTGTAAGGTAATAATTATGTTTTACAAAAGGTTAAAACTTAAGTTTGAATAAGTTTGCTAAAACTTGCTTAAGTTTTATTCAAGTTTGTAATATTTATTTTATTATTCTGCTAAGAATAAATACAAAAGACTAATTGTTTAAAATATAAAAAGCTGAAGAATATTATTTATTTTTATACTTTTCTCACTTGATTTTCATCCAATTTTTTCCACTATTTTCTTCCCTTTTTGTTATTCTTTTTGGATTTTTCCCGTTTTTGCCGCTTAATGATCAAAAACTTCTTTTCTTCTATTATATTAAGATGACTCTACCCTTAAGAAGCTTGTTTTGGTAGCTAAAATCATTGAAAGAAAATAAAGTCTTTTGACAATGAAAATAATTGAAAATTGTTGGAAGCAAAGCACGAGTTTCTAAATAAAATTCCCTAAAGGTTAAAAAATTTTTTGGCAATACATTGTCTAGTAAAGTAATTTCATTATCCCAATAAAATTAAAAAATATTTTTTTCTTAAACTTTTAAATTATGTAAAATTTAAAAGTATATATCATTAATTAAAGTGCATAATTTTAAATACACGAGACTAGACTAGACATAACGCACTATGACGACCACAGTGAAGGTTAAAATTTTTGACAAATTAGCATCATTTTTGGCATCATTCTGATTTAAAATATCAGCTGATTTAACTGTTAGCTGAGAGTTTAAATAGATACATTTTAATGTTAATTATTATCATTCAATTTAAATTTAAAAAACATAAATAATGTTCATTATTAATAACCTACAGAAAAAAATTATTTTATTATTTATATATAATTTAATTTTATTTTTTAAACTTTATGAGTTCAACAAAATGACAGTTAAATATTATAAAAATCAAGGTCACAATTGTTATTTTATTGAAGATAATGGAACAAATGAAAAACAAATTAGTGTTATGACATTTTATAAATATTCTAAAAAAGGCAAATTTTATGGACGAACTAATTATTTCCTTTTTTTCGGAGAACAGGGTGATTTATATTATCTTAAAGAAAATAAAGCAAGAAAATGTACAAGTTTAGTTTATCATTCAGGACGATTTATCAAAGATTTAACAATTGAAGATGGTAATGTAAGTTGTCTAAAATAGCTTTAATTATTTTAAAGAAATATTTTTTAGGTAAAAGAATATTTACCAATGATTGGGACAGATTACAACCAGAAAAGTTATTGTTTAATTATATTAAATTGTTCTAATTCATCAACTTTTGTATTTAAAAATAAGGATGATAAACTTTTTAGTAGAGAAGTAGATACATTTTATTTAAGTAGAGAATTTGACAAAATTGGTCTTTTTCCATATCCAAATCAAGTAATTTTTGAAGAAGATGAAGAAGTAAAAAAGAAACTTTGGGAAAATTGTAGTAATTCAGCTAAGGAATATAAAAAAGGTTTTTTAAAAATTACTTTAAATATATGTATAATTATTTTTAAGCACAATTTGAGGAGATAAATGATTAAAATGAAAAATATATACTTATAAGTTTAAGTTTAGATTTAAAGCTAGAATATATAAAATGAATTTGTATTAAGAAGTAATATTAGACCTTTATGTATTTTAAATTATTTTTATATGTATTTATTGCCATGAGCAACCAAAGAACATATATTTTTATTTAAAAAAAAAAGTATTATGCATTTTTATTACTAGTTTTTATTATTTGATTTATATAGACATTTTTAAAAATAATCTTTTATGTTTTTTCATATATTAAAATTATCTAATTGCCCATTTTAATAATTTCCTCAGACTAAATACTACATGGTTTTATCAATTATTTTTTCATAGGAATTAATTTTATAGTCTACATATTTGTTTTTCTTTTTTATTAAATTTACATCATACTTACAAACTACAAAATTAATATAAAATGTTTTTTTCTTAAGTCAGAACTGTTAGGAAATGTTAAAAAATTTTCTTCAACAATAAATAAAGTTGAAATAATAAACTTAAGTTTTAAATTCTTTAAATTTAATGAAATTTATTTTATTATATATTTAATTGAATTAAACTTTAAGTTCATTCAATTGTAAAATGATCTAATAGAATTTGACAAAAAATAACTGTTTTAAAATTCTTTTTTCATTTTTAACTTAAATTAAGTTCACACATTAATTTAATTTTTTTTGTTTACTTTTCGTTTTTATTGAATTATAATCAATTAGTTATTCCGTTTTATTTACTTTAGTTAAAAGTTCTATAGACATTATATTTGTTTGAATAGCTTTAACTTGAAAATTGAAACATAAAAATTTAATTAATAAATTTTAAGGAAATTTTATTTTTTTTTTAATTTTATTTTTATTAATTTCAAAAATAATTTATAGCTTTTTAAATTTTTTCTAAAAATGAAAACTTATTTTATTTTAACAACTTTATTTTTATTATCATTTCCTCAAATTTATGTTAATGCTTCAAAAATCTTAGTTTTTAGTCCAACAATTAGTCGTAGTCATATGATTTCTAATGCACGTATAGCTGATACATTAGCTGCTGATGGACATAATGTGGTTAGTTTTAAATTTTATTTTTATATTATTAAAATGAATTTTTAGACACTTGTTGAGGTTGAATTTATTGAACTTGTTGGAGAATTAAATGCTTCAAAACATGCTAATACTTTACTTGTACCTGGCCGATTTATGAATTTGGATGGATTTAATGTCTCAGCACTAGCAAAAATGTCATTTTTAGATGTTGAATTAACTACTCAATTTATTTTTGGTTCAATTTTACAAACTAAATTTAATGAGGCTTGCGAACGTAAGAATAATTTTTATTTATTTAAGATTCTTCTTTTTTCTAGGTTTTTTAATTGCATCAGAAAAACTTTTTGATCGTCTTCGAGCTGAGAATTTTGAGGTTATAATGACTGAGCAATTAAACTTTTGTGGAACAGGTGTTGGACATCTTTTGGGTATACCAACTCATATATTAATTTCTAGGTATTTTCATAAATTTAACTAAAATAATTTTTCAAAAAAATTTTTATTTCAAGCTGCCCAATTCAAGAACATGTGGCATCAATACTTGGACTTTCCAATCCTTCAAGTTATATTCCATCATTATTTGATTCTGATTTATCCGATAAAATGTCAATTTATCAAAGAATGACAAATTTAATTAGACAATTAGTTGGTTATGTTTATACAATTTATGGCATAGATCCCCTTACACAAATCTTTCGAAAACATTATGGATCAACATTCCCTGATCTAAGAGATATTGTGGCAGAAAGCCCTTTTGTTTTTGTAAATGTTGATGAACTTGTAGATTTTCCGCGTCCAATATTTTCTAATATTGTTTATATTGGTGGACTTGGAATAAGTGAAGAAAATAAGAATAAAAATGGAAAAAATGAATTGCAAGTAAAAAATAATTTTTAAGATAAAATAATTTAATTATTTAAAGGAACCTTTTAATAAAGAAATGTCAAAAGGTAAAAAGGGAATTATATTTTTTTCAATGGGTACAATTATGCAAACAAAAGATATGGATGAAAACTTTAGACGTAATGTATTAAAAGCATTTTCACAATTACCTGATTATCATTTTATTATGAAAATTTCAAAGGATGACACTGTAAATTTATGAAATTTAATTATTCATTAAAAATTTAAGTTAACTCTAAATATCACCAAATCAGTCAAAAATGTTTTTGTTACAGAATGGGCCCCACAAAATGACATATTGAAGCACCCTCGATTAAAGCTTTTTATCACTCATGGAGGATACAATAGCATTATGGAATCTGCACGTGCAGGAATACCTTTAATTGCTATGGGTTTTTTTGCTGATCAATATAGAAATGCACGTGTTGCAGAACGAAATGGATGGGCGCTTCCATTCGACAAAAAACTTTTGCTTGGTGGAAGCGATGAATTTAAAGAATCAATTTTAAAGGTAATTGAAAGTCAAAGGTAAGTAATTTTGTTTATATTTTTTAAGAATTATAAAATTGTTTTAAAGTTATATGGAATCAGCTAAACGCACTCAACGTCTCGTTTTAAATAAACCTTTCTCCGCTGAAGAACGTCTTTTACGCAGCATTCGATTCCTTGAATTAGGCAGTGGAAAACTTCCAGAATTATTGCCAGAATCTCGAAATATGGGCATGATCACCCTTTATAATCTGGACATTGCTGTTTTAATTTTTATTTCATTAACTTTAATTTTGGCACTTTTTGTAATTATTTTCCGGATACTTCTGCAGTTTTTGGCTCATAAAGGCTCCATTATTGTTAATACAATACGCGCAGTATTCTTCAGTGGAGGTGGTATCAGATCAGATAATGAATATAAAAAGAGGGATTGAAAAAATATACAATTTTATTAAAATTTAATTATTGTAATTAATTTTTCTTCAATTCACTTATTTTTAATTGACATATTTCATTAAATAAATATTTATTTATGTACGATCTTATTGATGAAATGGACTATAAAGAAATATGAATTAGCGTATAATTAGAGAAAAATAAAACAGATGTTTTTTTTATTCATTTTTAATTAAATTTTTTTATTATTTTATATTTATTTTTTAGCATTTTATAAGTAATTTTTATATAAGTTTTTATTAAAAATGCGATGTCAACCATTTAGAGGAAGAATTCAGTATGAAGGTTAAAAATTTACTCTATTAATAAAATTATGTCATTTTTAGCAATATCTCCAGTTAATGAATCATCTAAAATAAAACAACGCGCTAACAATTGTATAGAAGATGATGATGATTGTTGGTATAGTAAAGATGTTGGTCATAAGCGGAAAAAATTGGATTCAACAAATAAAAATTCAAATTCTTTTACTGAAAGGCCTTCTCAAATTTCTTTTGTTGAACAACCAAAACGGACTGAAAAGGTTTTATTTTAGCTTTTTATTACTTGATTATCTTTATTTTCTAAAAAGACTCCACAAGAAGTGCTTTTTTTAAACAACGACGATAATCATGATACAAATAATTATGAAGAAACAAAAAATGATAATGTTAAATCAAATAATGATATTGAAAAAATAGTTAGTAATCATTGTACTAATTCTGAAAATATTGATCGCGAAGCTGGTTGTTTAATTATAAATGAGGAACATTTTGTTGATACTTTTATTAAAGAAAAGGATGTTGATTATTTTGCTAAATTTGATCAATTGGTAAAATTTAAAAAAATAAAGTTTAATTTTAATTTATCCTAATTAGAATGGACATGAACCAATGGAAGAAGATGATGATGACGAGTGTTGGCTTAGCAAGGAAGATCTCTCGCAAAAGTCTAGGAAATCAGATGGTTCTGCTTCCATTGAGAAGTCTATTTCACCTTTACAAAATTTCCAAGAAAAGTCACAGCAAGTTGAACAGGTTAATTTGTGTTTAATTTTTTATTTTTTTTTCATTTAAGAATATTGAAAAAATTGTTGAGTTGAGCTCTACTATTATTTACGACTATAATGAGAATAGGAATGAAGTTATTACAACGGAACCAGGAGAAATTCTACCAATCGAACAGGTTGGTTTTCAGCTATTTTACCCAGGTATTCTTTCGCATTTCAGACTCTTGAAAACTCTATCGGTTTGAAAGCTTCAGCTATAAACGACAATGATGATTACAATCCCGATGATGATACTTCAACTGAGCCTGGCGAAATTCCTCCTTCAGATTCTGAAACTGAGCCGGGTGAAATTCCTCCATCGGATGACGAGTCGTTTAGTACAGAGCCCGGCGAGATTCCTTTATCAGATTCTAAAGAAGGAAATGATGATATGCCAGTAAAAGAGAAGAATGATGAGATTAATTTACCTGAAACTTCAAACAATCGAGATAGTTGGTTGATTGGAGAAGATGAAAAAGGTAGACGTTTTGCTGATACTGTTATTATTATTCGTATGGGGATTTTGTAATAATTGACAAGAAATCTCAAGATATTTAGATAGTGAACATTCGTATTTTGTATACAGTCATTTTATTCTTCCTCAAAATGTTTTTATTTTTTTATTTATTTTATTCCAATGGGTAATTTTAAATAAAAGTTTAATAAATTAAATAAAAATCTAAAATTTTTGATTTAATTTACGAAACAATAGGAATTACGTAATGTTTTTTCTTTTTTCTTTGTTTTAATTTCTCCGATTTTTTATTAATGGTATTCTTAACTGGAATATTGTAAATAATCGATTCTGGAGGAGGCTTTTGCACTTCGGCTGGATTGTGAGAAGCGGAACGATAAAGTAAAAAAATTGCCAACTCGAAAATTGTTAAAATTGTTAGTCCAAAATAAAGGCCTAGAGTTGAGCCCAAATCAACTAGGAATGGTAAAAGTAGTACTTTTTTTAAACTATATTATATATGCTTCATATTAGTTAGGCCCAATTAACGAGAAATTTGTTATTTTAAAAGATACCCATTAAATTAAAGTTATTATATTCTCGTGATTCTTCCATTATTATTGCTGTCATTGACATAAATCGGAAGCGAATACTAATAACTAATTTTAAATTTATTTAGAAAAGTTACGTGGCCATATTATTTTCATAGTAATAGCCAGTTTGACCACGTGCTGCACGAGTTTGTAATAATGCTTCAAGGTCTCGAATGAACAGACTACGTGATGGAGAATAATTCAATCGAGCTATTAAAGGCTCATTCTTTAATTATTTTTAATAACTTTTATTAGATAAACATACTATTATATATTTCTCTTACTTCTATTATATTATCGACCTCCTTTAGGAACGAACGGCATTTCTCTTTTAACAATTTTTGTTGCCCAATTAATGTAGAAAGACGTGCTAAAAGCAAAAAGAGTTGGTTTGTGTGCTGAAAAATAATTATTAATAATAATTTCTTCATTTTACCTTAATAATTGCTTCATTTTCCTTTGGATTATTCATTGCATCAATCATCTATTAAATAATTAAATTAATTATTGTATTATTTTTACACTTGAATTGGAGAGGGGATTAGACCTCTTTTAATCACTTCAAAAAAATTGATTGAAAATTTTGATTTATTTTTTGAAGAAAGATTTGATTTTCCCCAATTATTCTCCAAGATTTTTACTAATTTTTTTCTTATTTGTTCAAATCCAGTAATCTAATTTAAATTATTAAATTACAAATTTATATGAAAGTTACCTCTTCTTCTAAACAGTTAAAACTATTTTTAGAACCAATTTTTAATTTTTCTAATTTTTCATTAATTAAATCTTCCCTTAAAATTAAATTTAATTTAAAAAATATTTAAACATTGAAATTTTAAAAAGTCCAAGTATTCGGCTATGCCCATTGTAAAATAATTCGGTTAAACGCTTAAACTCAGCAAATCTTCAAAAAATAAAAACAAATAATGAATTAAATTATTTACACACAGAAAAGGTTGGAATGCATCATTTTGCATTTGCTTACTTTTCAGAGCAATTTTCCTCAGCATTTCATTATTTCTTTCAACTTTGCTTTGAGAATAATTTGTTAATTTCCCATCGGCACTTCTACGAACTTTGCTATAACCCAAATCGACTTTGTAAAGAACTTTTTGCGTGCATTTGCGTCGTAGACATTCTTCTAACATTAAATATTAAAATTTTATTTCCTTTACTATCTAAGAGATGCAAATCTTGGCATCCTTCACGTTCAAAAGATTTCTGTACCATAACAACTACATTTAAATCTAAATTAGCGCCAGCCTGTAATGTTACTGTTCTGACCGGAATAACAACTAATTAAGGTATTTATTAATTATTTTAAGTATTTTACCATTTAATGTTAACAATAATTTATAATAACAAATTGAATATTTCATTTAAAAAAAAAAGTGCAATTATCTAATTAATTTAATTAAAATAATTGTTGATCAAAATACAAAAATTAAATTTCAATATAAAAAATATTTTAATTAGAAATGTGCAGTTTTTTTTCTCTCTTTTTGTAAAAAACATCTCAAAATTAATTAAAAGAGACAAATAAGTGAAACAAAATAAAAATTAAAGCCAATTGTTTTGAAGTATACCGATGTTGATATTTTTCTTTTTTAATTATTTTGAGAAAAAAGAATTTAAAAAAAACTTAATGTTGTAATAATTAAGACATGTTGAATATATAAAATCAAACTTTACAGTTAAATAAGACAGAACATTCTATTTAATTTTATTTTCTGAAAATTTTTTAATATGGATCTTGCCTTTATATCCTTTATAGTGTTAATAGCTACATTTCTTTCTTTTTCACTAAGCAATGAAAATTACAATGAGTAAGTTTTATATGTACTAGAAATATATAATCTAAAAATTCAGGAGCTTACAAAGGATTAAAAGAAGTGAAAGCGGGGGAGGAGGAAATGGTTGTGGAGGAGAGGGAGGATGCATAAACTGGAGAAGAGAGTATGGTCTGTAATTAACTTCTTATAACATTTAAAAAATTTCTAAAAAGGTGGAAACGCGTGCTGCAGTTGTGGTCAATGCGGGGGAAGTTATTTTGTTGGTGAAGGCGGAAAAGAGTCTGGAGGTTATGGATATGGAGGTTATGGAACAGGTGGTGGATACAATATTATTTATTGTTATGGTTGTGGTGGTAGTAATTATGGTGAAAGTGGAAATAGTGGATATGGACAATGTGGAGAATGTGGATGTGGTAGGTACTTACTTCTGTAAAAACAGCTATAAATAATCTATTAATTATATGACTTAATTCTAGGCTATGGATGTGGAAAGTAATGAAATCTCATAAAAATTATTAATAATTTATTCTTGATTTTTTAATGAAATAAAATAAATTTCGATGATTTATAAAGATTTTTAACAATCTGTTATTTTTCGCATTAGTTAATTTACAAAATTATTTTCCACCAAATAAAACACCTTGTAAGAGTCCTACGGCTCCAACGCCAAAAGGTCCGTATCCTATTTAAAATAAGAATTGTTAAAATATTTTAAAAATAATTATATATTACCTCCACCACCACAATAACCGCAACCACCACCTGTCATTCCATAACCTCCATAATTGTAACCACCTCCACACATTCCACACTGACAGCATCTACCTCCAAAACCACCACCTATAATATAAGCTTATCTTAAAATAAAACTGGAGGTAAAATTAACCGTATCCATACCCACCATATCCACCATAGCCATAACGTTTAGTTCTCCTCGACAATACTGATTCATAACCCATTTCTGTTTGGCACAAGTTTATTAATAAAATTAGCAAAAGTATGATAAGAAGCGAAAAATTGTTTAATCGTTGCATTTTTAAGGTTGTATTTTTATAAAAATTGTACAGGCAATTTATTCTTATTTTATTTGGCCAGAAACTAAAAAGGAAAAATGGGTTTTACAATTCTTGTTTAATTCACTTTGTTTGTCAAGTTTTACACATTTCTTTAAGTATATTGAGTAAAAGGTTTAAAATGCGGACTCTTTTTGTTTTTGCGGACAATATTCACACAATATTTGGCTGTTTAAATTAAAGTCTTGTATAATATTTTAACTTCTATACATATAAGAATCATTTAAAGAACATTGTCATCTAAAAACCTCAAAGTTTAAGTTTCCTCCAAACTTTGCAGCAAAATTTCTTGTCCGCAAGTTTGTTTATGCAAGAAAGCTTTCCAATCTCCAAACATTTTTTTTTCATTAGAAACTCATTCGCCAAATTGCCTACCTTTCTGCGCATAAAATTTTAATTTAATTTCTCTTTCAAGTTTGCGTCATTCAATAAATTATTCAATTATTATAAAGGATGATTGATATTTTTTAAAACAATTATTTGACTAGTTTTTATTTGAATGTAAATAGAATTAATAAATTGAACACTTTAAACTAATTTTATATAGAAATTGATCAACTTTCTTTGTTTTGAACAATTCAAAGTTTATCTATAAGTAATAAATAACTAGGTACTTATAAAAATTAAAAAATTATAATGCACATATAAAAAGGCGAAAAACAATAAAACAAACTTAAATGATCAAGGGAGTTCAGTAATATTGATTTTTTGGATTTATGATTCGTGTTATCAAAAATGTATAGCAATTTGTGAATAACTAATTATAAAAACTTTTTTTTTAAATTAAATTCCTTTCAAATTCAAAGATCAGCTCCGAATATTGAATTCAAAAGGCTAGCATCTGATCCCAATTCATTCTGTTGGTCCAAGAGTGGCAAATTATAATAAGGGTTAATATCGGTCTCATCTAAAGGAGGATCCAAGGAAAGCAAAGCATTCCCTGGCAGAAATTCCTTAAAAAATAATTTTAAGGTTCTTTAAGTTAAAGGACAAACAATTTTATTAGAAGAAAGTGCTTCTGTCTGAAAATATTTATTGCTAGTACCAGGTGATGCAAGAAGCATAGCCATCTTAAGTGGAGAAAATGGGGGAGTAAATTGTCTTTGTTCGTTTTTTTGTTGAATATTTGAGGATTTTGAAGGGGTTAATGGACTTGAACATTTATTAATAGATGGAGTAATGTTGTTAATAGATTGGTAATGATCCTATTTAAAAATTGAATATTTTCATTTAAAAATAATTAAATAACTTCAACAACTTCCTCAATACTCTCTGGACAAATAAATGAATTTAAAGGTCCTCCATTTTCATTTCGAACTATAACTTCGAACCTCTAGAATTTTTTTTTTTGTTTAAAATTATTTAAACGATTACTTGTGTTTCAGTTGGATCTACTACCTAATGAAACAATTTTTTAATTAATCATAAAAATCAAAAATTAAACCTCTATAGATGATGAAGAATCTTGTGGAGCCTTTACTGCAATTAACATTTTTTCCTTAAATTCATTTAACGAACGCAAATCGGAAAAGAGTGAATAACTAAAATTATAACAAATCAAATAATGTTAAAAAATTTTTACTTATAAACAGCATCTGTTGGGTCTTCTTTTGCTAATTTAAGTGCTGAAGAAATTGATTGAGTAAATATATCCAAAGTTTGTTCTGCAGCAATTAGTTCAACATTTTCTTTTTCCAATTTTTGGAATTCTAATGAGCAGGTAAACTCTGTTCTGCCCCTATAAAGGTTTTTTTAAGAAAAAAATTAAATATTAAAAATAACCTCCATCGAATACTATTTTTTCCAACTTTTTCAATGAGATCAACACCTTCAAGTACATTAGTAATGTCATAAAGACGTCGTTTGGGAACACCTGTAAAAAAAGAATTATAACAGCTAATACAATAAAAATTCCTTCTATTAAAAAAAAACCAACCAAGAAATTCAGCTGCTTCATTCAAATTTAAAACCTTAATTTAATTAAATCATCAGAATAAAAAGTAAATAAATACCCCAGGTTTACGCATTTGCAAATCCAAGAATTTTTTAGTAAGGCTCAAAAGAGAACTGTCCTGCCGAGCAGAATCACCACCACCTAATTAAAATATTAATAAATTTATTCTATTAATCCAAACCTTCATTGTTCTGAGAAGTTTTAGTTTTAGAGTTACCATTTTTTAAATCATGTCCATTATCTTTAGATTTGCTCAAATTATCCAATGATAATTTTCTTCGACACTAAATATTATATGTTTGTTCTTTTATTTTTAATAAACCTTTAATTGTGAATTTTGGGGTTTTCGTTTGTTAGATTGAGGTTCTGAATTTATTACTGGAAGAATTGAATCATTATTTGTGGTTGGTGATTCAAAATAAGTAAAAGATTGATTACTAGACAAATTTTGTCCAATTTGGTGGTTCATCTACTAAATAAAAATAAATAAAGGAAAAATTAGACAACCTAAAATTATTTTTCTAATGACCAAATGAAAAATAAATTAATATGAAGTCTTTCGTTATAAAACATTTTAAGTACAACAATAAGTATCAATTTGAGTTGAGTAAGAAACGTCCTCTTTTATAATAGTAATAAATTAAAGGTTTTTTTCTTAAAATTTTGATTAAATTTTTTGGATATTCTGATCCATTAAATTAATCTTTTGGCTACAATTGTTAAGCGCATATTTTGTCTCAATACTAAATAGCAATAGACTAGCCATTAAAAAAAGTTTAGGCACAAATAATTACAGTAATACAAAATTACTCTTACAAGATTTTAAATAGTATATGTATTACTAAATCATAAAACTTGGTATCGTTATATAATTAAATATAATTATATGAGTGTAAATAGAATTTTTATCAATTTCTCTAATTATACGCTTAACAAAAAATATCATTTTTTCAATTCTTATCAGTAATTGGTCATTAAAAAAAAGGATTTTTCTTATTAAAAATTTTATTTATCAAAATGTTAGTTTTCCATCATTTTATAAGGAATGAAAACAAAAATGAACAAATTATTCACGAAAAAATAAGGTTTAAAATTGATGAATAATAATAAAAAATGAAAATTCTTTGTCAACAACACATTTATACATAATTATTAAATACATTGAACATAATTAATTATAAATTATCTTTAGCTCGAAAATATGATTTATCAGCAAATCGATGATTTAACACAAGAATTAGATACTCGTGCTGATGAGTACCATCCAAATCCTTTCAAATTTCCACCTGCAACGGCTTCATCAAATAAAGCAACAACTTATTTTCCCTTATCTTTTTCAAGAAATTATGAAAAATTATGTAAATATAGAATTTCAGCCCGTTCGTTATACCTGGCAAGGTTAATAATCTCAACTTAATTAATCAGTTTTTAAGTTCTCTCTTGCTTAAAATATTTGTACTTGCTTTTGCTTTTATTCTCTTAATGACTGGATTTTCATTCTTTTTTCAATGGATTCTGGGTTTAAATTCTAAAGATTTAATGATTGAATTAAAAACTATAACATCTCGAGAAAAATGGTTGGTTACTGAATTTGAGAAATTCCAGAGAAAGTAAAGAATTAAATTAACATATTTTTTTATTATTAAAATTAAAGTTATTTACGTGTTTATTCCTCACATGAAGAACGTACAAAAAGATTTAAAGCTTTTTGTTTGAACATGAATGTTCTTGAACATCGTTTGCAACAAGAAAAAATGTTAGGAATTAAGAATCAAACAATTTGGGGAGTAACCGATTTTTTTGATTGGACTGAGGAAGAAATGTCAAAAGTGGAAATAAATTTCTTTTTTTATTAATTTTTGAAATTATAGCTATTAATTCCGCACAATTATACCATAAAAAGTAAAACAACTTCAATGAACAAAATCTCTAAAGTTCAAACAAAGCGAGGATATATTCGTCCAAAAAATTGGGATTGGCGTGATAAGGGGGTTGTTACCCATGCTAAAAACCAATGTAGTCTAAAATGTTTTGTTATATTTTTATAAAATAAATAGTAAATTGTGGTTCTTGCTGGGCATTTTCAGTAGTAGCGATGGTAGAAACAATTCATGCTATACATAATGGAACACTTATTGGACTTTCAGAACAGGTTATTTAAAAGAATTATAACTTTAACAATAAATCATTGAATTATAAGTAAAAATTAATTTTAAGCAATTAATTGATTGTGATTCAGCAGAAAATGGTTGTGAAGGTGGTTTTCGTCTCTATGCTTTACGGTGTAAAATAGTAATATTAAATATTTTTTAAACTAATTTTTAGGTATATTCGAGATAAGGGTCTTCTTGTTGAGAATGCTTATCCGGTATGTTACATATTTTTGATTAACTTTAACTTTGAATTTAAATATTTTGAATAAATTTTGTTAGTATCGAGGTAATGATGGAAAATGTCAACTTCCTTCAGGTCCAATTGATCCAACTCAACGTGTGTTTATTGACAATTGGCAATCTTTACCTTCAGATGAAGAGCAAATTGCTGATTGGATTGCCACTAAGGGACCCGTTACTTTTGGTAATAATAAACTTATTTAAATTTAAATTATTAAATTTAGGAATGAATGCAACTAAAAGTATGTATCATTATCGCGGAGGAGTTTTTTTACCAAGTCAAGAAGAATGTAGCCACGAATCTTTAGGGTCACATTCAATGGAAGTAGTAGGTTATGGAGTAAATGATCAACAGATCCCTTATTGGATTTTAAAGAACAGTTGGGGAAGTGGTTACGGTATTAATGGAGGATATTTGCATATGAGAAGGTAATTAATATATTTACTTTAATTAAAGACTTATTCAGAGGAGTTAATTCATGTGGCATTACTCGCGAAGTATATAGTGCTTTAATTACAAGATAAATTTTTATTTCACGTAATTCTACGCATTTATCTTTAATTAAATAAAAAATATTTAAAACTTTAATTTTGATTTAAACTTTTCAATAACATTTCTTTCATCTTTATAAGTAAATGTTCATTTTTAATAATCTTTGAACGGTCATCAAAAAAGAGTGGCAACAATTCAAAAAAATTCAACAAAGTGTATCTTTCACATTCTTCCATTAAAAAGTTTAAATTCATTGCCTAAAATGTTAAGTGAAATTTTTAAAATTCTACATAATTTAATTGTAAATACCATTGCAAATGCATAGATATTTTCCAACATATCTGAAGAAAAAATGTTCTTGTGCAACAAGGAAGAAATAGTTAATTCTGATATATCAACCAATTTTTTTAAACCAAAACTTCTAGCTAATGTGCATATGGCCATTTGTTTTGATATACTCATTTGTGAAATTTCGGAAAATTTAGAAACATTCCCATAAACAAATTCAAGAATTAAACGAAATGTATCTGCATCTGAATTTGGTAAATCCACAATTCCAGAAGGATTTCTAAAGAAAATTTTAATAATATTAAAGAAATGGATAAAATTTTTACTTTAAAATTTGTCTAAATTCTTCTGAGGCATTTACTAACACAATACGATGTGCATAAACTATATGACCATCAGAACAGCGAAATCGAATGTCTGACAAATCAGGACAATCAACGAATTTTTGATCAACTTGGATATTAACTGATGAATCAAATATTTCTTTATAAGAATGTCGATTTTGTTGAATTGAATAATTTTTTCGGAAATAATGCTTAGATATTGCTTGGTTTAATTCTTGATGTTTTAAAGTTTGTCGAAAAAGAGTTGAAATAGTTGAAGCAACTACTTTAAAAATATCTTTTCTTAAGGAAGGTGTACATGAAGCAAAGGTTGATTTATCGAGTAAATTGAATAACTAAATATTTGTTTAAAAATTAATTAATTTATTTATTAACCAGATCAGCTAACCATTCAATTCTCTTTTTTAACATTGGTTTCCCTTTATCTAAAAAATTTTCTTCTTCTGCTAAGAATACTTTAAAATCAGTTAAAGGATTAATAAGCATAATATGAAACATTTCTTCCTTGTCATTGTTTTTATTAACAAATTCAATTTTTTGTTGGTATATCCATTCTAAAGCATCCAACCAAGAGATTATAGTTGGCCAATATGTTTTCCTAACTGTATTATGACTACTTTTATTGGAAAGATAGCCACTATCTGTTGATTCATTATTGTATTTTTTAATTCTGTTCTTACTACAAATATTAAGTTTAGACTTTTGTTGGCATTTTTCTACTGAAGAACTAGAAGAAATACAACCGGAAATTGAAGGAGAATTATTAAATTGTTTGATTGTTGTTGAAACAGGAATCGTTTTTTCGCATTGTTCCGCAACTAAAAAAGAGGCTGTACAATCTTATTTTTTACTCAACCATGAAAAAAATAAAAAAATTGCAGAATATTTTGTATACATTTTTTTTTTTTTAATTTCGTCTTACCCCTCTCAATTGAAGAAGAATAAAATGCGCATTCTCCCAGCATATTTTCACCAGTATTATTTAAAGGGACGGAAATAGCAGATTTTGCGGAAGATGAAAGGGAAGAAGAAGATGATCTATCACTAAAGGCAGCAATTAATTTTCGTCTCTGGGGAACTTGGAGAGGATTATTTTTTATTACATTTTTGATAGAATAAGGGTTATTATTAAATTGAATATTGAAGCTATTTGAACTGTGTTGAAATTTTTGTTTTTGTTCGTTCCTATTATCAAAACTTTCTGCAAAATTAGGCATGCTCTTATAAAGTTGTCGGATTTGTTCTAATGTTGTAAAATTATGGTGGTTTGTTAAGTAATTAGAGGAGGATGTTGTAGATGAAGCGGAGAGAAAATTTTCATCTTGTAATTCATCGTTATCATTGGCAGTCTTTGCTTTAGTACTTCTAAAATAAATTTAAAAATTATTTGAACCAGGAACAATAATGAAAATATAAAAATACATTGGCATCAAAGGACTTTTCCTTGTTGAATCCGTTGGAGGCCCAGAACCATTGGAATAGTAAATTAATTCATCCCCAGCATCAACACAAACAGACTAAAAAATAGTTAAATTATATATTATACGAGTAATCAGATTTACTTTTGATTTAAAAAATCCACCATTTGAGGAAAGTAATGATTTCAGAGCATTTGCTAATCTTGGAAGAGCAGTATTTGAGGAATTGTTATTACTGTTACTAGCAACTTGCTCTACTAAATTACGCTCTTTAGTAGTTCTTTCAATTATACTTTCTTCAAAACCATTTAGAGCAGAAAAACTTTTGTAATGTTTTTGTATATTTTTTGAACGTTTTACGGCACTATAATAATTAATAAAATAATTTTTAAAAAGGATTACAAAAATTTCAATTGACTTACCAGTTGCTTTGTAGAGGATTGACTTCATCAACCATTTATTAAAAAACTAAACTTAACTACCATAAATATAAAAAATATTTAATTGAAATAAATCATTATCATTTAAAAAACATTAATAATTTGGTTTATTGCGATAGGAAATAAATTGCATCAATAAATTCTTTTGGTTGTGCCCTTGATCGCTTACCCCACTTGCATTTTTGCGCAGCAAAAAAAAATGAAATAAAAAATTTGGGTTTTAATTTCAAGGTCAGAAAATTAGTAACAATGATAAAAAAATATACTATCTAAATTTAAGGCCAATTTTGAAGTAATAAAATAATTAAATCCTCGAAAATTAAGGGGAGATAAAGGAAAAAGTGTTTTACTTTAAGTAAGCGCATTTTTCTTAGAGGTTTGACTATAATAAAAACTAAACCACCGACCTTTGGCTTTAAAAAGTTTACATTTAAAAAAAGAATTATGACCAAAAAAGAAGTAAAAATATAAAAATTGCAGTTGGTCGATTTATATTTTTTATTAAATTTAAGGAGTTAGGCTGCAAAAACGGGCGAATGGAATTAATTGAAAAGTTGGTAACTTAATAAGGTATGTATTTACTTAACATGTAAAAATGGCGAGCAAAGTTTTGTCGCAAAATATCGACCAACAGAAGTATTTATAGAGAAAGCTTTCAACCAGGTCAATTTTCACTTATTGGCCAAGAATCGGGAGAAAACTGGTTTTGATCATTTTTATAAAAAGTTGAATATTATTTAATCAAAAATAGTGAATAAAAATAAATTTTAAAAAAGTTAATTTTAAAAAACGAGATTTTTAAAATGTATAAAAATGGATTCCTTAAGTAAGTGCAATTTGTCGATAATTAAGTAGTAATAAAGGGATAACTTGCTGAAGCGTTACTAATTAAATAATGATGGATTAAGACAACAAGAAATGAGAAAAGGGATAACGTTATGACTAAATCTGATTTAATTAGAAATTCTAAAATATTTTTAGTATAAATAAATAATTAAAATGGATGAAAAAAATGTTTAACTTTATTCTTAATTTAATGAATTAATATTTAACAATTTTTTAAATTTAAAAAACAATTTTAATCGTTAGTTTGTTTTTCTGAATAGTTGCTATTATTTTTATTGAAAAAATTGGACCCACTAATTTTAGTGTAAATTCCCTGTAAAACAAATAATTCTAAAGCTGTTTGTGAAATATATAAGAACGGAAGGATAGGATTAAAAGAAAGAGCATTTTTTCTTTCATTTCCTTCTGTCCTTCAACTGTTATATGTTTTGTTTGTACAGGAACATTTTTTTGTTTGTTTGAGGATTGATTTGAAAAATGAAAGAAAAACAGAAGAAAACTTATTAAAATATAAATAATTTGAGAAAAACAAATGTTTTAATATTAACATTCGTTTCTTTTCTTATTAGCCTATAGCCTATTTTTTCTGTTTTGGGGAAGATTAAATATTTATAATTAAGATTTATTTATATTTTAATTACTTTTTTACAAGGACTAAAAAAATTGAAAAATAATGTAATTCATGGATAAAAATATATATACATATATAAATGCCCTTGAGCTAGGTTATAATTAAAATTCAAATGAAAAGATGGAAAAAGGAAAAAAGGCATTGGCCCTTTGCGCTTTACGATGCTGCAAATTTATTGAACATTTTTGGAAAGAGAACTAATCAAATAGGGAAATAAAGAAAAAAACTGGTTTTCGTATTGAATGGATCTATCCGGTTATGCACTTTAGGACATAAAATGCAGAATAGAATTAAAATGTAGATTATAAAAAAAATAACAATTTAAAAATTCTTGTAAAATTAATATTTTTAATTTTCTATTTTTTAAAATAAATTCAATGAAAAATTTACGAATAATATTTATTTATTATTAATCAATAAATATTATGTTTAAAATATTATTTTAATTTTCAAATTAACCATTAATTAATCGTTGCTCATATCTGTTTAAAACACCATCAATTATGTTCAATATTACTTCTGAATATTTTTCCTTTGCAAGTAATCGTTCCTTTAACAATAAATTAATGATTGAAACATATATTTATTGAAGCATTTATTGTAATTTTAATTATTAACATTTAAAGTTACAAAATATAAGAACTTACTTGATCAATAAAAAGCTTTACCAATTCAGAAGGCTCTACTGGTACATTAGAACTACGACCAGTCCATACCTTACGGTTGGAAATTTCCTTATCTGCGCTAATCATTAAAATTAATGGTTTCTCACAACGATGATCAGTGTCCTGAACCCAAATATTTAATGCATCGCTTAGTTTCTTTTGAACTGACTGAAAAGTACATGAATATATATTAAAGAAAAAAAAATTTTTAATTAAAAACAAACTTCTAAATTATCAAGAAGATTAGAATGTTGTACAATGATAACCATCACTTCTAGTCCGTTTCGATCGCATTCATTTGGTGTATTTTCCTAAAATTTTTTAATTTATTTTACTAATCTTAAACATATTTTTATTTTCTACCTTACGAGTAGCATCTTCAAGTTCTTTAAGCATTTCGTCTATTTCACTTCTTTGACTTTGCACGAGTATATTGTCTGGATCGCAAACCTTTGATTGGATTCGATGAAGGCATTGAATATAACTAGGTGGTGATGCTGGTGGAAGAACTTCAGAATTTTCATCTTCTCCATGTACTTCAGGAATTGAAGTAGCTGACTCCGTAGAAGGAGGGAGAGGCAGTCCTTTTGAAATACAAAATTGTTTTTACAATACATCTTAATACCAGATCCCGTTTTTGCTTGAGTTTCCTCATCAATTTGTCCTTTTTGATTATTATTTTGATCTTCTACCGTATCTTTGTTACTGGTCTGTTCATTATTATTTGATAATGGATTATTATTTCCAACGCTTCCTGTGTTTATCGGCAACGCAGGTGGCAATCCAGGATTTTTAAGCAAACTATAAAATTAAAGAAAAATATTTTAAAATTACATACCTCCCAATTACATCTTCTTCGCTGGGAGCTTTAGTCAAAATCTGTGATGATTGACTTGTTTCCTCATTAAAACTGCCTGGCGGACCATGAGGTACACCTTCCGGAACTATTCCAGACAACAAAGACGAGGGTATTTCTGCACGATGTTGGTCTAATGTACAAATATTGAAGAAAATAAATGTAAAAAATATTTTTAATCTCATTGACGCAGAAAAGCAAAATTAATTTCACTAAATTGAACTCATTTAAACATAGAACAGAAAAATTCCCTTTTGTTAATAATTGAAAAATATATACTAGAAATTTTTACCTAAGCGAACATCGAAAACACATTTTATGTTTATAACAACTATAGCTAGAAAAATTGAGCGTTTTTGATGAATTAAAACTAAAAGTAACTGGTTTAACTTCATTGACCGCGAGAATATCAAAAATAAATAAATTGCGTAAAAGGCCAAAGATTAAAGAAAGAATTTAATTAATAGGCATTGAAAAAACATTAACAAACTTAAGTAATAAATTATTTTAATATTAACTGAGTCATAAGAGTTTTAAAAAGTTGCAAAATTTTATAGTATACAATAAATATTTTAATAAATACATGTACATATTATTCCATTATTACTTAAAAATAGGTTCTTTCTTCTAGGTAAATAAAATGAAATTAATATGGGCCATTTAAACATACATATAATATTAATTTTATTGGATTTTTTCATCTATTGACAAAATTTTCATTTCTGTGTTTTTAAAATATGCAAAAGCTGGGAACAGGTTTAAATAATACTAAGCTTCAGAACAAAATTCGAATTCTTTTTGCACGAAATCCGCCAGATGCATTTGATGAGTGTCGTCATTTTCCGACCTCAAGACCAACTGTTGCTTGTCCTTTCCCTGGATGGTGTGTAGAGGTATATATGTATTTTGTGAAAATTAGCACAAATTTGTTTATAGATTATCTATTATCTTGCCGAATATTTAAGATTAGAAATTGAACCAATAGTTCTGCGTAATGGAGTTGGCGAGTTGAATTGGGGTTCTCATGTAGGTTTTAAGTTTTTTAAGAATTAATAACTAATGTAACAGGAAAATAAAACTTGGAATGGTGTTCTTGGATACATTCAAAATGGTACTGTTGATACAGCTTGTCTTTTTTTCCAACGGACTCAGCTACGTGCTGAATATTTTTCATTTTCTTACCCTCTAATAAATGTAAAACCAACGTATGTAGTCCATAGCCAACAGGATGAATGGAATATTTGGAATGCATTTATGCCATATTCTGTTTCTACTTGGCTTTCGATGGGCGTGATGTTACTACTACAAACCTTAGTAAAATTAACCTTTTGCGCAATTTAAAAATGTTTTCAGTTTTGTTTATATGTTGCTCAACTCGAAGTGAGAATGGGTCTTCGTAACCAATTAGAGCCCTTTAAAGTATTCTGGAAAATAATTAGACTTCAACTATATCAACCTGATAGCTTTGACTTTCGTACAGCTAGTGGAAATTTTGCTATTCTTATTTTTACTATAATGCAGTGTCGACTTCTCCTTGATATGTACCAAACATTGCTACTCTCTGCACTTTTACAACCGGTAGAAGAAAATCCTTTTAAGGATGCACGAGAAATGGTTCGATTGATTGGAAGTCAACGTTTTAAGCTTATAACAAATTATATTGGAAACTGGTATTTAATTTTAAAAAAACTTTTTTAGAACATTAATTCTAAATGAATATAAAGGTATTTTGAAGAATTACATAATTCTAATGTTTCTCATTATCGTTCTCTCCGCCTTGCAATCTCACAAAATCCCATACATGTTGCTAGTTCAGTTTCTAAAGCATTAGATAAAGTGCTACAGGTATAAATCTCTAAAATATCATTTTCAAAGCATCTTAAAAGGAAATAAAAACTTTAAGGGTGGATATATTTATCCCATTCAAGAAGACAGCATTGGAATGCAAATGGCAAAAGAACGGTTTTTATTCAAAAGATAAATATCTTTTAGTCAATAAATTTTAGGTGCGGGGCTGGATTAGTCTTTGTCTCAGAGGGAATGCCAGAAGTAAGCTCTCACCTCATCTTTCGTCGTGATAACCCATATGTCAAAATTTTTGAGCGTGCAATCATTATGAACCTAGACTTTGTTCGAAAAACGTTTAAAAAGTATGACATAAAAAAGCTAAAAACAATCAAAAGTTAAAATGAATTATTATTTTAATTTTATGTAGATACTTTCATTCCGATTTCAAATTGATTAAAGAGAAATCAATTGACAATGATTTTCCAGAAAAGTGGAAAGGAAAAATTAATCTTTGTAGGGAAGAATCTTCATTTTCTTCTTCTTATTTATCCCACGGACATGGTAGATGGCATTTTGGAATAAATGGAATTGAATTAAAACCACTGGGTGAGTAAAGACTCGCAACAGAAAAAAATTTGAATTCAGATTTTGGCTCGATGTTTGGCGTTATGCTTGTAGCCCTTTTCGGTCTGTTACTTTCTTCTTGTGCTTTCTGTGCCGAAGTATATTATTACCGGAAAAAGGAGCGTTTGCTTTCTCGATTACGAATGAGAAGAGCTCTTGCAGAACAAGCGCATTTAACTGCTGCTGCTCAAGTAAATTATTAGAATTTATTAGAGTCCACATTTTCTTAAATTGACTGAGGAATATTTTAAGGCTTTTGTTAATCAAAATGTGCAAACGAAAATAGAAAATAGACTAAAAAGTCCGACACTTGGTGAACTTCATGCATGCTTCGGCGAGATCTATATTTGAATTCATATTGTATCAGTAAAGATACTCAATACTCATTGATTAAATTCTCATTTTATTCAAATGTTGCTTTGTTAAATTTAGTTATTTTAATTAATTCGTAAATAAGTGAACTTAACAAGCTTCGTTTCCTTTATTCCTCTTTTTTTAATCATCTACAAATTTCCATTGACACTGAGATTGAAATATTTGCTTTCTCTAAAATGGATGCAAAAATTAAATAAATGTAAAATTTTTTTATTAAATAAATTTTAAAAAATGTTAATAAATTTTTTATCCCAAAAAGATTCAGTTAAATAATATCTCCATTATGAGATAAGTACTTATAAATATAATTTGCATTTCATACCAGTTGAGGTAATGCTTTTTTAAATACTGGCACCAGTCCCAAATTATCGCCAATTTTTGTAAGAGATGCTTGAGGTATTGTTTTCATATCATAATCTCCAAAACTTTAAATAAAAGATAGATAAAATAATAACACAAACATACCCATTACCTATTTTTAGTCCTTTCTTACCTTCCGACAGCGCGGCAGTTAAAAGTACATCATAAAAATTTCATTCATTCTTTGGATTCGAGTCTGATTAGGTATTTACACAATCAGTCATCATCATCAATATAAGGAAATAAAAAAAAAAGATAATAAAAAGATTATTAGAGTTTTATTAATAATAGAAGGTTGTTTTGTCCTTTTTCCACTTCCTTCTCATCTAAAGTTTTCCTATTTGGACAAGAAAAAAAATATTTTTTTTATTTGACCTTTGAATTGAAATTGATTAAAAAAATTAAAAATTACAAAGAATTTCTACTAAGTATGTACAGGGTGCGGCAAAAGTAACCGGACACATTTTTTAACTCATAACTTTATTTAAAATTATGGTATCGATATAAAATAAGGATAATATGATAGAGAACTAAACAGGGAATAAAATTTATCAAGAGCTTAAGAGATTCCGACTTTCGGCTTTCGTACAGAGTCGAACACATGAATGAAAATTTTTGATTCTTGGACGCACCTATTTTTGTGTTTAAAAAATTATAAAATGAGAATGAATTGAGAGATTGGCTTAAATTTTTTTTAATAATCTAGAGGGATCATTGTTCTTCAAAAATTATAAAACAAAAAATTTTTTAGCTTAAAGTTTGGGGAGATATAAATTTTCGCGCAACACTCCCAAAATGAAAAAATTCATTTCCCCCATAAATCGTATTACATCTACTCACAGCCTTTCATGCCAGAGTTACAGCTTTCATATTAAAAATAATTCGCGCCGTTAGTGAGCTTGATTGAATTCTTTTGAGATCTCATGAATCGAACATCATGGTGTTGAGATAAAGGAAGTAAATTTTTGTGAAGGAAATTTTCGAGTACCTTAGGGAAATTGGCATAACTTTTGAATTGCCTTATCAAATTATATCAAATTTTGCTTACTAATAGAGAATTGAATAAGCTGCAAAATGAGTATAATATCGATTAAAAATAAACACTACAAAAAAAGATAGAAGGTGTCCGATTACTTTTGCCGCACCCTTATATAAATTTCACTCGAATTAATCTGAAAATTTCGCGTTAAAATGGCCAAATTTTTTTCTTTATTTAGAAATTTTGATTTTGTCAATATTCCATTTTTGTTAAATATTAACAAACTTTTACTGTTTTCATTGTAATCAAATTAATATTCTTAGTTGATAATTTAACGAAAGATGCAGTCTACGGAATTAGCTGTTCACACCAACACATATTCACTTCGTGCTCGGAAACAAGTGTCTTTTGATCGAGATTATTCTCCACCTGAACAGCCTGTAAAAAAGCGTGCTAAAGTTCAAACGATTCAAAAGAAATCGGTAGCTGCAAAAAAAGCTCCAGTATCAAATGCAGTTAAATTTGCAACTCCAATATTTGAAGATCCATATTATGTTGCTTTGAAATCAGGAAAATCAGCCAATGTAATCTTATAAAATTATAACTTACATTTATTATCAAAATTAACAACTACATGGTTGATAAGATCATCACATTAAGCAAAATATTTTGATTTTTTAAATATTTTAGTCACTTGTTGAAAAATGGATCCGCGAATATGATAACTCACCTGATCAAGCAATCGCTCAATTTCTGCAAACAATTATTGCGTCATGTGGATGTTCTGCCAAGTTAGATGCAAATATGGTGCATAACATGGAAATGAAGTTGGTTTTTTTATATACTGTTCTAAATCCGAATAAACTATATAAATTTTCAGTGATATAATTTCCCGAATCAGTGATCATTTTGACGAGGAATCGGGTGACTATCCATTAATGATGACCGCACCACAATGGAAGCGCTTTCGAAACAATTTTGGTGATTTTATTACTGTGAGTTTATAATGGTTACATTAAACATTTAGATAATTTTAGATATTTGTTTGCCGTTGTAAAAATAATATTCTCTTCGATGTCACTCTAATGGACAGTCTTATTCAATTACTTGTTAGTCTTTCACAGAATGCTATTCGTGCTTTTAGACATACCGCTACCTTCGTAGGTTTGTTATTTGTTTATTTTTGTAATTCAGAATTATTTTAGCAATGAAGCTGTCTTCTGCTATTGTAGATGTTGCTGTTGAGTTGGAAGATTTCTGTGAAAAGAACACTAAGCAATTGGAGACCGAGCGATTGAAAATCTCCCAGACTGGTTCTAATGAACGGATGGAGTTATTATTGCAATCTCGGGCTGATGTTTGTTTTTAACATTTTTGTGTCAACTTTTTATGAGTTGACTTTGGCAGCAGACTTAGAATCCTTATTTTTCAGTTCGATTCTAAATTAGAAGAGTTAACAGCTATGACACAATTTTTATTTCGTTCAGTTTTTGCTCTACGATACAGGTTTAAAATTCTTTAAAATTGCTTTGTTAACTTTCTATAGGGACATTGTTCCAGATATCCGTATTATCTGCCTTACCGAACTTGGTAATTGGATGCGTGCTTATCCTGCCTCTTTTTTAAATGACAGCTATCTTAAATATTATGGATGGTGTATTTCTGACAAAGTAAGATTGTAATAAAAGGCTAATTTATCTTATTTTAGGTTCCTGAAGTTCGGCTCTGCTGTCTGAATACGCTCTTGCCTTTGTACGATAATGCTGATACTATTGTACGCTTAGAGCTTTTCACTAGTAAATTCAAAAATCGCCTTGTTAGTATGGTGAGAGACACTGAGGTTGAAGCTGCTATTAAGGCTTGTCAACTTTTAGTATACATTTATCGGTAATCACTTTTTTTGATAGACTATTTTGCTTATGCTTTATGCTATTTTAACCTTTATTTTTATTAATAAACTTAATTAACAGTGCATTTCCTGGACTTCTTACATTGGAAAACTGTGCTTTAGTATATGAGATGATTTATTGCAATAACCGTCAGTTAGCAGTTTCTGCAGCTTCTTTTGTCAAAGAGAAACTTTTTTCCCCTTCTCCTCAATCATCAAGTGATATGGAGTTTGAATGGCAATCGCAAATTGAACTTATTAAGCAGCTGGTCACTTTCTATAAGGATGGTGGTGTTCATTATCATCCGGCTTATTTAGTTGATTCCTTCATCGATATTTGTCCTATGCTGCGTGATTGGGCCTCTATGGTTTCTATTCTAATTGAGAATGAAGGTAATGAAATATATTCTATATATATATATATATATATATATATATTACTATTTTTAGTTTATGAGGATGACAGTCAACTAATCTCAATCATGAGTACAGCTGTAAGGCAAGCAGCCACTGGTGAACATCCACCAAATCGAATTGTAATTTCAATTCGACGAGGGCCTGGTGCTGGAACAGAGAAAAAAGATTTGCGTCTTTTGCATGAAGAGCGTGTTCGTATTTCTGAAGTATTTATTCCTACGCTTCCTCGTATGTTATTGAAGGTTATTTTTATTTAGAAATCTTAATTTGACTCAATTTACAGTTTATTGCTGACGAAGAAAAGGTGTTGAATCTTCTTGATATTTTTTTGCATTTTGACTTAGAAATTTATTCTGCTGGACGTTTTGAACAGGTTTAAGCATATTTCTCATATTAATATAATTTTCCTCAATTTTTTGTTAAATTCTGACTTTTTTAAGGCACTTTCTGAATTTATGCAGAATTTATGTAGAATTGTCGAACAATATTCAAATGAAGATATATTGGGTAAAGTATCCGAAATTTTTCAATTTATCAATGGGAATATGGCAATTGCTCAATTTACTGAAACGACTCGTGTTCGTATTATTGATGGTGTAGTTAATCAATTACGACTTCAAATGCAACAATATCTTCAGCAATATAGCGATCCCATTCAACGTGAGAGCAACGAACATGAACGTGAAGAGGAAGAAGCCTTGTTGCTCTCAAATTTTCGTCGAATGGTTGCATTAACAAGGTTTTTTTAATATATATATTAGAGAAATAAAAAATTTAAAAAAAAAAAGATCATTTAAATAAGCTTATTAATATTAGGAGGACTTTTGATTTAAGTGAAATCGAGAAATCTTCAATTTTAGAGCAATCGATATTCCGTCAAGATGGGATTTATTCGATTTGACATTTTCGTTGGTTAATCAAGGTGAATTAACTTCAACTGACTTGTTGGATCGTGCACTCTTGTTATGTTATCAATCTCTAATGTGGGACGCCAAAAGACTTAACGCGAATTTTCATGAAATAAAAGAGGTAAATTTTCATATTCTTTCATTCAACTTTATTTATTTTTTAAAGAAAGATATTGATTATATGCGAAAAAGGAGGGATCAATTTATTAAAGTATCTTCTACAATTTTACGCGAGAACGTGAGCGGTGTTCTCAATGTGAGAAATTTGTATTTTTAATTGTTTTGATTATTTTTTTAAATTCAAAATTGTCTTTCATTATTGTTAATCTTAGGCTTACTTTTGTCTTTGCGATGTTCTGATTATGTACAATTGGAAATTGGTTTGTATTTTACCAAAATTTTTAGTGAAATTTTCACAATTTCTCATTTGTATTTTCTGGTAAAAAAATGGTTTTCTTTTAACTTCTCCGCAAATTAAGGCATAAAAACTACATAAAATTTTTATCAATTATTTTTTTGTATGATATATATTTTTTAAGTATACTTATTTAGGTTCTTGAATTTGATCCAGATCATCCTGCTCATTCATTAGCTATTAAGTTAAATCAAGAAACAATCTTCCGTCTTTCTTCATTTGTTATCGATAATGTTTTCTATGAAGATATCAATAATTCAAGCGGTAAGAGTCTTTATTACTTATTTATAGATAGCATAAATTCAAAAAAAATTCTAAGAATATAAAAGATTTTGTCATTTGATTATATTCTGATATTTTTAGCAAATCATCTACAAATTAATATAAAACGATCCATCTTTATTCATTATGTCAAATTGATAATTTATGGTGTTATTCCTGTACTTGAAATTTCACCTCTTCTTCGATTCTTCATTAAAGTATTCCTTTTAAATAGCACGTTTTCAACTTTAAAATTTAGTATTATACTGACTTTGGAGATATCTTTAAACTGCTCTTGCAAAAATGCCGAGAGTTGGACAAAGTGATGACAGCCAAAGCAATTGTTCAATCCTTGGTCAATGCCTTTGATGAGTTAAAGGTTAATTTTTTTTTCATTTTTTCGAAAGTCCTTTTTTCTTGTTTATTAATGTTTTTCAATTTTTATTTCTTCTTATATAATATTTATTCTTTTAGAATCTAAATCAACTTGGCGAGGATGGTGAGGAATTTCAATCACTTAGAGAGCTTGGGAAGAAATTTGCACTCTCTTTTGGCGTTGATAACATTAAAAATCGCGAAGCTCTTGCGACAATTCATCATGTTTATTTTTTAAATTAAAACATTTTTTATGAATTCATTTAGGATGGAATCAAATTTGTGCTTAAGCTGGACATGAGAAGGCCAAAAAATGCTAAAGAGAGATTTGAGAATTTTGAGTTCTTTGAGATTTTGCAGGAATTCTCACCAAAGCTTCATCGACAAGATAAGCTGGCAGTGTTAGTTTTATTCAGGAATCCGTAGCTAATAGTAATGTTTGTCTCATCCCATGTATCATTTTCAATGGGAAAAACTTTCTATTATTCAAACGCTAGAAAGATTAAAATTACCTAGTTTTTTTTAATGAGATTGATAGAAATAAACATTACATTGTCTTTCGGCCTTTCTTCTATGATTTTTTTTTTATATTATTCTTTCTAGATTGAAATATTTGGACAAAAATTGCCAACAGGATGACCAAATAAAAGAAAATGCTGGAGTTTGGCAAACATTCCAGCTCTACAGGTTAATCTTTTGGTAATATTCGAATTATACCTTTTCTTTAAGGAATTCATTGGCCAAGATTGAGTAGAATTTCAACTTTATTAATTACCCTAAAAATCCTCATTTCCGATCTCATGCAATGACTTTTGTAACTGTTTCCATATTGGTTGAACTACGAAATACCTATTATAAATTTTATTTAATTAACCCATTTTCACAACCAGCACAGTTTTACCAACTTGAATAAAATTAAACAAAAAAAAACGAGCTAAAGTTTGAATAGTTGTTTTCATTCGGTCTTTGCTGGCTGGTTTATTAAGTATTAGTTTTAAAAGGTGACTAACGAAACTAATATTTCTCGAAAATAAACGCCAAATGATTCACATTTTTTCACTTTGCATATTTCAATATGATAAACAAAAACTTTATGATTTACTTATATGAATTTAACTATAATAATTTTCCTTATAAATAATTCTCAAGACATGTTTAAATAAATATGGGAATTAACAAAAAGTAATCACAATATAACATTTACATACTATAAAAAATTGACAATCACGGGTTGCAGTCTTTTTAATTTTAAAGCAAACATATTTACTAATGACCAATTCTGTATCAAAAATAAACTGGATTCTTTAGGGTTACATTAGACTGCAACTCTTTGGATTGACAATTTACGAAATTATGAATATTGTCTGCTATGTAAATCATGAAATAAGGGAGCGTATTTCACGATGTATCAAACAGAGAAAGTCTACATATGAATGAGCATTATTTGCGTATCGATCCTCTACCAAAAACTTCTTCATCCAAGATTCTAAAGCATCTTGTTCTTTTACAATGAAAAGTTTCAATGTTCGCTCTCGGTTTGAGTTTAAGTGCGACCATAATCGACGTAGAGCTTGTGAACGAGCATTGTCAATCACAGGTAATTTGTGCTGAATGATGTTTATTTTTTATATGCTTTAAATTACCTTTTCAGTGTCCAAGTGTGTGATTGATGAAACATTAAATACATCAGTAAGCCAAGAATTAGCAACGTTAGAACCACACCAAAGAAACGCGACCAAACCATTATCAATTAGGTAAGCATGCTCAGAAGAGAAATAGTCAAAAGATGCTCGAATTGGGATAGGCATTTCAACGGAACCTTTAAGAGTTAAAATTTAATGAGGTTTAAAAAGTAATATGTATATAAAGAGGGTATTAGTTCATTTATGCTGTCTACGTTGTTCTGAACAAATAAACTTACTGTTTATCATATCTTCATTGTTGTCTTTAAGTGATACGGCACTATTGCTAATAACAGAAGATCCAAGCGATGTGACTGTATAAATCCGTGGATAAAGGAACTGTTGAATTGCAAGTGGAGTCATGGATGGAACCAAACTCATCATCCACGCACGATCATCGACAGTCAATTCTGCACCTATATATTATATTATGAAAAAAGTAGTTCGTAAAAAGTAAATTTTATCTAATAGATTCATAAATTTTTTATTTAATAATAGTATACCGCCATTCAAAGAATCATGTCGTATAATACAATTGATATGGAGTGGAAGCAATTTTGCAAATTCAGGCAGTATGAGCTGACCCATAGGTGCGGGTTCGCTGCATTTCTCGCGATAAGCAGCCAGAATTTGTGCAGCACGTAAAGTTAATTCATCACGCATATCCTTTGGGCATTTATCACGCACACATTGTTCCGCTGTTATATCATAATAAAAATTGATAAATATGTAGGATACCTTGTTTGAACAAATGGCTGATCAAACAATCTTCATCGATATGACGATACAACTATAAAGATAATTATTATAAATGCTATTTAAAATTAAGTATATAGTAACTAACTTACATTTTGATAGTCTCCAGTGACAGGTAATGAAATCTAAAAGAATAAAAATAAAGATATTGGGAATTAAGAGAGTAGCAGGTTTATGTACGCTCGTTAATGGGACACAATTAATTATTAAGGGAAATCAAAAAACCTAAGTATTACTATTGCCATGCAGCACACAATTAAAGCAAAAAATGTGCTATACTCAATGCAACCAGGTAATTAATTATAATCAAATACAAACATTATGCAGACGAAGCCGGCGTTGTCCACTGCAGCTGGTGAAAAGTACAGCCAATTGAAAATAAGCAGGTTCACGTTCATCAAGCTTATCATCATATTTTATCTCAATTTGAATGGATTTATCACTATCAATTGCACTCAACTCAATATCCGTTGTATTTTGCATATAGAAATTACCAAAGAAACCAGTAGGACGAATTCCTAAAATTTTTCATCATTAAATTATCTTAAGCCCAAACAAATTTAACGTTAAATACCAGTAGAAGTTCGTAGACGAAGCATTACATCGAAAGCAATTTCTCTACTGATTCCATGGCGTAGATCGTTTAAGAATCGAGAACCATCCTGATCCGCCTTACATAAAAAATGATAAATAAAACAGAAATATAAAAAACATACATCAAAATACTGATACTTATAAATTGATCCTCCAGTCGTCGTAACCACAGGCGCAATACTTGCAACGTCGATGAAAGCATTAGGAAATAGATAAATATCAACAGCACAACCATATTTTACACATTCTTCGCCAAGTTTCCCATAGAAATCAGTTGACGCTGTGAGAACATTCTAAAAAAGAAAAACGGATGAATGAAAAAAACAAGTAAAACAATCAAATAAAAGCTAGGAAGCATACCAAACTTTTCTCTGCTTTATATAAAAAAACTAGAAAAATAACCTTTTCTTTATCAGTTCCGAGTAATTTACGTTCTTCTCTGTTCTTAAGTTGCCCTGGTGCTTCAAGAGTAGGCAAAGATGAGTGAAAAATAAACAGTTTGCCCGATCTAAATATAATACAAATTAACAGTATAAAGATCAAAAGAAATTTTATTCTCCAAAACAATCCTGCAAGGCGTTTTCAAAAAAATTAATAAACAAAAGACAATATTTGCTAAAAAATGATTAAAAAAAACCTTTCAGAATTTCTGAGTGCATCCAACCCTGCTTGTATAACAGGACCAAGGCCAACTTAATTAACCAAAATTAGAATGATATAGATAGAAATAAACCTTCTGTAATACGCGTGTTGTAAAAATTGTTAATAATTTCCCGAAGGCAACTTAATTAAATAAAATATTAAAATTCATGGTAGAAAAAAAAAGTTATTTAAACAATAAAACCTCTTTAAGGCTTTTTCGGCTTCATGAGGTTCAACAAAAAAACCTTCAACAAAAGGCACAAAAATATCAGAGACATCATTGACAACAAGCATTTCCGCATATTCAGGGTGGTTTAAATTGTAAAAGTGTACGGACTGATCGTAAGTAGCAAGACCAATTCGCATAGTCGACTTTTCATTAAAGTTATCCCTAAAAAATAAGTATTAGTTTATAATGATATTTACTTTGGCAAATCATGTAAAATCTCAACAATATTATTGCAAAATAGCTCAACAAGACCAGTTCGTATTGAATTATATGAAACATCAAGCATAAAAATGAAAGCAGGCTGTTTTGGTGGAATCCCATTCTGAAAAAATTTAAAATACAAAAATATTACAAAAAACCTTGCAATATTGCTTTGTAGCTACAAACTCATAAGAACCTAAATAAAGTTCAGGGCGATGTTGAATATCAGTCCGACGACCAGAATGATCCAAGTGGGCAAAATAAGCATCTTGAACTGTAAGAAAAAAAATCATCGTTAGTGAAAATTAAAAACATACTAGTGGTTGAAGCTTTACAAAATGGACAACGAAATTTGCGTCCGCCATCTATAAACTCCATAAATGGACACATATATGCTTTACAACGTTGGCAACGAACAGGTCCTATGTCACCAAGATCAACAAGCGGTGGGGAATACTTGGAGCATTTATTTTAAAAAATATGCGACTATATTTACCTCTGAAGCTTGTAATTTGGCAAAAGGAGTAAGCGCTAGAGAGAGTGGCAAATGTGTAGCTTTCGTCATATCATTACTATGCGGAACAGTGTAAATGGTTGACCGAATAAATTTCGGATTAGAATTGCCTTAAAATAAACAAGTGCATAAAAAAGCGAGTAGATAAAAAAAATTTTTAAAAGTCGAAATAAATTTTCAAACTTTGGTCAATTTTAAAAGAAAACCGAAAAAAATTAGAACCTTGGTCTTGAGCAATAAATTCTGTCGTCGTAAGGGGTGGAAGTTCAGCCTGTGGAAAACCAGTTGGAAACAATCCAGACCTTGAGTTCTTATCATCCTCCACAACTTGAATCTGAATATTTGACAATGATTTAGGTATCAGTTAATAAAATTCAATTTGGAGTAATTTGCATATTAGGATTCTTACTATACTTGGAACCATCTCTGGATCCAGTCGCTGTTTCTGAGGTTGAGGAGGTCCTGAAGGTGGTTGAGGAAAGAAAGTTGAATTGCTTGTGGGAGCGGCACCATACTGGCCGGCCATAGATAATTGAGGAGCACCATAAGGAATGGACGGTAAATAGGCTTGTTGAAATGGTTGTTGTGGAGGTGGCATATGTTGTTGAGTAGGTAGCATATGTTGCTGTATAGGCGGTATATGTTGTTGGACAGGCGGCAAAGGCGGTTGTGAAGGCAACATATGTTGCTGTGTAGGCGGCATATGTTGTTGGACAGGTGGCAAAGGCGGTTGTGAAGGCAACATATGTTGCTGTGTAGGAAAAATATGTTGTTGGATAGGCGGCATAGGTTGTTGCATCTGCTGACCAGTCTTATTTATATAAAATTAACATATTAATAAAAGAAAAACCTCTTGGGTCGGTTGACCACCTTGTGCATAATATTGTTGCCAAGCTTCATATTGTTTCTGTGTAATAAAATTAAATCTCATAAAAAAATAAAACAAACCTGCGAATCAAATGATCCCTGAAATTGTTGATTCATATTCACAGCAACTTAGTATTCTATATATGAAATTAACCAAAGTTATTACAAAACAACACTGAAAAATAAAAAAAGATCGGTTATTGTGAAGTATAGAGGATTTTTGTTTATGAACCAATTTGGAAAAATAGTGTATTGTCGAAATAGTTATGGGGGAAGTCGGCAGAGACAGAGTTCAGCATCCCGAAAAAAGGAAAGGGGAAGCAAGCTCAATATTGGGTAAAAAATAAAAAATTCATATGTGGCTCATTCGAAAAAACTCGTGGAGATGAGTCGAATTGGACCAAAATCATAAAGGTTAGATAATTTTGGACGAGTTTTACTAAAAAACGCGAGTTTGCATCATATCACGAATCGGTCGATGACAATAATATATGATGTGTAAATTAGCCAGTTTATCACGGCCATCATATCATTTTCGCGAAACGTGTTATCCCGAATCTATTTTACTAAAAGCATTGACGATGCTAATATTTTAAATCGTTTGTGTTTTGATTCGATGTGCCTTGAAATTTCAAGGGAACAAGATGATATTTCTAGAAAAAAGAATGATAAATAAAATTTAAAACATTGAAGTATAATCGAAGGAAAAGCCTAACTCATAGACTCAGAAGGAAGAAGTTTTGTGTCTATTGATTCAGAATGATCTTTTGGTGTCATTCAACTCAGCTCCTCCTCGGACAGTTCGACTCAATTTGGATTTTCAAGAATTTAAAAAAAAATTTGCGACAAAGTGACCTTCTTGAACTTTCAATTCAGAAGCCAAATAAAGATATTTATGAATCTTTTTAACGTTCATTAGCTAAATTTTTTCTATATTTTATAATTAGAAGCTTAAAGATATGAATGTTTATAGTATTTGTCGTTTAACTCAAGGAAATGCAGCAAACATTTTAATACAACCGCCGCCATCAGCTTATAATTATCAACTTCGTTTTGTTCATCATCATAAAGAGCTTGAAGAACCAGGTGGCTTTGAGCGATTCATTGGCTGGCGTCGATCTAATCCACATAGAGCGAATAGAAATACTCATGTGAATGAAGCCAAGTTTCGGAGGGTAATTCTTATAAAAATATTTGAATATATCTGTAATGTGAAATTTTATATTTTAAGTTACGTGGTGAAAAAAGACTAATTATCGAATTGGAAGATCATGTCGAAAATCAGCATATGAAAAAAATGACTTCGGACCAGTTGCGAATGTATTTCTTGAGAAAGGGAAAACCTAATATTTACGAAGATGCCTCTCCACGAGAATGGCAAGAACATCAAATAACTTATCAGTCACTTTGTAAGTTGCAAATGTATAAAATATAAAAATTTTCGTTTCATAAATGTTATTTTTTAACTATTAGAATATATCATTGGGCGAAAAATTTTTTCAGATGACATTATTACGACATATATTCCGCCAGAAACATCAAAATTATCACGACTTGGAAGATCCGGCTTCACCGAACTTTTTGAAGATGTTAAAGATTATTGGAAAGATAAATACGCATCATTAATGGGTTATGGTTTGCGAAGAATACGTCGAAAGGAGGGCCTTAGAAATTTTGATTTGAAAGTACTGCTTTAAGTTTTTTATAAATAAATTAATTTTGTTTTTTTAGGATTTTGTCAAAGAGGCGGAAGAAATTTACGAATCAGCGTTCCAAGCATTAGAAAATCGTGATAAGGTTCGTCTACATGGCTTAGTAACGGAATCTGCCTTCCATGTAGGTTTTTATTTGATATGATTAGTCAATATTTTTGTGACAACATAATCGTCAGAAAAATTTAGAAACTATGGCCCGATGTGGAGAAAGGAACACTTCGTTGGGAACTTGTTCGATTTAATGAGCCTTCCGTTGTGGTTTCCATAAGAGTTACTGATATTCCACTAAAATCTGGAAATGATATTGCACAGATTGCCGTGAGAATGCACACTACTCAGGTATTTATTAACAATTTTTTATTTTCCTGAGGAAGTATCTTTTTATTTTAATTGTTCCATCTTATAATTTTTATTTTGTTTAAAAATTAAAATTTAAGAAAATGGCCCTTTATGACAAAGATGGACATTTATTATTGGGAAACGAAAATGATCCGAGAGAGGTACTCGAGTATGTTGTATTTGAAAACCACATTGCCAGTGCTGATGGTAAATGGCGCTTCCATGGACAGGTTTAAATATTTTATGAATAAGAATCCTATTATTCTGAATTGAATAATTTTAAAATATGGTGAAATGTTTTATATATGTGTAGGTTATTCCGAAATGGGCAAAGCCAAAACAAGCATTGCACGATCATCCAAAACTAATTGAAAAAACAAAAGAGAAGGGAGATTTTCCAATGGAACTTTCACGTCTGCAGTTAGGTCCAGTTAGTAAGACGAAGCGAAAAGAAGCTGGTGAAAAAATGACTGGATGAAACAATTTTTTTATTTAATGTTATAATGTTTTAAAATTTTTATTGCAAAATTTTTTTTTATTAGAGTAACTTGTCATACATATACATACTTATTATCCTCTGTTGTTGCTGTGCTTTTTTTATTTTTATCTCTATTTCCATTCTGCCAGTCTTCGTCTCCTCATGCAAATCGATTTTTCACGTTTACACATGTTTGTTCTTTTTTGACGTGGACCTTCGCCTCCTATATGTCTTTAATTTTTTTTTAGTCTCAACATTTTGTCCAAAAGAGAAATAGCTTTTCAGTAGAAGTTATAATTGAAAACGGAAAAATTCCTGGATTGATTCTCCATTATTTAAAAAAATTTTCTAACCTAATATATTATTTATAGCTTTTTAGAACTACTTTAAATTTTACAACTACATAAATATAAGATTATTTAATGTCTTCTACAGACTGTCAGTTATTAGCTCGAGCGATACTGTTACCTTCAAAGCAAAAGGTAAAAATGGGCATCTATATAATCGAGCCGAATTGGTTCGATCGATATTCAATATACCGGAAAAATTCGGATATTGAAACATATCGAAAAAACTGAAAATATAGGTAGTGTGGTTCGATATGCGCTACCATATATCAGAAAATATCGGTATGATATCTCGATTTATCGTATCGGTCGGGCTCTACTACGTATATGCTATTTAATGTTTGCTTTTTTTGAAAAAATTGATAACATGCTTTTATTTTAGATTGTCGACGAATCATCTCTAATTGATTCCTTGGTCACTAAATTAGAGTCAGCCGCCATTGCATCAAAAGATGTTGATCCTCGAAAATTAAGCAACATTGATAAAGTCAATGCAAAAAATTCTTTGACTAATGCGAAACAACTTGTTGAACGTACCGATGAATGTGTGTCACCAGCAGATCATCTGGCTCTTCAATCGTTACGTTCTTCAGCACTTGCACGTAAAACAAATACTACCACTAAATTTAGTCGTAATTGTCGTAATCTGTTTGCTGATTTAATGTACGGCGAAGAACAGCAAAGGACGCAAGTAATAAATGGGACAAAAAATGACGATGTTGTTTTAAATATATCAACTTATGATAATTTGCTTCTTGAAGGCTCAAAGCCAGTAATACATGAAGAAGTTAAGGAAAATGAAGAAAATAAACCAAAATTGGAAATAAAAGAAAAAGGAGGTGAAAATAAGAGTGATAAAGTTGATAATAATACCACAAAAGAACACGCATACGATACGGCGAATGATATGACGCAAAATAACAATAAATCTGAAGAAGATATTAAGGAGGCGGGACTCAAACAGAAAGAACCTGTTGAAGGAGAACTGATTGCTCGTGGGCCAATTCGAGCCAACTTTATTGTCCAGTATGTTTATATGATTAATATATTCTTTATTAATTAACTAATGAGTCATCTAACCTCATTAATAATTTTCGTCTTAATTATGATTTCTTTAATAATGCATGATGGAATAATTGTAAAAATTATCTGGAAATAAGATAACATTTTCCAAAACTTAATCAATTACAGTAGTGCTGCAACTCAATCTTTCCATCATCCATACGGAGCGTTAGTTGCTCAACACGGTGGAATAGGTCATTCCCCACCAGGAAGTAACAGGAGTGATATATCATCTCCAAATATGGTTGTATACAATGCAGCTGCACCGCAAACTGTTCTTCTTGATCAAAGTGGGTTGAATCCATCAGCTTCCTTTGGATACGGTTACGAGTGTGGAATTCCAGCAAATAATTGGAATATGGATGGTTGGAGTGTAGGTGGCAGTGATTCAGCATTATCATCTCCTAGTTCAACGCCTGATAGTGTTGAAACTTTGGAACCTATGAGTCCTTGCGAACGATCGGAACGTAATGAACTGCCAGATAAGTAAGAAAAAATAATAAAACAATTTTAATTTTATTGTTTAATGTTTAGTCTCTCCGATTTTATTCTCGAATATTCCCGACGTTATTCGCCAATTCTCTCACGAAAAACTTCAATCTCAGAAAGTGGTTCACCACGTTCGTCTAGTGATACTTTAACAACTAATAATGGAGTCGAATCTCCATTCAGTGCCCCACAAAGGTACTTTTTATTAAAGAAAATAAAATTTCCATAAATTTTCAGTTCACCTGCTGCCCCACGAAACGGCGTTTTAGGAATCGCTCCTCAAACGCCACCTCTTGCACCAGCTCCGCCACTTACAACTATGACAGCTCGAGATGAGACAAGTGTTGTGAACATTGGCCGTGAAGCAAAAGAGCGTCTTCGCGTTCTTATTCGAAGTGAGGACATGGACGATGCTTGGGCGTGGACTTGCAAATGCATTCAGGCATTTTAACATATTTAGTTTATTTTATTGTTTATTTTAGCGTCATCCAGGGGCTTTGACTTTTCAAGTTTGTTTTTAGATAATTTTTAAAAAAATTAGTTCTTATTTTTTCCTCGTAGGATGCAGATAGAGATACTCTTTTACATATTGTTACCTCGCATCTTGATTTGGCAAAAATCTATACACTTGTAGAACAAATGTTAAAAATGGATGGAAGTGAGGGGAAAGTTCCAAATTTTGACATACCAAATGCAATGGGCGAAACACCTCTTTTTGTTGCTGTGCAAAAAGGTCAAGCGGAAGTAGTGAGCTATTTGTTGGAGGTGATTACTTTCTATCTATTAACCTATAAAATTTATAAAAATTAAGGCCGGAGCAACACCACATGCACTGAGCAAACGTTTGGACAGGCAAACGCCTTTACATTATGCGGCTTCTCGTGGAATGGTAAATATTATAAATCATTTTCTTTTTAATATTCATTTAATATTTAAAGAGTCAATTTTTTTAGACAAAATTATGATCCAAAAAAAATGAATTTAATTATATTTTTAAGACAAATATAGTACGTGCACTGTGCGCTGATCCTAGAACTAATTTAGACGCTGAAGATGGCATGGGCCTAAGCCCACTGTTATGTGCATTTAAAAATCATGGTAACAAAATTGCCGAAGACGGGAACACTAAAAGCAGTCGAATTTGCAACTTGTCTGTGATCGATTTGTTGTTAAATGCAGGTGCAAATCCTTTTCAGGTTTGTTCCTTAGTTATTTTAAATAATTTTAATGGTATTATGGGAGAAGAAAACTTTAAAAATATTAACAGGTTGATGGAAAGAATGGACAAACAGTGGTTCATTATGCTATTAAGCAAATGGACGAACGATTAATCGAAGTAATTATTATATAAAAGCATACATACAAAAAAAATTCTAAATCTTTTGTTTCTTTAGTTGCTTCGTGTACATCTTGACGAAAAGCAAATGTCTGAACTTGTAAACTTCAAAGATAAATGTGGAGTTAATCCGATGCGTCTTCTTGAGTGTAGCGTCGATAAAAACGCTGAATGGAGTGAAGGTGAATCCTTAAAACGGGAACGCATTGGTCTTGTGTTGATAACTTGTGGGGCAGACTCATTTATGCTTAATGAGTATAACATAGGGTCTGAAAAATTAACATAAGGATGAGATGAAAGCTGATTGAATGAAATAATAGATTTTTGGGCATATTTATGTATACTATGTTTCCCTTCCTTTTTTAACATACATTTAAGTGTTATGTTCAAAAAGGTAAATAATTAATTCTTAATTCATCAATTCCTCATTTTTGTTTAAATAGTTCCGGTGATTATACAATACTATTGTTTCAATTTATATTCTATTTTTTACAATATTTTGTATCCTTGGTGGGATTGTATTTCCTAAAAAGCAGTTCGATATAAGAATCTTCTGAAAATGAAAATTTTCAATCCTGCCCATGACTACACTCTATTTTTAGCAATTTAATTATGTATAACTCTTATAAATAGCACTGTACATACGTCTTTTTTATTTAATTTGATAACTTTTTTTTATTTTGTTTGGGAATAATATATTTTCCAAGGCTAAAACGATATGGGACATTATTTTATATTAATTGATTCCCCTTCGAAACTTCATTGAATTTCCTACATTTTTCTATTCCATTTATTTAATCTTATCAATAAGAGGCAAAGCATCAATTGGACTCTCTGGAGAAATTCTTAAGCTTGCTTAAAATTTTTTCATTATCGGCTTTTGCCTTTCTCTGTTCTTTTCAATGTGACATCGTTTGTTACTAAATAAAGTCAATTGTACATTTTTAAATAAAAGTAAACATG
The DNA here is from genome assembly GCA_036172905.1 of Meloidogyne graminicola. Lineage (NCBI taxonomy): Eukaryota > Metazoa > Nematoda > Chromadorea > Rhabditida > Meloidogynidae > Meloidogyne > Meloidogyne graminicola. The sequence goes on along the minus strand of JARPZY010000012.1, from coordinate 32,019 downwards.
AAATACTATCAAAAATAACAAGGAAATTTACATTTTAAACTGTTATCTCATAATTTTATTATCATACATATAATCAGAATTTATTGCCGTTGTTAAAGCTCAAAAATTTCTCAGTAGTATTTAATAAACTCTTCAACCTTTCTATTTAAAATTTTCCAATTTTCTTTTTTTATTACTTCCCCATTTGACATTTAAAATTAGCTTAAAAGAAACTTGGCTGTCAAAATGAGGATACTTGTCTTTGCAGGTACTTTTTAGTGACTAGTGTGTAATCCCCTTACCGAATTAATTCCGCGTAGCTATTTTCTTTTTATTTTAACCCACTCAACTATTCTAAATAGTTCTCAAAAAATATTTTTTAATATATCATTTCTAAACTTTTCGAATGTATGAGGTTAATCGAAAAGAAATTAGGTTGATGCAAGGGGATATCTAACTGAATAAAAATTCATACTTAACGTATATCGTATGCTTAATTTTTTATTTATTAAACATTCAGACATTTCATTAGTAAATAAGTATTATTATATCTTGGATTGACCAGAACGAAAATATACTTTTCTGTTAAGATGATTAAAATGGTGTACATGTAAATTCTCTATTTATACAAAAATTATAATTTAACTTTTTTAAACTATGTATTTTTTTTTTAAATATTTATTACTTTTCCCTCCATCCTTAATAATTTTAGTCACCACCATAGTTTTTAGTTTATTTTTAGTTCTTTTTATGTATTTTCTAAATATACGTGGGCATACTTTAACTAATCCCATCAATGTCAGTGTCTTAAATTTTCAAGTAAAATCCCGGTTGGTCGTTCATCTTCTTATGCCAGTTTAGTAGGCCAATGCAGAAGTTATTTATTTTTATTCTTAATGTATGTGTTTCTTCATATTTATTTAACATTTCTTTATTTTTTCGTTGCTTCTTGGCTTATTTATGCGAGTATATAAAAAATTATGCACATTTACATTTTAACTTAATTATATTCTATTTTACTATATAAAAAAGAATAGCAAAAACATATTTTTGTTCAAGTCATTTTTAATATGGTGTAAAATTGATTCAAAAGGAATATAATAATAGAAATTTAAAAACATAGCTGAATTAATGAAGGATTTGCCAAATGAGTGCCTTATGTCAAACAAATCAGCAATTGAATGTCTTAATATTGGTGGATTCTTTTATGATGTGTGTACTGGCCATTGCGAGCGAGAATTGAGGTAGGAAAAATTTACAAAAAATTTGCATTTAAACTAATAGTCAGCAAAAGAAAACATGTTAGAATCGAAATAATATTAATTTGTAATTTTTCTAGTTTTCTTCGGCTAGGCCAATATCTGCAATTGGAGCACATAGTATACGGATATGTATGTAAAATTATTATTTAATAAGTGCTCATATATAGCTTTTTCCTCTTCTGGTTCTTCTTGTTGTTGTTGCCAATTTGTTAGTGGCTTTGGTACTTTCCCAAAAGCATATGGTTTCACCTACAAATTTAGTTCTTAAATACATGGTAAGATTATAAATACTAAGTAGATTATTATGTAAAAATGTTTAGGTAAAAAAGTTAAAGTATTTATAAACGTTTTACATAAATATGTATGTATCTAATTATTTATTTTAAAGGCTATAGCTGATCTTTGTGTTGGATTATTTCCGCTTCCGTGGAATTTTTATTACCACACACTTAGGCATTTTTTAATTATTTTTGCATAATTTAAAACAAATTAAGGCACTTTGAAAATGAGCAAAAAGAACTTCAATTATGGTATCAATAAAATTAAAAAAATTTTTTTAAAATAATTATATTTATGTGGTGCTATGCCTACAAATACTCAATGGATGCAATTCCGCCAGTTTGTCATAATAGTTTTGTGTTTTTTTTTTTTGTAATTTTTTGGGATGGGTATTGTCGATTTACCAAAGCTAAAACTGTTTTTTAGTTGCCATGTGGTTAACAGTTTTGTTGGCAGGTCAAAGGTATTTTATTTGTTATAGAGAAACAGGCCGAAAAAACCTTAACTAACGTTTCAGATATCTTTTTATTCGATATCCCATGAATTCGCGTATGATATGTTCTCTTCGAAATGTGCGCATCGCGACATTTTTTATTATGGTTGTTTCTTTAATTTGTGGTCTTCCAAAATGCGTAGATTATCATTTTGCTATTTATGAGGGATGGGTATTTGTTGAATCTGGGCATTTAATATATTTAAGGTAAAATAATTTTAAACTAAAAATTATTTAATAGGACGTGTTTATCTGGATTTACTGTATTCGTTAGATTCTTTGGTTCTAATGGTAATATTATTTTATAAAACAAAAAAGAGTAACGTAATAATTTAAGCGTTTTTCAATGCCTACTTCTGGACAAGAGTTGTTGGTTTCATTTTACTGCCTTCATTTTTATTAATTTGTCTTAATGCATTACTTATAAAAAGTATCCGAAAAGCTCAGCAAAGAAAAAAACGACTTTTAATGTTATCCATCTCAGGGTAAGTAAAAAAATCGACAAATAACGTGATTTTAATAAAGGGACAAACAAAAACGCGATTTTACAGCTAATCGTCAAATAACGGAAAGCAACACTTCTATTATGCTGGTTATTATAGTTTCAATTTTCCTTATTGTAAATTTGCCGCAAGCACTTTTTATGGCAATGCTTTGTGTCTACAATACCCTAGGGTTGAGAAATGGTCTGCTTGAAGGGCTTTTTCCGGTAAAGCTAAATAATTGCCAAAAAATTTATTGAACCTGTATTCATAGTAAAAAATTAACGAAATCTATTTTAGAAAAATTTACGAATTTCTAGAGAATAATAAAAAAAATGATTAAAATACTTATATTATAAGTACAACTACTAAAGATAAATTGTGCTAATTTACACTTTAGGTAACATTTCTGCTGGTTAACAATATGCTTGTTATGGTTTGTTATTTTTAAGCTAATTGCATATTTAATCGAGAAATGGTTACTGTAACGTGATATTTCAGGCTACATATCCAATTAACTTTGGTATATACTGCTTTATGTCTAGCAGTTTCAGAGACACTTTTCGAATGGTCTTCTGCAGAGAAGATCGTAATACGCAATGGGCAGTAGTAATGAAAAGTCAGAGGCTGACAGATAATCGGAGGCTTACTTCAATTAGTGGTTTAGCATCAGAAACAACACGAATAACATCAATTGTTCGTCGTTCAACGGATCCAATTAATGGTCAAGGGTATTTAAGGTAAGGAGAGAAACGTATCAAAATATCATTAAGTACAAAATTACAAATTCTATATAAGGAGATAAAAATTAAATGTTAATTGATAAATTTTTAAAGTTCATTTTAAATAGGAAAAAATACATCAAAGAAAGGAATGTAGGCCGAGCATCCTTGCCGACCGCTACGTCATACTCAGTAATTTCTGAGTCTAAAAATAATGATTCACCACCATATGATGGGAGCAAAAACGGCGAAGAGACTGAAAATTTAAAAATATTTATAATAGGCTGTTCGAGTCTAAACAAAAATAATGGAAAGGTAAAAAAAAATAAATATGAAAAAAATGAATGTGATACTTCGATTGAAGAAACTGAGTTACGACATTACGAAGATAAAGGAGGAGTTTCACATGCTAGTACGATAATAGATGATACTGTCTTTCTTTAGTTATAAATGTGTATCTCCATTAACGTACCATTGATTTTAAAAAAATTTAATTTTTCCAAAATACAATGTATTTTTTAACCTCCCATGTATATTTTTTCCCTATAAAGACAGTACCTGGTACCAAATTTTATAAAATTTTTAAAGTACCAAGGTGCGCAATTAAGAATCTGAAATAAAATTCAGGTACCATTGGTTTTAAAAAAATTTAATTTTTCCAAAATAAAGTGTATTTTTTAACCTCCCATGTATATTTTTTCCTTATAAAGACTGTACCTGGTACCAAATATTTATAAAATTTTTAAAGTACCAAGGTGCGCAATTAAGAATCTGAAATAAAATTCAGGTACCATTGATTTTAAAAAAATTTAATTTTTCCAAAATACAGTGTATTTTTTAACCTCCCATGTATATTTTTTCCTTATAAAGACTGTACCTGGTACCAAATATTTATAAAATTTTTAAAGTACCAAGGTGCGCAATTAAGAATCTGAAATAAAATTCAGGTACCATTGATTTTAAAAAAAATTAATTTTTCCAAAATACAGTGTATTTTTTAACCTCCCATGTATATTTTTTCCTTATAAAGACTGTACCTGGTACCAAATGTTTATAAAATTTTTAAAGTACCAAGGTGCGCAATTAAGAATCTGAAATAAAATTCAGGTACCATTGATTTAAAAAAAATTTAATTTTTCCAAAATACAGTGTATTTTTTAACCTCCCATGTATATATTTTCCTTATAAAGACTGTACCTGGTACCAAATATTTATAAAATTTTTAAAGTACCAAGGTGCGCAATTAAGAATCTGAAATAAAATTCAGGTACCATTGATTTTAAAAAAAATTAATTTTTCCAAAATACAGTGTATTTTTTAACCTCCCATGTATATTTTTTCCTTATAAAGACTGTACCTGGTACCAAATGTTTATAAAATTTTTAAAGTACCAAGGTGCGCAATTAAGAATCTGAAATAAAATTCAGGTACCATTGATTTTAAAAAAATTTAATTTTTCCAAAATACAGTGTATTTTTTAACCTCCCATGTATATTTTTTCCTTATAAAGACAGTACCTGGTACCAAATATTTATAAAATTTTTAAAGTACCAAGGTGCGCAATTAAGAATCTGAAATAAAATTCAGGTACCATTGGTTTTTAAAAAATTAATTTTTCCAAAATACAGTGTATTTTTTAACCTCCCATGTATATTTTTTCCTTATAAAGACTGTACCTGGTACCAAATGTTTATAAAATTTTTAAAGTACCAAGGTGCGCAATTAAGAATCTGAAATAAAATTCAGGTACCATTGATTTAAAAAAAATTTAATTTTTCCAAAATACAGTGTATTTTTTAACCTCCCATGTATATTTTTTCCTTATAAAGACTGTACCTGGTACCAAATATTTATAAAATTTTTAAAGTACCAAGGTGCGCAATTAAGAATCTGAAATAAAATTCAGGTACCATTGATTTTAAAAAAAATTAATTTTTCCAAAATACAGTGTATTTTTTAACCTCCCATGTATATTTTTTCCTTATAAAGACTGTACCTGGTACCAAATATTTATAAAATTTTTAAAGTACCAAGGTGCGCAATTAAGAATCTGAAATAAAATTCAGGTACCATTGATTTTAAAAAAATTTAATTTTTCCAAAATACAGTGTATTTTTTAACCTCCCATGTAAATTTTTCCCCTATAAAGACAGTACCTGGTACCAAATATTTATAAAATTTTTAAAGTACCAAGGTGCGCAATTAAGAATCTGAAAAGGATAAAGAAGAAGAAGAAGATTCATTTTTATCTAAAAAATGGATTTAATATAATATATTGTTAATCTTACCATTTTTCTTTTTGTTTAAGGATAAAGAAGAAGAAGAAGGATATTCAATTTTATCTAAAAAATATAAATTTTATAAACAATATCATTAATATTACCATTTTTCTTTTGGTTTGCAGATTTAATCAAATCTGTAATGAAAATTACACGATTCACCATGTTAATTCTTTCTTGAATAAAAATGCTTTAAATGAAATATAATTAAATTAAATATATTAATTGTCACAAAACAAAAAAATTAATCATTAACAAAATTAAAATTTACTTAAAATATTTATTCATTTAAAAAAATTATTTGACAAATAAAAATTTATAAGTTTAAATATTTAATCTTCATCCGAGTATTCAGTAATTCATTTTCTAACTCATCTTCTAGAGCTTTAACAAATTCTTCATTGCTTTGATTGTATTCAATTTTACCTAAAAAAATAAATTTTTGTTTAGTATATTATTAATCTGTACCTTTTTGCTTTTCTTCTGAAGAAGAAGATTCAATTTTATCTAAAAAATATAAATTTTATAAAAAATATCATTAATCTTACCATTCTCATTTTTGCCTGCAGATAAAGAAGATTTAATCAAATCTGTAATACATGTTGTGTTGATTTTAAATTTTGAAGTTTTTTCGGGTGAATATTCCATCATTTGTTTTTGTTCCTTCTTTTTCAAGGATTCCTAAAAAAAAAGTAAAATTGATTTATTGATTAAAAAAACTTACATTGTTTAAAATTTCTCTAATAAATTTTGATTTATTAGTTCTTTTCTTAATTTTTAAACCAGAAGAAGATAATTGCATTATAGCTAAAAAAAAATAAATTTAAAATAATATATTTAAATCTTACCATTTTTCTTTGCGCAAGTTGTTCCTTGTTTTGGTTTCATTGTAAAAAATTCGTTTATCTGAAAATCAATAAATTTTATTAAAAAGATAAACATAAAAATATATACAAATAAAAGAGATCAAGGGTGACTAAAAAAGTAGTAGTAAATCAATAATTATATGATCACGGGCTTCCTTTGCCTTCAATGAAGAAAACAAAAGTACCTCGCTCATCAATAATTATTGATTGATCCTTAATTCTTACCTGACACTTCTTGCCAGTGCTTTCGGAGCACGTCGCGAAATACCCGTCAATATTTGAGCAGGCTCTACGAGATACTCGTACTCACAATCAGAGATCATTGATCGATTTTATGATCTCGATAATTTTTAGTCTCGAGATCAACTCTGATCAGAACTACTGGCAAGTCATGCCAAAGAGCAGCAGCTCTTATCTCCAAAATTTGCTCTTCTCACTAGGAGAAGGCTAAAAATATCTGAAGAATGAATGAATTTTCAACTCCTTATATACTCCTCTTAGAACAGTTATAACAGTTATAACTGTTATAACTGTTATAAATGTTATAACTGTTATAACTGTTCTAAGAGGAGTATATAAAGAGCTGAAAATTCATTCTTCTTCGGAGGACGCTGCTGCGACCTTAGGTAAGAGGGGAAACCCTCGGAATCCGCTCTGGTTCGGATTCCTTTTCTGCACCAGAGTGGATCCCGGGGGGCGGGGCTTAGGATTAGGTAAGGGTCTCTCTCTCTCTCTATATATATATATATATATATATATATATATAATAATCCCCTCAGGCAAAGGCGTAGTACAGTATATCTAGACAGAGTATAAGATTTTTAGATTTAAATTTTAAAACATAAAAATTAAAAATAAAAATAAATTTCGAAAAAAAGCTCCATCTAGTAGGGATTGTACTACGCCATCAGAGCAGCGGCTCTCAAATAAAATGATTTTAGATTTTGTTAAGGAATAACTAAAAATGTGTTATAACTGTTATAACTTTTGGAACAGTTATAACATTTATAACAATTCTAAGAATGTGTATATAAAGAGCTAAATTTTTAATAAAAATTCATTCTTCAAAATTATTTGAGAGCTGCTGCTTTCTAAATAATTTGGGGAATAATCGCGTATGTCTCTTGAGTCTGGGTTTCCTTGTGTCCTCAGGCAATTAGTGTTTGAGTGACTTCCCAAAATTTTGTTTGAAAGTGTATAAACACTTTAAGGGTGATTGATCTTCGATGATCAAATGAGTTGGGGGAACAGTTTAAGAGTGATTGATCTTCGATGATCAAATGAGTGGGGGATCCCAATTGAGATACTCTAGAGACATATTGTGATACAATTAGGGAAAACACAAACTCAATTTTACAAAATTTTTAAATAATCTGAAACGTCCAAAAATGCAATAAAATTGAGTTTGGTTTCAGACCAGTAGAGTCGCAGCGGCGACTATCCAAAAATTGGCAGAGTGACTGCCTGTATCCGTGAAGAATGACTGAAGTGAGGGTTTATATAGGGGTAGTAGAACAGTTATAACAGTTATAACAGTTGTAACAGTTGTAACAGTTATAACAGTTATAACACTTGCATCAATTATTGTAATTGTAAAACATATAACTACAATTACAACACTTGTAATTGTAATTACAACTATTGTAATCTCAATTTACAACTGTTGTAATTGTAATTTTCTGATTACTGTAATTGTAATTACTGTAAAAGGGTGTTACGTAGTTTCTGGCAATGAGCGTCCATTGGCTTTGGTGGTATCAAACATCACTTATTTCAATCAACATGTTTTTGAGATCGATGGCCATTGAATCAAGGATCTGTATATCCATTTATCAATCTCTTCATTCAAATCAATCAATGTCTACAGGTTACAACAGAAGGATGGAAGAATTAAAATTGAAAAATATCGATTACTCCAATTATAGATACCACTAAAGAACTACATATACCACTAAAGCCAATGGACGAACGTAGCCAGAAACCACGTAACATGTATCCGGGCATTTATTAGAGTCTGGAAGGGGGTCATTTGAGTCTCGGAAAAGGGTCATTTGAGTGAGAGAGAGAGAGAGAGAGAGAGAAGGGAAAGGAGGAGAGAGAGAGAGAAGGGAAAGGAGAGAGAGAAGGGAAGAGAAGCAAGAAGGGGAGGGAGTATAAGGCTAAAGGAAGAGAAGGGGGGTGTAAGGAAAAAAGAGTTAAAAGGGGGGGTGGGGGTGTAAAAGTATAAGCTTATTTACATTTAAATATAGAAGTTAAGTGACATAAGGACAGGCATTTACTAGGTATTTGGTTTTAACTATTGATGGCCATAGAGTGAATTATCTGTAGCCATAGGTTTACGTAGGTATAAGAACACACACATATAGAAGAAGAAGGGGGAAGAAGAAGAAAAGGGACAGGAGGGAGAGTGGGAAGAAGAAGAAAAGGGACAGGAGGGAGAGTGGGAAGAAGAAGAAAAGGGACAGGAGGGAGAGTGGGAAGAAGAAGAAAAGGGACAGGAGGGAGAGTGGGAAGGAGGAGGAGAGAGAGAGAGAGAGAGAGAAGGAGGAGAGACAGTAGAAGGTAAAGGTATTGATTAATCCAATTATAGATACCACTAAAAAACTTCATAAACCACCAAAGCCAATGGACGAACGTAGCCGGAAACCACGTAACATGTATCCGGGCATTTATTAGAGTCTGGAAGGGGGTCATTTGAGTCTCGGAAAAGGGTCATTTGAGTGAGAGAGAGAGAGAGAGAGAGAAGGAGGAGAGAGAGAGAGAGAGAAGGGAAAGGAGAGAGAGAAGGGAAGAGAAGCAAGAAGGGGAGGGAGTATAAGGCTAAAGGAAGAGAAGGGGGGTGTAAGGAAAAAAGAGTTAAAAGGGGGGGGGGGTGGGGGTGTAAAAGTATAAGCTTATTTACATTTAAATATAGAAGTTAAGTGACATAAGGACAGGCATTCACTAGGTATTTGGTTTTAACTATTGATGGCCATAGAGTGAATTATCTGTAGCCATAGGTTTACGTAGGTATAAGAACACACACATATAGAAGAAGAAGGGGGAAGAAGAAGAAAAGGGACAGGAGGGAGAGTGGGAAGAAGAAGAAAAGGGACAGGAGGGAGAGTGGGAAAAAGGGGACAGGAGGGAGAAGAGAGAGAGAGAGAGAGACAGGAGGAGAGACAGTAGAAGGTAAAGGTATTGATTAATCCAATTATAGATACCACTAAAAAACTTCATAAACCACCAAAGCCAATGGACGAACGTAGCCGGAAACCACGTAACATGTATCCGGGCATTTATTAGAGTCTGGAAGGGGGTCATTTGAGTCTCGGAAAAGGGTCATTTGAGTGAGAGAGAGAGAGAGAGAGAGAAGGAGGAGAGAGAGAGAGGGAGGAGAGAGAGAGAGAAGGGAAGAGAAGCAAGAAGGGGAGGGAGTATAAGGCTAAAGGAAGAGAAGGGGGTGTAAGGAAAAAAGAGTTAAAAGGGGGGGTGGGGGTGTAAAAGTATAAGCTTATTTACATTTAAATATAGAAGTTAAGTGACATAAGGATAGTCATTTACTAGGTATTTGGTTTTAACTATTGATGGCCATAGAGTGAATTATCTGTAGCAATAGGTTTACGTAGGTATAAGAACACACACATATAGAAGAAGGGGGAAGAAGAAGAAAAGGGACAGGAGGGAGAGTGGGAAGAAGAAGAAAAGGGACAGGAGGGAGAGTGGGAAGAAGAAGAAAAGGGACAGGAGGGAGAGTGGGAAGGAGGAGGAGAGAGAGAGAGAGAAGGAGGAGAGACAGTAGAAGGTAAAGGTATTGATTAATCCAATTATAGATACCACTAAAAAACTTCATAAACCACCAAAGCCAATGGACGAACGTAGCCGGAAACCACGTAACATGTATCCGGGCATTTATTAGAGTCTGGAAGGGGGTCATTTGAGTCTCGGAAAAGGGTCATTTGAGTGAGAGAGAGAGAGAGAAGGAGGAGAGAGAGAGAGAGAGAAGGGAAAGGAGAGAGAGAAGGGAAGAGAAGCAAGAAGGGGAGGGAGTATAAGGCTAAAGGAAGAGAAGGGGGGTGTAAGGAAAAAAGAGTTAAAAGGGGGGGTGGGGGTGTAAAAGTATAAGCTTATTTACATTTAAATATAGAAGTTAAGTGACATAAGGACAGGCATTTACTAGGTATTTGGTTTTAACTATTGATGGCCATAGAGTGAATTATCTGTAGCCATAGGTTTACGTAGGTATAAGAACACACACATATAGAAGAAGAAGGGGGAAGAAGAAGAAAAGGGACAGGAGGGAGAGTGGGAAGAAGAAGAAAAGGGACAGGAGGGAGAGTGGGAAGAAGAAAAGGGACAGGAGGGAGAGTGGAGAGAGAAGGAGGAGAGAGAGAAGGAGGAGACAGTAGAAGGTAAAGGTATTGATTAATCCAATTATAGATACCACTAAAAAACTTCATAAACCACCAAAGCCAATGGACGAACGTAGCCGGAAACCACGTAACATGTATCCGGGCATTTATTAGAGTCTGGAAGGGGGTCATTTGAGTCTCGGAAAAGGGTCATTTGAGTGAGAGAGAGAGAGAGAGAAGGAGGAGAGAGAGAGAGAGAGAGAAGGGAAAGGAGAGAGAGAAGGGAAGAGAAGCAAGAAGGGGAGGGAGTATAAGGCTAAAGGAAGAGAAGGGGGGTGTAAGGAAAAAAGAGTTAAAAGGGGGGGTGGGGGTGTAAAAGTATAAGCTTATTTACATTTAAATATAGAAGTTAAGTGACATAAGGACAGGCATTTACTAGGTATTTGGTTTTAACTATTGATGGCCATAGAGTGAATTATCTGTAGCCATAGGTTTACGTAGGTATAAGAACACACACATATAGAAGAAGAAGGGGGAAGAAGAAGAAAAGGGACAGGAGGGAGAGTGGGAAGAAGAAGAAAAGGGACAGGAGGGAGAGTGGGAAGAAGAAGAAAAGGGACAGGAGGGAGAGAGAGAGAAGGAGGAGAGACAGTAGAAGGTAAAGGTATTGATTAATCCAATTATAGATACCACTAAAAAACTTCATAAACCACCAAAGCCAATGGACGAACGTAGCCGGAAACCACGTAACATGTATCCGGGCATTTATTAGAGTCTGGAAGGGGGTCATTTGAGTCTCGGAAAAGGGTCATTTGAGTGAGAGAGAGAGAGAGAAGGAGGAGAGAGAGAGAGGGAGGAGAGAGAGAGAGAAGGGAAGAGAAGCAAGAAGGGGAGGGAGTATAAGGCTAAAGGAAGAGAAGGGGGGTGTAAGGAAAAAAGAGTTAAAAGGGGGGGTGGGGGTGTAAAAGTATAAGCTTATTTACATTTAAATATAGAAGTTAAGTGACATAAGGACAGGCATTTACTAGGTATTTGGTTTTAACTATTGATGGCCATAGAGTGAATTATCTGTAGCCATAGGTTTACGTAGGTATAAGAACACACACATATAGAAGAAGAAGGGGGAAGAAGAAGAAAAGGGACAGGAGGGAGAGTGGGAAGAAGAAGAAAAGGGACAGGAGGGAGAGTGGGAAGGAGGAGGAGAGAGAGAGAGAGAGAGAGAAGGAGGAGAGACAGTAGAAGGTAAAGGTATTGATTAATCCAATTATAGATACCACTAAAAAACTTCATAAACCACCAAAGCCAATGGACGAACGTAGCCGGAAA